>CP092880.1:24993472-25013726 GCA_030710605.1 Cordylochernes scorpioides
AAAATATGGATATATGGTTTGGATCGGGACGTTTCACAAGAGTGACATCCACGGCGCCAATTTATAATTGTAACAAATAGTATTTGAAAATGAAAATAATATAATTTTGAAATATCGTTGTGAAAATTTACATTTTTATTTTTATATTTTAAAAACACACAAAGTTTGGAGCGGGACGTTTCACAAAAGTGACATCCACGGTTCCAATTTATAATTGTAACGAATAGTATTTGAATAAAATCATTTAATCGGGTAAAACCCGGGCGTTGCCCGGGTCATTCGGCTAGTATCTATATAAAAGTAAAAAGCAGTAAAATTTGTATTTGCCTTAACAAAATCTTAAGGAGAATTATTTTCTTCTTGTATTTGATATCATCCCATGTAAATTAATCCGATAATTTCATATTTAAAATATTAAAAAATATCAAAGATCTTAAGAACTAGATTTGATTGATATCTTTAACAGTGACCACTAATGTAGAGAAATCCAAAAGGAAAATGACGTTCCTGAAATAGACAAATTCTTAATATTCATGTAAAAACATGAATTTGGTTTAACAACAATGGTATAATTTTTAGTAAAAATAAAGATACAATTTCAAACTATTAATCATTTTAAATATCTTTTTTTCCTCTAAATATATTTGAAAAATTGTCTAATCGAATTATTAAAGTTGAAAAAATTGTATTTAGTACAAAAGAAATCTTTATTCAAAGTAACAAATTTTGAAGAAAAAAACATCGATGATTTATGAGATTATCTGTGATATTTTGTTTAAGTTTACTTATTTCGAAGATCAGTTTCTTCACGGCACCAAATCTAAAACACATTGAAATATTTAAAAAGAAAACGTGGAAGAAATAAGTACCATGGGTAACAGAAACTAATCATACAGTAAATATGGAACCTGTATAATTTCGCTCATCTTGAAATCTAAAATGGTGATAAAAAGAATAAAGATATTCCAGGTTGGAATCCTAAGAAATTCAGCAAGAAGCTCAATAGATTATTATATGAAAAAACAATAGAAAAAAAGTCAGGTGTTGATATTAAAAATATCGAAGGCATATCCTGACCACGAGCACATGTGATTTTTAGATGGCAGAGCGCCATCTAGTGGAACAATTGAACCTTTTCCCTGATATTTGGCCAACCCATTTTCTTGATAAATCAATAAAAGCCAGATTATTATATGCACATAAGATCCCAACAATAATTTAAAAGTAAAAGCAATTAATTCAATGCAAATTTAAATCAATGATGTTGAAGAAATCAGGTAGGAATTTATATCAGATATATCCACACAGAAGACATCTCAACTAAACCATACTCAACTTTACAGAAGTGAGACATCGTTTGTTTCATGATCTAAATCATTTAACTCTCTTATATCTACCACTTTATATCTATTTAAATTTTATTATCTCTGTCGAATAATACATGTTATGAAAAAGATATCTCCTTATTTGTGCAACTGAAAGTTGCTGATGACTGCGCCATCTATCGGAATAGATATCAACTATTCTCATTGATTTTTAATTATTCCAGAATTGGCCGAATACCCATTATTGATTAATCAAGAAAAGCTAACCACGGAAGCGTTTCGGGCTGTTGGCACTCATCATCTATACATATATACATAATACATGTGTTTTAAAATTCAAAACTATTATAGATGTGCATGATTCTTTTTAAAAATAAACAATTTCTACTAACCTCACTGCAATTGAAAAATTAATGGCAGAGACTGGCTCATTAGTGGTGAACCCTCTCAGCGATTTTGCCAGTTTAATCTACCATACCGCTGTTATATTTCATTTTTCGATCTTCCTTTTAAAGTGTTACTAATGCTAGCCTCTTGGAATGGGTATTTAGATTATCTATGGACATAAGCTTTGAATACAGCAGAATTACATACAATTATAAATATATAACATGTGTTTTTGTAAATATTTAATTCTAATTTGTTTAATTAACTCTTTTAACATCCTATAATGCGATATCCCAAACTCAGGGATATTTGCGTCAATACATTTCTTTACATCATAACAAATTGGCTATATACAAGAAGGTCAAGGAGAAAAAAGACAAATATACAAAAGCAATTATAATTTGTTTGTTGTTTTATTTGTTTCCTCTGTAATAGGCGCAAATATTTTAATATCCCGCCTGGTTGATTAATAAAATAAAAAATAATAATTAAATAAATACTAAGCCAATACTCTAGTATCAATCTCAGAGGTTACCTATGTACTGATGAAGCCCACAATCTATTTATCAGCTGGACACAGTTGTCATTGATTCTCCTTCTATCTCAACAAGGTCATGTACAGCCTGAAGGTAACACATGAGGTGGACTGATTGTTTGGATTGACAAGACCCAACATTAAGCCACACGAGAAACAAAAACCAAATCTGTCCTCCCAAGAGAACAACAACAGTCTTTAATTTCCAGACTTAAGTCTGGTCATCTACGGACAATGACTTTCCAGAATGGTTGCAAGGCTTTCCCACTATGTACTAAGTGCAATTCTCAACCTGCACTCCAAGACAAGATATTGACTGTATTGACATATCCATTGATGAGCTCTACTCATCCCCAGCAGACACCATCAACAAGTCTACAAGCTTGATACCCTGTTATTATTGAATGGAGATAAGAAGAAGAACACCTGTAAAGGACAGCTAATTTCAGAACCAAAGTGTCCTTTATGGAGAGGTGTGCTCTTACCGGAGAGTTGCTAAATAGTAAAAATGGTAATTTTGCAAATGAAAACTGTCCTTTGTAGAGAGGTGTTCTCTAACGTGAGTGTCCTCTCATGTAGGTTCTACTGTATTCGCAACACATACAGTTATCGATAATAAGGTACAATTTGGATTATATATTATAAACACAACGTAATAAGAACAAACCCAAATAAATAGTGTATGACGTTTCGGTAACAGCGTTGTTACTTCATCAGACAGATTCAGTACTTTTGTCTGAAGATGGTAACAACACTGTTACCGAAACGTCATAAACTATTTATTTATTTAAATTCGGTCTTATTACCTTGTGCCTATACAGTTACCTTTTAATGAAGTATGGTGGTATTATCCACAAATATATTGGAAACCATTTTACATGTTTTTAACGAAATCTCTGACCTAGTTTAATGTATTAAAAACAAGAAGGCATATCCTGACCAATAGCACATGTGCTTTTTAGATGGCAGAGGGCCATCTAGTGGAACAGAAATCAAGTTGTTTTATCCTAGAAGGTTGAGAGGTGACCAAGAGTGAGGTGTCGCTTCACTGAGGCAAACGGACTCCAGTAATCTCGTTTATTGACATAAATTGACTGACCGCTGGTAGCTAAAAACTGTCGCTATTAATATACAAAATTCTATGAAAACCATTCTGCAAAAAGGATATTTGCATATCCATAATTCAATATGCAAATACACTACACCCTCCCCTCCTAATAATATTGGAGTCGGTCAGGCGGTCTCCTGGATCGATGGGGTCTGGGGCTCCGACTCGGGACTTTTCCTCCAGAAGCAGCAACAGGATTCTGGTTGGCTCCAACTGGTGCCAAGTTCTGCCTTGTTGACCGTGGCTTCTCTCGCTGGGGTCTAGGGCTCCGGCTCGGGACCTTTTCTCCAGAAGCAGCAACAGGACTCTGGTTGTCTTCAACTGGTGCCAAGTCCTGCCCTGTCGATTTCGGCTTCTCTGCAAATTCCATATCTGGCAATTTCCTCTCAGGGATCTCCAGGCCAATTTGAGAGGGCTTCATCTCAGGATGGTTTCCAGGGTTTCCGTAGATGTACCTGGAAGTACTAACCTCGGACTTTCAGTACTGTAGCCTCTGGTTTTTCCTTTACAGGGCGCAATTGGTTTATGTGCCTCTTGAAAGATTGGTCCTCATACCCTTTTAGGTAGTGGCGGCAACTAAGGGGTTTTAGTATTGTGCCCAGCTTCCACTTTGGTCCAGCAGCATAATTCCGGAAAAAAACATCGGAACCTATGTTGAAATTCTCTTGCTTTTTTAGGGCATCATGAAACACCTCTCCTTTAAATTCCATTTTAGGCATTAGATTTGAAAACCTTGTTTTCAAACGCCTTTTCAGCAATAGTTCCGCCGGCGATTCCTTCATCACTGTCTCTGGAAATGCTCTCTGAGCCAATAAAAATCTCTCCAAGTTTGTCTCAAGACCATCCTTTCAACTGTTCTTTCTTAGTGAGGTCTTGAACTCTCGCACATAGCGCTCAGCTAATCCATTTGTGCTTGGATTGTATGGGCTTGTTTTTGTATGCCGAATTCCGTTTATCTTGGTGAATTCCTCAAATTCCCCTGAGAAAAACTGTCGCCCATTATCCGTTACCAATAATTCCGGCAGTCCGAACCTTGCAAACACTTGCCTAAGATGAAAAATAATGGTTTTGCTGGTTATTTCTTTCAGGATGAAAACTATCCAACCATTTTGTATTGCGTCCACTATGACCAAACACATTCTACCCATAAAAGGGCCGGCCAAATCCATATGTAGGCGATGCCAGGGTTTTTCCGGCCAAGTCCATTCTGATTTCGTGGAGGGAGGCATATTTGCAGATTCCTGACAGATGGTACATTCCCGGGCCATATCTTCGATGTTACCATCTATTCCAGGCCACCAAAAATATCTCCGTGCGATAATTTTCATTTTTACTATTCCAAAATGCATCTCATGTAGGTCTCTCAAAATCTGCGATCTCAACTTGGGCGGAATTACTATCCGTTCCCTCCACTGTAAGCAGCCAAAATCCACACTTAATTCATTCCTAATTTTGTAGAAAGGGAACAACGGATTTTCTTTCGAGATTTTTGGTATTTGCCAATTGTCTTCCCGGACATTCCTCAAAACAATTGAGAGGATCTTGTCTCTTCTAGTTTCAAAAGCTACATCCCGGAATGAAAAAGGTACTTCCTTCATTTTTCTCAGAAGCAAGACTTGATCCTCATCAATAGACTCTCTTTCAACCGCTTTTAACGGCAACCTTGATAAAGCTTCCGCATTTCCCTGGTCGTCAGTCTTCCGAAATTCAACGGAGTAATGAAAAACACCCAGCTTTAGCAACCAACGCTTTATCCTTGACGCTGCACATACTGGAATCGGTTTGTGAGGTGAGAACAAGTGCATCAGCGGTCTGTTATCCGTCACTAACACAAACGAGCGTCCTAGAAGGTATTGCCTGAATTTATCACAGCCATAAACAATACTTAAGGCTTCTCTCTCAAATTGGGAATTTTTTCAGCATCTGTAAGGGTTCGCGACGCAAACGCTATTGGACTCTCCTGCTTATTTTTGTCTCTGTGACAAAGTACCACACCAAGTCCATAGCTTAAAGAATCGCATGCCAGTACCAGTTCCTTCGTTGGATCATAGTGTGGCAATACTGACCCATTGGTCAATAATGATTTGCATCTATTGAACAATATCCGATGTTCTCTTGTCCATTTCCAATGAGTATTTTTCTTCAACAACTTGTAAAAAGGAGTTAAAATATGAGAGATATTCTCGATAAATCTGGCGTAGTACATCAACATTCCGATTAATTATCATAACTGGCCAATTTTCTTAGGCTCAGGAGCATTAGAGACTGCTTGTATCTTGTTGATCAATGGATGCAGGCCGTTTTTATCGATTCGAAAATCCAAGTATTCAACCGAAACAACAGCGAACTTGCATTTATTTTTATTCAATTTCAAGCCTTTGTCCTCTAAACTTTTGAATACCAGCTCCAACTTGGCTTTATGCTCATTTGCATCTCTATCTGACACCAAAATGTCGTCAATATAACAAGCCACTCCTAGTATGTCAGCAGAAATGTTGTCCATCAACCTCTGGAATTTATTCGGTGCTACAGCCACACCATAAGGGAGTCTTTTATATGCAAACAATCCCTTCTTAGTATTTATATTTACTACTCCTTTGGCTTTTGCCAGCTCTACCTGCAGATAGCCATTGAAAGGTCCAGAGTTGAGAAAACTCAACTACCCGATAATTTAGAAAAAAACTCTCACTTGTTTCATTGGCTTCGCAAGCCGCTTCAAATCGCTGTACGAAGATTTCAAAATTTTCTTCGAATCGAAAACTCTGAACGGTACAGTTTGATTAGTTGCCATTTTTCCTCAGTTTTATGCTTTGAGCCAGTCGTAGGTCCGCAATCCTTACAACCTCGTGGTCGTTCCCATAGACACGTACCAATCGTTGCAAACCTCGTAGTCACTACCGTAGCTTCCCGTAGATTTTCTCGTCGCCAGAATTGTTTTATCCTAGAAGGTTGGGAGGTAACCAAGAGTGAGGTGTCGCTTCACTGAGGCAAACGGACTCGAGTAATCTCGTTTATTACATAAATTGACTGACTACTGGTAGCTAAAAACTGTCGCTATTTATATACAAAATTCTATGAAAACCATTATGCAAAACAGGATATTTGCATATCCATAATTCAATATGCAAATACACTACACAAGTAAACGTTGATATCACCTGTTCCTTGTTATTTGGCCAACCCATTTTCTTGATAAATCAAGAAAAGTCATCCACGAACGCGCTTCGCACTGTTGGCGCTCGTCAGCGTGGAGCAGGCTGTACTACTGCGACATATATATAGCTTAAATAAATGCGAATTGAATATAAAGATTGTAAGATTTCTTGTGGTTCTTGGATGAATTTGGTGTCTTGTGTTGCTGTTAAAACTGCTCCATTAATTGGTTGGTAACAACAAAAAATGTCTTTAGTTATTTGTCTTAGTTGAAATCTCTCTTATTGGGAACTTTAAACTTTTCTAATTCAAATTAAAAAGAATCTGGTAAAATAAAAAACTTACAAATCGCTTGAATGCCAAGGATAAAAAAGGGAATCGGTGACAATAGCAATTTGTTGAACATAAAGTCTGAATGCTAGGCTGCTGTGTGTAACAGATGTTCCAGATGGAGGGACACACAGTGTGACTTCGCTGTGATCCGGCTCTACTAATGCCATTGTTGCAGGATCTAGATAGTGACTAGACAGTACTGGGACATTGACAGCGAGTCGGTGTTTAGTGCTTACACCCCTGTGGTGGCCACTGCGACGATTAGCCGCCCTAGACTATCCCGCTTTGGTCATTGGTCATTTCCACGCTGGGAAGAGGGGTGGGGACCCTACTACTTTAACCTTGTGTATTCACATACGTGGAATGATTCTCAACTTCCCCTCCGATAACTTGCTCGCTCCACTGACCTAGGACTAGGTACTGATTACCAGGCTGTTGGCTCTGGCGCAAAACTCCGACGGGAGGCCTCGCGTGTAGACGTAAGTCCAGCTTTCAGCGTTGTCGGTGTCCAACAGTGCTGTTTTCAGTCTCTAGTCCACTCCATTCTACTTTGTTGTCAATATAAACCCTAACGCGAGCTGTCGGAATTGGGAAGTTGGGGTCAGGGGTGTAGCAATTCATGACGGGGTGAGATAGTATGGTATACATATAACCCCCTCTGTGTTATGTATCTAGATATCACCTGGAGCCCTCACCTTGTCTAGTCAACATTTATGTAATTGTCTTTCTTTAAGCTCCCTTCTTATGTTACCAAGTCCCTTATTTATAACTTGGCATTCGGGCGGTATATAATTTATCAGCTCCTTTGGAAAAGAGTAAATGAATGTTAGTCTATATATTTGGACGGTTTTCATTATCTTGAAATAGAATATTTGTGACAACGATGAAAGAGGATGCGACTACAGTAAATGAACATCTTTTTATTTTTTTCAAATTCATTTCTCTTCTTCTTTCTTATCTTCATTCAATCATATTAAGGTATCAAGCTTGTAGAGTTGACAATCATCATGACTGGGTGAAGTAGAATGCCTCTGCTTATGTCATTAAGACTGGGAGCACTACTCAGTGGCAGGCCGACTTAGCTCCAAAAGAAATGGCCGCCTCTGACATGAGGAACAGACGCCATGTACAGCCGCTCCTATCATGGAGTGCAAACGCTGCTCATCCTGTATCCCTGGATTAGGAGCCTTTACAGGGTACTATCAGCCAGGCCATCTGAGCCCAGGTTTTTAGCGAGCTTGTTACTGCACCTCTTTCTTATTTTTTAACCAGGCTTGGGACCGGCAAAGGTGAAGTTTCAAATTCATTTAAATCGTAGGTCTGGTGGGACGGCAGCACTGGATCCTTTTTAGATAACAGGGCACCTATGAGAGATGGGATGTTCTGTGAGATAGATATGTAGGGATCAGTAGTTGGCGATGAATGGGTCAGGGATATGACAAGGTAGATGGCATCTACCATTGTTGTGGATAAAATAGTCATTGTTGAGATAGTTTCATTGTTGTGGATAAAATAGTCATTGTTGAGATAGTTTCATTGTTGTGGATAAAATAGTCATGGTTGAGATAGTTTCATTGTTGTGGATAAAATAGTCATTTTTGAGATAGTTTCATTGTTGTGGATAAAATAGTCATTGTTGAGGATAGTTTCATTGTTGTAGATAGTTTCATTGTTGTGGATAAAATAGTCATTGTTGAGAATTGTTTCATTGTTGTGGATAAAATAGTCATTGTTGATATAGTTTCATTGTTGTGGATAAAATAGTCATTGTTGTGGATAAAATAGTCATTGTTGAGATAGTTTCATTGTTGTAGATGAAATAGTCATTGTTGAGATGGTGTCATTGTTGTGGATAAAATAGTCATTTTTGAGATAGTTTCATTGTTGTGGATAAAATAGACATTGTTGAGGATAGTTTCATTGTTGTAGATAGTTTCATTGTTGTGGATAAAATAGTCATTGTTGAGAATTGTTTCATTGTTGTGGATAAAATAGTCATTGTTGATATAGTTTCATTGTTGTGGATAAAATAGTCATTGTTGTGGATAAAATAGTCATTGTTGAGCATAGTTTCATTGTTGTGGATAGTCTCATTGTTGTGGATAAAGTACTATTGTTGAGGATAGTTTCATTGTTGTGGATAAAATAGTCATTGTTGAGGATATTTTCATTGTTGAGGATAGCTTCATTGTCGAGGATAGTTCCATTGTTGTGGATAAAATAGTCATTGTTGAGAGAGTTTCAATGTTGTGGATGAAATAGTCATTGTTGTGATAGTTTCATTGTTGTGGATAAAATAGTCATTGTTGAGATAGTTTCATTGTTGTGGATAAAATAGTCATTGTTGAGATAGTTTCATTGTTGTGGATAAAATAGTCATTTTTGAGATAGTTTCATTGTTGTGGATAGTTTCATTGTTGTGGATAAAATAGTCATTGTTGAGGATAGTTTCATTGTTGTGGATAAAATAGTCATTGTTGAGATAGTTTCATTGTTGTGGATAAAATAGTCATTTTTGAGATAGTTTCATTGTTGTGGATAGTTTCATTGTTCTAGATAGTTTCATTGTTGTGGATAAAATAGTCATTTTTGAGATAGTTTCATTGTTGTGGATAGTTTCATTGTTCTAGATAGTTTCATTGTTGTGGATAAAATAGTCATTGTTGAGATAGTTTCATTGTTGTGGATAAAATAGTCTTGTTGAATTAGTTTCATTGTTGTGGATAGTTTCATTGTTGTGGAAAAAATAGTCATTGTTGAGCATAGTTTCATTGTTGTGGATAAAATAGCCATTGTTGTGGATAGTCTCATTGTTGTTGATAAAGTACCACTGTTGTGGATGAAATAGTCATTGTTGTGGATAGTCTCATTGTTGTGGATAAAGTACTATTGTTGAGGATAGTTTCATTGTTGTTGTTAAAATAGTCATTGTTGAGGATATTTTCATTTTGAGGATAGTTTCATTGTCGAGGATAGTTCCATTGTTGTGGATAATATAATCATTGTTGAGAGATTTTCAATGTTGTGGATGAAATATTCATTGTTGAGATAGTTTCATTGTTGTGTATAAAATAGACATTGTTGAGATAGTTTCATTGTTGTGGATAACATAATCATTGTTGTGGATAAAATAATCATTGTTGAGAGAGTTTCATTAATGTGGATAAAATAGTCATTTTTGAGATAGTTTCATTGTTGTGGATAGTTTCATTGTTGTGGATAAAATAGTCATTGTTGAAGATAGTTTCATTGTTGTGGATAAAGTATCATTGTTGAAGATAGTTTCATTGTTGTAGATGAAATAGTCATTGTTGAGATAGTTTCATTGTTGTGGATAAAATAATCATTGTTGAGGATAGTTTCATTGTTGTAGATAGTTTAATTGTTGTGGATAAAATAGTCATTGTTGAGAATTGTTTCATTGTTGTGGATAAAATAGTCATTGTTGAAATAGTTTCATTGTTGTGGATAAAATAGTCATTGTTGAGCATAGTTTCATTGTTGTGGATAAAATAGTCATTGTTGAGCATAGTTTCATTGTTGTGAATAAAATATCATTGTTGAGGAAAATTTCATTGTTGTGGATGGTTTCATTGGTGTGGATGAAATATCATTGTTGAGGATAGTTTCATTGTTGTAGATAGTTTCATTGTTGTGGATAAAATAGTCATTGTTGAGGATGGTTTTATTGTTGTGGATAAAATAGTCAAAGTTGAGATAGTTTCATTGTTAAGGATAAAATAGTCATTGTTGAGATAGTTTCATTGTTGTGGATAAAATAGTCATGGTTGAGATAGTTTCATTGTTGTGGTTAAAATAGTCATTGTTGAAAGAGTTTCATTGTTGTGGATAAAATAGTCATTGTTGAGATTGTTTCATTGTTAAGGATAAAATAGTCATTGTTGAGATAGTTTCATTGTTGTGGATAAAATAGTCATTGTTGAGATAGTTTATTTGTTGTGGATAATTTCATTGTTATGTATAAAATATTTATTGTTGTGGATAGTTTCATTGTTGTGGAAAAAATAGTCATTGTTGTGGATAGTTTCATTGTTGTGGATAAAATAGTCATTGTTGAGATAGTTTATTTGTAGTGGATAATTTCATTGTTATGTATAAAATATTTATTGTTGTGGATAGTTTCATTGTTGTGGAAAAAATAGTCATTGTTGTGGATAGTTTCATTGTTGTGGATAAAATAGTCATTGTTGTGGATAAAATAGTCATTGTTGTGGATAGTCTCATTGTTGTGGATAGTTTCATTGTTGTGGATAAAATAGTCATTGTTGAGCATAGTTTCATTGTTGTGGATAAAATAGTCATTGTTGAGATAGTTTCATTGTTGTGGATAAAATAGTCATTGTTGAGATAGTTTAATTGTTGTGGATAAAATTGTCATTGTTGAGATAGTTTCATTGTAGTGGATAAAATAGTCATTGTAGAGATAGTTTCATTGTTGAGGATAGTGTTATTGTCGAGGATAGTTCCATTGTTGTGGATAAAATAGTCATTGTTCAGATAGTTTCATTGTTAAGGATAAAATAGTCATTGTTGAGATAGTTTCATTGTTGTGGATAAAATAGTCATGGTTAAGATAGTTTCATTGTTGTGGTTAAAATAGTCATTGTTGAAAGAGTTTCATTGTTGTGGATAAAATAGTCATTGTTGAGATAGTTTCATTTTTGTGGATAAAATAGTCATTTTTGAGATAGTTTCATTGTTGTAGATGATATAGTCATTGTTGAGATAGTTTCATTGTTGTGGATAAAATAGTCATTGTTGAGATAGTTTCATTGTTGTGGATAGAATAGTCATTTTTGAGATAGTTTCATTGTTGTGGATAGTTTCATTGTTGTGGATAAAATAGTCATTGTTGAGGATAGTTTCATTGTTGTGGATAAAGTATCATTGTTGAAGATAGTTTCATTGTTGTAGATGAAATAGTCATTGTTGAGATAGTGTCATTGTTGTGGATAAAATAGTCATTTTTGAGATAGTTTCATTGTTGTGGATAAAATAGTCATTGTTGAGGATAGTTTCATTGTTGTAGATAGTTTCATTGTTGTGGATAAAATAGTCATTGTTGAGAATTGTTTCATTGTTGTGGATAAAATAGTCATTGTTGAGAATTGTTTAATTGTTGTGGATAAAATAGTCATTGTTGATATAGTTTCATTGTTGTGGATAAAATAGTCATTGTTGTGGATAAAATAGTCATTGTTGAGCATAGTTTCATTGTTGTGGATAGTCTCATTGTTGTGGATAAAGTACTATTGTTGAGGATAGTTTCATTGTTGTGGATAAAATAGTCATTGTTGAGGATATTTTCATTGTTGAGGATAGCTTCATTGTCGAGGATAGTTCCATTGTTGTGGATAAAATAGTCATTGTTGAGAGAGTTTCAATTTTTGGATGAAATAGTCATTGTTGTGATAGTTTCATTGTTGTGGATAAAATAGTCATTGTTGAGATAGTTTCATTGTTGTGGATAAAATAGCCATTGTTGAGATAAGTTCATTGTTGTGGATAAAATAGTCATTTTTGAGATAGTTTCATTGTTGTGGATAGTTTCATTGTTGTGGATAAAATAGTCATTGTTGAGGATAGTTTCATTGTTGTGGATAAAATAGTCATTGTTGAGATAGTTTCATTGTTGTGGATAAAATAGTCATTTTTGAGATAGTTTCATTGTTGTGGATAGTTTCATTGTTCTAGATAGTTTCATTGTTGTGGATAAAATAGTCATTTTTGAGATAGTTTCATTGTTGTGGATAGTTTCATTGTTCTAGATAGTTTCATTGTTGTGGATAAAATAGTCATTGTTGAGATAGTTTCATTGTTGTGGATAAAATAGTCTTGTTGAATTAGTTTCATTGTTGTGGATAGTTTCATTGTTGTGGAAAAAATAGTCATTGTTGAGCATAGTTTCATTGTTGTGGATAAAATAGCCATTGTTGTGGATAGTCTCATTGTTGTTGATAAAGTACCACTGTTGTGGATGAAATAGTCATTGTTGTGGATAGTCTCATTGTTGTGGATAAAGTACTATTGTTGAGGATAGTTTCATTGTTGTTGTTAAAATAGTCATTGTTGAGGATATTTTCATTTTGAGGATAGTTTCATTGTCGAGGATAGTTCCATTGTTGTGGATAATATAATCATTGTTGAGAGATTTTCAATGTTGTGGATGAAATATTCATTGTTGAGATAGTTTCATTGTTGTGTATAAAATAGACATTGTTGAGATAGTTTCATTGTTGTGGATAACATAATCATTGTTGTGGATAAAATAATCATTGTTGAGAGAGTTTCATTAATGTGGATAAAATAGTCATTTTTGAGATAGTTTCATTGTTGTGGATAGTTTCATTGTTGTGGATAAAATAGTCATTGTTGAAGATAGTTTCATTGTTGTGGATAAAGTATCATTGTTGAAGATAGTTTCATTGTTGTAGATGAAATAGTCATTGTTGAGATAGTTTCATTGTTGTGGATAAAATAATCATTGTTGAGGATAGTTTCATTGTTGTAGATAGTTTAATTGTTGTGGATAAAATAGTCATTGTTGAGAATTGTTTCATTGTTGTGGATAAAATAGTCATTGTTGAAATAGTTTCATTGTTGTGGATAAAATAGTCATTGTTGAGCATAGTTTCATTGTTGTGGATAAAATAGTCATTGTTGAGCATAGTTTCATTGTTGTGAATAAAATATCATTGTTGAGGAAAATTTCATTGTTGTGGATGGTTTCATTGGTGTGGATGAAATATCATTGTTGAGGATAGTTTCATTGTTGTAGATAGTTTCATTGTTGTGGATAAAATAGTCATTGTTGAGGATGGTTTTATTGTTGTGGATAAAATAGTCAAAGTTGAGATAGTTTCATTGTTAAGGATAAAATAGTCATTGTTGAGATAGTTTCATTGTTGTGGATAAAATAGTCATGGTTGAGATAGTTTCATTGTTGTGGTTAAAATAGTCATTGTTGAAAGAGTTTCATTGTTGTGGATAAAATAGTCATTGTTGAGATTGTTTCATTGTTAAGGATAAAATAGTCATTGTTGAGATAGTTTCATTGTTGTGGATAAAATAGTCATTGTTGAGATAGTTTATTTGTTGTGGATAATTTCATTGTTATGTATAAAATATTTATTGTTGTGGATAGTTTCATTGTTGTGGAAAAAATAGTCATTGTTGTGGATAGTTTCATTGTTGTGGATAAAATAGTCATTGTTGAGATAGTTTATTTGTTGTGGATAATTTCATTGTTATGTATAAAATATTTATTGTTGTGGATAGTTTCATTGTTGTGGAAAAAATAGTCATTGTTGTGGATAGTTTCATTGTTGTGGATAAAATAGTCATTGTTGTGGATAAAATAGTCATTGTTGTGGATAGTCTCATTGTTGTGGATAGTTTCATTGTTGTGGATAAAATAGTCATTGTTGAGCATAGTTTCATTGTTGTGGATAAAATAGTCATTGTTGAGATAGTTTCATTGTTGTGGATAAAATAGTCATTGTTGAGATAGTTTAATTGTTGTGGATAAAATTGTCATTGTTGAGATAGTTTCATTGTAGTGGATAAAATAGTCATTGTAGAGATAGTTTCATTGTTGAGGATAGTGTTATTGTCGAGGATAGTTCCATTGTTGTGGATAAAATAGTCATTGTTCAGATAGTTTCATTGTTAAGGATAAAATAGTCATTGTTGAGATAGTTTCATTGTTGTGGATAAAATAGTCATGGTTAAGATAGTTTCATTGTTGTGGTTAAAATAGTCATTGTTGAAAGAGTTTCATTGTTGTGGATAAAATAGTCATTGTTGAGATAGTTTCATTTTTGTGGATAAAATAGTCATTTTTGAGATAGTTTCATTGTTGTAGATGATATAGTCATTGTTGAGATAGTTTCATTGTTGTGGATAAAATAGTCATTGTTGAGATAGTTTCATTGTTGTGGATAGAATAGTCATTTTTGAGATAGTTTCATTGTTGTGGATAGTTTCATTGTTGTGGATAAAATAGTCATTGTTGAGGATAGTTTCATTGTTGTGGATAAAGTATCATTGTTGAAGATAGTTTCATTGTTGTAGATGAAATAGTCATTGTTGAGATAGTGTCATTGTTGTGGATAAAATAGTCATTTTTGAGATAGTTTCATTGTTGTGGATAAAATAGTCATTGTTGAGGATAGTTTCATTGTTGTAGATAGTTTCATTGTTGTGGATAAAATAGTCATTGTTGAGAATTGTTTCATTGTTGTGGATAAAATAGTCATTGTTGAGAATTGTTTAATTGTTGTGGATAAAATAGTCATTGTTGATATAGTTTCATTGTTGTGGATAAAATAGTCATTGTTGTGGATAAAATAGTCATTGTTGAGCATAGTTTCATTGTTGTGGATAGTCTCATTGTTGTGGATAAAGTACTATTGTTGAGGATAGTTTCATTGTTGTGGATAAAATAGTCATTGTTGAGGATATTTTCATTGTTGAGGATAGCTTCATTGTCGAGGATAGTTCCATTGTTGTGGATAAAATAGTCATTGTTGAGAGAGTTTCAATTTTTGGATGAAATAGTCATTGTTGTGATAGTTTCATTGTTGTGGATAAAATAGTCATTGTTGAGATAGTTTCATTGTTGTGGATAAAATAGCCATTGTTGAGATAAGTTCATTGTTGTGGATAAAATAGTCATTTTTGAGATAGTTTCATTGTTGAGGATAGTTTCATTGTTGTGGATAAAATAGTCATTGTTGAGATAGTTTCATTGTTGTGGATAAAATAGTCATTTTTGAGATAGTTTCATTGTTGTGGATAGTTTCATTGTTCTAGATAGTTTCATTGTTGTGGATAAAATAGTCATTGTTGAGGATGGTTTCATTGTTGTGGATAAAATAGTCAATGATGAGATAGTTTCATTGTTGTGGATAAAATAGTCATTTTTGAGATAGTTTCATTGTTGTGGATAGTTTCATTGTTCTAGATAGTTTCATTGTTGTGGATAAAATAGTCATTGTAGAGATAGTTTCATTGTTGTGGATAAAATAGTCTTGTTGAGATAGTTTCATTGTTGTGGATAGTTTCATTGTTGTGGAAAAAATAGTCATTGTTGAGCATAGTTTCATTGTTGTGGATAAAATAGCCATTGTTGTGGATAGTCTCATTGTTGTGGATAAAGTACCACTGTTGTGGATGAAATAGTCATTGTTGTGGATAGTCTCATTGTTGTGGATAAAGTACTATTGTTGAGGATAGTTTCATTGTTGTTGTTAAAATAGTCATTGTTGAGGATATTTTCATTTTGAGGATAGTTTCATTGTCGAGGATAGTTCCATTGTTGTGGAAAATATAATCATTGTTGAGAGATTTTCAATGTTGTGGATGAAATATTCATTGTTGAGATAGTTTCATTGTTGTGTATAAAATAGTCATTGTTGAGATAGTTTCATTGTTGTGGATAAAATAATCATTGTTGTGGATAAAATAATCATTGTTGAGAGAGTTTCATTAATGTGGATAAAATAGTCATTTTTGAGATAGTTTCATTGTTGTGGATAGTTTCATTGTTGTGGATAAAATAGTCATTGTTGAAGATAGTTTCATTGTTGTGGATAAAGTATCATTGTTGAAGATAGTTTCATTGTTGTAGATGAAATAGTCATTGTTGAGATAGTTTCATTGTTGTGGATAAAATAATCATTGTTGAGGATAGTTTCATTGTTGTAGATAGTTTCATTGTTGTGGATAAAATAGTCATTGTTGAGAATTGTTTCATTGTTGTGGATAAAATAGTCATTGTTGAGAATTGTTTCATTGTTGTGGATAAAATAGTCATTGTTGATATAGTTTCATTGTTGTGGATAAAATAGTCATTGTTGTGGATAAAATAGTCATTGTTGAGCATAGTTTCATTGTTGTGGATAGTCTCATTGTTGTGGATAAAGTACTATTGTTGAGGATAGTTTCATTGTTGTGGATAAAATAGTCATTGTTGAGGATATTTTCATTGTTGAGGATAGCTTCATTGTCGAGAATAGTTCTATTGTTGTGGATAAAATAGTCATTGTTGAGAGAGTTTCAATGTTGTGGATGAAATAGTCATTGTTGTGATAGTTTCATTGTTGTGGATAAAATAGTCATTGTTGAGATAGTTTCATTGTTGTGGATAGTTTCATTGTTGTGGATAAAATAGTCATTGTTGAAGATAGTTTCATTGTTGTGGATAAAGTATCATTGTTGAAGATAGTTTCATTGTTGTAGATGAAATAGTCATTGTTGAGATAGTTTCATTGTTGTGGAAAAAATAATCATTGTTGAGGATAGTTTCATTGTTGTAGATAGTTTCATTGTTGTGGATAAAATAGTCATTGTTGAGAATTGTTTCATTGTTGTGGATAAAATAGTCATTGTTGAGAATTGTTTCATTGTTGTGGATAAAATAGTCATTGTTGATATAGTTTCATTGTTGTGGATAAAATAGTCATTGTTGTGGATAAAATAGTCATTGTTGAGCATAGTTTCATTGTTGTGGATAGTCTCATTGTTGTGGATAAAGTACTATTGTTGAGGATAGTTTCATTGTTGTGGATAAAATAGTCATTGTTGAGGATATTTTCATTGTTGAGGATAGCTTCATTGTCGAGGATAGTTCCATTGTTGTGGATAAAATATTCATTGTTGAGAGAGTTTCAATGTTGTGGATGAAATAGTCATTGTTGTGATAGTTTCATTGTTGTGGATAAAATAGTCATTGTTGAGATAGTTTCATTGTTGTGGATAAAATAGCCATTGTTGAGATAGTTTCATTGTTGTGGATAAAATAGTCATTTTTGAGATAGTTTCATTGTTGTGGATAGTTTCATTGTTGTGGATAAAATAGTCATTGTTGAGGATAGTTTCATTGTTGTGGATAAAATAGTCATTGTTGAGATAGTTTCATTGTTGTGGATAAAATAGTCATTTTTGAGATAGTTTCATTGTTGTGGATAGTTTCATTGTTCTAGATAGTTTCATTGTTGTGGATAAAATAGTCATTGTTGAGGATGGTTTCATTGTTGTGGATAAAATAGTCAATGATGAGATAGTTTCATTGTTGTGGATAAAATAGTCATTTTTGAGATAGTTTCATTGTTGTGGATAGTTTCATTGTTCTAGATAGTTTCATTGTTGTGGATAAAATAGTCATTGTTGAGATAGTTTCATTGTTGTGGATAAAATAGTCATTGTAGAGATAGTTTCATTGTTGTGGATAAAATAGTCTTGTTGAGATAGTTTCATTGTTGTGGATAGTTTCATTGTTGTGGAAAAAATAGTCATTGTTGAGCATAGTTTCATTGTTGTGGATAAAATAGCCATTGTTGTGGATAGTCTCATTGTTGTGGATAAAGTACCACTGTTGTGGATGAAATAGTCATTGTTGTGGATAGTCTCATTGTTGTGGATAAAGTACTATTGTTGAGGATAGTTTCATTGTTGTTGTTAAAATAGTCATTGTTGAGGATATTTTCATTTTGAGGATAGTTTCATTGTCGAGGATAGTTCCATTGTTGTGGAAAATATAATCATTGTTGAGAGATTTTCAATGTTGTGGATGAAATATTCATTGTTGAGATAGTTTCATTGTTGTGTATAAAATAGTCATTGTTGAGATAGTTTCATTGTTGTGGATAAAATAATCATTGTTGTGGATAAAATAATCATTGTTGAGAGAGTTTCATTAATGTGGATAAAATAGTCATTTTTGAGATAGTTTCATTGTTGTGGATAGTTTCATTGTTGTGGATAAAATAGTCATTGTTGAAGATAGTTTCATTGTTGTGGATAAAGTATCATTGTTGAAGATAGTTTCATTGTTGTAGATGAAATAGTCATTGTTGAGATAGTTTCATTGTTGTGGATAAAATAATCATTGTTGAGGATAGTTTCATTGTTGTAGATAGTTTCATTGTTGTGGATAAAATAGTCATTGTTGAGAATTGTTTCATTGTTGTGGATAAAATAGTCATTGTTGAGAATTGTTTCATTGTTGTGGATAAAATAGTCATTGTTGATATAGTTTCATTGTTGTGGATAAAATAGTCATTGTTGTGGATAAAATAGTCATTGTTGAGCATAGTTTCATTGTTGTGGATAGTCTCATTGTTGTGGATAAAGTACTATTGTTGAGGATAGTTTCATTGTTGTGGATAAAATAGTCATTGTTGAGGATATTTTCATTGTTGAGGATAGCTTGATTGTCGAGGATAGTTCTATTGTTGTGGATAAAATAGTCATTGTTGAGAGAGTTTCAATGTTGTGGATGAAATAGTCATTGTTGTGGATAAAATAGTCATTGTTGAGATAGTTTCATTGTTGTGGATAGTTTCATTGTTGTGGATAAAATAGTCATTGTTGAAGATAGTTTCATTGTTGTGGATAAAGTATCTTTGTTGAAGATAGTTTCATTGTTGTAGATGAAATAGTCATTGTTGAGATAGTTTCATTGTTGTGGATAAAATAATCATTGTTGAGGATAGTTTCATTGTTGTAGATAGTTTCATTGTTGTGGATAAAATAGTCATTGTTGAGAATTGTTTCATTGTTGTGGATAAAATAGTCATTGTTGAGAATTGTTTCATTGTTGTGGATAAAATAGTCATTGTTGATATAGTTTCATTGTTGTGGATAAAATAGTCATTGTTGTGGATAAAATAGTCATTGTTGAGCATAGTTTCATTGTTGTGGATAGTGTCATTGTTGTGGATAAAGTACTATTGTTGAGGATAGTTTCATTGTTGTGGATAAAATAGTCATTGTTGAGGATATTTCCATTGTTGAGGATAGCTTCATTGTCGAGGATAGTTCCATTGTTGTGGATAAAATAGTTATTGTTGAGAGAGTTTCAATGTTGTGGATGAAATAGTCATTGTTGTGATAGTTTCATTGTTGTGGATAAAATAGTCATTGTTGAGATAGTTTCATTGTTGTGGATAAAATAGCCATTGTTGAGATAGTTTCATTGTTGTGGATAAAATAGTCATTTTTGAGATAGTTTCATTGTTGTGGATAGTTTCATTGTTGTGGATAAGATAGTCATTGTTGAGGATAGTTTCATTGTTGTGGATAAAATAGTCATTGTTGAGATAGTTTCATTGTTGTGGATAAAATAGTCATTTTTGAGATAGTTTCATTGTTGTGGATAGTTTCATTGTTCTAGATAGTTTCATTGTTGTGGATAAAATAGTCATTGTTGAGGATGGTTTCATTGTTGTGGATAAAATAGTCAATGATGAGATAGTTTCATTGTTGTGGATAAAATAGTCATTTTTGAGATAGTTTCATTGTTGTGGATAGTTTCATTGTTCTAGATAGTTTCATTGTTGTGGATAAAATAGTCATTGTTGAGATAGTTTCATTGTTGTGGATAAAATA
>CP092880.1:25013826-25123249 GCA_030710605.1 Cordylochernes scorpioides
AACCTTCCTGTAACTTCTCGCATTAACACGTATTATCCCCACTGCAACCGCAAGGCGTCTGGCAGCTTGTCCACCAACTCCTTCTTCAATTGCGGATATGGTAGATGGCTCGGGGTGTTTAGTGCCTTTACCGTTGTCACCAGGTTATTTATGGCGTTGGCATAATCTAGGATCCCAGACAAACAACCTTCTTTCGGCGATGGAGTCATCTTGACCATTTCAATCAATGTCTGCGCCGCTGCTATAACATCTGTATAACCATTTCAGAATTGGCTGGGATGATCATGAGAGCACGTACCGACTTTCTTGCCTCCCCCTTGCACCGCTTTCTCTAGCCACGCCAAGTTTTGAGCTGGAAAATATCCACAGTCTTTGGTCGATTGCCGATAATGATGGATGAATATTGGCCAATCAAGGGGGTTCTCGGAAAATACGGCAGCTGAGCTCCCGAAATTTGACGCGCCATGATTTTTTCTGTATTTAGGCCTTGCTGTTTGAAGGCCTTCACAAACGCCAATGCTAATTCGTCAGCACCAGAATTAGGCCCTGAATTATTCAAGAAGCGATCGCGCTGCGTTGACGGACGAAAAATACAGGGGTAGACTGCGACAACAATGGTTCCTCTGGTCTCGTCTCCTGTTCTGCTGCGTATTTTCCATCATTTTCGGCTTTAGCGCCTCCAGTAACATCGTCATCGCTACTAAGGCACTGAGAATCTTCCTCTATCAGGCTGTTTCACAGTTCCAATTCCTGCTGTGCAGTGAGTTAACCCGAAGCTTCCCATTCTCCTCTTCT
This sequence comes from Cordylochernes scorpioides, assembly GCA_030710605.1. Lineage (NCBI taxonomy): Eukaryota > Metazoa > Arthropoda > Arachnida > Pseudoscorpiones > Chernetidae > Cordylochernes > Cordylochernes scorpioides. Next base: position 25,014,622 of record CP092880.1, read on the forward strand.
ATCCTCAGCCTCACCATCTGAAGCTCCATTCGCTTCTTAAACGATCTGATTGATATGACGCAGCTGACCGTCCACCTGTTCCAGGTTTTGTTCCAGTATCTTTTTTCGAATTTCAACGAGTTTCCACAAATCTGGATCCCTCTGGAACATCATCCATTGTCCTGGACAAGTTTATTTCTTCCCGAATCGCCTTTGTTGTAATCACTGAGGCTCTGTATCGGGATATCTTACTGACCCGATTCCCAAGTTTTTTCTAGTACTTCTCCTGTTATGAGGATTTTCCTCCAAATATTTTGACTGTTCTCTCCATAGCGCTTCTATCCAGCTCGAGGGACCACTTGTTGGCGCGGTAAGGGCTGTCTGCCCTAGTTGTCCTTAAAATCAGATATTGAGGGACCATTCTCCCACGTGGAGACAATTTCTAGCTGGAGGTTCAGTAAGACGTCCGAGACCAGCCTCACTATCATACCGATCTTTTTTAATCAAAATTTTTACTTTTATCCTAATCTATTTTACATTTCTATTTTACACATATTTCATACATTACACAGAAACAACAAAAAGACAGTAAATTTACAAAATACATACACTTTAGGTACGTCTGATATTTGCATGCAAAGAAAACGATTATAATCTTATACAGCTTTCTTTTGGATCGGAGATATGGTATAAATTTTTAAATAAGAAAAGCTTCTTCCCTAACAACATACCAAAATATTTCCGACCAAACTTTCATAATTCTCAATTCATTTCTAATCATAGAAATTTCAGAAACTTTTTAAAAATAATTAAAGCAGTGGAAGACTCGAGTTGGTTTTGTGGACATGAGGAACAAATCTCAATACATCTTTTACTAAATTGTCTTGTTTTTCAAGACTACAGAATCGACACTAATTTAATTGTAACAGATCCAAGTATTTTTATTTCGAGTAAAGCAATGTATATTAAATTTAATACCTTTTGTAGATATATTTCAAATTATATAGCAACAAATATTTTTTAAGAAATTGATAATTTATATATTGCTTATTGTACACATTGCCAGACACTTCATTCTTTTGTACACAGTTCTTTTTCTCGTTTTTTTTCCCTCTCTTTCTCGTTGTTAACATTCTACATATATATGTCTATATATATGTATAGACAAATGTAAAGGCATGCATGTATGACAGCTTTAAATTGGTATAAAATAAAAATGGATCAATCTGGATTAATACTTTTTTTTTAGCAAAGAAAAATTTCAAATACTATTTTATCATAGTGGATAAAGGCATTGTGGTACAAGCGAATAAATTCAGAAAATAGAGGGAATTTTTTTTTTATCATATTTTAAAGAAATCTTTTAGGATTGTTTGCTTTAGGTCTAAAACCCTATTTAGTGTGAATTCTAGCTGATGAATCTTCAAAGGTCATGAAATGTATCATATTTTTGAAGGGGTAAGTATTGTTTTGGGTTTTTGTGTGGTTTAGTTGAAAATAGGATTTATTTTTGGAAAATAATTATAAAATTATTTTGTTCAGCATATTGTTCATTGCTAGCCATTCTTTTTGTATAACTTTCAGGCAATTGTTTGCTATTGTTGTCTACAATAAAGAGGTTCAGATATCTACATGCATCTCTATCACAGCAGTCACAATATCCTCTACTTCCCAAAAGTCCAACCCTCCTCTACGTGGCGGGCGGGAGAAGCAGCACGAGTAAGGGACTGGCCTGTAGTACGGTGTCGTGAGCCCCGAGCCGCTACGGTAGCCGTGAACAGTGAACTCTGAAATGTGGCTAACTAGCGAGGCAATGCCACCCTCCTTTCCATGGAGCAACAATATCCTCTTAGAATATAAAATTGCTATAAAGTATAAAATAAGAATTTACACAGTATCACAATTTGGCTTATTTGTTTAATGTATATGTTTATTCAATGCTCTTTTTCTTAGTTGTTTATTTTCTTTTTGATAATTCTGTTACCTACTCTACTACTACTACAATATGAATTATTGTAAATAGTTTCACGAGCAATTATCCAGATCGGATATAGCGTGTCTTATTTGCAACTGGTAATAAATAATAAGTGTGTTTCTTTATTCGTGCAAAATACAAACTTTTGGATCTTTATAATCCTTCCACAGGCATAGCTATTAGTTTAGAGAATGAGGTTTCTCTCAAATTATAGCTAAGCCTGTGGAAGGATTTTAAAGATCCAAACACTTGTACTTTGGACGAATAAAGAAACGTATTGATATGGTTTATATTCTTAAAATATCCTCTATCTTGGTTGATTCCGTATTAAAAGAATAACTCATATTTTGATACTATCCACAATGTGACTCAAATGTTGGTTCTTTCATGAGATTGGAAGTTCTGTTCAGACAGGGAATGAGTTGTCAGTTGCAAGCCGTGATAATTAGGTGGATCATTGTCCAGGGATAATGGCATGTGCATTAGGACATTCCAGTTTTGTGCTTTTTAAAATGTCTTTGACCGCTTTTGCAACATGTGGCATGTGCTCGAAAGCCACTTTGTCATCTACTTTTATGTATTTTGAAATCTTCCTGATCCATTCCTCGCCAACTTCCTTTTCCTTACATATCTATCTCACAGACCATTCCATCTCCCATAGTGCCCCGTTATCTAAAAAGGAGAAAGAGCTGCCGTCCTACCAGACCTATACTTTAAATACATTTGAAACTTCACCTTTGACAGTACCAATCCGGATGAAAAAGGAGGAGGGGGAGCAGTAACAAGCCCGCTAAAAACCTGGGCTCAGCTGGCTTGGCTTATAGTACCCTGTAAGGTCTCCTAATCCAGGGATACAGGATGAGCAACGTTTGTACTCCATGTTAGGAGCGACTGTACATGGCATCTGTTCCTCATGTAAGAGGCGACTATTTTTTTTTTGGAGCTGAGTCGGCTTGCCACTGAGTGTAGTGCTCCCAGTCTTAATGACAAAGACAGATGCATACTACTTCACTCAGTCATGATGATTGTCAACTCTACAAACTTGATATCCTAATATGAATAAATGAAGATAAAAGAGAAGAAAAGAAATGCATTTGAAGAAATAATCAGATGCTCATTTAATGTAGTCGCACCCTCCTTCATTGATGCCACAAATATTCTATTTCAAGATATTGAAAACCCTCCAAATATATAGAGTAACATTTATTTACTCTTTTCCAAGGGAGTTAATAATTTATATTTCGCATGAATGCAAAGTTATAAATAAGGGACTCGGTAATATAGGAAGGGACCTTAAAGAAAGACAATTACCTAAATGTTAACTAGACATAAAAAGGGCTCCAGGTGATATCTAGATTCATAACACAGAGGGGGTTAGATGTATACTATACTATCTCCCTCCATCATGTATTGCTACACCCTTGACCCCAACTTCCCAATTCCGACTGCTCGCTGTAGAGTTTCTATTGACAACAAAGTAGAATGGAGTGGACTAGAGACTGAAAACAGCACTGTTGGACACTGACAACGCTGAAAGCCGGACTTACGTCTACACGCGAGGCCTCCCATCGGAGTTTTACGCCAGAGCCAACAGCCTAGTAAACAGTACCTAGTCCTTGGTCAGTGGAGCGAGCAAGCTATCGGAGGGGAAGTTGAGTATCATTCCACGCTATGTGAATACACAGGGTTAAAGTAGTAGGATCCCCACCCCCCTTCCCAACGTGGAAATGACCAATGACCAAAGCGGGATAGTCTAGGGCGGCTAATCGTCGCAGTGGCCACCACAGGGGTGTAAGCACTAAACACCGACCCGCTGTCAATGTCCCAGTACTGTCTAGTCACTATCTAGATCCTGCAAAAATGGCATTAGTAGAGCCGAATCGCAGGGAAGTCACACTGTGGGTCTCTCCATCTGGAACATCTGTTACACACAGCCACCTATAATTCAGACTTTATGTTCAACAGATTGCTATTGTCACCGAGTCCCTTTTTTGTCCTTGGCATTCAAGCGGTTTGTAAGTTTCCATTCTACCTGATTCTTGGTAATTTGAATCAGAACAGTTTAAAGTTCACAATAAGACCTTTCACCACTAATGAGCCAGCCTGTCATTAATTTTTCCATTTCAGTAAGGACAATATAAATTGTTTAATTTTAAAAAGAATCATACACGTCTATAATAGTTTTCAAATTTAAAAACACATGTATTATTCGACAGAGTTCATAAAATGTATATATACACATGTATTATTCGACAGAGTTCATAAAATGTATATATACACATGTATTATTCGACAGAGTTCATAAAATGTATATATACACATGTATTATTCGACAGAGTTCATAAAATGTATATATACAAAGTGGCAGATGTAAGAAAATACTTGCCAACATTGTTGTATTGTGCTGTAAAAAACAATATCATACGCAATAATAATAACTAAGAAAATTAAATAAAACATTTTGTAGTTACAAACCAATTAATGGAGCAGTTCTGACAGCACCACAAGACAACAAATTCCTCCAAGAACCACAAGAAATCTTACAACCTCTAGATTCAATTCGTATTTCTTCAAGGTATATATATGAAACTCGGTCTCAGTGGTACAGCCTGCTCCACGCTGACGAGTGCCAACAGCGCGAAACGCGTTCATGGATGGCTTTTCTTGATTTATCAAGAAAATAGGTTGGTCAAATATCAGGGAACAGGTTATATCTATGTTTGTGGAATTCTGTTCCACTAGATGGCGCTCTGCCATTTAAAAAGCACATGTGATTTTGGTCAGGATATGCCTTCTTTGTTTTTAATATATGAAACTATGTCATGGAATATCGTTAAAACATGTAAAATGGCTTCCAATATATTTGTGGATGATACCACTATACTTAATACAAAGTTAACTGTATAGGCACGAGGTAATAAGGCTAAATCTAAATAAACAAATAGTTTGTGACGTTTCTGTAACAGTGTTGTTACCAACATCAGCCAAAAGTACTGAATCTGTCTGATGATGGTAACATGGTTATAGGATGTTAATAAAGTTAATTAAACAAATTAGAACTAAATATTTACAAAAACACATGTTATATATTTATAAATGTATGTAATTCTGCTGTCCTCAAAATTATGTCCATAGATAATCTAAAATACCCATTCCAAGAGTCTAGCATCAGTATCACTATAAAAAGAAGATCGAAAAATGCAATATAACTGCGGTAGGATATATTAAACTGGCAAACCGCTGAGAGGGTTCACCACTAATGAGCCAGCCTGTCATTAATTTTTCCATTTCAGTAAGGACAATATAAATTGTTTAATTTTAAAAAGAATCATACACGTCTATAATAGTTTTCAAATTTAAAAACACATGTATTATTCGACAGAGTTCATAAAATGTATATATACAAAGTGGCAGATGTAAGAGAGTTAAATAAATTAGATCAGGGAACAAACGATGTCTCACTTCTGTAAATTTGAGTATGGTTTAGTTGAGATGTCTTCTGTGTGGATATATCTGATTTAAAATCCTACCTGATTTCTTCAGCATCGTTGATTTAAACTTGAATTGAACTTAATTGTTTTTCACTTGTAAATTCTTGTTGGGATCTTATATGCATATAATAATCTGGCTTTTATTGATTTATCAAGAAAATGAGTTGGCCAAATATCAGGGAACAGGTTAAATTGTTTTACTAGATGGCGCTTAGCCATCTAAAAAGCACATATGCTCATGGTCAGGATATGCCTTCATTATTTTTAATATCAACATCTGACCTTATTTTTCTATTGTTTTTTCATATATTATCTATTGAGTTTCTTGCTGAATTTCTTGGGATTCAAACCTGGGATATCTTAATTCTTTTTATCACCATTATAGATTTCAAGATCAACAGAATTATACTGGTTCCATATTTGTTGTATGAATAATTTCTGTTAGCCTTGGTACTTAATTCTTCAATGTTTTCTTTTTAAATATTTGCTTATGATTTAGATTTGTTGTCATGGTGAATTTGATCTTTGGAATAAGTAAATTTCAACAAAATATCACAGATAATCTCATAATTTATCAATGTGTTCTTCTTCTTCCAAACTTGGTACTTTGAATAAAGATTTATTTTGTACTAAATACAAATTTTAACACTCTAATAATTCAATTAGACAAATTTTCAAATATATTTAGAGAAAAAATATATATATATATGATTAATTTGAATATTTTGAAATTTTATCTTTTTTCTTTAACTAAAAACTACCATTGTTGTTATACCAAACCTATGATTTTTTAAAAATAAAGACATGGTTAAAAATGGTTTAACTATCTCCATATTATTATTTTTACATGGATATTACGAATTTGTTTATTTCAGTAACATCAATTTCTTCTAGGATCTCTACATCAATGGTTACTTCTAAAGATATCTACCAAATCTAGTTCTTAAGATCTTTTGTCTCGGACGAGCGATTCTTTTTTTTTGGGGGGGGGGCTCAAAATCATACACTTTGGTTATTAGCCCATAAAACCATATTCTCTCTTAAGATCTCTCTCTCTCTCTCTTTGGTATTTTCAAATATTTTAAATATGAAATTATCTGATTAATTTACATGGAATCATATAAAGTCTATGAAGGAAATGATTTCCCATAAGATTTTGCAAAGGCAAATACAAATGTTGCATTTTACTTCTACATAGATATAGGTATACCTATAGTTTATGAGCAGACTTATAACATCAGTTCTTCTTTATACCTTGAATATTACTTTCATTTTTTTAACGCCTTGTCAAATGCTTTATTTTTATTTATTTCTCCTGACGAAAACAAAGGTGTTTTGGTCTAAACGTTGAGAAAATAAAAAACTAACTGGCCGAAGTGTCTATTTTTCACAGAAGAATGAATACCGGTCAGACAACCTCTATCTTCAGAACCTTCAATATTTGCTTCAGACACTGTATACCATAAGTATTAAGACCACTATTGGTGTTGAATAGGTTAGTGTATAGGTGAGGATTTGGGATCTATAGGAAGAAATTGAGATTGAGATGAGAGAACAACTGAATAATGGTTGTTATATTATCTCTAAGTTGTATTATATTGTAGCAAAATATTTATATTTTCTGAACAGTTTTTTAATTTTGATATATTTATATATCTTGCTACTCTGTGTACTTATTGTTTATCTTGTATTTTTATAAATTTTGGTTTGTATCTGTGCCTCAAATAAATTGCTGTGTCATCCTGAAGTTTGTCTTTCCTCTACGTGACAATATAAATGTCCTGTCCAATGTATGCCTCTTAACAGACTGTTTCCTAAGTTGAGTGTTTAAAGCTTCAGTTGAGGGAGCACATGTGTCTGATGTAACATATGTGACCAGTTGCTACTCACAGGCTGGTAGTCCGTATGGACTTATTCAGAACAGAGAGGTCCGTGGGTCCAGCAAGATGCTAATTCAGCAGGTCCCTTATATCAGATGTAGGATAGATGAAGAAATTCCCCTTGGGATAAGTCCTTAGCATCAAGGTTTCCTAGAGTTAATATATTAAATTATACCACATGTTTCTGGAGATGATTTCTTTTCATTTTATTAACGTAGTCTCAAGCTTTCGGTCATCTCTGTCCTTCTACAGGAGAACATAAATAAACAATAAAACGACGCATGATGATAAACTATTACAAACATTTTTGTAATTTTTGTATTTATTTATTTATGTTCTCCTGTAGTAGGGCAGAGATGCCTGAAAGCTTGAGACTACGTTAATAAAATAAAAATAAATCATCTCCAGAAACCTGTGGTATTGTCCAGGAGATTTGAATCAATAGAGTGAATATATATTCAACTAAACCCCTTTGACGGCGGAATTTACACGTTGCACTTAATTTTTCTATTATATCAAACTATAAAGAAGAAAGGCATGATATTAAATAGAAGTGACATATGTAACAACACTGTTGCTAAAACGTCACATATAATTTAAATAATTTGATTTGGTAATTTCACCTTTTATTATTTTTTACAATAATACAAATTTAATGCATATTTTTTTCTGATTTTCAGCATTCGCATATTTTTAGGTTTGGCACCATAAATATTTCTCAATTTTCGGGTAATAAAAACTTACTAAATTCCAAGGATCCTGCCCAATTCACATTGCTGAACTTGAATCCAACCTTCTTCTTCTGCACCTCAGGAGAAAAATGTGTTTCTCAAGACGAAGCTTTAAGTCATCTTGACCCTACAAAAGCTCCTGGTCCAGACTACATCACTGGACCCATGTTGAAAATTCTAAACTCCCATGCCAAACTAGAACTCTTAAGCATTTTCAATTACAGTTGGAGCTCGTCTACCCTCCCTAAAGAGTGGAAACATGCCACAATTATCCCCATCCACAAACCAGGCAAGCTTGAGAACCACCCAACCAACTTAAGACCTATCTCTCTGGCCTCTATTCCCTGCAAAATCATGGAACACATGATTCTCAATAAGTTAAATTTTTATCTTAACCTCAACAACCTACTTGACCCTCATCAAAGAGCTTTTAAAAATATCAAAGCACAGAAGTTTCAATCTTTTACTTCGTTCAACAAATCCAGGACAGCTTTCATCATAAACCTACAAAATCAACTCTAGCAGCCTTCATCGGCCTTTCCCAAGCCTTCGACAGAGTCTGGAAGGAGAAGCTAATTCTCAAACTCGATGAACTTGGAATAGAGGGAATTATGCTGAGTTGGATCAGCAACTTTATATCCAAACGCACCATACAGGTTAATTTCAACAAATCAAAAACCACGTATTTACCAAGGTTTACCCCAAGGATCAATCCTAAGCCCTATTCTCTTCAATATTTACCTAAATGATGTACACACTTTCATCAAACCACCAGCTAAAATTATATACCAGCAGATTATATAATCTGGGTCTCCGAAAACAATCTCTCCAATGCAGAACACTCTCTGAATAAAGCCATGAAAATTTTGCAAAAGGCAACCCAGAAACTGAAATTATCTATTAAAATCAGCAAATCTGAAATCGGTCACTTCACCATCAATAACCACCTTCGCCACTGGACCCCAAATATTTCTTGAACAACTCAAAACTCCAATATTCAGATTCCCCAAGATATCTTGGTGTCACACTTGATCCTGCTCTCACTTTTAAAAAAACATATTGACACCATGATAAAACAAAGCCAAAAATAGACTCAAAATCCTGAAATAAATATCACCCTTAAACTGAGGTGCGAATGCCAATGTCTTACACACAACGTACCTTGCACTCGTAAGACCTATTTTGGAATATGCCACACGAACATGGAACAATGCAAGTAAAATCAATATATCCAGAATAGACAGCATCCAAGCAAGCGCAGCTAAAATCATAAACGGGCTTCGAGGATCCTGCCCAAATTGCATTGCTGAACTGAATCCAACCTTCTTCCCCTGCACCTAAAGAGAAAAATCTGCTTCTCAAAATTCATATCCAAAAAGATTAACTCTCCAAAAGAACATCTTACAGTCAAATATATTAGAAATTGGGTCCCAAATCAAAGACTAAAACGCCCCACTCCTCTCAACATGGCTCACAACTCAAAACTTTTAGACATCCCAATTAATCTCAAACACAGAACTTCCTATTCTTCACACAGAACTCGCAACAAACTCATCTGTTTTCCTCATCTGCCAGCCAATCCCCAAAAACATGAAACTCAGCCAGAATTACTTAAAGCTCTTGGCCTCCAAATCATTGAGGAAAATAGCTCCCTCTTCGACATCACAATTTACACTGGCAGTAGCCAACTTGAAACTGGATTGTCTGGCAGTGGAGTTTCTATCTACAAAGATAAGATCCTGGAAAAAATGTCCCTTTCCCACCCTAGACACCTTTCAGCTTATAAATCAGAACTATCTGCAATAGATACGCTACTAAAAGACATCAACATCAACTCGCCAAGCAATATAATAATCTACTCCGACTCAAGAGCAGCCATTTATACCCGTCAAAGCTGCTTCTTCAGTCAATAACCTCTTCTTAATATCATTCTAAATCTGTAAACTGACTCCCATTCAACACTCTGTCAGAGTGCAATGGGTTCCAGCTCATGTTGAATTCCTGAAAATGAACTGGCAGACTCTCTGGAGAAGTCTGGAGCCCTTGGCCACCCAGAGACCAGGGAACCTACCACCCAACGAGACGAAAGAGACCTCCTCCGTACCATCAAGATCCAATGCCTTCAAGAATGAAAATCTAATGCTGCACACATGACTGGAACAGAGCACGAGGGGCAAGCATCAATTCTGTCCTCCCAAGGGAACAATAGTCTTTGATTTCCACACTTAAGTCTGGTCATCTACGGACAATGACACTTCCAGAATGGTTGCAAGGTTTTCCCACTATGTACTAAGTACAAATATCAACCCTCAGCTTCAAACCACATTATTGACTGTATAGACTCACCAATTGATGAGCTTTACTTATCCCCAGCAGACACCATCAAAGGTCACAAGTTCTACAAGCTTGATACCCTAATATGATTGGGTGGAGATAAGAAAGAAGAAGAAGAGTAAAAAAAGTCTCCTAAAACCACTTTGTATTCATTGAGGTTTAGTTTCCACCTCGCAATAGAAGGTAAAAAGCTTTAAACACATACATAGTTGAATATTATTAAAGGAATTAAAAATATTTTGGACCTATTCTTGAATTCTGATTAGTTTATATATTTATTCCTAGAGATCAACAACTTTTAATTGCAGGATCAGCGCCTTCAAGGATATGAATACACATTCCTTGATTGATCATAAATCCTCAAATATCAGTTATTTTGGTCATTGTAATATAGCCTGCAGCACACAGATGAGGGCCAACAGCCTGAATGCTAATGTGGAATAGCTTCTTTATAAAGAAAGGGTATCTCTTCAATCTGTAATTATCAAGAATCGTAGATTATTTGAAATTCATTCTGATATATGGGTCAAGCCATCAGCAAATCAGATTCTGTCGTTGAGGTACAGCTTGCACTAGGTAGATGAGGGCCAACAGATTGAAACATATACATGTTAAGCTTAACTTTATTATAAAACAAGATTATTAGGTTATTTATGGAATAATTAAAAATGAATGATAATTGATATTTATTCTAACTCTGCCTTCGCTGTTCCCAAGCCTGGATGAAAAAGGAGGAGGGGAGCAGTAATAAACTCGCTAAAAAATCTGGGTCCAGCTGGCCCGGCTTACAGTACCCTGTAAGAGCTCCTAATCCAGGGATACAGGATGAGCAGTGTTTGTACTCCATGTTAAGAGCGGCTGCACTTGGTGTCTATTCCTCATATCAGAGGTGGACATTTTATATTGGAGCTAAGTCGGCCTGCTACTGAGTAGTGCTCCCAGTCTTAATGACAAACTATTTCATCCAATCATGATGGTTGTAAGCAGTTGCCAACATATACCCACTATAATTATATTGGCCTGTACCACGTATACTTGAGAAAATAAATAAATGTTGGTTGTCAACTCTACAAGCTTGATACTCTAATATGATTGAATGAAGATAAGAAAGAAGAATAGAAATGAATTTGAGGAAATAATTAGATGTGCATTTACTATAGTCGCACCCTATTTCATTGATGTCACAAATATTTTATTTCAAGATAATGAAAACCCTCCAAATATATAAAGTAACATTCATTTATTCTTTTCCAAGGGAGTTGATAATTTATATACCGCATGAATGCCAAGTTATAAATAAGGGACTCGGTGACATAAGAAATGGTGACATAAAGAAAGACAATTACCTAAATGTTAACTAGATATGGTGAGGGCTCCAGGTCATATCTAGATACATAACACAGAGGGGGTTAGATGTATACTATACTATCTCACCCCGTCATGTATTGCTACACCCCTGACCCCAACTTCCCAATTCCGACAGCTCGCTGTAGAGTTTCTATTGACAACAAAGTAGAATGGAGTGGACTAGAGACTGAAAACAGCACTTTTGGACACTGACAACGCTGAAAGCCGGACTTACGTCTACACGCGAGGCCTCCCGTCGGAGTTTTGCGCCAGAGCCAACAGCCTAGTAATCAGTACCTAGTCCTAGGTCAGTGGAGCGAGCAAGCTATCGGAGGGGAAGTTGAGTATCATTCCACGCTATGTGAATACACAGGGTTAAAGTAGTAGGGTCCCCACCCCCCTTCCCAGCGTGAAATGACCAATGACCAAAGCGGGATAGTCTAGGGCGGCTAATCGTCGCAGTGGCCACCACAGGGGTGTAAGCACTACACACCGACCCACTGTCAATGTCCCAGTACTGTCTAGATCCTGCATCAATGGCATTAGTAGAGCCAGATCTCAGGGAAGTCACACTGTGGGTCTCTCCATCTGGAACATCTGTTACACACAGCAGCCTAGAATTCAGACTTTATGTTCAACAGTTTACTATTGTCACCCAGTCCCTTTTTTATCCTTGGCATTCAAGCGTTTTGTGAATTTTTATTCTACCAGATTCTTGTTAATTTGATTTAGAAAAGTTTAAGATCACAATAAGAGCTTTCAACTAGGACAAAGAACTAAAGACATTTTTGTTGTTACCAACCAATTAATGGAGCAGTTCTAACAGCAACATAAGACATCAAATTCCTCCAAGAACCACAAGAAATCTTACAACATCTAGATTCAATTCGCATTTCTTCAAGGTATATATATGAAACTCGGTCTCAGTGGTGCAGCCTGCTCCACGCTGTCGAGCGCGAACAGCGCGAAACGCGTTTTTGGATGTTTTTTCTTAATTTATCAATGGGTTGGCCAAATATCAGGGAACAGGTTATATCAATGTTTAGTTGATTTCTGTTTCACTAGATGGCGCTCTGCCATCTAAAAAGCACTTGTTCTTTTGGTCAGGATATGCTTTCTTTATTTTTAATATATGAAACTATGTCAGGGATATCGTTAAAAACATGTAAAATGGTTTCCAATATATTTGTGGATAATACCACCATACTTCATTAAAAGGTAACTGTATAGGCACACGGTAATAAGACCAAATCCAAATAAATAAATACATAGTTTAAGACGTTTCTGTAACAGTGTTGTTACCAACATCAGACAAAAGTACTGAATCTGTCTGATGATGGTAACATGATTATAGGATGTTAATAAAGTTAATTAAACAAATTAGAATTAATCAAAGAGTCTAGCATCAGTATCACTATAAAAGGAAGATCGAAAAATGTAATATAACAGCGGTATGCTAGTTTAATAAACTGGCGAAACCGCTGTAAGGGTTTATCACTGATGAGCCAGGCCCTGTCATTAATTTTTACATTGCATTAAGGGCAGTAGAAATTGTTTTATTTTTAAAAAGAATCATACGCGTCTATAATAGTTTTGAATTTTAAAGGATCATGTATTATTCGACAGATTTCATAGAATATATATAGACAAAGTGGTAGATGTAAGAGAGTTAAATGATTTAGATCAGGAAACAAACGATGTCTCACTTCTGTAAAGTTGAGTATGGTTTAGTTGAGATGTCTTCTGTGTGGATATATCTGATTTAAAATCCTACCTGATTTCTTCAACATCATTGATTCAAACTTGAATTGAACTTAATTGTTTTTCTTCTAAATTCTTATTGGGATCTTATATGCATATAATAATCAGGTTTTTTATTGATTTATCAAGAAAATGGGTTGACCAAATACCAGGGAACAGGTTAAATTGTTTCACTAGATGGCGCTCTGCCATCTAAAAATCACATGTGCTTGTGGTCAGGATTTGCCTTCATTATTTTTTATATTGACACCTGACCTTTTTTCTATTGTTTTTTCATATAATAATCAATTGAGTTTCTTGCTGAATTTATTAGGATTCCATCTTGAGGTATCTTAATTCTTCTTATCACCATTATAGATTTCAAGATCAGCAGAAATATACAGGTTCCATATAGGTTGTATGAATAGTTTCTGTTACCCATGGTACTTAGTTCTTCCACGTTTTCTTCTTAAATATGTCTATGTATTTTAGATTGGTTGTCGTTGAGAATCTGATCTTCGAAATAAGTAAATTTCAACAAAATATCACAGAAAATGTATCAATGTTTATTTCTTCTTCTTCAAAACTTGGTACTTTGAATAAAGATTTCTTTTGTGCTAAATACAAATTTTTGAACTTTAATAATTTGATTAGAAAAAAATTAAAATATATTTAGAGAAAAAAGAAATATAAATATTATTAATAGTTAGAAATTGTATCTTTTTTTCTCTAAAAACTGTCATTGTTGTTACACCAAACCTATCAATATTTTTAAATAAAGGCATGGTTAAAATGGTCTTTAATATCTCCATATTATTATTTTTACATGGATATTAAGAATTTCTTATTTCAGTAACGTCAATTTCCTCTAGGATTTCTCTACATTAGTGTTCACTTTAAAAGATATCGATTCAAATCTAGTTCTTAAAATCTTCGGAATTTTAAATATTTTAAATATGAAATCATCTGATTAATTTACATGGGATGATATCAAATCTATAAAGGAAATAATTTTCCTTAAGATTTTGTTAAGGCAAATACAAATTTTACGGCATTTTACTTCTACATAAATATAGGTATACCTACAGTGAGCAGATTTATAACATCAGTTCTTCTTTATACCTTGAATATTACCTTCAATATTTTTAACGCCTTGCCGATTTCTTTATTTTTATTATATCTCCTGACGAAGACAAAATATTTAAGTCGAAACGTTGAGAAAATAAAACTCTAACTGGCCGAAGTGTCTATTTTCCACAGAAATATGAATACCGGCCAGACAACTTCTATCTTCAGAACCATCAACATTTACTTCAGACACTGTATACCATAAGTATTAAGACCACTATAGGGATAGGTCGCATCCGTCCAACAGATAATAGTCCCCAAATCAAGTCGCACCACCGTCAGAATGTGTGTAATTAGGCAAGTTAGCAGACAGCCGCGCATAACTCCAGGAGTGGAATAGAGATTCGCCGGACGGGTGCCAAACGCGTCTTGGCCGCCACCAACTCCGCTCTGATGCCATCGCTTCACTAATTCTTATATATACAGCGGCTGCATACGCATTTTCTGAGGCATCGCTGAATCCAAGCAGCTGAATGTCCTGGCCTCCCATTAAGCCCAACCAGCAGGGCATCCGAACTGTTCGAAGACTTCCCAGTTGTTCTCGAAACTTCTTCCACTGTTCTTTTATAGGTCCGTCTATCGGTACATCCCAATCTTTCCCAGCTACCCACAACGGCTGAATAAACGGGCGCCAACCATCCCATGGGATCGTACAGTTTTGCCACCAGCGATAGCATGCCATGCTTAGTAATTTCCTCCCCTTGTGTAGGCTCCTAGAAGCTGTACAAAAGGTAATCCACAACCCCCCCCCCCCCCCCGGATCCCAACCTAAACCGAGCATTTTCACCATGTCTGAGACTTCAAACCGGATTTTCTTAAGACGGGCA
Organism: Cordylochernes scorpioides; assembly: GCA_030710605.1. Classification (NCBI taxonomy): domain Eukaryota; kingdom Metazoa; phylum Arthropoda; class Arachnida; order Pseudoscorpiones; family Chernetidae; genus Cordylochernes; species Cordylochernes scorpioides. The sequence goes on from CP092880.1 coordinate 25,030,054, forward strand.
TCCTCGGGTATTTGATTCAGAATTGTCGAATCATTGGAGGCCCACTTCTTGAGAACAAATCCCTCTTTTTGTAAGAGACATATAAGTTCTTTTCTCAACAGCATGACCGACTCTGAATCCTCTGCCCCGGTCACTATATCATCTATGTATGTTTCCTTCCTCAATGCTTCATCCGCTCTAGGATATTGACTGCCCTCATCAATGGACAATTGGACCTACTATGCAACTTGATTTACATCAATGCAAATAATAAGTTACTTTAGAGTATAACTCATTGTAGATGGCTCAACTTGATCAACTTTCTCTCTCCACAATACTAATTATTACAGATAACTTCATCAACTTCCATCATTGCTTAACATATTGTAAATAACTACCTTGAGATTTCTTCTATCAGCTTATGTTGTTGCTTATTTGTTTAATGTATATGTTTATTTAATGCTATTTTTCTTAATTGTTTATTTTCTTTTTGATAATTCTGTTACCTACTCTACTACAATATGACTTATTGTAAATAGTTTCACGCACAATTATCCAGATTGGATATAGCGTGTCTTATTTGTAACTGGTAATAAATATAAACTCGTTATTATTCTCCTCAGGGGAATAATTATTTTTAATACTATTTCTACTTATATACATACATGATTTCTAAAATATATGCAAAGTGTTACACACATATCTGCATATATCGAGAAATAAATAAGAGCTTAAAAATAAAAGGCACTTTTGCAAATTAAAAATTAAAAATATAAATTATACACATAAACTTTGTTTTAAAATATTTGTCTGTATTTACATATATACTTATTACTGCGGGAGAAGCAGCACAAGTAAGGGACTGCCCTGTAGTACAGTGTCGTGAGCCCCGAGCCGCTACGGTAACCGTGAACTGGGAACTCTGAAATGTGGCTGACTAACGGGGCAATGGCATCCCCCTTTCCATGGAGCAACAATATCCTCTTAGAAGAAAAAATTGCTATAAAGTATAAAGTAAGAAAATAAACAGTAGCAAGGTGTTTCTTTATTCGTGCAAAGTACAAACTTTCAGATCTTTATAATCCTTCTACAGACATAGCTATAAGTTGAGAAAATCCTCATTCTCTCAACTTATAACTATGCCTGTGGAAGGAATATAAAGATCCGAAAGCTTATACTTTGCACGAATAAAGAAACGCATTGTGCTACTGTTTATATATTTAAAATATTCTCTATCTTGGTTGATTCCACATTAAAATAATTACTCATCTTTTTGAGGCTATTCCTAATGTGACATAAATGTTGGTACCTTCATGGGATTGGAAGTTCTGTTCAGAAAGGCAATAAATGATCAGTTGCAAGCTGTGAAAATTAGGTGAAACATTGTCTAGGGATAATGGCATGTGCAACAGGACATTCCAGTTATGCTCATTTAACATGTCTTTTGCCGCTTTTGCAACACGTGGCATGTGCTGTAAAACCACTTTGTCATCTACTTAGTAGATGCCATCTACCTTGTCATATCCCTGACCCATTCATCGCCAACTACTGATCCCTACATATCTATCTCACAGAACATCCCATCTCTCATAGGTGTCCTGTTATCTAAAAAGGATCCAGTGCTGCCGTCCCACCAGACCTACGATTTAAATGAATTTGAAACTTCACCTTTGCCGGTCCCAAGCCTGGTTAAAAAATGAGAAAGAGGTGCAGTAACAAGCTCGCTAAAAACCTGGGCTCAGATGGCCTGGCTGATAGTACCCTGTAAAGGCTCCTAATCCAGGGATACAGGATGAGCAGCGTTTGCACTCCATGATAGGAGCGGCTGTACATGGCGTCTGTTCCTCATGTCAGAGGCGGCCATTTCTTTTGGAGCTAAGTCGGCCTGCCACTGAGTAGTGCTCCCAGTCTTAATGACAAAAGCAGAGGCATTCTACTTCACCCAGTCATGATGATTGTCAACTCTACAAGCTTGATACCTTAATATGATTGAATGAAGATAAGAAAGAAGAAGAGAAATGAATTTGAAAAAATAAAAAGATGTTCATTTACTGTAGTCGCATCCTCTTTCATCGTTGTCACAAATATTCTATTTCAAGATAATGAGAACCGTCCAAATATATAAACTAATATTCATTTACTCTTTTCCAAAGGAGCTGATAAATTATATACCGCCCGAATGCCAAGTTATAAAAAGGGACTTGGTAACATAAGAAGGGAGCTTAAAGAAAGACAATTACCTAAATGTTGACTAGACAAGGTGAGGGCTCCAGGTGATATCTAGATACATAACACAGAGGGGGTTATATGTATACTATACTATCTCACCCCGTCATGAATTGCTACACCCCTGACCCCAACTTCCCAATTCCGACAGCTCGCGTTAGGGTTTTATATTGACAACAAAGTAGAATGGAGTGGACTAGAGACTGAAAACAGCACTGTTGGACACCGACAACGCTGAAAGCTGGACTTACGTCTACACGCGAGGCCTCCGTCGGAGTTTTGCGCCAGAGCCAACAGCTTAGTAATCAGTACCTAGTCCTAGGTCAGTGGAGCGAGTAAGTTATCGGAGGGGAAGTTGAGTATCATTCCACGTATGTGAATACACAGGGTTAAAGTAGTAGGGTCCCCACCCCTTTTCCCAGCGTGGGAAATGACCAATGACCAAAGCGGGATAGTCTAGGGCGGCTAATCGTCGCAGTGGCCACCACAGGGGTGTAAGCACTAAACACCGACCCGCTGTCAATGTCCCAGTACTGTCTAGTCACTATCTAGATCCTGCAACAATGGCATTAGTAGAGCCGGATCACAGGGGAAGTCACACTGTGGGTCCTCCATCTGGAACATCTGTTACACACAGCAGCCTAGCATTCAGACTTTATGTTCAACAAATTGCTATTGTCCCCGATTCCCTTTTTTATCCTTGGCATTCAAGCGATTTGTAAGTTTTTTTATTTTACCAGATTCTTTTTAATTTGAATTAGAAAAGTTTAAAGTTCCCAATAAGAGAGATTTCAAATAAGACAAATAACTAAAGACATTTTTTGTTGTTACCAACCAATTAATGGAGCAGTTCTAACAGCAACACAAGACACCAAATTCATCCAAGAACCACAAGAAATCTTACAATCTTTATATTCAATTTGCATTTATTTAAGCTATATATATGTCGCAGTAGTACAGCCTGCTCCACGCTGACGAGCGCCAACAGTGCGAAGCGCGTTCGTGGATGACTTTTCTTGATTTATCAAGAAAATGGGTTGGCCAAATAACAAGGAACAGGTGATATCAATGTTTACTTGTGTAGTGTATTTGCATATTGAATTATGGATATGCAAATATCCTGTTTTGCATAATGGTTTTCATAGAATTTTGTATATAAATAGCGACAGTTTTTAGCTACCAGTAGTCAGTCAATTTATGTAATAAACGAGATTACTCGAGTCCGTTTGCCTCAGTGAAGCGACACCTCACTCTTGGTTACCTCCCAACCTTCTAGGATAAAACAATTCTGGCGACGAGAAAATCTACGGGAAGCTACGGTAGTGACTACGAGGTTTGCAACGATTGGTACGTGTCTACGGGAACGACCACGAGGTTGTAAGGATTGCGGACCTACGACTGGCTCAAAGCATAAAACTGAGGAAAAATGGCAACTAATCAAACTGTACCGTTCAGAGTTTTCGATTCGAAGAAAATTTTGAAATCTTCGTAGAGCGATTTGAAGCGGCTTGCGAAGCCAATGAAACAAGTGAGATTTTTTTCTAAATTATCGGGTAGTACAGTTTTCTCAACTCTGGACCTTTCAATGGCCTATCTGCAGGTAGAGCTGGCAAAACCCAAAGGAGTAGTAAATATAAATACTAAGAAGGGATTGTTTGCATATAAAAGACTCCCTTATGGTGTGGCTGTAGCACCGAATAAATTCCAGAGGTTGATGGACAACATTTCTGCTGACATACTAGGAGTGGCTTGTTATATTGACGACATTTTGGTGTCAGATAGAGATGCAAATGAGCATAAAGCCAAGTTGGAGCTGGTATTCAAAAGTTTAGAGGACAAAGGCTTGAAATTGAATAAAAAAATATACAAGTTCGCTGTTGTTTCGGTTGAATACTTGGATTTTCGAATCGATAAAAACGGCCTGCATCCATTGATCAACAAGATACAAGCAGTCTCTAATGATCCTGAGCCTAAGAAAATTGGCCAGTTATGATAATTAATCAGAATGTTGATGTACTACGCCAGATTTATCGAGAATATCTCTCATATTTTAACTCCTTTTTACAAGTTGTTGAAGAAAAATACTCATTGGAAATGGACAAGAGAACATCGGATATTGTTCAATAGATGCAAATCATTATTGACCAATGGGTCAGTATTGCCACACTATGATCCAACGAAGGAACTGGTACTGGCATGCGATTCTTTAAGCTATGGACTTGGTGTGGTACTTTGTCACAGAGACAAAAATAAGCAGGAGAGTCCAATAGCGTTTGCGTCGCGAACCCTTACAGATGCTGAAAAAATTCCCAATTTGAGAGAGAAGCCTTAAGTATTGTTTATGGCTGTGATAAATTCAGGCAATACCTTCTAGGACGCTCGTTTGTGTTAGTGACGGATAACAGACCGCTGATGCACTTGTTCTCACCTCACAAACCGATTCCAGTATGTGCAGCGTCAAGGATAAAGCGTTGGTTGCTAAAGCTGGGTGTTTTTCATTACTCCGTTGAATTTTGGAAGACTGACGACCACGGAAATGCGGAAGCTTTATCAAGGTTGCCGTTAAAAGCGGTTGAAAGAGAGTCTATTGATGAGGATCAAGTCTTGCTTCTGAGAAAAATGAAGGAAGTACCTTTTCATTCCGGGATGTAGCTTTTGAAACTAGAAGAGACAAGATCCTCTCAATTGTTTTGAGGAATGTCCGGGAAGACAATTGGCAAATACCAAAAATCTCGAAAGAAAATCCGTTGTTCCCTTTCTACAAAATTAGGAATGAACTAAGTGTGGATTTTGGCTGCTTACAGTGGAGGGAACGGATAGTAATTCCGCCCAAGTTGAGATCGCAGATTTTGAGAGACCTACATGAGATGCATTTTGGAATAGTAAAAATGAAAATTATCGCACGGAGATATTTTTGGTGGCCTGGAATAGATGGTAACATCGAAGATATGGCCCGGGAATGTACCATCTGTCAGGAATCTGCAAATATGCCTCCCTCCACGATTTCAGAATGGACTTGGCCGGAAAAACCCTGGCATCGCCTACATATGGATTTGGCCGGCCCTTTTATGGGTAGAATGTGTTTGGTCATAGTGGACGCAATACAAAATGGTTGGATATTTTTCATCCTGAAAGAAATAACCAGCAAAACCATTATTTATCATCTTAGGCAAGTGTTTGCAAAGTTCGGACTGCCGGAATTATTGGTAACGGATAATGGGCGACAGTTTTTCTCAGGGGAATTTGAGGAATTCACCAAGATAAACGGAATTCGGCATACAAAAACAAGCCCATACAATCCAAGCACAAATGGATTAGCTGAGCGCTATGTGCGAGAGTTCAAGACCTCACTAAGAAAGAACAGTGGAAAGGATGGCCTTGAGACAAACTTGGAGAGATTTTTATTGGCTCAGAGAGCATTTCCACAGACAGTGATGAAGGAATCGCCGGCGGAACTATTGCTGAAAAGGCGTTTGAAAACAAGGTTTTCAAATCTAATGCCTAAAATGGAATTTAAAGGAGAGGTGTTTCATGATGCCCTAAAAAAGCAAGAGAATTTCAACATAGGTTCCGATGTTTTTTTCCGGAATTATGCTGCTGGACCAAAGTGGAAGCTGGGCACAATACTAAAACCCCTTAGTTGCCGCCACTACCTAATAGGGTATGAGGACCAATCTTTCAAGAGGCACATAAACCAATTGGCGCCCTGTAAAGGAAAAACCAGAGGCTACAGTACTGCAAGTCCGAGGTTAGTACTTCCAGGTACATCTACGGAAACCCTGGAAACCATCCTGAGATGAAGCCCTCTCAAATTGGCCTGGAGATCCCTGAGAGGAAATTGCCAGATATGGAATTTGCAGAGAAGCCGAAATCGACAGGGCAGGACTTGGCACCAGTTGAAGACAACCAAAGTCCTGTTGCTGCTTCTGGAGAAAAGGTCCCGAGCCGGAGCCCTAGACCCCAGCGAGAGAAGCCACGGTCAACAACGCAGAACTTGGCACCAGTTGGAGCCAACCAGAATCCTGTTGCTGCTTCTGGAGGAAAAGTCCCGAGTCGGAGCCCCAGACCCCATCGATCCAGGAGACCGCCTGACCGACTCCAATATTATTAGGAGGGGAGGGTGTAGTGTATTTGCATATTGAATTATGGATATGCAAATATCCTTTTTGCAGAATGGTTTTCATAGAATTTTGTATATTAATAGCGACAGTTTTTAGCTACCAGCGGTCAGTCAATTTATGTCAATAAACGAGATTACTGGAGTCCGTTTGCCTCAGTGAAGCGACACCTCACTCTTGGTTACCTCTCAACCTTCTAGGATAAAACAACTTGATTTCTGTTCCACTAGATGGCCCTCTGCCATCTAAAAAGCACATGTGCTATTGGTCAGGATATGCCTTCTTGTTTTTAATACATTAAACTAGGTCAGAGATTTCGTTAAAAACATGTAAAATGGTTTCCAATATATTTGTGGATAATACCACCATACTTCATTAAAAGGTAACTGTATAGGCACAAGGTAATAAGACCGAATTTAAATAAATAAATAGTTTATGACGTTTCGGTAACAGTGTTGTTACCATCTTCAGACAAAAGTACTGAATCTGTCTGATGAAGTAACAACGCTGTTACCGAAACGTCATACACTATTTATTTGGGTTTGTTCTTATTACGTTGTGTTTATAATATATAATCCAAATTGTACCTTATTATCGATAACTGTATGTGTTGCGAATACAGTAGAACCTACATGAGAGGACACTCACGTTAGAGGACACCTCTCTACAAAGGACAGTTTTCATTTGCAAAATTACCATTTTTACTATTTAGCAACTCTCCGGTAAGAGCACACCTCTCCATAAAGGACACTTTGGTTCTGAAATTAGCTGTCCTTTACAGGTGTTCTTCTTCTTATCTCCACTCGAAAATAACAGGGTATCAAGCTTGTAGACTTGTTGATGGTGTCTGCTGGGGATGAGTAGAGCTCATCAATGGATATGTCAATACAGTCAATATCTTGTCTTGGAGTGCAGGTTGAGAATTGCACTTAGTACATAGTGGGAAAGCCTTGCAACCATTCTGGAAAGTCATTGTCCGTAGATGACCAGACTTAAGTCTGGAAATTAAAGACTGTTGTTGTTCTCTTGGGAGGACAGATTTGGTTTTTGTTTCTCGTGTGGCTTAATGTTGGGTCTTGTCAATCCAAACAATCAGTCCACCTCATGTGTTACCTTCAGGCTGTACATGACCTTGTTGAGATAGAAGGAGAATCAATGACAACTGTGTCCAGCTGATAAATAGATTGTGGACTTCATCAGTACATAGGTAACCTCTGAGATTGATACTAGAGTATTGGCTTAGTATTTATTTAATTATTATTTTTTATTTTATTAATCAACCAGGCGCGATATTAAAATATTTGCGCCTATTACAGAGGAAACAAATAAAACAACAAACAAATTATAATTGCTTTTGTATATTTGTCTTTTTTCTCCTTGACCTTTCTTCTTGTATATAACCAATTTGTTATGATGTAAAGAAATGTATTGACGCAAATATCCCTGAGTTTGGGATATCGCATTATAGGATGTTAAAAGAGTTAATTAAACAAATTAGAATTAAATATTTACAAAAACACATGTTATATATTTATAATGTATGTAATTCTGCTGTATTCAAAGCTTATGTCCATAGATAATCTAAATACTCATTCCAAGAGGCTAGCATTAGTAACACTTTAAAAGGAAGATCGAAAAATGAAATATAACAGCGGTATGGTAGATTAAACTGGCAAAATCGCTGAGAGGGTTCACCACTAATGAGCCAGTCTCTGCCATTAATTTTTCAATTGCAGTGAGGTTAGTAGAAATTGTTTATTTTTAAAAAGAATCATGCACATCTATAATAGTTTTGAATTTTAAAACACATGTATTATGTATATATTTATAGATGATGAGTGCCAACAGCCCGAAACGCTTCCGTGGTTAGCTTTTCTTGATTAATCAATAATGGGTATTCGGCCAATTCTGGAATAATTAAAAATCAATGAGAATAGTTGATATCTATTCCGATAGATGGCGCAGTCATCAGCAACTTTCAGTTGCACAAATAAGGAGATATCTTTTTCATAACATGTATTATTCGACAGAGTTAATAAAATTTATATAGATAAAGTGGTAGATATAAGAGAGTTAAATGATTTAGATCAGGGAACAAACGATGTCTCACTTCTGTAAAGTTGAGTATGGTTTAGTTGAGATGTCTTCTGTGTGGATATATCTGATATAAAATCCTACCTGATTTCTTCAACATCATTGATTTAAATTTGCATTGAATTAATTGCTTTTACTTTTAAATTATTGTTGGGATCTTATGTGCATATAATAATCTGGCTTTTATTGATTTATCAAGAAAATGGGTTGGCCAAATATCAGGGAAAAGGTTCAATTGTTCCACTAGATGGCGCTCTGCCATCTAAAAATCACATGTGCTCGTGGTCAGGATATGCCTTCGATATTTTTAATATCAACACCTGACTTTTTTTCTATTGTTTTTTCATATAATAATCTATTGAGCTTCTTGCTGAATTTCTTAGGATTCCAACCTGGAATATCTTTATTCTTTTTATCACCATTTTAGATTTCAAGATGAGCGAAATTATACAGGTTCCATATTTACTGTATGATTAGTTTCTGTTACCCATGGTACTTATTTCTTCCACGTTTTCTTTTTAAATATTTCCATGTGTTTTAGATTTGGTGCCGTGAAGAAACTGATCTTCGAAATAAGTAAACTTAAACAAAATATCACAGATAATCTCATAAATCATCGATGTTTTTTTCTTCAAAATTTGTTACCCTGAATAAAGATTTCTTTTGTACTAAATACAATTTTTTCAACTTTAATAATTCGATTAGACATATTAGATCGATTAGATATATTTAGAGGAAAAAAGATATTTAAAATGATTAATAGTTTGAAATTTTATCTTTATTTTTACTAAAAATTATACCATTGTTGTTATACCAAATTCATGTTTTTACATGAATATTAAGAATTTGTCTATTTCAGGAACGTCATTTTCCTTTTGGATTTCTCTACATTAGTGGTCACTGTTAAAGATATCAATCAAATCTAGTTCTTAAGATCTTTGATATTTTTTAATATTTTAAATATGAAATTATCGGATTAATTTACATGGGATGATATCAAATACAAGAAGAAAATAATTCTCCTTAAGATTTTGTTAAGGCAAATACAAATTTTACTGCTTTTTACTTTTATATAGATACTAGCCGAATGACCCGGGCAACGCCCGGGTTTTACCCGATTAAATGATTTTATTCAAATACTATTCGTTACAATTATAAATTGGAACCGTGGATGTCACTTTTGTGAAACGTCCCGCTCCAAACTTTGTGTGTTTTTAAAATTAAAAATAAAAATGTAAATTTTCACAACGATATTTCAAAATTATATTATTTTCATTTTCAAATACTATTTGTTACAATTATAAATTGGCGCCGTGGATGTCACTCTTGTGAAACGTCCCGATCCAAACTTTGTGTCTGAGAAGCGATATTTTTATAGAAAGATGATCTGGCTTTTGTTTTGTGCTCGAATGAATGTTTTTCTGTTAAAATTTTGTTCCTGCGTACAAAAAAAAAAACGAACTGGTGTCACCCGTGGTCTCTGCTTTTTGGAATTTTTCCCGATATTATTTTGTATCTGATAATCAAACATGATACAGCAATATTGTCATCATCATTTTCTGACTAAAAAAAAACAACTATTTTTGCCCAGAACCTGTCAATTTTATTTTTTATTGGCTAAAATTCCGATAAATATATTTTCCAGATTTTTCTCTATGTCCTGTCAAAACACGTTTTACATGTACATTAGGTCAGTTAATATTACCTCCCATCTTCACCGCTAGAGACGCTGCTTGCGAGCGAAAAGGCAAATTTGCAAATAACTCAAAGAAAATATTCGGGATAGAGACCTGAAATTTTCACTATAAGTTTTTCCAGATTCTACAATATATACTGTTAAAATTTCAGTCAGATTAGTTACGTATTGTGGACGTGTATAGCCGACATAGATACCCACATACATACATACACTGACTTTTATATATATAGGGATAGGTATGCCTATAGTTTTTAAGAGACTGCGGACAGTGTTGGAGGGAAAGCTCCGGGGGAAGAGATCGAGATGAAGAAGACGGGGATACACAGACGATCTAAAAGAATGGACTGGACGACACGAGGAGATGAAGAGGATGGCGGAGGAATTATGGAGAGACCATGTGGCCTACCCTCAGTAGAGGAAGACACTGAAGGAGGGAGATATGGAGAGACATGTGGCCCATCCTCAGTAGAGGAAGGCATTGAAGGAGGGAGATATGGAGAGACCATGCGGCCCACCCTCAGTAGAGGAAGGCATTGAAAGAGGGAGATATGGAGAGACCATGTGGCCCACTCTCAGTATAGGAAGGCATTGAAGGAGGGAGATATGGAAAGACCATGAGGCCCACCCTCAGTATAGGAAGGCATTGAAGGAGAGATTGAAACTACTTTTATTACTTTATTCATAAATATATTATAGTGATAAATGAAAACTAGAATAAATATGAAAAAGACAAGGATGAATATACACATGAAATCTATACAAAGTTTAATTGGTGTCGCCAGGTGGGCAGGTACCGCAGGTGTTCAGGGTTGCAACCCGGAATCTCATATCGGCTGCCGAGCAGAGTTTCTGGCGCGTGACAGCTTCTTGTACAGGGTGTCGCTGGTGTTCTCTGTCAGAGCCATTAGCGCCGTGGTCAAGGTGTCGATGGCCACTTTCTGTTCGGCGTTTGATTAGGCGAGGAGCCGGTCCATCTTCCCGTTGTGCGTTAAAGCCTGGAGGAGGTGATCTCTCTCCAGGCCCAGCTTCTGGGCACTATCTATAATTTAGACGCCTTGTCGTTCTTCAGGAGAACGTCCATTTGGATTTCAGCCATAGTGCGCCGTTCCTGTGAAGATTCGGACGCCTTAGGTTTGTCCTGCTTTTTGGATGGAGGAGTACTCAGGCCGACCGCCTCTTCTGTTTTCTCTGTGTCGCTGGGAGGAGGGTCTGCTATGAGAAAAACAGCCGGTGGAAAGGCTGCAACAGGAAGAGGAAGTGCGTTCGAGCATTGAAGGAGAGAGATATGGAGAGACCATGTGGCCCACCCACAGTAGAGGAAGGCATTGAAGGAGGGAGATATGTAGAAACCATGTGGCCCACCCTCAGTAGAGGAAGACATTGGAGGAGGGAGATATGGAGAGACCATGTGGCCCACCCTCAGTAGAGGAAGACATTGGAGGAGGGAGATATGGAGAGACAATGTGGCCCATCCTCAGTAGAGGAATTCATTGAAGGAGGGAGATATGTAGAGACCAGGTGGTCCACCCTCAGTAGAGGAAGGCATTGAAGGAGAGAGATATGGAGAGACCATGTGGCCCATCCTCAGTAGAGGAATTCATTGAAGGAGGGAGATATGTAGAGACCAGGTGGTCCACCCTCAGTAGAGGAAGGCACTGAAGGAGGGAGATATGGAGAGACCATGTGGCCCATCCTCAGTAGAGGAATTCATTGAAGGAGGGAGATATGTAGAGACCAGGTGGTCCACCCTCAGTAGAGGAAGGCATTGAAAGAAGGAGATATGGAGAGACAATGTCACCCACCCTCAGTAGAGGAATACATTGAAGGAGGGATTTATGGAGAGACCATGTGGCCCATCCTCAGTGGAGGAAGGCATTGAAGGAGAGAGATATGGAGAGACCATGTGGCCCATCCTCAGTAGAGGAATTCATTGAAGGAGGGAGATATGTAGAGACCAGGTGGTCCACCCTCAGTAGAGGAAGGCATTGAAAGAAGGAGATATGGAGAGACAATGTCACCCACCCTCAGTAGAGGAATACATTGAAGGAGGGAGATATGGAGAGACCATGTGGCCCATCCTCAGTGGAGGAAGGCATTGAAGGAGAGAGATATGGAGAGACCATGTGGCCCATCCTCAGTAGAGGAAGGCATTGAAGGAGGGAGATATGGAGCGACCATGTGGCCCAGCCTCATTTGAGGAAGGCACTGAAGGAAGGAAGGATATTTTAGTTTTTATACCTTGAAAAAAATACCTCCAATATTTGCTTCAGACACTATCTGGCCTAAGTGTTAAGATCACTATATAAAAGGTTGGTATCTAAACCAAAAATTTGTAGTTATTCTAGAATATGGGATGAATCAACAAACAGCAACTTGTATCTCTAAGCTCAAAACGGGCAGCCATACAAGACCACTCCTCTTTCGGGTTGATGTAAAAACCTTTCCACAATACACCATCTGCAGACCCAAAAAGGCCTCACCAGACTACCTCTTGGAAGGCATTGCCTTTTGACAGGACCTATTCCAACCCTAACAATATTGTGAATTTGATCTATGAATTTGTATAACACTCCATGACCTTGTATGATTATACAATGGGATAATAATAGAAATATATATATACAGTAGCACATCCCTTTAGCGGACACCCCGCTAGCGAACACCTCTCCACAAAAGACAGTTTTCATTTGAAAAATTATCATTTTTACAATTTAGCAGCTCTCTGGTAAGAGAACACCTCTCCCTAAAGGACACTTTATCTCTGAAATTAGGTGTCCTTTACAGGGAGGTAGTTCTTCTGTATGTATATATAAAGGTTGAATAGGGAGATCAGATAGTGTATGGGTGAGGATATTGAGATCTATAGGAGGGAATTGAAGTTAAGATGAGAGAACAACTGAATAATGGTTGTTAGATTATCTCTAAGTTGAATTATATAAATGGTCCTGCCCAATGTATCCCTCTAACAGACTGTTCCCTCAGGAATGCTGTGAGTTTCAAGCTTTAGTTGAGGGAGGACATGTGTGTAGCACATAATACTGACCACGTTTCTGATCTTCTTTTGGCAGAACCTGACATACTTGCTACCTTCATTTATTTAAAATAACACAGAAATGGAATATTGAAATAATTATAATAATCATTGTGGCTTCATTATAATGATTTTTATTTTAAAAAGTAAAATACAGTAGAACCTCCCTGTAAAGGACAACACCTAATTGTTGAACCAAAATGTCCTTTAGGGAGAGGTGTCCTCTTACCGGAGAGTTGCTAAATTGTAAAAATGATAATTTTGCAAATGAAAACTGTTCTTTATAGAGAGGTGTCCGCTAGCGGGGTGTCCGCTAAAGGGAGTTTCTAATGTATATATATATATTTGAAAATAACTAAAAATTGTATTTCTATGTTGTAAATTAAAGTCCCCATTGCGGGAATCGAACCCAGGTCGTAGTGGTCGAAAACCAACAGTTTAGACCATCCTTATATTAGAAAATGAAATGGTTAATATGTTAGGTACAAATGGCTGATATTCCCATCACTGATATGTTAGGTACAAATGGCTGATATTCCCGTCACTGATATGTTAGGTACAAATGGCTGATATTCCCATCACTGATATGCTAGGTACAAATGGCTGATATTCCCATCACTGATATGTTAGGTACAAATGGCTGATATTCCCATCACTGATATGTTAGGTACAAATGGCTGATATTCCCATCACTGATATGTTAGGTACAAAAGGCTGATATTCCCATCACTGATATGTTAGGTACAAATGGCTGATATTCCCATCACTGATATGTTAGGTACAAATGGCTGGTATTCCCATCGCTGATATGCATCCAAAATGTTTCCAATATCGAGGCCACTACTTAAAAAAATGCTTATTATTTTGCTAAACTAATTCAAAGCTTCCACTGTTTCTTTGAATAGTTAATAAAACAATGCAACCTTAAAAATGGAAACATAACTTAGGAAGATTTATAATACAAGAAAATAAGACCTAATCCAAATCCATATCATCAGAAAAAATAATAAATGAGAAAAATTAATATTTTATCTGATGATGGTAACAATGCTGGTACTGAAACATTACACATTAATTCATTTAGATTAGGTTTTGTTTTCTTGTATTATAATCTATAATCCAAATTGTGCTTTATTATGAAGAAGATTCAATGTGAAAAAAAAATAATAACTGAGCAATGTAAGGATTATTCACTGATTAAAATTTTAATTTGGATGAATGTTACCATTGTATAATGTAGTGTTCAAAAAGTTATAGAAAAAAATGGATCCTTCAGTTGGTGATAAAATTTACACAAAAAAATAACTTTTAAACCAACCTTTCGAAAAGCAAAGAACTTTTATTCTTTGTTGGTCTGTTAGAAAATATTGGATATTACAAAGTATGTGAAAATTACAAGGTAAAAAGACCTAATCCAAATAAATAAATAGTGTGTGATGTTTCAGTAACAGTGTTGTTACCATCATCAGACAAAAGAATAAATGAGAAAAAATATCACAGCATGTTCTTAAATAGTACTGTTATCAAGTATGTAACCAAGAAAATAGAACAAAGAAGAAAATAGTTTTCTGATAAACTTGATAACAGTACTATTTAAGAACATGCTGTGATATTGTTTCTTTGATTATTTGTCTGGTGATTGTAACAATGCTGTTAACGAAACGTCACACACTATTAATTTATTTAGATTTGTTCTTATTATCTTTGTAGTTCTAATCTATAATCCAAATTGTACCCTTTCAAAGTACAGTTAAACCTGTCTATAGTATCCCCTCTAAATAGCGCCTTCCTCTCTATAGCGCCCGATTTTAAATACGTAGAACGATGCGATTTACCTTAAAAGTGACCTGTCTATAGCACCCCCCTCTCTATAGCATCCTATTTTGGTGAGTTCCAAGAGGGGGCGCTATAGACAGATTTAACTATATATGATAGTTTCAATTAGTTTTCAAATAAAAAGATTGCATGACCTCACATATTATGAAAATACACGAGTCTATTCACACAATGATGAAATGAAATAGTCCTGGTGTGGAACTAACACCTACCCATATATTCTCATGCCCAGAAATGGCCGCAGCCTTGCAGAAAATTGACATAGACCCAGAGCAGCAGCTTTACACACCCAAGATAGTGGACATTGCTGCTGCTGTGATAGAGATGCATGGAGACATCTGAGGCTCTTCATTGGACACAACAACAACAACAAAATGAAATGAAATAAGAAAGTTATTTTATTTTGGGGCAATGTATCAATTGCTCAATTCTCAATGGCAATGCTCCAATGCCCCCGATTCTTGCAAAAGTCTAACCCCACAAGCGAGTGCAAGTAGCCAAACGGGGCTCTAACACATTTGTAAGTGCAAAGTCGAACTGCTTTTCACATGTGTAGACATGCGGTGCACTTATAGTAAAAGCAGTCGCCTACTTCTTTCCACCATGATTATCATGGCCTGTACCATGTGTACTAGGGATGAGCAAAAAAAAAAAAAAAGAATTACAACCCACAGATGAGTGCTAACAACTTGAAATGCGAACATGGATAGCTTTTTCGATTAATCAGGAAAGTGTATTTGTCCAATTCGGGAATTATCAAAAAATACCATAAATTGGATATTTATTCTGATAGATGGTGCAGGCCATCAGCAACTTTCAGTTGTATCATAAGGTGTTGCTTTTATCTTGATATTTCGAACCAGGTGTTCCATTACAATATCACTTTGTACTATTTTACCATATATTGGGCTGAAAAGAAAGTTCGTAAAAGGTGGGTAAAAGTTGGTGACTGATTTTACTATAAGTGCACTACATGTTTACACATATGAAAAGAAATTCGACTTTTGAACCTACAAGTGTGTCAGAGCCCTGTTTGGTTACTTGCACTCACTGGTGGGGTTGGAATTTTGCAATAATCGGGGGCCATTGGAGCATTTTTAAAATTATTGTTTGGTATTGTCATTTCTTATGGCAATAAATACCAATTCCATAATTAATCAGTAAACCTTAAAGACCAGCTTTGTTGGTCATAGAGATTAGACTTGCAACACACAGATGAGGGCTAACAGCTTGAAATACATATATGGATATTATGTTGAATTAGCGCGTCATCTGTTATGAAAATTCGAAACTATTATAGACGCGTATGATTCTTTTAAAAATTAATTTTCCATTGCAGTAAGGGCAGTAGAAATTGTTTACTTTTCGAAAGAATCATACGCGTCTATAATAGTTTCTAATTTACATATATGGATAGCTTTACTCTTTACTAATTACGTACGGATATTTGCCAATTCACTATTTTGCTGATAATTAGATATGAACCTCAAAGAAAAAAAAAACAGAATTTGAAATATCTCAATACATCTTTGAGTGCCAGTATATTAACGAAGAAAGAGAGACGTTTTTCTCAAAAGTAAAAACGACAGCCAACATACCACGTGACAATACCTGGTGGCCTAAAGTGATAAAGAGACTTGATGAAGGCAATGTCCACGCTTCGATTACACTAGTACACACACTTTTTCCTTCTCAATATTTGAAAGTTGTTTCTAGTAAATATCAACCTGTAGATCATGAATATAACCTTCATTTTTCAAATTTATCTCTTTTTTATTAAATATTTGAGAATATTTAATTTTATAAAGGAGCTGATATATGTCATCGCTGTCATCAAAGTATTTTGAAGATATTGACTTTTTAAGCATAAAATTTAATTATCATTTAGATGATATGCATGCCATTGCAATTTTATATCAAGAAAATGTTTAACAATACATTTATTTTCATAAATATTTTTAAATATATAAATAATGCCGCCTAAACGCAAAGATATTTCAGAAATGTTCTGCTACATTTGTGGAAAATTTACAATTCCCAAACAGAGGAAACGTATCACCCCAAAGATAAAAGAATGATATAAAGAATATTTTAGTGTGGCCTTAGGTGATCAAGACAAGTGGTGGTGTTTACCCATAGAGTGTGCGTAACGTGATATCAAGGGCTTTTGCAATGGAAATCGGGGTAATCAAAAGGTATGCCCTTTGGTGCACCAATGGTTTGGCCAGAACCGAAAAAATCACCATTACGATTTTTATTTCTGTGTCTGCAAAATCACAGGCCTTAATAGCAAAAAGAAGCTAACTAACTTTTATCCTGATATACCATCAGCTAGGCAACCTATTCCTCACGACCTCGATAATCCCATATAGATTCCTAAAACGGTTCAAGAATCCTATATCAAAAAGGATGATAATGACACAGAATTTGTAGATGATCATCAATTAGAAGACCCTGAATTTATTTCAAATGAAAGTGGCATTCCACATTTATTTGATTCGGCATCATTAAATGATCTAGTTAGGGATCTAGGGCTATATCAAAAGAATCAGCAGAAAATCCTTGGATCAAGATTAAAGCAAAGGAACCTCTTGTTACCACAAACAAAATTCTCTGTCTATCGTAGTAATTTTTTTCTGAAGAACAAGGATTAGTGTACTGCAATGATATTGAAGGCGTTTTTAAAAATCTGCAAATTAATTACAATGCTACCGAGCATAGACTCTTTATTGATTCCTCTAAACAAAAGTTTGAAGGCTTATTTGCTTCACTATGGTAGTGTATTACCTTCCATACCAATTGCCTACTCAACCCAAATGAAAGAAACCTATTCGATTTAAAGAAAAGTTTGCGGTGATCTTAAAATTATAGGAATTCTACATGGCTTGCAGAAAGGAAACACAAAGTATCCTTGCTTTATATGAAAGTGTGACAGCAGAGACAGAAAAAATCATTATATACAAAAAATGTGGCCTGAAAGAAGTATGTTTCGCTTAGGTGAACAAAACGTTGAAAATGAACCGCTTGTCCATAAACTAAAAATGCTTCTTCCCCCTTTACATATCAAATTAAGGTTATGGAAAAATTTTGTGAAGGCTTTAAAGCAAGATAGTAATGCTGTCAAATATTTAATGACTAAATTTCAGAAGATCAGTTGTTCTAAGATAACGGAAGGTATTTTCATTAGACCTCAAATTCGTAAACTAATAAATGACGAAGAGTTTATTGCAACATTGAAAGAAGATGAGAAAAATGCTTTGCTTGCATTCATCGACGTTGTCAAAAACCTTTTAGGCAATAATAAGTCACCGAATTATGCGAGAATCGTAGAAAATAAGATTTCCAAATTCCATAAGCTCGGGTGCTTAATGAATCTAAAATTGCATTTTATGGATTCACATTTAAACTTTTTCCCTGATAATCTCGGTGCAGAGAGCGAAGAACAAGGTGAACGCTTCCACCAAGATATTAAAATCATTGAGCAACGATACAATGGTCTTTGGAATCAACATATGGTGGCGGAATATTGTTGAAATCTGATGCGTGATGAAAAACAAGCAAAATATAATTAACTTCACAGAAAATCTTTAAATCCATGAATATAATTTTTATCACTTCCTAAATATTAATGCATCTTTATAAATAGTGTTTATTAAAACAAATATTTTTTTTTGCCTACACAACTTAGACTTATATATAAAAACAATTCTCCTGATAATTTTGAAAAAGAAAGGGAAAGAAATTAGATTTTTAAATGAGAATTTATATGGATAGAGTAAGTAGTTTGATATATATATATATCTAAGGGCAGTTATTGAAGTCAAATATATACGCATGCATATACGAGGGTGAGTAGAAAAGTAAGGTCGCCTATTTTTTTTTTTTTCATAGAAAAACACATTCAATCACAACCTTTTTATACATCATTTGAAAGGTTGCACACTTTGCTATTTTTCTACATAGTCGCCTTGATGCTCAATCACTTTTTGATGTATACTTTAAGGGATCCAGGGATACAGGATGATCTGTACTCCATGTTAGGAGCGGCTGTACATGGTGTCTGTTCCTCATGTCAGAAGCGGCAAATTCTTTGGAGCTGAGTCGGCCTGCCACTGAGTAGTGCTCCCGGTCTTACTGACAAAGGCAGACGCATTCTACTTCACCCAGTCATGATGGTTGTCAACTCTATAAGTTTGATACCCTAATATGATTGAGTTAAGATAAGAAAGAAGAAGGAAAGAAATGCCTTTGAAGAAATAATTAGATTCTCATCTACTGTAGTCGCACCCTCCATCATTACTGTCACAAATATTCTATTTCAAGATAATTATAGTTCTCCAAAATATATAGAGTAACATTTATTTACTCTTTTCCAAGGGAGTTAATAATTTATATACCGCCTGAATGCTGAATGCCAAGGTATAAATAAGGGACTCGGTGACATAAGAAGGGACCTTAAAGAAAGACAATTACCTAAATGTTAACTAGACATGGTGAGGGCTCCAGGTGATATCTAGATACATAACACAGAGGGGGTTAGATGTATGCTATACTATCTCACTCCGTCATGTATTGCTACACCCCTGACCCCAACTTCCCAATTCCGACAGCTCGCTGTAGAGTTTCTATTCACAACAAAGTAGAATTAGTGGACTAGAGACTGAAAACAGCACTGTTGGACACTGCCAACGCTGAAAGCCGGACTTACGTCTACACGCGAGGCCTCCCGTCGGAGTTTTGCGCCAGAGCCAACAGCCTAGTAATCAGTACCTAGTCCTAGGTCAGTGGAGCGAGCAAGCTATCGGAGGGGAAGTTGAGTATCATTCCACGCTATGTGAATACACAGGGTTAAAGTAGTAGGGTCCCCACCCCCTTCCCAGCGTGAAATGACCAATGACCAAAGCGGGATAGTCTAGGGCGGCTAATCGTCGCAGTGGCCACCACAGGGGTGTAAGCACTAAACACCGACCCACTGTCAATGTCCCAGTACTGTCTAGTCACTATCTAGATCCTGCAACAATGGCATTAGTAGAGCCGGATCTCAGGGAAGTCACACTGTGGGTCTCTCCATCTGGAACATCTGTTACACACAGCCACCTAGAATTCAGACTTTATGTTCAACAGATTGCTATTGTCACTCAGTCCCTTTTTTTATCCTTGGCATTCAAGCGGTTTGTAAGTTTTTAATCTACCTGATTCTTGTTAATTTGAATTAGAAAAGTTTAAAGTTCACAATAAGAGCTTACAACTAAGACAAATAACTCGAATATTTTTGTTGTTACCAACCAATTAATGGAGCAGCTCTAACAGCAACACAAGACACCAAATTCATCCAAGAACCACAATAAATTTTACAACCTCTAGATTCAATTCGCATTTCTTCAAGGTATATATATGAAACTGGTCGCAGTGGTACAGCCTGCTCCACGCTGTCGAACGCCAACAGCGCGAAACGCGTTCGTGGATGTCTTTTCTTGATTTATCAAGAAAATAGGGTTGGCCAAATATCAGGGAACAGGTAATATCAATGTTTAGTTGATTTCTGTTTCACTAGATGGCGCTCTGCCATCTAAAAAGCACAGGTGCTCCTGGACAGGATATGCCTTCTTTATTTTTAAAATATTAAACTATGTCAGGGATATCGTTAAAAACATGTAAAATGGTTTCCAATATATTTGTGGATGATACCACCATACTTCATTACAAGGTAACTGTATAGGCACAAGGTAATAAGATCGAATCCAAATAAATAAATAGTTTGTTACGCTTCTGTAACAGTGTTGTTACCAAAATCAGACAAAGGTACTGAATCTGTCTGATGATGGTAACATGGTTATAGGATGTTAATAAAGTTAATTAAACAAATTAGAATTAAATATTTACAAAAAACAAATGTTATATATTTATAATTGTATGTAATTCTGCTGTCTTCAAATCTTATGTCCATAGATAATCTAAATTACCCATTCCAAGAGTCTAGCATCTGTATCACTATAAAAGTAGATCCAAAAATGCAATATAACAGCGGTATGGTAGATTAAACTGGCAAAACCGCTGAAAGGGTTCACCACTAATGAGCCAGTCTCTGCCATTAATATTTCCATTGCAGTAAGGGTAGTAGTAATTGTTTATTTTTAAAAAGAATCATACGCGCCTATAATAGTTTTGAATTTTAAAGGAACATGTATTATTTGATAGAGTTCATAGAATGTATATAGACAAAGTGGTATGAGAGTTAAATGATTTAGATCAGGAAAAACGATGTCTCACTTCTGTAAAGTTGAGTATCGTTTAGTTGAGATGTCTTCTGTGTGGATATATCTGATATAAAATCCTACCTGACTTTCTTCAGCATAATTGATTTAAACTTGCATTGAAGTTGATTGCTTCTTCTTTAATATTTAATATATATGTTTCACTTGTAAATTCTTGTTGGGATCTTATATGCATATAATAATCTGGCTTTTATTGATCTATCAAGAAATTGGGTTGGCCAAATATCACGGAGCAAGCTAAATAAACGTATAGTTTATTTTTGCTCCACTAGATGACGCTCTGCCATCTAAAAATCACATGTGCTCGTGGTCAGGATATGTCTTCATTATTTTTAATATCAACACCTGACCTTTTTTCTATTGTTTTTCATATAATAATGTATTAAGCTTCTTGCTGAATTTCTTGGGATTCCAACTTGAGATATCTTAATTCTTCTTATCACCATATAAAGTTTCAAGATCAAGAGAATTATACAGGCTCCATATTTGTTGTATGAATAGTTTCTGCTTAGCCATGATCATTAATTCTTCCATGTTCTCTTTTTAAATATTTCTTTGTGTTTTAGATTTGTTTTCGTGGACGAATCTGATATTCTAAATTTCAACAAAATATTACAGATAATCTCATAATTCATCAATGTTTTCTTCTTCAAAACTTGGTAATTTGAATATTCATTTTATACTAAATACAAATTTTTAACTCTAATAATTCGAATAGACAAATTTTAAAATATATATATAAAGGAAAAAAAAAGAGATTCAAAATGATTAAAGTTTGAAATTGTATCTTTTTTTTTAACTCAAAACTATACCATTGTTGTTATACCAAACCTATCAAAATTTTAATATAAAATAAAGGCATGGTTTAAAATGGTCTTAAATATCTCCATATCAGTCTTTTTACATGGATATTAAGAATTTGTCTATTTCAGTAACGTCATTTTCCTCTAGAATTTCTCTATACATTAGTGGTCACTTTTAAAGATTTCAATCAAATCTAGTTCATAAGATCTTTTGTCCTGGACGTACCTCTTTTTATTTTTTGGGGCTCAAAAATAATATACTCTGGTTAGTAGCCCGTAAAACCATATTCTGTCTTAAGATCTTTGGTATTTTTAAATATTTTAAATAATTATAAAACTAATTTAGAGGCGTAATATTCTTTTTAAAATAAAACAATTTCTACTGTCCTTGCTGCGATGGAAAAATTAAAGGGAGGGCCTGGCTCATCAGTGGTGAACCCTCCCAGCGGTTTCGCCAGTTTAATCTACCATACCGCTGTTATATTGCACTTTTTGGAACTTCCTTTTATAGGTGACTGTTGTAAGACTCTTGGAATGGGTATTTTAGAAGAACTATGGACATAAGCTTTTAGGACAGCAGAATTAAATATAATTATAAATATATAATATGCTTCGAGCAATCGCTCTTCCGCAAATATCAAATTGTGTCTTTTATTAGAACAATAATTTTTCCATCGCAGCAAGGACAGTAGAAATTGTTTTATTTTAAAAAGAATATTACGCCTCTAAATTAGTTTTATAATTTGATAACAGATGGCGCTCTAGTACATCGTAACATTATTGTTCTAATAAAAGACACAATTTGATATTTGCGGAAGAGCGATTGCTCGAAGCATATTATATATTTATAATTATATTTAAATCTGCTGTCCTAAAAGCTTATGTCCATAGTTTTTCTAAAATACCCATTCCAAGAGTCTTACAACAGTCACCTATAAAAGGAAGTTCCAAAAATGCAATATAACAGCGGTATGGTAGAATAAACTGGCGAAACCGCTGGGAGGGTTCACCACTGATGAGCCAGGCCCTCCCTTTAATTTTTCCATCGCAGCAAGGACAGTAGAAATTGTTTTATTTTAAAAAGAATATTACGCCTCTAAATTAGTTTTATAATTTGATAACAGATGGCGCTCTAGTACATCGTAACATTTTAAATAATGTTGCATCATGATTAATGCGCGTATTTTTAAAATTATTTATAATATTATTTTTAATATATTTAAATTATACATTTATTTATTTTTATAAAACAGATTATTACTATAAAATATTATGTACTATAAAACATTTGTATTTTGATACACTAAATACCCCACATGCTTTAAACTTTGATTAGATAAATAAAGAGATATTCTAGGTGCTACCTAAATTTATAGTTGTCTTATTATTGACTGGTTATAACCTTGTAAGATGGTTGAGACACGTTCTGGAAAGATGCAAGACACGTCTGAGGAGAGACTCAAGACTGAAGAATCTGCCAAACCGCAGCCCAGTGCAACAATTGGTAGAGATGCAAGTGCCGACCCAGTTGTTTTGAACCCCAACATAGACATCCCCAAATATGATGGAACAGAAGACCCTCGCCCATGGATTGAGTCCCTTGAAGAAATTGGCTTCCTGTACCACTGGGCAGAATATATTATTTCTCGCTATGCAGCCATGAACATGATTGGTAGCGCCAAAACCTGGCTGGACCTACACAAGATAAGTTTTACCAGCTGGGAACATTTCAAGAGCCGCCTAATTCAAGATTTTGCCTCAGACGCCAACAAAGAAGAATTGAAGATGAGGCTGAACAGAATGCAGCAGTGGAATGAACCTGCAATCAGGTTTGCAGAGGATATCCTGGTTATGTGCAACAAGGTCGACCCCCAAATGGAAGAAGAGAATAAAATAAATTGGGTTATTGGAGGGTTAAAGAAAGAATACTCTTTTGCCCTCTACTTAAACCCTCCTAAGAATACCAACGAACTCCTAAGATTGTGTAAAAAGATGGATTTGTTTGAAAATAATTATCAAGAACGTATAGAAAAATCAAAGGCTCTATATAATGACCACGCTCTCCTCGTTCCCATCATCAAGAGCAATGGAAGAACGCCCCGTCGTTCAGAAGACCAGAACACCTCCAAGCCCCAGGCCCCCGCTCCGAGGTACTACCAGAACACCCCCAAGCCCCAGGCCCCCGCTCCGAGGTACTACCAGAACAAGCCGCTGCCCCAGGTTTCTGCCCCTAGACGATTTTACACTCCCATTCCTGAGCCAAAATCGGTCTACCCAAGGAAAACATACAATAAGAGTCCAGATTCAAACAGGAATAGGACAGAAGACGGGAGACCAATATGTTTCAAGTGTAACAAGCCAGGACACGTAGCGCGGTATTGCAGAGTCAAGTTTGTGAGGATCGTAGAAGAGGACCCCTCAGTTTCCTAAGACAAGAGCCAAGAAAATCTTCAACTGGACGAAAGGAAAGATTATACACGGCCTCGTCTCTATGCGGATGTTTGTAATGACACACAAACGAATATTCCTACACGGAATAGATATTCCGTGTTGGAAGATTTAAACTAAGTGTCGCGCCTGATTCCTTCAATCAAAGCAAGTCGACCATAAATGGAATTAGAAAGTTGGATCCTAGGTACAAAATTAATATTAATGTGGACAAGATAGGGTTATGCGAAGCTTTGATTGATACAGGCGCCGATCTTTCAGTGGTCGACCTAAGAACAGCACTTTTTGCTGGCCGTGAAATAAATAGTCTCACTAAAACGTGTTCAGGACCCGATGGAAAAAAATTAGATATGGTAGGTAGCATTATTTCAGATTTAAAAATTGATGACACTGAATTATCCCACGAATTTGTAGTAATGGACGCACATCTACGAACTCTTATTCTTGGGCGAGATTTCCTTTAAAGAATGAATGCTAAAATTGATTGTAAACGAGAAACAATAAAATATAATTTGAAGAGTAATCATGACGTAAGCAATTATGATCTAAAAAAAATAAAGAGCACTACAGATACCGTTATACCTAAACTATCTATCAAATTGATTAGGGCCTCAATAGAAGCAGAGGATGGCGAATATGTCATCAAAGAGAACAACAGAATGACTCAAACAAATGGTCTTCGATTGGCAAGAAGTTTGCTTACTGTCACGGATAAGAAAACCCATATCTGGATAACGAACCCTTATCCTCGACCTTTAAAAATCATGAAAGACCAAGCATTGGCTTATGGAAGTCTTCCTGCAGGGGTAAATTTTATAGAGAATAAAGAGAAGCAGAATGAAAATGACGAAATACAATTTCAAATAAACAAAAAATTATCATTTAAAGAACAAGAGAGGTTAAAACAAATTTTGGCCAAGTATACTGATTTGTTCTCATCGAGGTTAGGTAGGACCAATTTGGCAAAACATCAGATTCATACAGAAGACGCAAAACCGATAAAGCACAAGCCTTACCGGGTAAGCGCTAAGGAACGAACCATCATAAAGGATCAAATAGACGAGATGCTTGAAGAAGGAATAATTAGACAATCTTCAAGTCCCTGGTCCTTTCCCGTTATATTGGTCAAAAAACGAGATGGCAAATACAGATTTTGTGTGGATTACAGGAAATTAAATGAAGTAACAGTGAAGGATGTTTATCCAATCCCAAGAATTGATGATGTAATGGATACTCTCCAAGGATCCAAATACTTCTCAGCAATAGATCTCAAATCGGGATATTGGCAAGTCGAAATTGAAGAGAGAGACAAAGAGAAGACGGCTTTCACTACTGCACATGGGTTATATGAATTCAACGTAATGCCCTTCGGTCTATGCAACGCCCCTGCTACTTTTGAGAGGAACATGGACAATGTCCTCGGAAATCTGAGATGGCAGATTTGCCTTTGCTACTTGGACGATGTGATTATATACAGCTCGGACTTTCCAACCCACATTAAAAGACTTGAAGCTGTCCTCAGATGCTTCAGCGAATCTAATTTAAAACTGAACGCCAAGAAATGCAGATTTGCTTTCGAGGAACTTGAGTTCCTTGGACATATAACCAACCAAGAGGGTATAAAACCTGCCGAATATAATATCAAAGCCGTTAGAGATTTTCCTCAGCCCAAGAAGGCCAAAGAAGTGCAATCATTCCTAGGAATGTGCTCATATTATATAAAATTTATTAAATATTTCTCATTAATCGCTGACCCATTGACCAGTCTCATCAGAAAAAATATGCAATTTATCTGGACAGGAAAGCAGGAAGAAGCGTTCCAAAACCTTAAAAAAGCTCTTATGAATCCGCCAATTTTAGGTCACTTTGATCCAAATGCAGTCACCTGCATTCACACAGATGCCTCTAACATCGGCTTAGGCGCAACACTAATTCAAAATATCGGTGGCGAAGAGAAGGTAATATCATATTTGAGCCGAACCATAAGTAAACCTGAGCAAAATTATTCAACCACCGAAAAGGAATGTTTACCTGTAGTGTGGTCGATATCAAAATTACGGCCCTATTTATATGGAAGGCACTTAAAAATCGTCACTGATCATCATGCACTATGCTGGCTTAAGAATTTAAAAGATCCGACCGGCCGATTAGCACGATGGGCACTGAAGATTCAGGAATATAATTTCGAAATTATACACAAATCGGGAAAAAAAACATCTGGACGCTGATGGTCTATCTAGAGGACCCTTACCAGAAAACGAATGGGACGAGGATTATGAAAGACTATTTTTGAATCAAATAATAGACGAAAAGGATGATTTTATTGAGAATATTAAGGAGAACCTTAGTGGAAACAAGCGTTCAATTACACAGAACTTTAAAGAAGAAAATGGGTGTCTCTACAAGAAAAATCCAAATCCTGAAGGTAGAGAATGGTTGCTGGTAGTGCCAAAGAAGAGAAGGAAAGAAATCATGAGTGAATACCACAACCATATGCTGAATGGCCATCTGGGCGTTGCCAGAACCACATACCGATTGAAGAATAAATACTATTGGCCTTCCATGCTGAAAGATGTTTCCGAATTTGTTAAGACGTGCCATCTTTGCCAAAGTCGGAAAGGTTCAAATCAGTTGCCATCTGGACATCTACAACCTATTCCCCCAGCTAACTACCCTTTTGAACCTAACTACCCTTTATTACACCAAGTATGCTGAAACAAAGGCAGTACCAGAAGCGACAGTGAAAGAAATCTCTACATTTTTAATCGAACATATATTTTTACGTCACGGGGCTCCAAGATTTCTTATCAGCGACAGAGGTTCACAATTCACTAGCAATTTGATGAAGGAGGTTATGAAAATGTGCAAAGTTAAACATTGCTTCACAACGAGCTACCACCCCCAGACTAACGGACTAACGGAGCGGCTAAATAGAACTTTAATCAATATGATCAGCATGTATGTGAATACGGATCAGAAGAACTGGAATGAAATCCTTCCTTTTATCACCCACGCGTATAATACAAAAATTCAAGAAACCACAGGCTACTCTCCATTTTTCCTGTTGTTTGGGAGGGAACCCATGTCCCTCTTAGACGACTAAAATATCCCAACGGACAGTAACATGGACGATTATGACGAATATATAGAAAACTACTTAGATAAAATAGCAAGGAGAGAGAGAGACGAGACAGGTAGTCATTAACAACACAGAGAAGACTCAGGAAAGAATGAAAAGAAACTATGACAAAAAACACAACGAGAGAATCTATGAACCAGGACATTTAGTGGCAGTTTGGACACCAGTCAGGAAAATGTGAAAAACTATTGAGAAAATATTTTGGCCCATATCGAATATTAAAGAAGCTGTCCAACGTAAATTACTTTATTGAGCCGAAAAATTATCCTGGCCAAGACCCATTGGTTGTCCATGTCTCAAGACTCAAACCCTATTTTGAAAGACTTGATGAGGTCACTCACGAGGACGTGACGACCTCTGGAGAGGGGGGAAGTGTTGCATCATGATTAATGCGCGTATTTTAAAAATTATTTATAATCTTATTTTTAATATATTTAAATTATACATTTATTTATTTTTATAAAACAGATTATTACTATAAAATATTATGTACTATAAAACATTTGTATTTTGATACACTACCGTAAATACCCCACATGCTTTAAACTTTGATTAGATAAATAAAGAGATATTCTAGGTGCTACCTAAATTTATAGTTGTCTTATTATTGACTGGTTTAACCTTGTAAGATGGTTGAGACACGTTCTGGAAAGATACAAGACACGTCTGAGGAGAGACTCAAGACTGAAGAATCTGCCAAACCGCAGCCCAGTGCAACAATATCAAATTATCTAATTAATTCACATGGGATCATATAAAGTTTATGAAGGAAATGATGTTTCATTAGTGTTGGCGCGATAAGGACCTTCTGCCCTAGGTGCCCTTAAAATCAGATATCGAGGGACCACGTGGAGACAATTTCAGGCTGTAAAAGAGGTTCAGTAAGACGCCCAAGACCAGCCTCACTTTCACACACTGACATTTTGTCGGGAAAAGAATATGTTAATCTTCTCCTCTGTATAGATTTCTATCTTTTGAAACTATGTAAATTTAATTATTTTTTTTTTGTAGTTCACTTTTCGGATTCTCGTGTTGTTGCTTGGCTTGTTCGAGAGGCCGATCATTGCCAGATACCTGCCCTCGAGACAACGGAATTCCGCAAGAGAACCATGCTCCGCACATCTTTATCCAAGTATGGGAAAAGAATAGAAGAATCTGACGTGCATAAGGAGTGTGACCACGAGGAACTGCTGGAACAGCTTTCGGATGTCTACGAAGAACTGAGGCGGTTGGAAGAAGAAATCGGTAAATTGGTAGACATTAAAGATCTAGAGAAAGAGACCTAAGAATAGTGGAGGAATACAGGGAGTAGGCCGTGACGGGGAAATCTTTGTTAAAGAGAAGAGGTCTGGTGGTAGCGGACGGAATGCAGAGGGAAACGGCTACGAAGAAGGGAAATACAGGAGAAATCAGTGACCTGCTGTAACTGGGATGGTTAAGTTGACCAAATTGACAATAGAAAGATTCTGCGGGGAAATTGGTCAGTGGTTAAACTTTTGGAATGCCTTCGATTATTCAATCAATAGAAATGAACATTTGACAAAGATAGATAAATTTAACTATCTTAAGGCCTACTTGGGTGGAAACGGCGGCCCACACCGTGGAAGAATTTTGCCTATCTGAAGAAAATTATGATAAGGCCATTCAATTGTTGAAGGAACGCTTCGAAAAAAAGGAAAGGTTGATCGATATGCATATGAACAACCTCTTGGCCTTGAATCCACTTAGAGTGTAGAAAGACGTGAGGGCTTTTAGATATTTGTATGGCAGAATCCTGTTGCAGATTAGAAGTTTGGAGTCGTTGGGTGTTGTCGTTGAAAGCTATGGTAATTTATTGTGCCCTTTGCTCCTCAAGCTATTGCCGTCAGCCTTAAAGCTTGAATTACACAGGGAATTCACAGGAGCTTTTTCTCTCGGAGATTTTATTGAATTTTTGAAGAGACAATTGATTGCATTGGAGAGCACGTTCGGTAGGCGAGACGAAATAATAACCAGCCGACCATCAAATGAGCGCCCTCAGTCACAGATCACGTGAAGTATCGAAGAAATGAGAGGAATCCCCTGCCCACGGCTGCTGTTTTTTTTTTAATGCCTCTGAAGCAGGGAATAGGAAGAAGAATTGCGTTTTTTTGTGAAAGAGGAGATCATGAGGGTACAAAGTGCGGATTCGCGGAAAATTTGACATTGGACGATAAATTGGGAATTTAAGCAAGAAAGGGGTTTGTTTCAGATGCCTGAAATATGGTCATTTGAGCAAATTCGGCAAAGTTAGGGCAAGTTGCACCAGTTGTGGGGAATTGAGACATTTAAGTATTATGTGCCCCAGGAAAAACCTGAATGAGGAGATCGCTACTCCAGCCCGAGAGATAATAAATGATGAGACTTTGACCAATCTGACGACAACGTCTGTGGTGTTGTTACCCACAATGTGAGTAATTATCAGAGGAAAGTGTAAAGTAAGAATGGGACGAATATTGATCGATACGGGATCTCAGAGGTCTTATGTACTCCAGTGCACGGCAGAAGAAATGGGATATGAATGATGGGATATCAGTTTGACTAATTTAGACGGATCTTATGGCTGTAATTTTGAAGCACTGAGCCAAGATATTATCTGCGACAGCGTACCCAAGGTTCATCAGGGTAAATGGATGCAATAACTTAGTGCTCATGACATAGAATTGACTGATCTACAAAAGGGACCTCTTGAGATTCTTATAGGAGCAGACAGTGCTGAAAAATTACTAATCAGAGAGCATAGAAAACTTCCTTCTGAGCTTGTGGCGGTGCAAACGAAGTTGGGCTGGACTTTAATGGGCAAGATTCCGGCCACAGAAGAAGAAACTAGCTTTAATAGACTTTGCACAACTTGACTGTTGACTAGTGATTTGGAGATTAGAGACTATTGGTATTTCAGATACTCTTCAAAACGACTCAATACAAAAGGAAACAGAAGCATATTTCGCACGTACTGTTTCCCAAGATTGTGAGGGGCGTTACCAGGTTGCCCTTCCTTGGATTCGCGAAAGAGAAGTGCTCACGGACAATAGATATGTTGCTGAAAAACGATTAGCAAACCTGAGGAAACATCTTGAGAATACCGGAAATTTGACAGAATATGAAGATACTCTCGAAAAGTGGCTAAGAAATAAAATAATAG
Organism: Cordylochernes scorpioides; assembly: GCA_030710605.1. NCBI lineage: Eukaryota > Metazoa > Arthropoda > Arachnida > Pseudoscorpiones > Chernetidae > Cordylochernes > Cordylochernes scorpioides. The sequence goes on from CP092880.1 coordinate 25,060,862, forward strand.
AAACGGTTACAGACAATTTAACGTGAAGGCGTGCACTATTTGCCACATCGACCAGTTTTTTAAAGAGAATAGTCTAACCACCAAAAAAAGACCAGTTTTTGATGCTTCAGCCAGAAGGAAGGGGAATCTTTCACTGAATGATTGTTTGGAAAGAGGTCTGAATATGATAGAAACCATCCCAAGAATTTTGAATAAATTTAGGAAGAACGAGATACGAGTCTCCTCGGACATAGAGAAGGCCTTTCTTCAAATTGGGATTAGGGAGGAAAACAGAGATTATATTAGATTTCTCTGGTATGACAAAGAGGGAAAAGTGATGGTTTTACGTCATGCGAGAGTTGTCTTCGGAATCACGACGAGTCGTTATCTCCTGCTTGCCACTCTGTCTCACCACTTAAACAAGGCTCCTGAACCCTGGCAAGAGACAGCTGAATTTTTGAAGGAATCTTTGTACATCGATAACTGTGTGGCTAGTTTCTCAGAAGGTCACTGATATGGAAAATTTGTGGACGAAGCACAGAGATTGTTGGCTACTGCTCATTTCAACTTGCGTGATTGGACAAGCAATGTTAACAGTACCATGTGTGATGGTCTAAGGTCTGATAGAGGAAGGTTGTTGGGCATGGTAGGTAATCAAGAAGAGACACTTCGGCTTGTTCTCTGGAGAATTTAGAAATACGAGGGCCAATAACAAAAGAAAGGTACTCTCCTTGGCAAGCTGAATATTCGATCCGGTAGGCTTCACTTGTCCAGTGACCCTCGTTCCGAGACTTATCCTGCAGGAAACGTGGCTGTTGAAATTGTCGTGGGATGAGCCTCTGCCTGAGAACTTGTCTCGCGAGTTTTTGAGGTGGCTGGCCAAATTGGAGTGTCTGACATCTATTACTGTACCGATATGCCTTTGCTATAGAGAAGAACACCGGCTTGGAACTACTCTTTATGTGTTTTGTGATGCCTCTAAGGCCTCTTACGCCACTCGTATTTTTTTACGCATCGAAAGCGAAAAGGAAGAAACGTGTCAACTAGCACAGACACGGTCGAGAGTAGCTCCTTTGAAGGGGACTACCATTCCTCGTTTAGAGCTGTTGGCATGCTTGATTGGGGCTTGCTTGACGGACAACGTTGTGAGGGACCTAAAATTTGAAGACATAGAGCGATTTTATTGGACAGATTCCACTAATGCACTCCATTGGATCAAAAGAAAAGATAACTGGGCGACTTTTGTAATGAATCGAGTTATGGAGTTCTGATCTCTCAGTGGGATAGAGGATTGGTATCATGTACTAGGATGTTTGAATCCAGTGGATTTACCATCGCGGGGTTGCTTAGCCGATTCTCTAGAGAAATCGAAGTGGTGGGAGGGCCAGAGTTGGTTGAGAAGACCAAGAAAAGATTGGCCCCATATGGAAGTCTACCCTGGCCGAGATGGAACTGTGAGGGTTGCCAAGTTGAGAACCAGCAAGGGCGATCTGGAGTGTACCTTGAGGAGTAAATAATCAGAAGCTCGCCAGAGGGGAGGCTCCCGAGGAGAAACCAGTGACGACTCCTTCGGAGATCGCCCAATCCTAGAGATAACTAGGAGGAACGGTCGTTTCCCGACTATTGGTCGAGTTTCTGTAAAGAAATTTTGGTGTAGCGCCAAAACAGGTAATGATGGATAATTAACTTGGTCAAATAATGCCTTGGGTCCAGAATTACAGGGGTTTTCATGTTTGCTATTCGGACCTTGGCCATTCTAGAGTCCATACGAAGTACGTCATTATCATCCAAAACTAGTAAAGCTGAAATAGCTTGCTATTCCTTGACACTGGTGAGCCGCCTTCTAACATAGCCATCTCTTCCGGATAGGAGTCCCACTGTGACTTGCGAAGAAGTAACATTTAGCTTTCTCGTCATTTCGACTCCTTTCCGCTTGTATTTCATCTCTATTAATTTCACAACTTGCATTGTTGCGCGAACTGCCACCATGTATTTGGAAAAGTGTTCTATCACCGGAACTGGAATGGCTGGAACTTCCACAGTGACCCTCAAAAAGTATATCTTTAGCTCCAGGTCACTATGGTCCTCATCAAAAGGTATTTCGAACTCTGGCAGAGTTGTACATATCAAAATTTCTGGACCACGCCACTATCTGCCACCACTCGATAAGTCAGTCTTCCATTCGCTGGTAGCATCATTAGCAACGTCATTATTGTTGGCACCCACATCCAGTCCTTCACATCGGTCAGTTCATGTATAGCTCTAAATTGATTTCTCATGAACTGTTGGAATCGTCCAGGTTCAGCCCTAATTAACTTCAACACCGTCTGCGAGTCACTCCAATATCTAACTTTTGCCAGCTTGATGTTCATTTCTATAATGATGAAATGTTCCATTTTGGAAGAAATCAAGGCAGTCTGTAGCTCCAATCTCGGAATTGAGAACGACTTCAACGGAGTAACCTTTCCCCCAGACATCACCAGGCTACGCCATCAGGTCCAATAGACCTTAGGTAAGCGGCAAAATCACAGCAGCCTCAGATGCAGCGGCCATAACATGAAGCTCCACACTTTCACTATTGATGTACACATGTGAATGGCACCTTGGGATCCGTATTTCAGCTATCTTTGGTAAGTAAGCCATCCATTTCAGCCATTTTTTCCATAGTTCAGTTGGTATTTCGTCATCCCATCTATCCCGGATTTCCAAACGTGCTGTAGTTAGATTCTTGCTTTCATAGTGTAGTGCAAAATAAAATAAAGCGGATAAAAGATTAGCATCACAAATCTGAGCATTTCTCGTTTGGTTGGTGTTTCCTCCCGTCAGCAATTCCTTCTCCAGCTCTCTTCAAAACTCCAATGCTTTCAATTTTGAAATTTTCCATCACCGGGTCATGAAGAAAGTCTTCGTCAGATACCGCGAAGGTAGAGAAAGCAATTTCCCCATTTCCGGCCTGTTGGACCGTGTACCAAACACCCTAGATGGTCCTTGGTCAAAATAGGAGAATCGCCATTTCCCTCTATGACTTCTCTCGTCACCGTCAGTTTAATGTGGGGTTGACCGATTAGTAATTTCGGTTTTATATTACCCATATCTGGTATTTTCACCGCGTTTAGATGATTCCACTTTTCGCACAGCTCGTCATATTTGAAAGGTTGAGCAGGCAGACAGAGATTTTGTACTGTACGTACATTATTCATGGTGAATATATGCCTATACTCTACAGGACCGACCTCATCAGACACACGTCGAGAAGTGATTTCTTCCTGCATTTTTCCGTCTGTCCATTTGAGCCGCAGGGAGTCAGTCCTCCCCCGTAGTCCAAGTTGATTCGCCAAATCCGCATCCATCATCGTCACGGAAGAGCATTCATCAAAATTTGCACACTCCTTCCTTGACTTTCCATTCTTTTCATACAGTTGGACCATAATAACCCTCAGTAGGACTGATCGTGAGCTTCTACTCACCAGTCCACTTGTTTCTGCTGGGTCTCTGGTGTAGGCTGACAAGGTTGCCGCTGGCCTTTTCTTGCAGAAGGGAATGATGGTTCCGGTCACATCCACCAGCAACACACACTTTCTTTTGGCGGCAGGTTTTTATGCCATGTCTCTTCCTCAAGCAAGAAATGCACAGCTTTCTTTGTTTTACTATCTTCCATCGGTCATCAATGTCACTAGACTTAAATGGCTGGCAATTCCTAACGGCTGTTCTTGAAGTCCGGGATGGTCACCATACTGGCTGCTGCATCTTTCATATTCATCCACTTGGAAAGGTCTTCCAATGTAATATCACCTGAACCTTCTCGCATTAACACGTATTATCCTACTGTAACCGCATGGCATCTGGCAGCTTGTCTACCAACTCCTTCTTCAATTGCGGATTTTGTAGATGGCTTGGGGTGTTCAGTGCCTTTACCGTTGTCATCAGGTTATTTATGGCGTTGGCATATTCCAGGATCCAAGACAAACAACCTTCTTTTGACGATAGAGGCCTCTTGCCCATTTCAATCAATGCTTGCACCACTGTACTCAGGCTGCCCGTAACGCTGCTCCAACATCTGTATCACCATTTCAGAATTGGCTGGGATGATCATGAGAGCACGTACTGACTTTCTTGCCTCCCCTTGCACCGCTTTCTCCAGCCTCGCCATGTTTTGAGCTAGAAAATATCCACGGTCTTTGGTCGATTGCCGATAATGATGGATGAATATTGGCCAATCAAGGGGGTTCTCGGAAAATACGGGCAGCTGACCTCCCGATTTCTGCCGCGCCAAGCCGGGTATACATCCGCTAGTCTATATATCAATGTTTAAAAATAAATAAATAATAAAAATAAAAATCAATGTTTGTATGTTTGTTTGTTTGTATGTCCGGTATACAAATTCGCAGTAGTTCACTAATTCAAACCAAAATATTCATACATAGTTAAAAAATACGGGGAAGACGATAGGCTATTTTAAAAATTATTATTTAAAAAATATATATCAATTATTAAAACTATATATTCAAATTATTCACTTAGCTCACGAACAGCGCCCTCTATCAAAGATTAGATTAAAATATGCTGATGCAAACAAATAGATAATGCTAATAACAAACAATTATAAAAAAAATCTTATCTAAATATATATCACTCGGGTAGATATGCACACGGGTCAATCCCGGGGCGAAGCCCGGATCACCCGCCTAGTACTACTATAAACGTGACGTCAATATAAACAAAATGCTACCTAACCAATGATTTACCTTTACCAGTCAAACAATGTATAGCTCGATCGAGAATATTATTTACAGTCTTAAAAAAAACACGTTCTGACATTTGAGGCCCAAAACTTAATATGTACACTGTTTGACAAGGAAATTACTGAACTCCCCCCATTCCCTGCTTAATTGTACAGCCCTTGATGTAGAGAGGAAGGCCCTATATAAGCAAATTAAATGTACCAAAACTTCACCCTACGTATTGCTTTCCAAAATATCAGCAAACAAATCTAAGGCAATAGCTTACTATAATTTTTTTAGATCATCATTATATAAGGACCAGTCAACAATTGAATGACTCTGTGATGAAGAGTAAAGCCAGTTCAATTTCTATGTAAATAACACAAGATGATTATTACCTTACACAGTTCTCTTGAGGTAACCAGTTTTCCTGGAGCGTACTAAAAAAATGACAGTAATTTATTTAATGTAAAAAGAGTAAAAAAAAAAAGAGTAAAGCCAGTTCAATTTCTATTTCACTCCCTATGTAAATGGGGGGGTCGGTGGAAGGCTGGTCAAACCGTTTGGTTTTCGACAATCACGACCTGGGTTCGATTTCCGCATTGGACACTTTTTTCTGTTGAAAAAAAAAATGCTCCAATGGCCCTCGATTCTTGCAAAAGTCCAACCCCACCAGCGAGTGCAAGTAACCAAACGGGGCTCTGGCACATTTGTAATTGCAAAGTCGAACTGCTTTTCACATGTGTAAACATGTGGTGCGCTTACAGTAAAAGCAGTCGATAACTACCCACCATGATTATCATGGTCTGTACCACGTGTACTAGGGATAAGCAAAAAAAAAAACTGATTATTACCTTACCCAATTGGGAGAATCTGTATGGGGCAAGTCCCTAATAAAGGCTTTTATGTGTGTATACTGCTATAAACTACTACATACAACTATGTACCTTCAGGTAGTTTTGCCAGTTTACTCTACCAAAATCAAAACACCCCAATGTAATATTACAGCGGTATGGTAGATTAAACTGGTGAAACCACTGAGAGGGTTCACCACTGATGAGCCAGAGACCCTACCATTAATTTATCTTTGTAGTAAGGCCAGTAGAAAGTTCATTTTAAAAAATAATCATATGCATTAAAAATAGTTTAAATTTCTCTCCAAACAGATGGTGCACTAATGCATAATTGTGTATAGATTACACAAATTCCATGAGTTCATGCTTCTCAAGCTATATAGAATGGGGTGTAGGGTTACAGCTTTCATTGATCATTGTACTATGATTCAGGCACACTTTGATGAAAGTCTGACTTTGCCTGTAATTTGAGGCTGTGTTGTTGTTGTTGTTTCTTATCCCCTTGTGTAAAGATTACACGAATTCCATGAGTTCATGCTTCTTGAGCTATATGAAATGGGATGTAGCTTTCATTGATCATGGTACCATGATCCAGGCATACTTTGGTGAAAGTTTGACTTTGCCTGTAATTTGAGGCTGTGTTGTTGTTTCTTATCCCCTTGGTGTAAAGATTACACAATTCCATGAGTTCATGCTCCTCGAGCTAATTTGAGGCTGTTCCTTGCATGGAAGCTTTTTCTGCTGACTCTAACATGAGTACAGACACAGCTCCTCTATATCCCTGGAGAGGGACTCTTGCTGAGGTCTATCAATCGGGTCAGTTGAACTCAGGATTTTTAAAGAGGTCTACTCTTCTTCTAACAATACTGCTGTTGGTCCGTGACTGCTTATTCGTCAGAGTTATTCTGATCGTTTCACAGCTGGCCTTTATATCTGAAGGCCGTTCCTCTATCCGCCACCTGGGGATGCACCCAGTAGCAGTCAGCTCTGCTGAGGGATACTATTATAAAGGAGTATTCATACTTTAGGAAGTGTGGTCTCTCTTGGTTGTTTCTACTGTATGTATCAATGTAGCAAGAATGATTAGGTACAGTTTGGATTATAGATTATAAACACAAGAATTAATAAGACCAAATCCATATAAACAATGTGTGATGTTTCAGTAACTGTGTTGTTACCATCATCGGACAAAAATACTGAATGCATCTGTTGATTCAGTACTTTTGTTTGTTGATGATAATAACGCTGTTACAGAAATGTCATACACTATTTATATATTTGGAGATTTGGTCTTATTTTACCTTTTGATGGTTACAAGAGCAAATTAAATAAGTATTAAATAGTCTAACATGATTAGGTACAATTTGGATTATAGATTAGAAACACAAGGTAATAAGACCAAATCCAAATAAATAAATAGTGCGTTACGTTTCGGTAACAGCGTTGATGCTATCTTGGTTACAAACCACGGAAATTTCAAAAGTTTTTTAAATAGAATAAAGACAGTGGAGGATTCAAGTTGCTTTTGTGGTATTGAGGGAACAAACCTCAAGACATCTACTGATCGATTGCCCAGCATTTCAAGATTATAAAATGAAGAATGAACTAGTTGTTTGTGAACTTAAAGATTTGATTTCTGATAAAAAAAATCATATTTAAAGTTCAATTCATTTTGTAAATAAATTCTAAACTTTCTACAAAATCTGGATCTCTAATGTTTTCATGCGTTGAATAATGTATATAACTTACGTAAATAAACTTTTCTCCTTGTTTGGCGCAAGTATCCCTTGCGGGATATAGTGCTTTGGAAATAAAATAATTGTAATTGTAATAATTGTTTACACACTTGATAACAGTACTATTCAAGAACATGCGGTGATATTTTCTTCTTGACTTCTGTCTGTACTCCAAACTCAAGAGACCATTGAAAAAAAAGAGATTCCAGGCAAGATAGGGCATTGTAACTGCAACGACAGCAGAGCTAAATACCATTCGAAAGAGGCTTTCTTGGAATGTTTCCAATAATGGAGACACCAACTGGGAGAAGTGTCAAAAGACAACTTTGAAGGTGATTAGATTTCTAGCGCTCCAGGTATCGTTGTTTTTTCCGCCCCCGAAGGTCGGATACCTTTCTAACAGACTTCGTATATTATTCGAAGCGGTATGGTACATAAAAATGGCGAAATCGCAGGTAAGGTTCACCATTGAACGACATATATCTCCTAATAATTTTATCATTGCAGTTAGGTCTAAAAAAAACATACAGTAGAACTACCTCCCTGTAAAGGACAACACCTAATTGCAGAGCCAAAGTTTCCTTTAAGGAGAGGTGTTCTCTTACCGGAGAGTTGTTAAATTGTAAAAATGGTAATTTTGCAAATGAAAAATGTTCTTTGTGGAGAGGTGTCCGCTAGCGGGGGTGTCCGCTAAAGGGAGGTTATACTGTATATCAGTGAAAAAATAGTACAAATGTGATATTGTATTGGGGTAAGGGGCATAAATTAAGTAAAAAAAGGGGGGGCATCTTCTTATCGTGCAGCTAAAAGTTGCTAATGGCTTGCGCCATCTATCGGAATAAATATCAACTATTCATCGATTTTTAATTATTCCAGAATTGGCCAAATCTATATATATATAAAATTGAATGTCTGTCTGTCTGTACTCTATAGATTCAAAAACCATACATCCAATCGCCGTGAAATTTTGGGATATTATTAGGTATATCCCCGGGAAGGTTTTGAAAAATAATATATTGAATATCCTTAGAGTTATTTGCAGATTTGTAGATTTAACTCGCAAGCAGCGCCCCCATTGTGACGATGATAACAAGTTTTCTTATCACTAAGTTTGTTATCTTAAATATTATTTTTTCAAAAGTAAGATTATCTCAGGATGACACGGCAATTTTTTGAGACAAGAATAATGATACAATTCCAAGGCGAAGATACTATTCCTTTAACTTCCAATTACCGAGGGAACCAATTAATATTGATTTTATTCAACTTATCGAGTATTTTTCAAGGGACCGGGAAAAAATGTTCACTAGATAAAACTATGATTTTCTAACGTAGAAAATTAGGAAAGACAAAATTCAGGATGACACGGCACACAGGGACCGGGGAAAAAATGTTCACTTTATCGAGAGATTCAAATTTACGAGTTTCAAATTATCAAAATATATATTTTTTTTAAATAAGTTTTTAGAGAATTGTTTTAACAAATGTTCGTTAGACAAACCTTTACTCGGGTAAAACCTCGGGCGAAGCCGGGTACGTCCGCTAGTAATGTAATAATTAAAAATAAATGAATAGTTTATATTTATTCCGATAGATGGCGCAAGACATAAGAACTTTCAGTTGCACGATAAAGAGATGCCCTATTATTTTCTTAATATATATCAGTGTTATATAAATATAATTCTGTATAACATTTTCACCAACTCAAAACCTGGTTCATGAGAATTGGTCAAATTTAAATAGACGATAGCATTAGGACAAAATCACATTTGACACAGAAAAAAATAATCTACTGTAGAGAAAGGTTGAATCTATCAAATGACAAAAGAATATTGTTCGATAAAATACTCCCTTGTTCCAATATTAATGTGGAAGTGTAGAATATATAAGCAGAAATGTCTAATACAGTATTAGAGCTCTAAGAAGCGGTCTGGTGGATTAAATTGGCGAAACCTTTGGGAGGGTTTACCACTGATAAGTCAAGCTTTCCCAATGTAGTGTTACGTCGTGCCCAGACTGTAACGTCCTCGTATTTGTTAGTTGACGTTAATCAGCAAGAAGTACTTGGAGTTTAAAAAGAAAGACTTTATTTCTTTTAGGCTAACATCAGATATATCATATTAATTATCAGACCTAAGTTTACACATGTGGTATATATTACAATCAGTCAAAAGGCAACTGCACAGAGCATCATCAGTGATAAATATGTGCTCACTGATAATTTACTATATAGGCATGCCAGCTGCCGTTACACAGACGTTGTTCGTGTACTTTGTCTACTCAGGTGCCACAAAGATACACAGTGAGTTCGAAGGGATTGCAGCTAAAGTTAGCGCTTTATTGTATCTCACTTAACAGAAGGAATACAACAGTGGGACTTGCCCTTCAATTACCCGTCAGAAGTATCCTTGGCGCCGTGGATGTCACTCTTGTGAAGCTTCCCGCTCCACACTATTCAAGTCCAGCCTGGACTTACACCGCCTTGTAGGCCGCTCCGATGTCAGGCTCTCCTGGCACCGCTTTATCGGATCATCCACACGCCCCGGAGGCAAGTCGTCAAGTCTTCTCCTCACCACATGGCAGCGGGGGCCGCTAGAGTCCACCCCTCTTTCTAGTATCTTGGCCTTGCCATCCATGTAACAGTAGTTTTCCATCGCCGTAAGGACAGTAGAAGTTTGTTTTATGTTTTAAAAAAGAAACATTCGTTCTTTGATGCTTCCATTTCTTATACATAGATGGCGTGTTATCGTCTTATAATTAATTAAGGTGGAAATATCAGACTTCCAGGGAAAGGTTTTTTTCATTTTTTTTCTTTAAAAGGAAACCAATTCCTGGAGGCTTGTGATATTTACACCTTGTAAGAGAATATATTGTCGAGATTTGAGTTTGAAAAAAAGAGTCTAGCATCAGTACCGCTATGAAAGGAAGATCGAAAAATGCAATATAACAACGGTATGGTAGATTAAACTAACGAAACCTCTGAGAGGGTTCACCACTGATGAGCCAAGCCCTTCCATTAATTTTTCCACTGCAGTAAGGCAGTAGAAATTGTTTAATTTGTAAGAGAATCATACGCGTCTATAATAGTTTCGAATTTTCATAAATCAATGTCTTTCTAAACTCAATTGTATTATAAAAATATATACAGTAGAACCTCCATGTAAAGGACACCTAATTGCAAGAACCAAAGTGTCCTTTAGGGAGAGGTGTCCTCTTACCGGAGAGTTGCTAAATATTAAAAATGGTAATTTTGCATATTGTTACATCAATTTTAATGCGCCTTACATTCAAAATATTTTATGATATTTAATATTTATTTAAAACAGAATATTCAGATTATCATCATTCCTTTTTATAGTTTCATTCCTTTTGTAATATTTATTGTACATATCTTGATTGGTTATTGGAGGGAGAGAGGACCTAGAGGGAGACTGCGGATCACGACCTACGAGGAAGACCACGAATAAATAAACACTAACTTTTAAAGGTAATTTATTTTTATTTACTTTCATTTATTTACTTTTACTTTTATTTATTTGCTTTGAATATGGAAACCCGCCCGGGAAACGTGTATAACACCAAGAAGGAAGAAACCAAGGTCGACGACCCTGCAAAGCTGCAACTTAGTGCAACAATTGGTAGAGATGCTGGTTTCGAACCAGTTGCTTTGAACCCCAATATAGAAATTCCGAAATATAACGGGACAGAAGACCCTCGCCCATGAATAGAATCCCTCGAAGAGATTGGTTTCCTCTACCATTGGGCAGACTACATAATTGCCCGTTATGCCGCCATGAACATGACGGGAAGCGCTAAAACCTGTTGAATTTACACAAAGTTAGTTTCATGAGTTAGGAAAATATTAAAATCTGCCTCATTCAGGACTTTTCTCTGGACGCGAATAAAGAAGAATTAAGAATGAAGCTTAGCAGAATGCAACACTGGAATGAACCAGCAATCAAGTTCGCGGAAGTCATCTTAGTGTTATAAAGCTATACAACCAGTTTAACCGCATAAGTTTCTTTTTATTTATGAAAAATCATTTTTAATTTCAAAGAGAAATAATTTAATATTTCTAACTTTTGGATGACGTATGAAAAGGTTGAATATATGAAGAGTGATGGTCTATATATGAATGGATGACGTATGGAGGGTGAAAAATATGAAGAGTAATGGCGAACGGAAAAATAAAAGTGTCCAGGAGCGGGAATCGAACCCACAACCTTCTGCTTACCGGGCAGGTGCCATGTCCACTAGGCTATCCTGGACGATATTTCTCCGTTCGTAACTAATATTTAAACTTGACTAATAATACTTATAAATGACTGCGGCGTATAATTATAAAGCTATACAACCAGTTTAACCGCATAAGTTTCTTTTTATTTATGAAAAATCATTTTTAATTTCAAAGAGAAATAAATTAATATTTCTAACTTTTGGATGACGTATGAAAAGGTTGAATATATGAAGAGTGATGGTCTATATATGAATGGATGACGTATGGAGGGTGAAAAATATGAAGAGTAATGGCGAACGGAAAAATAAAAGTGTCCAGGAGCGGGAATCGAACCCACAACCTTCTGCTTACCGGGCAGGTGCCATGTCCACTAGGCTATCCTGGACGATATTTCTCCGTTCGTAACTAATATTTAAACTTGACTAACAATACTTATAAATGACTGCGGCGTATAATTATAAAGCTATACAACCAGTTTAACCGCATAAGTTTATTTTTATTTATGAAAAATCATTTTTAATTTCAAAGAGAAATAATTTAATATTTCTAACTTTTGGATGACGTTTTTTTTCCGTTCGCCATTACTCTTCATATTTTTCACCCTCCATACGTCATCCATTCATATATAGACCATTACTCTTCATATATTCAACCTTTTCATACGTCATCCAAAAGTTAGAAATATTAAATTATTTATCTTTGAAATTAAAAATGATTTTCATAAATAAAAAGAAACTTATGCGGTTAAACTGGTTGTATAGCTTTATAATTATACGCCGCAGTCATTTATTAGTATTATTAGTCAAGTTTAAACATCTTAGTGTTATGCAAAAAGGTTGACCCCGCGATGGAAGAAGAAACGAAAATCGAACATGTTATTGGAGGACTGAAAAAAAGAGTACTCATTCGCGCTCTACCTAAACCCTCCTAAAACGACCGATGAACTTCTTGTTGTGTGAAAAAAAAGGATTCTTTTGAGAAGAAGTATCGGGAACGTGTGGAGAAATCAAGAAGCCTATATAACGGTCCACGCTATTCTAGACCCCCAACAACAATCGAGGAACGTGCCGCCGACTGCCACGCGAAACTATCAGACCACTTCCAGGCCCCAGGCCCCTGTTTCCAAATATTACAAGAACGACTCCCCTCCTACTCCCAGGCAGTATCGAAACAACTTGCCCCAGCCCTCTACCCCTAGACGTCCTTATAATCCAAACTTTGTCCCGAAGCCAAACCTTCAGGGAAACACCTACAATAAAAGCCAAGAAGTGAGCAAAAATAGGACGGAAGATGGAAGACCAATCTGCTTCAAGTGTAACAAGCCAGGACACGTGGCCTGTTATTGTAGGGTCAAGTTTATAGGAATCCTAGAAGAGGATCCAACAGCTGCCCAAGAAAAGGTCGAAGAGAAATTCCAAATGAATGACATATCAGAGAAATCAGGACCTCGGCTTTATGCTGATGTATGTCATAGCACACAGACAAATATTCCGCGTTGGAAGATTTAAACTAAGCGTCGCGTCTGGATCTGTTAATCAAAGCAAGTCGACCATAAACGGAATCAAGAGGTTGGACCCTAAATACAAATTAAAAATTAATGTGGACAAGATAGGGACTTTTGAAGCTTTGGTTGATACAGGCGCTGACCTCTCAGTGGTCGACCTCAGAACGGCCCTCGATACAGGCCATGGTATAAGTAAACTCGCAAAAATTTGTGCAGGACCCGATGGAAAAAAATTAGACATGGTAGGAAGTATATTTTTAAATATAAAAATTGATGACGAAACATTATCACACAATTTGTGATATTGAAAACGCATTTACGGACATTAATTCTTGGAAGAGATTTCCTTAAGAAGATGAACGCGAAAATAGATTGTAAGCAAGAAACTATAAAATACGATTTGACGAATAATCATGACGAAAGCAATTTTGAAATGTTGAAAATAAAGAGTGCCAAGGATTCCATTGTACCGGAATGTTCCATTAAATTGATCAAGGCATTGGTAGAAACAGAGGATGGGGAATATATTATCGAGGAGAGCAGCAAAATGTTTCAAACAAATGGACTTCGTCTAGCAAGAAGCTTGATCAATGTTATAAATAGGGAAACACATATCTGGATAACTAATCCGTATCCTCGACAGTTAAAAATAATGAAAAACCAAACATTGGCTTTTGGAAGTAGTCCAGCGAAAATAAATGTGAATCGAGAAAGAGGGGTAGAAGAGAACAAAGAACCTAGATTCCAAATAAACGAAATATTTCACCAAAGGAACAAAAGGATTTAAAACAAGTTTTAGAAAGGTATGGAGATCTGTTTTCGTCGAGATTAGGGAGAACCAATTTGGCAAAAAATCGGATCGACACAGAAGACGCGAAGCCAATTAAACACAAGCCTTACAAGGTAAGTGCTAAAGAACGAGATATTATAAAAGAGCAAATTGACGAGATGCTTACAGAAGGCATAATTAGGCCATCTTCTAGTCCCTGGTCTTTTCCAGTAATATTGGTCAAGAAGCTAGATGGTAAATACAGATTTTGTGTGGACTACAGAAAACTGAATAATGTGACAGTAAAAGATGTCTATCCGATCCCTAGAATAGACGAAGATATGGATACTCTCCAAGGATCTACATACTTCTCAGCAATAGACCTCAGATCTGGATATTGGCAAGTTGAAGTCGAAGAAAGAGACAAAGAGAAAACAGCTTTCACTACAGCGCATTGATTATATGAATTCAACCTGATGCCTTTTGGACTTTGTAACGCGCCTGCTACCTTTGAGAGAAATATGGAGAATATGCTTGGAAATCTGAGATGGCAAATTTGTTTGTTTTATCTGGATGATGTTATCATATATAGCCCGGATTTTCCAACGCACCTCAAAAGACTCGAAGCTGTTTTTAGATGTTTTCGTGAATCTAATTTGAGGTTAAACGACAAAAAATGCCGATTTGCTTTTGAAGAATTGGAGATTCTCGGCTATATAACGAGCAAACATGGTATAAAATCCGCGGAACATAACATCAAAGCTGTCAGAAATTTTCCTCGGCCCACAAAGGTCAAAGAAGTACAAACCTTTTTGGGAATGTGCTCATATTATATAAAAATTTATCAAAGATTTCTCAAAAATTGCTGACCATTTGACCAAACATATTTAAAAAAGTGTATCATTCACCTGGACAGAAAGGCAAGAGGAAGCGTTTCAAACCCTAAATACAGCACTATTAAGTCCACCAATTTTAGGTCACTTCAATCCAAATGCGCCTACTTATATTCATACTAATGCGTCCAACATCGGCATAGGTGCAACACTTGTCCAAGACATCGATGGTGAAGAGAAGGTGATCTCATATTTGAGTCGTATTCTAAGTAAAGCGGAGCAAAATTATTCAACCACTGAAAAAGAATGTCTGGCCGTTGTCTGGTCAATGTCAAAATTACGGCCCTACCTTTATGGAAGACACTTTAAAATAGTAACATTCATCACGCCTTATGCTGGCTCAAAAACCTGAAGGATCCAACAGGTCGATGGGCATTGAAAATTCAAGAATATGACTTCGATAAAATATATAAATCAGGAAAGAAGCATCTGGACGCCGATGGCTTATCTAGGGGACCCTTACCAGAAACTGATTGGGATGAGGATTTTGAAAGGCTATTTTTAAATCAAATAACAGACGAAGAGGATAAGTTTATCGAAAGTGTTAAGAAAAACCTTATTGGAAGCAGGCGATCAATTGCGCAAAACTTTAAAGAAGAAGATGGATTCCTCTTTAAGAAAAACCCGAACCCTGAAGGAAGGGCGTGGTTGCTTGTGGTTCCAGAGAAGAAAAAGAGATAAATTATGAAAGAATATCACAATCATATGTCGAATGGCCATCTGGGTGTCGCCAGAACCATGTACCGAATAAAGAGTAAATACTTTTGGCCATCCATGCTAAAGAATGTCTCAGAATTCGTTAAGACGTGTCACCTTTGCCAAAGTACCTTTCCTACTTCAAACCAATTACCTTCTGGACTACTACAGCCCATTCCCCCAGCCAACTTTCCTTTCGAAAGAATTGGAATTGACTTTGTTGGTCCAGTGCCATCTACGAAAAACAGGAATAACTTACTGCGTTTTAAGATTACCTACTGCTCTCTAATTCCTTACTGCATTTTAGGATTAACTACTGCACTCTAACTCCGTACTGCGTTTTCGTATTACCTACTGAACTCTTATTTTTTGCTGCGTTTTAGAATTACTTACTGCACTCTTACTCCTTTCTGAGTTTTAGGATTAACTACTGCACTCTTACTCCTTTATGAGTTTTAGGATCACCTACTGCACTCTTACTCCTTTCTGAGTTTTAGGATCACCTACTGCACTCTTACTCCTTTCTGAGTTTTAGGATCACCTACTTCACTCTTACTCCTTACTGCGTTTTAGGATCACCTACTGCACTCTAACTCCTTACTGTGTTTTAGAATTACCTACTGCACTCTCACTCCTCACTGCATTTTAGGATTACCTAATGCACTTTAACTCCTTACTGCGTTTTAGGATTATCTACTGCACTCTAACTCCTTACTGCCTTTTAGGATTACTTACTGCGTTTTAGGATTACCTACTGCACTCTTACTCCTTACTGCGTTTTAGGATTTACCTACTGCACTCTTACTCCTTACTGCGTTTAAGAATTACCTACTGCACTCTTACTCCTTATTGCGTTTTAGGATTACCTACTGCACTCTAACACCTTACTGCGTTTTAGAATTACCTACTGCACTCTAACTCCTTACTGCGTTTGTACGAAGCAGCAGCAGCGTTTGTACTCCATGTTAGGAGTGGCTGCACATGGTGTCTGTTCCTCATGTCTGAGGCGACCATTTCTTTGGAGCTATGTCGGCCTGATACTGAGTAGTGCTTTCAGTCTTGGCGACTGCTTTCAACCAACACGACTGGGTGAAATAGAATGCGTCTGCCTTTGTCGTTATATCACCCAGTCATGATGGTTGTAAGCAGTCGCCAACTTCTACCCACCAAGATTATCATGGCCTGTATCACGTATACTTGAGATAATAAATAAATGTTGGTTGTCAACTCTACAAGCTTGATACTCTAATATGATTGAATGAAGATAAGAAAGAAGAATATAAATGAATTTGAAGAAATAATTAGATGCTCATTTACTGTAGTCGCACCCTCTTTCATTGTTGTCACAAATATTATATTTCAAGATAATGAGAGCCCTCCAAATATATAAAGTAACATTTATTTACTCTTTTCCAAGGGAGTTAAAAATTTATATACCGCATAAATGCCAAGTTATAAATAAGGGACTCGGTGACTTAAGAAGGGATCTTAAAGAAAGACAATTACCTAAATGCTAACTAGGCATGGAAAGGGCTCCAGGTGATATCTAGATACATAACACAGAGGGGGTTAGATGTATATTATCTCACCCCGTCATGTATTGCTACACCCCTGACCCCAACTTCCCAATTCCGACAGCTCGCTGTAGAGTTTCTATTGCTAACAAAGTATAATGAAGTGGACTAGAGACTGAAAACAGCACTGTTGGATACCGACAACGCTGAAAGCCGGACTTACGTCTACACGCGAGGCCTCCCGTCGGAGTTTTGCGCCAGAGCCAACAGCCTAGTAATCAGTACCTAGTCCTAGGTCAGTGGAGCGAGCAAGCTATCGGAGGGGAAGTTGAGTATCATTCCACGCTATGTGAATACACAGGGTTAAAGTAGTAGGGTCCCCACCCCCCTTCCCAGCGTGGAAATGACCAATGACCAAAGCGGGATAGTCTAGGGCGGCTAATCGCGCAGTGGCCACCACAGGGGTGTAAGCACTAAGCACCGACTCACTGTCAATGTCCCAGTACTGTCTAGTCACTATCTAGATCCTGCAACAATGGCATTAGTATAGCTGGATCGCATGGAAGTCACACTGTGGGTCTCTCCATCTGGAATATCTGTTACACACAGCAGCCTAGAATTCAGACTTTATGTTCAACAGATTGCTATTGTCACCGAGTCCCTTTTTTATCCTTGGCATTCAAGCGGTTTGTAAGTTTTTTATTCTACCATATTCTTGGTAATTTGAATTTAAAAGTTTAAACTTCACAACTAAGACAAATAACTAAAGGTTATGTTCATAGATAATCTAAAATATCCATTCCAAGAGTCTGGCATCAATATCACTATAAAAGGAAGATCGAAAAAAGCAATATAACAGCGGTATGGTAGATCAAAATGGCGAAACCGCTGGAAGGTTTCACTACTGATGAGCCAGACCCTGCCATTGATTTTTTCCATTGCAGTAAGGGCAGTAGAAATTGTTTATTTTAAAAAAGATTCATACGCGTCAATAATAGTTTTGAATTTTAAAAGCACATGTATTATTCGACAGAGTTCATAAAATGTATATAGACAAAGTGGCTGATGTAAGAGAGTTAAATCATTTAGATCAGGGAACAAACGATGTCTCACTTCTGTAAAGTTGAGTATGGTTTAGTTGAGATGTCTTCTGTGTGGATATATCTGATATAAAATCCTACCTGATTTGTTCAGCATCATTGATTTAAACTTGCATTGAAGTTAATTGCTTCTTCTCTAATATTTAATATATATATTTTACTTGTAATATCTTGTTCGCGGATCTTATATGCATATGATAATATGGTTTTTATTGATTCATCAAGAAAATTAGTTGGCCAAATATCAGGGAACAAGTTAAATTGTTCCACTAGATGGCGCTCTGCCATCTAAAAAGCACATGAGCTCGTGGTCAGTATATGCCTTCATTATTTTTAATATCAACACCTGACCTTTTTCTATTGCTTTTTCATATAATAATCTATTGAGCTTCTTGCTTAATTTCTTAAGATTCCAACTTGAGATATCTTAATTCTTCTAACCACCATTATAGGTTTAAAGATCATCAGAATTATACAGGTTCCATATTTGCTTGTTGTTTGAATAGTTTCTGTTACCCATGGTACTCAATTCTTCCACGTTTTCTTTTTAAATATTTCCTTGTGTTTTATATCCGTTGTCGTAAAGAATCTAATCTTCAAAATAAGTAAATTTCAACAAAATATCACAGATAATCTCATAATGTATCAATGTTTTCTTCTTCTCCAAAACTTGTAACTTTGAATAAAGATTTCTTTTGTACTAAATACAAATTTTTGAACTTTAATAATTTGATTAGACAAATTTTCGAATATATTTAGAGGAAAAAAAGAGATATAAATATGATTTACTTGAATAGTTAGAAATTGTATCTTTTCTTTTCTAAAAACTACCATTGTTATTACACCAAACCTATCAATTTTTTAAAAATAGAATCATGGCTAAAACTGGTCTTAAATATCTCCATATTATTATTTTTACATGTATATTAAGGTTAAACGAATAAGCATAAAAAGACAAGAGGAGCCTCTTTGAAAGAGGCTCCTCTTGTCTTTTTATGCTTATTCGTTTAACCAAATTTTTAAGAGTTCTTATCGTTTAATGTATATTAAGGATATGTCTTTTTCTGGAACGTCATTTTCCTCTAGGATGTCTCCATTAGTGGTCACTTTTGAAGATATCAATCAGATCTAGTTTTTAAGATATTTGGTATTTTAGAATATTTTAAATAGGAAATTATCTGATTAATTTACATGGGATGATTTGAAGTCTATGAAGGAAATGAATTTCTATAAGATTTTGATGTAAATGGACTTAGAGTTACTCAGACATATAAAAATAATTAAATTGTGTATATATTTATTTATTGGGTTTTGACTAGAGACTAGAGTAAATACATTCTGTCGAGAGATATGTAAATCAGCATTGTTTAATTTTGAGATTAAAATTATTTTGTTAAATTGCTTCTATGTAAATATTTTTAAAGGAGGAAAATAAACTTCATTTTTTAAATAAGTTCTGATAATTTTTATAGCTAGAGGGATACATCATCAAGGAAAATAACAATGGCGACGAGGATTTCGTTCGAACCATATACACTGGTCCGCAAAATTAAAGGAACAACATATTTTTTTCATTTATCTCAAATTTTATTGAACATTTATCAATGAAATTTTATACACAAATTTATTATTCCATTATTGATTTGAATACCCGAAATCAAATAATTCTAACACGTATTTTATGCAAATTAGCCGGTCAAGCAATGATCTTCTTACAGTCAGTGCGTAAATATCTTGGATATTGTTGTTAATATGGGGTGTGATCGCCTTTAACTGATAGGCAGGCTCTACATCGCGACCCATACTAAGAATTAGGGAGTTTGTCAGCTCCTGTGGAATCAACGCCCACTCTTGTGTTAAGGCTGTTTCTAGCTCATGAGTGTTTCTAGGAGGGGGTTGGAGGGATGAGATCCGCCGTCTTAGGTTGTCCCATACATGCTCAATGGGATTTAGGTCTGGGGATCGAGCTGGCCAATTCATCCGAGCAATTGCATGGTTTTGGAGAAAAGTGTCGACCACACCAGCCCTATGTGGACGGGCATTATCATCCATTAAATTCTCCCATTTCCAATGCTTGAGGCATCACATATGCTGCCAAGATCTCGTCCCGATACCTCTGTCCAGTCAGGGTTCCTTGCTGAAAAATATTGAGTGCTGTGCGACCGCCCAAGAAGATTCCAGCCCAGACCATAAAACCTTGGCTTCTGTAGGGATCCCTTTCAACCATATTCCGGGGATTATTTCTGGTTCCTACCTCTCTCCAGACAAAGACACGACGAGAATCGCTGTTTAGAGAGAATCTGGACTCATCAGTGAACATTACACGCCTCCATTCATCTGGATTCCAGGCGACATGTTGTCTGCACCAGTTTCCTTGCTTTCTTTTGAGGTGGTGTCAATGGAACACAAATTATGAGTAGTCGAGCATAGAGGCCCTTCTTGTGAAGCCTTCTGCGTATTTTATCAGTTGATACTAAGATTCCTGTAGCTGTATTGAGGTCACTTCGTAGTTGCGATGCTGTCATTCTTCTATTGCGACGCACAAGGAGACTCAAATAACGGTCTTGATTTAACGTTGTGACCCTTGTCCGTCCTTGTCCGGGAGTTCTGGCAACATTAGCTGTCGTTTGAAAATTTTTCCAAAGCCTTGAGACAACGTTTCTTGTCACTCCAAGCCATCTTGCTACTTCTGCCTGTGATGGTCTGCTTCCATCCTTCCAATAGCTTGCCATTTTTTTCTTGTGATAAATGTTGCCTATAAACCATGAAAACTTTAAAAAACAAAAAAGGTTCAATAAAAATCTAGTGGAGCGTAAAATTAGGACGCTTTGAGAAAGACTCAGGCACGTGCTGGAGGCGGAGTCAACGTAGACGGTGGTATTTTGCATATTAGGAAAAACTTTATTTGTTTTTCTGTTTTACATACTCTCTTAATTCATTAAAGCTTTTGAATAAACCAAAACTTGATATATATCCCTTAATATAACTTTTCTTTTTCTTAAACATGTGTTGTTCCTTTAATTTTGCGGACCAGTGTATAATGAAAGAAGAACCTTTTGAAAATTATATTCAACGATCCCATCTAGAGATGTTTGTACATTAGAATTCGAAGAAATTGTGAGTATTTTAATTGTTCATTTTACACCGAAGCCAAATATCATTTTTGAAAGATATGCATTCAGCCAGTTGGTTCAGGAACATGGCGAAAAAATAGAAGATTATGTCCTTAAATAAAAAAAACAGGCTAATAGGTGTAACTTTGGTTTAAATTTTGAAGAACAACTAGGGGATAAGTTCGTTTAAGGAGTTTCTAGTCAAGTTATTTTCAAAAGATTACTGAAAGAGCCTGAGCTCACTTTTAATATGGCAGTAAATATGGCTACCACAATAGAAACGGTAGATTGTAATGAGCTGAAAATGAAGTCTTATGCTGAAACTAAAGAAATACACAAATTACATTCTAAGTGCAAACATTGTGGAAAGATGAATCATCATTCGGACAAATGTTTTTTAAAAAATTCTTTCTGCTATTCTTGTAAACAATTGGGACATATATCGACTGTATGTTATTCAAAGTCTAAGAATAGATATTTTCAACCAAGAAAGAGATGTACATTTAGCGAGAATCCATCCGACACCTCTAAAATTCTTACACCACACCTAATCGTCCACCTCAAACTCCTCTTGGCCTTTTCCTCGGTCATACCTTATCTGCCTGGCCTGTCGTTCCCTCACCCTATTGTCCAGACTCTGGTGTATTAATGTCAGTCTGGTCCGAAGAGACCGCCCCATAAACAGCTCTGATGGAGTCTTCCCAGTTGTCTCATGCGGCGTGCATCGATACGTGAGGAGAATTCTTGACAGTGTATCTTGAACGGTATTTTCAAACTTCCTTTTATTTTTCTCCAAGGCCATCTTTATCAATTGAACCGCTCTTTCCGATAAACCATTACTATGTGGATGGTACGCTGGAATCAGAGTTTGCTTGACTCCATTTCTTTCGAAAAAAATTTTCATCTCTACCCCTGTAAACTGTGGGCCATTATCCGACACCATTTCCTCTGGTAACCCATAGGCTGAAAACAATCTTCTCAACTGCTCAATCGTCTTTCTTGCGGTGATCTCTCTCATCGGGACCGCCTCGAGACCCATTTTGAGTGGCTATCCACCACAATTAACAAATTCACTCCATCTTTAAATGCAATATCCATATGAATTCGCTGCCAGGGCCTGGTTGCCCAGACCCACGGTCTCCAGTTTACTTTACTTGGACCGGTCTGAGTTTGCTGGCAATTTTTACACCCATTTACCATATACTCAATCTGGTTGTCAATGATTCGGCGACCAAAAATGCGACCTAGCAACCGCCTTCATTTTTCTCATCCCCGAATGGGTCTCATGCAGACAACTCAACATATTTTTCCTAAGAGAAGACGGGATAATCACTCGCATTCCCCACACACACAATAAGCATTCCCCGTCCATAGTTGACTCTAACTTTCTCTGAAAGTAGGGTCTGAGGTGTTCCCCCACTCTCTCAGGCCAGCCTTGCTGCGTATAGCGCTTCACCTCTGACAATACCTCAACTTTTTTAGTTTCTATGCCTATTTCTTCTGCTGTAACCGGCAAATCTTCCACGTATGATAATATGAACGTTTGATTCAAAACCGGTTTTTCGTCACTCTCTACTGGCAACCGGAGCCGGCAAACTCAGACCGGCCCAAGTAAAGTGAACTGGAGACCGTGGGTGTGGGCAACCAGGCCCTGGCAGCGAGTCTGCATTTCCATGATCTTGAGTTCTTCGGAACTTAATTTCATATGTATAAGCCGCCAAAGTCAGTCCCCATCTCTACAATCTTGAAGTAGACAAAGTGGGAATCCCTGCCTTCGGGCCCAAAATAGGCTACAAGGGTTTATGATCTGTAATCAGGGTAAATCGTTTCCCATAGATGAATTGGTGAAACTTGGTCACACCATATATTATTGCGAGAGCTTCTCTTTCTATTTGTGAATAATTACGTTCGGCCCCGGAAAGTGTTCGTGAGGTAAACATGATTGGTTTCTCTTGGCCCTCGATAACATGAGACAGCACCGCCCCCAATCCAATCTGAGATGCGTCCGTGGCCAGAGATAAAGGCAACGTGGCATCATATGTCACCAACACTTTTTCGGATGTAATTCTTTTTTTACACCCTGAGATCGCCTCCTCACATTCCTTTGTCCACTTCCAACAACTATTATTTTTCAGCAGCCTGTGAAGTGGTTTCAAAAGCTCTGGCAAATTCGGAATAAACTTTCCATAATAGTTCACCAGTTCCAGAAAAGATCTTAACTCCGAGACATTTGTCGGACTTTTGGCTTTCTGTATTTCTTGAATTTTGTCATCCAAAGGCCGTATACCATCTTCTTTGATGAGATGTCCCAAATACGCTATTTCTCTTCGCAGAAATTCACATTTTCCCCTTTTTAATTTGATGTTGTGCTTCTGCAACCGAATAAAAATAGTCTTTAATACCGCCATATGTTCCTCCACTGACGCCGTGGATACGAGTACATCGTCAATGTAACAAATAAATCCATTAATTCCCGCCAATATTCTATCCATAACCGACTGAAAAAAACTAGGGGCATTTGCTAATCCAAAAGGCATCCTTTTAAACCTAAAAAGTCCCCTATGCGTATTAATGGTCAAGAGTGGCTGGGTGCTAGGTTCTACCTCCAATTGAAGGTATGCATTGCTCAAATCTAGTTTAGAGAAATACTTCCCTCTAGCCAAGACGGAAAACAGGTCCTGCTGAGTAGGTAGTGGATAGGCCGCAGTATCCAAGAACCTATTTAAAGTTATTTTGAAATCACAACAAATCTTAAACTCTTTATTCTTCCTGGGCACTACCATCACTGGAGTTGCCCACTTGCTGTTTGGTACTTGATACAAATAGCCCTTCTCCACCATTCTTTCTAGTACCTCGTTTACCGCCGTTCTAATCGCAAAGGGTACTGGTCGGGCCTTATGAAATATGGGGCTTACATCCTGAATATTTACTGCAAATGTGAATCCCTTTATTGGATCTATTGTTTCCCTGAACACAACCTGGTGTTCACTCAATAATTCCGCCAACGTGTCCTCCAAAGGCATCTGATTTACAAAATAATTTCAAATTTTTAACACATTGATCCATTCTCTCCCCAACAAGGCTTTCCTTTCTCCTCTCACCACGACAGCTCTAAGCTTAGCGATCGTTCCCTGAAAATCGACCTTGACATCTATTTCACCCAGATTCGATACCACAGTTCTGTCATAGGTCTTAACAATTATTCCCGCATCTTTTACCTGCACGTCTAGGATATATCTCTTGAAATCCTTCTCCGAAATCAAAGTCAGACAGCTACCCGTATCGATTTCAAAAGTCATCAAAGTATCCTCTACTCTCACCTTAATCACATAGGGAGGGTCATTCGTAGCATACTTGACTCTATAATCATACGTCCTCATGAAGACGATTCTTTGAACGGGTTCTTCCTCATCCTCTTGATCCTCGATCCGATGAATCTTTCTCTGGTTCAGAAACCGGCTTACCTGTCTTCCGCTTGTATGTTCCTCACGTCTCCTGCAGATGGTTGTAATGTGGCCTCTTTTCCCGCATCTAAAACAGGTCGCCTCTCCTTGTCCACGCTATCTGCAGGCTCATGGAATATTCTGGTATTTTTCTCTGCTGCCTCCATCGACAACGCAATTTCAATTACTCTTGCCAACGGCATATCTCCTTCCGACAAAATCCTCCTTTAATTTTTGCATTTTTCAATCCGCACACTAATTTGTCTCTTAAAGATTCTTTCAAAAATTCTCCAAATCCACAGGTTGAGGCTAGCCGCTTGATTTCCACCAGATACTCTGAAACACTTTCCGTTTCCTTTTGTATTCTTCCAAAAACATAAATCTCTCTACGATTATAGATCGCATTGGGAAAAATATTGAAAAAGTTTCTCTATCAATTCTTCATACTTGCACATTTAGGTAACTTCGGGCTACATAAATTTTTCAATGTATCATACGCTTTCCCGCCAATTAAAGTCAACAAATAGGCTGTTTTCTTTTCCTCATTAGCTTCTTCTAGAATTAGAAACTGTTCCAGACGCTCGATAAATGAACAAAAATTCCATTTTTTCCCTCAAATTCCTTGAAATAGTAATGAGCCATCATGAAACAATTTTTTTCTCTTATGTAAATTTCTAATAACTTCTTTCTTCTTTAATTTTAAACAAAATTCTTCATATTACCTCATACTATCGCTTGGGTACTTACTCTTAAATCCTCGTCGCCAATGCAATATATTCTAGCCAGAGACTTGAAAATATTATTTATTTTCAATGCAAACAACAAACATAGTTAACACGATTCCACAATTAAAATACAATCGACGTCTATATACACAAACACTATATATAAAATTGAATTTTGCTTTTCATATAGAGGAAATAGTGAGCAGAACTCTAAGAATAAAAAAAAATTCTATTCTCTCTGTGCAGCAAATCATGGGGTTTGAGCTCCCATAAAAGAATTACATTGTATAAATCTTTATTCAGATCAACTTTAACATATGGATCAGAAATATGGTTCAAATTTTTAAATAAAAAATCGAAACAAAAATTAAACTCAATGCAATATCAGATATTAATATGGAGCATTCAAGCTTACAAGACAACTTCGTACAACTGTGTTGACAGTTTGGCTAAAACTCCATTGATTGCAGATTACATTGAAGCAAAAAATATGAAATATTACTTAAATAACTTATCATTCGAGGACAAGCAAAAATACAACATCAATATTCCCTATATAATTAAATCCTATATACAGGGTGATCCAAAAGTCCCGCACTATTTTAAAAATTAATAACTCCGCGAATATTTGCGCTAGAGCAATGCGATGAACACCATTGTGTTCAGGATGCAATGGAATTTTTTATGGCAAATAATGAAAAATTCGAAATTGATTTTAGTTACAATTTTATTCGCCAGATGGCGCTCTACCAGAATCAGAGATTCAGCGGCCAAAATGTTTGATAAATTGAAAAATATAACTGATCGACACGTATTTTTCCTTTTTGAATACCAGGAAAGAACCCTAATAATATCAAATAACAAATTAATAAAACACCACTTCGCCAAAAGTATGAAGAATTGGTTAACGATTTTCAAATACAATCAGAGATATGTAAAATAGGTAAATGCAAATTAAAACATGTAGCAAAAAGAAATTTGATATTTTAGATACGGTTTGTTTCTGAAGATAATAAATTTCTAATATTTTTAATTCAACTCTCACTCAGTATCGATTATATTTATTTTAATTCATTTGAAAAATATGTATCTATCTCTGATAATTTATTTTACTCTGGAATGCTGTTGTTGTTGTCGTGTCCAATAAAGAGCCTCAGATGTATCCATGCATCTCCATCACAGCAGCAGCAATGTCCACTATCTTGGGTGTGTAAGGCTGCTGCTCTGGGTCTATGTCAAATTTCTGCAAGGCTGCGGCCATTGCTGGCTATGAGAATATGTGGGTAGGTGTAAGTTCCACACCAGGACAATTGTTGCATGCCCTATAGGTTCATGTGCCATCTGGATGCATTGTCATTCCTTTATAGTGTTTTGTTCTAAGTCTTGTTATAGTTTTTGTCATTTATCTCTCAGAGTTTATTTCGCATTTTGATCTTTTCTTATTTTTTTGTTTAATTATCTTGTATTTTGACAAAGAATCAGCGTCAAATAATGACATTTGTTCTTTCCTTTGGCTCAACTTTCTGGCTTCCTTTGCCAATTCAAATGCCATTTCATTACTCCCGATCCCAACATGGGCAGGGATTCAATGTAGAATGCAGTTATTCTCCAATGGTTCCAGTTGGGTAAGTAACGAGTGTATTTTCTGTGTGATTTTAGTATTGCTCTTCTGAATTGCTTCTAGAGCGGATATGGAGTCGCTGTATATTAAAGTTCCTTCTGCTTGATGCAGGGATGGTTGGTTAAGGCATAGATCAAGGGCTTTCCAGATAGCTGTCAGTTCACAAGTGAAGTTTGACGAAATCTGTCCTGCTCCTTCTTTGATTTTGATGTTTGTTCCATCTTTAGTATTATGTTAATTCCGGCCCCTCCATTACTCAGGGTAAGGTTTGAAGATCCATCTGTATATGCTGTTAAAGGGTGTGGCCTAGCATTTTTAATCAAGAATTTGTACTATGAGGACATAGCCGTTAATATTCCAAACACATTAGACCTCAAAGCCCAGGGTATCAAAGTCTACCTCAATCAAAACAAAGCCATCAACATATACAATATGTATCACCCTCCAAACAATACATTTATTGACGATGGAACAATGGCTCAATTTCTTACACAGACAACACTATTATTGTAGGTGACCTTAATGCCAAACATCAACTATGGGGATTTTCTACGCCAAACCCAAGAGGCAAAATACTATCAATTATATTTGACGACAATGCCTTCATGTGCTTAAATGATGGGAATCCTACCCATCATTCCTACAAGCTATAACACTGCACAAGCCCTTGATATAAGTTTTTACTATCCTGACATTTTCCACAAATGCAAATAGCAAATATTAAAAAGTTTTGGAATTGATCATTTGCCTAATTTGATAGAAATTAGCACAAAGACCAAAACTAGCTCAATTAATAAAAATTCTGGAACTTCAAAAAGGCTAATATGATATCTTTCGAAAACACCATTATAAAATAAGCCAAAGTTTCAATACCAAGAGGTAATATTAAGAATTGGATTCCAAATTATACACACCAGGCAAAAATATCCAAACACTTATAACTAAAAGAAATGAACTACAAAAAAGTGCACCCAAAACCAAACAAATTGTAGAACTGAACTGAACATTGTGATTGCAAAAATAAAAAGATTATACGTAAATGTGAAAAGGGAAAAATGGAAACAAACTGGTGAAAACCTGAACCCAAGAAACCCAAATACAAAACTTTGGAATTTGGCAAAACAAATTGACAGAGTCCAGCCACAAACTGAAAACACAAATATGATTAAGAATACAGATGGTACACCAGCAACTAATGACAAAATTGCTGCCAATCTTTTAGGTAATTCATATTAAATAAGTAGTAGAATCAAGGTTGAAAATGGCCCGAAAGATTATTCATGACTGTAAAAATGTCACCAGCACTCATAATATTTTCCATTAAAAAAATCAATATGAAAGAGCTAGCTTATGCAATAGAAAACACTGACCTAAACAAGACTCCTGGGCCAGATGGAATACATGGCCGAATGATATCAAACTTGGGCAAAATGGGCAAAGAAATACTTCTTAATATTTTCAATAACTCCTGGAAAACTGGAATATTGCCTCAAGACTGTAAAAATGCAACAATAATTCCCATTAAAAAACTTGACAAATCTGCTGATGACCCAAAAAAACTACCGACCTATCCCCCTCACAAATATTTGCTGCAAATTAATGGAAAAAATTATACTCAGACGACTCACCTACCACCCCGACACAAAAATTCTCTTACCAGAAGAACAATATGGATTTAGGAAAGGACATGGGACAATAGAACAACTCTTATTTTTTCACACAAAAGGTAAAATATGCACAAAACAAAAAACCAACTAACCACACCATAGCTGCTTTTTAGACCTTACACAAGCTTTTGATAAGGTATGGAAAAACAAGTTAATTACAAAATTATACAAACATTTCAAAATTGATGGAAAAGCTATAACTTGGAAATGATTCCCTTAAAAATATATACATCAGGGTCAAATATAATGGCACTCTATCTAAAACCTTCAAATTGTACCAAGGATTACCACAAGGATCAGTCCTTAGCCCAACTCTCTTCACTCTATTTATTGCAGGCAGAGAAGAAAGAGTTTCACATAAAACCAATATTGGACTTTTCGCTGATGACATTATTCTATGGAGCAGCAACACTAACTGGAAAAAAAGCTGAAAGAGATTTGAACAAGACTCTTCTCCACCTAGAAAAATTTGCTAATAAACATAAATTAGAATTTAACCCCCAAAAATCTGAAACCTGTATTTTTACTACCGATAAGAAACTATACAAAATAAGACCAAATATTATTCTGAAAGAACAACAATTGCAATATAATAAACATCCTAAATATCTCGGCTACACCCTGGATCCAGAAATTAACTCCAGTAAACATATTGAAGGAGTTGTTAGAAAAGGAAGAGACCGACTAAAAATCTTGAAATATATTTCAGGAAGAGTGGGGAGCTGAAGCAACAACACTGAAATTAACTTACACATCTCTAATGAGACCTATCTTGGAATATGGATATCAAATCTATGGTACAGCATCTGAAACAAATCTAAAAACACTGGAAAGGATACAATTAAATGCAGCTAGAATTATTACAGGTCTTCGAAATACCTGCCCTAATGATATGGTACTTTACGAGGCAGACATTATGCCCTTAAAGGATAGAAGAAGCTACAATCTGCCAAAATATATAAACAAAATCAAGAGTTATGGAAACAAACACAGAACTTCCAATAACATACTTAATTGAGAATCCAATAAAAGTCTCGAAAAAGAAGGCCCTCTCCACATGGCCAAAAGAAATGGATTTTTAAAATATAAAGTGGAAAAATATTATTTAGCTAAAAAAATATTTCCATGCGAACCACTAACAAAATGTTATTTTTAATGCCACTTTAAATGAACCCACCAAAAAAACAATACCAAAATCCAGAATACATAATACACACTACATACTACAGAATACTTAAACAATTATCATTAGAAATAATGAATAAAATTCCTAAAAATGCAATAACTATCTATACCGATGGTAGCAGAGACGAGTTGGGACACACTGGCAGTGGCTCTCTCATTAAAACCACAAATGGCAATGAGAAAATAAACAGAAGAAACCCAGAATTTTGCTCAGTCTTCCGATCAGAAATTATAGCCATCTAGGACGTCTTAAAATCCATCAGAAATACTAAACATCACGATATATGGATTCTTACTGATAGTAGAAGTGCCATACAACACTTGAGTCACACAAGGGAACTTAGAGACAAAGTAAGCAGGAACATAATTGGTTATCTCCAAAAACTCTCAATACATTAAAAATTCACCTTCAATGGATACCCTTACATGTTAGCATTGAAGGCAACGAAGCTGCTGATGCGCTAGCGAAAAAAAGGCACAAAAGTACCCTTGCTACAGAAAAATAAACTGCTTTTAAAGAAATAGAAACAGTAGCCAAAATAAACAAGAACTGGAGGATCCCACCTAAGCACAGTTGGTACACCCTAGAAGCAGATGGCCACCCAGACCTTTCGGTCCACAAGCCGGCATGCGAAGCATGCCCTTCGCTGCTATTCAGTTCAACTCATAATCCAAGTAACAGTATCCAAGATAGTGCTTGGACATTGTACCTGGAAACACCACCTCCCAGACAACGTGTCTGGAAGGATTTCTATACCGGTGGCTTTTAATCACAGAAAATAGGAAACTATCTACTGTGTCCAGCAGGGACCGCGGGGAGGCAGCCCCCGGTCGACTCTGTTCACTCACAGCTGAGGAAAAGCTCAGCTGCCACGTCGTGGGATTTCTCAAGAAGCTTGCTGTGATTTCTCAGCAGCTTACTCTCGATCGCACCCCTCGCCTTCCTTCTCTCTTCCTGCACACCCACTACCCTTGGACAATCCAAGACGTAGTGGCGTGCATTCACATTCCTTTCTCCATAGACGCAATCAGGGTTTCTCTTAATTTTAAATCTGTGGAGACTTGGGGAAGAGCCCATGTCCCGAACTACCCTATTGAGTTTGTGGGACATTACCTTACAGAGGTACTTGGGTGTTGTTACCCCATTGAATACCTCTCTCCCCTTCACACTGTTCCTCCATCTGTCCAACTATAAGTCCTGGACGTGCCCCCTGATCCTCCTATAAACTTCTTTCTTGGTCACTGGGGTCCTCAGTGATCTACCTCTAAAGCATCCTGCCTTAGCGATCCTGTCTGCGAACTCATTACCTTCGATGAGGCTGTGTCTCCTAAACCAAGGGAGCTCCGGAGCCCGAGACATCATCTCCAGCTCCTGGATTATTTGATGCGCGAGTTGCCCTTTCTCCAGATTGATGGCGACGAGGGCCGACATAAAATCTGAATAGAGGCGGTCCGGGCTGAAGTTCTTCTCGGCACACACTCTGAGGGCTACCCTGATCGCAACCAGCTCGGCTGAAAAGACCAATTCGACCACTCTGAGTGTTAAATTTTCTTGGAAGATCAGCTCTCCATTAGTGAATATCACTACCCCAGCTCCAGTATTGGTTCCAGACTTACTACCATCAGTGAAAACCTCCGTGCCAATCCCTGTCGGCCCTCCAGGACTCCAATTCCACTTTGGCAACCACTGCGGAGGCTTCCTTGGGTCCTTCTTCGATTCCAGGGCCCCCGCTTCAAGTCCCAGGGCATCTTCCCTGTTCTCCCAGATCTTCTGTCTGATGGCCTCCTCGTCTAGTTTCAATCCCAGGGGAATAAGCCCAGCGAGGACCAATAAGTCCTCCGTGCTGGTAGTGCGATATCCCCCTGTGATTCTGAGTGCCGCTGTCCTCTGCACTCTCTCTAGAGTTGTTGCCACCTTCTGATCCCTGTTTCGGCGCCACCAAGCCCCGGAAGCATATAGCAAGATTGGCTCGACACAGGAAAGGCAGAGGTTCCTAAAAATAGTACCCTCCTTCTCCCCCCCCCCCCCCCCTGTTGAGAGCCAACCAGGACAGGCCTGCACAACGCCTCCCTGCCTCTCGCCACCACCTCCTCCGCCTGGTATTGCCAACCCATCTTGTCATCAATGACCACCCCCAGGATGGTCATCCTATTGACCAACGCTACCCTCCGTCCTTCCATCCGGATAGCCGGCTTGTGTTCCCATTTGATCCCTTTCCTTTTAGTTCTTATGTCCCTAGGCTTAAAGCTGAGGGCTTTAGTTTTGGAGACATTGAACTTAAGGCCAGAGTCATGGGCCCAGATCGAGAAAATTTGGAGAGAAGTTTCAACACACTTCTCAGCCTTCGCTCTCGAAGCAGCCTCAACAATGAGGAACTGGTCGTCAGCATAGAGAAACAGCCTGGCTCCCTCAGGGTGCTCCTCCTGGAAAACGGTGTTTACCAGGATACTCCACAGAATAGGTCCGCAGCAAGAGCTCTGGGAGCAACCCCTAGCACAGTTTCTTTCCAACTTCCGCCCACCAAACTGAGGCTAATCCGTCTATCCCTCAGGAAGTCACGAACCAAGCTACACAAATTATCAGGACAACCCATGTCCATCAAATTTCTCATCAGCTTGTTCCAGCTCATGGAGTTGAACGCGCCATCAATGTCCAGGGCCACGAAAAGAACCTAAGCACCCTCATTTAAGCCCATCTCAACCCCCTCTAACACCTCGTTCAGAGCTTTGGTTGTGGACTTCCCTTCCCTAAAACCATGTTGGAAAGAGGAAAGGAGCTCTTTACTCTCTAGCCAGTGTTTAGTCGCTGAGCAAGTAGGCTATCCAAGACCTTACCTAGACACACTAGTAACGAAAGCGGACGATAATCATTAGGAGAATTACCCTTTCTACCAGACATTTCGAGAGGCACTACTCGGGCAACCTTCCATGCCTCAGGAAATGTACCAGTGTCCAGGTACCTATTGAATAACCTGGAAAGAAGCGATGGGTGCATCCTTACCAGGGCTTTCACGACCGTGTTATCGATCCCTTCGGGACCAAGATATTTCCTTTTCCCGAACTTGAAAGCCGTAAGTTTCACCTCATCCTCAGAAAATGGCGGATCCACCAAACCACAAGTGGTCAGAGAGATCTCGTACTCTGGTTCCTCGTTTCCGAAGTGCCGATCCAAGTTGTTTTTATTTTGTCTTCTGCTTTCGAGCGAGTAGGTCTAGAACACATTCTCTCTGAATTTTCTCATTGTTGGTGGATGAAACAGCACCAGTGATTATTTTGGCCGCTTTTGCTTGACAACTGTCTAGTCTTACTTTTAGTGATGAGCTTGAGGGAGCCCAGACCGGTGTTGCATATTCCATCATCGGCCTTATTAAGGTGGTATATGTTGTTCTGATAATACTGGGTTTTGCGCCCCAATTTGTTCCACATAGCCTTCTCAGAATGTTTAATTTTCTGATAGCTCTATATTTGAGGTGCTAATTATGTGTTCTGACAATTCCAATTCCTCATCAATAATAATTAAAATAATTTTGTTGACATCTAGTCAATACATGCACAGTCTGCACTATTAAAAAAAGATAATATGCATTATATACACTATGTACAATGAATATGGCGCCTCTGCCAGCGCTGCAGTTTGGTGGAGAATCGCCAGTGGGTCTCCAGCGACACCACGCATTTTGCGATCTACGATGAATACGTACTAGATCGCGTATTTCGCCGCTTAGGAGATGGTGATGGCGTGGTCCTCGAGACCAACTGGAAAGATCCAGGACTGCAGTATCACACCTAGGTATTATGGATTTCTAATTTTATCAATTATTTGTTTGTTTATTCTTATTTTGTGGTTATATTTATGCCTTTTTTCCCTGTGAGTGGAGAAGACGCATAGGTTTGGTTTTATTGGGTTTATGGTCATTTGGAGTTCCATTGCCCACATCTCCAGTCCTCTCATTGATGTGTTCAGTATTTTTTACGATTTTTCTATGCTGCTTCTTGTGTGCCATATGGCTATATCATCTGCATAACAGGCAACCTTTGAGTCTTCAGTGAGGTAAGGATGGATGTCGTTAATATATAGTAGATAGAGTAGAGGACTGAGCACAGATCCCTGAGTTACACCAAGCCCATGTTCTTCCTTCCTTGGAAAATTCTCCATTGACCCGAACCTTTAACCTTCTTCCCCTTAAGAAGTCTGCAATCCAGATTAAGGTTTTTCCTCTTACTCCGATGTTGTGCAGCTTTTCACGTAATTTCTCCCTCCACACTCGATCAAAAGCTGAGGTCATATCAAGGAATATAGCCGTGGTCTTCTTTGGCGGTTTTTCCTGAAAGAATCTATTATTGATTGACAGAAGTAGAACAGTTGATCAGTCGTACAGTGCTGGGATCTATAGGCAGTTTGGTAGAAGTTTATTTTATTATTGTCAGTGAGCCAGACTATGAGCCTAGAGTGGATAATTCGTTCTGGTATTTTACAAAGTATGCTGGTGAGAGCAATTGGCCGATAGTTCTTGTATTCCTTGGCATCTTTGTTTGGTTTCAGTATTGGCACTATAATTGATATCTTCCATTTCTTTGGTAGTTTACCAGTTTGTCATGAAATGTTCAGTATTCGTAGGAGTTGATTATTAGCTTTGACTTCAAAGTGTTTAATCATTTGACCAAAGATTAAATTATCTCTTGGTGACCTCTTGGATTTTTTTATTGATGAGTTTAGCTCATTCAGTGTGAAGTCTCTCGAGAAAATATCTTGTTGATGGAAGTTTCTTGCTTGTTTAACTAACTGGTTTATATTCATTCTTAGAGTCCTGTCTTCATTCGTATAGTTGAGTATGGAAGTGCTTGAAAGATATTCAACAATTATGTCAGCCATCTGTTTGTTCTCGTTCTCGCTGTTCTATTCATATCGGTTAGAGTATTGTAAGATTGGTGTTGGTTTTGATTGTTCTCTAACACTCTAATCATATTCCAGTGTTAGCTGTCCTTTCTTGGATCCCTTTTTCGCAGAATTCTGCCATTTTTCTTATTTGCATATCCAAATTTCTTGTTCTATTTTGTGACTAATTTCAATGAGTTTCTTTCTGTTTTCTTCAGTTTTATTTGTTTTAAGAAGTTCATTGATATTGTCTCTCTCTGTAATCATTGCCTCGATGTTGTGGTCCTTCCAGAAAGGTATCCACAGGTCTTTACGTCTGCCTCTAGGTATCGATGCTTTTGCAGCTTTGGATATGTTCGAAGAAAAATTTTCCAAGTTTTTGTCAAGCGTTCTGTAATTCAATTTTTCGTTGCACAGTTCTATTAGCTTTTCTGATAATTTTTCAAGTCGGCTTTCCTAAAGTTCCATGTTCTTTTATTCTGATGGACATTCTCAATTTTGAAGTTTAGGGTTGTTAAAATTGGTGTGTGGTCACTGATAGCACCTCTCAGGATTTTCCATTGTGTTGTGGGTGCGATGTTGTAATTTATCGCTGTGATGTCTATTGCGGATTCTGTGCCTGTGGACTTAGATAGGTAGGTGCTCTCTCCGTTATTTAACGGTGTAAGGTCGGTTAGCATGTCCTCAACCTGCTGACTTTTGTTATCCTGGACAGGTGATCCCCAAATTGAACTTTTGGCGTTAAATTCGCCGAGTATGATTGTGATATCCGAAGACGCTTCACTTAATGTCTCTATTGTGTGTACCCATACAAAATTCAAAGATTCCACGAGCTGAAAGTTAGCGATTTTGAGATGCGTCAAGAAATCGCTGCATGGGTTTTCCGGCAAATTGATATTGATGAAAACTGGCTGTCGAATGTTCTGTGGACAGATGATGCTCACCTTTCTCTAAACGGTGAATTTAACATTCAAAACATCCGCATTTGGGCAACAGAAAACCCTAGGGTTTATACAGAAATGCCACTTTACCAGCCTAGAGTTACAGTTTTGTGTGGGTTCATTCTTTTATTATTGGGTCATTTTTCTTTGAAAAATCAATGGAAGAACTTTTAAAAACCGTTTTTGTAACTGGTGAACGTTATGTTCAACTTTTGAGAGAAAAGGTATTTCCCATATTGCAGGGCAAAAGCACTAAGCGAAATAACATCCATGAAAGATGGAGGATCTCCTCATATCTCCCGAGGTGCCAAACAATTGCTGAAGGATACGTTCGGTGTGAAAATCGTGTGATAAGTCGCCACTTTATATACCAGTGGCCTCCAAGATCACCAGACTTGACGCCTTGCGATTTTAGTTTATGGGGGTACATTAAATCGTGTGTTTATCGATGCTGGCCTATCACATTGGCCATGTTGAAGGCTTCTATCAGATGGCACGTTTTATCAATTTCAACAGATATGTTATTTAATGCTGTCCATTCTGTCATTTATCGTCTGCAGGCGGTGATTGAGAATGAAGGGTGCCACATTGAGCAAGGATTGTGACCTAATACAAGAGAGAAGGCAGTTACCTCATGTGTTATATAAGCCGCCATGTATTATAATATCTACCAATATTTTGCAGCTCCTTTTGTTGGGATATGGGGATAATAAATGCTGTCCTCACATCTTGACTCTTTTTTTTTGTGAACAGTAATATTTTGTTTGTCATTCGCTCAATATTATGTCGTGCAAACCAGAGTGTTATAACTTCTCGCATAACACTGGTACACACAATATTTCCCCTTATGTTTAGTCTATCGCTTTTCGCTAAATAGAAGAAATAGCATAAGGAATATTTTCTGTACACCAATAACTTTAGAAATTTTGTGAAAAAAAAAAGATTTTACTACCACGTTTTTCAACGCAAAAGGTCGATTTAAAAATTATTTTTATTTGAGGGGACACATTTTTAAAATTGTGTACAGTATAATAAACAATAATAACATTTGACAAGCCCATAGGATATTTGGAATAAAGTACGACAAATATATTTTGTCACCCCCCTCTATATTTCATTTGTTGGATCATGACAAATATCCAGTTAAATAGTCAAGGGTCGAAAATCAGTCAAAGAAACTACACATTTCTTATAGCAAGATATCCTATTAATATTGCCATCATAATTTTTGGTACTATATTAACATTTCAAAAATTCGTGTATTGATATCAGCAGTGTTTTTCAAACATTCAATCTATTTCACAAAACCCCATATAAAATATAAATATTTTGCTACATGTTTTAATTTGCATTTATCTATTTTACATATCTCTGATTGTATTTGAAAATCGTTAACCAATTCTTCATACTTTTGGCGGAAGTGGTGTTTTATTAATTTGTTATTTGATATTATTAGGGTTCTTTCCTGGTATTCAAAAAGGAAAAATACATGTCGATCAATTATATTTTTCAATTTATCAAACAATTTGGCCGCTGAATCTCTGATTCTGGTAGAGCGCCATCTGGCGAATAAAATTGTAACTAAAATCAATTTCGAATTTTTCATTATTTGCCATAGAAAAATCCCATTGCATTCTGAATACAATGGTGTTTACCGCATTGCTCTAGCGCAAATATTCGCGGAGTTATTAATTTTTTAAATAGTGCGGGACTTTTGGATCACCCTGTAGACGAAAGAATGCTGCTCTTACTGAATAATACAAACGAGACATTTACAAGTTTTTTCAACCGAGGTATTCCAAATTATTTTCGCACCTAATTTCCACAACACACAATTTTTAACCAACCATGGTAATTTCGGGAGTTTTCTGGAAAGAATCCGCGCATCGGAGGATCCGGGCTGTTTTTGTGGATGCCGCATTCAAGATTCTACTCACCTTTTACTTAAGTGCCCAGCATTTCAAGACTACAGACTCAATAACGGTATTCTCTGTACCGATCCAAGAGAACTGATATCCAGCAGGATTCATACATTGTATTCAATAGATTTTGTAAATTTATATCAAAGTTTTTTAAATAATCTCAAGTGTTAGGTATAATTAACTATGTGCTGTATATATTATTTTTTCCCCCCTTTTTTTCTTCATTTTGAGGTGTGTTTAAATTAAATTACCTATGTATATAGTATGCTTGTTTGAAATCAATTTCAAGAATATGGTAAATGCCTTGAGCATATGTTTTTGGATATATAAATAGATTCTCCCTCTCTCTCTCTCTTGTATTGCTTTCCTTTTGGCGCCAGTGTCCTTGGCGGGACATCGCGCTTTGTATTTACAGTTGAATAAAGTTGAATCCCAAGAAAAAAAAAACTATATATATACATATACACACAATTATCATCATTAACTCTGTGCAAAGCAATTAAAAAAAAAACAAATATTAAACTAATTTGCTAATATATTACAGTATATACCCCTTGAAAGACAAAGCTAGCTTGCATAAAGAATTGTCCCCAGTTCTTAAGAATATAACTGAATTAAAAAGATTCCTTGGATATTTGTCATTTTATAGTAAATTTTTGCCAAATCTTTCAGATTTAGCATATCCTTGATACAACCTATTAAAAAATAATGTGAAAATGGTCTTGGAATGTTGAGAACAGATGGATCTTTCAATTCCTGTAAAAATGCGTTAGATGAGACCACATGTTTATTGCATTATTCCCTAAATTTGCCTTTGATTCTTTCTTGTGATGCAAGTCAGGTGGGAATAGGAGGAACCCTTTCACATTTGAAGGATGAGGAGGAAAGGCCTGTGTGTTTCATTTCCCAAAACTTCAAATGTTCATGAAAAATAATATTCTCAAGTTGAAAGAGAAGGACTTGCAATTGTTTTTGCAGTATAATGAATTTAAAAAATTACCTGTTCACACCTTTTTACTGAATCACAAGCCCTTAATAACTATTTTTGGAGATAAAACAAATTTGCCTCCACTCATCGCAAATAGACTTCATAGATGGGCTTTAACTCTTTCCAATTTTAATTTTGAAATTAAGTATAAAAAGGAAAGGATAATATCATTCCAGATTTACTTTCTAGATTTCCAGAGTTTCAAAAGAGTAGTTTGGAATATAATGATGGGAGTGGTGAAATTCTTACTGTTAAATACTTTCATCATCGACCATGTTCTTGTGGCTCATGAAAACATTAGACAGAACTTTATTCAAATTGTATGATATTATTGAGACAGAGGAGTTACCCTCAAGTCCCAATGATGATCTCATTCCTTATTTAAAAAGGATTGATGACTTTACCATTCTCCACAATGTATTTTTCTTGAGAATAGAATGGTTATTCCAAAAAGTCTACATGGAAAGGTACTTCAATTATTACACAAGAGCCATGCGGGGACTAATAAAATGAAAATGATGGTTCGTTCATCTATTGGTGGCCCAGCATGGACTCTTCTAAAGAAATAATTACAAAAAATTGTCGAACTAGTCTTTCTAATGAAAGTTTGCCTCATCAAAGGACTGAGAGTTGGCCTAAATATGCAGGACCATGGAGGAGGGTTCACATGGACTATTTAAATTTCAAAATAGACTGTTTTTACTAGCAGTAGATTCATTCTCTTCATGGATTGTAGCTTCTGGATGTACCATCTACCAGTGCATACTTTTGTATAAATTTATGAGAAATTGTATTGCTCGTTTCAGATTTCCACAAGTAGTGGTTTCTGATAATGGTCCTCCTTTCTTTAGTAGTGACTTTGGTGATTTTTTTGTTGTCTAAGATGGTATATCCCATGTGACATCTCCTCCATATCACCCAAAATCAAATGGACAGCAGAAGTCTCTGTGAGAGAGGTAAGAAATTGCTAAAAAAGCTATTATATGAAAACGAGCAGGTGGAACTATTATTTCGCTCTGTCCAGGGCTTTGTTCTTTATAAGGACAGATGTAAATATTAGAAAAGGGACATCACCTGCGGAACTATTTCTTGGAAGAAAGATCAGTTCAAGACTCTCTGTGTTATCAAAAGAAGGAGTAAAAGTCTCAAAAGTCAATGATCAATATGTTAACAGTAAATTTAAAGTGGATGAGACTGTGAAATCTTAGGTGGATCACTAATAATTATCCCTCTTGGTATACAGGAAAAGATAATTAAAATACTAGGAAGAGAATGCTTATTTCAATAAAACAAGGTGACAGTGAGAAAAAGTTCATCAAAACTACATTTACAAATGTGCCTGTAAATAACATCCCACTATATGGATAATGATGAATGTGTGCCAACTCCAATCTCAGAGGAGAAAAGTGTTACACACCCCAGTACCTCAGAAGGAGCGCAGATGTCCACAGAGATATAAAAAAAATAATAAATAAGAGGGGCCAAGCCTAAGAAGGGGGAATTGATGTATATAGTTGTTCATTTGTTTTGCATATTTTTCATTTATAAATTAATCTCATAATTTAGTCTGTGAAAATAAAAAAAAATGACCGGTGACGAAAACAAAACTGAAAATAGATGGCTTAATGGTATGTAGTTATGATATATAATTAATTGTGATGTTTATGCAATTTTGATCTTCTTTGAATAAATACATAATGTTTAAATGTGTTTTTAAACTTTAATAACAAACAAAAAACAGATTTCTTCGTACTGTAGACCCATTTACTATTGATGACTTTCATACCATTTTCCCTTGGTACAAGTGTTCATACTTTATGTTTCCCTATATCACTGAACTCTTCTTCCATTGCTTTGTGCCATTCATACCTTTCTCCACTATTACAATTATTACAATTATTTTATTTCCAAAGCGCTATATCCCGCAAGGGATACTTGCGCCAAACAAGGAGAAAAGTCTATTTACATGAGTTATTTACATTATTCAACGAATAAAAACATTAGAGATCCAGATTTTGTAGAAATTTTAGAATGTATTTACAAAATGAATTGAACTTTAGATATGATTTTTTATTGGAAATCAAATCGTTTAATTCATAAACAACTAGTTCATTCTTCATTCTATAATCTTGAAATGCTGGGCAGTCGATCAGTAGATGTCTTGAGGTTTGTTCCTCCATACCACAAAAGCAACTTGAATCCTCCACTGCCTTTATTCTATTTAAAAAACTTTTGAAATTTCCGTGGTTTGTAACAAATTGAGTATTATAAAATTTGGACGAAAGTATTTAGGGATTTCTTGGGAAAAAAGCTTAAGAAAGTATTATTTGCTTCGTTTTTCAGAACATTCATTCTTGATTTGAGAAAGGTATCTATAATTCCTGGAATAAATGGGTCATAAATTTGTTGATCATCTGTGGATAAGTTTCTCAGATCAGATATCATGATTCTGGATTCGATAAAGTCTGAGATCAGAGGAATGTTGGCCAAAACTATGAACACAGCTATATGATGTGGATTTATAGGCTTGTATACACCATGTCAGTATTTGATATTGGGTTGAATTTAATTTTGTAAACATTTTTTATTTAAATATTTTGAACCAAATTTCGGCTCCATATGTAAGTATTGGTCTAAAAATGGATTTATATAAAGTTAGCCTTTTCTGGGTGCTTAGACCCCAAGATTTCCCGCAAATTGAGAAGAGATAATTTTTAAAACGTTTTGTACGATTTACTATTTCTTTCTATGTGGTATGTAAAATTTATTTTGTTTCTTCTTCTGTGATTTGCAATTATTATTCCTAAATTTTGGTCTTCAGAGTTGGTATGATTCTTCCATTGCTTTGTGCCATTCATACCTTTCTCCACTATTCATCGCTTCTTTAAAATTTTCCGGAATTTAATGATCTATTTCCATAATTGAATTCGCCTCATTCCTATCCTTTATTCTTTGTGAGCGTCGAACTCCTTCTTCAATCAATTTCCTTTCTTGTTCTTCAAGTCTTGCTTTGTGCCATTCTTCTAAGATGCTCTTTGTTTCTCCTTTCTTTCTTCCTTCTTTTACGCATCTTTCCTCTATCGTTTCAGTTTGTGATGAGTCATTTTCACAGTCACCACCTGGGTTTTACTGAAGTAATTTCCTGAGACTTCATTTTACTCTCTGTGACAGAATTGTCTTCTCTCAAGATAAAAGAGTCTTTAGCAACTATTTCTTCACACTTTCCTTTATAGGTCAAATTATCACAATTATTATCTTTCTGAATATCATTTGCATAATCAATTCCTCTCTTCACTAAATTTTACTGATCGGCTTCATGGATTGTTTTTGTCATTATTTCATATATTCTGTAGGCTTTTATTTTAATGGAATAACCGATAAATATTCCCTTTCTACCCTTTGGTAAAAATTTGTTTATTCTTGGGTTTGCTCTCAAGCCATTGTGTCAAACATCCAAATATTCGAATGTGTTTGACTTATGGTTTCCTCCCATTCCATCTCTGCATAGGTGTATGGTGCTTGATAGACCTGTGGGGGGTACAATTCTTAATGTATGTAGCTGTAACAATTGCCCTCTCCCCAAACTTCATGGGTAATTTTGAGTCAATTAGTAAGGTCCTCGCTGTATCTATAAGAGTCCTATTTACTCTCTCTGCGACTCCATTACTTTGTGGTGAGTATGTTGTGGTAAGTGGTGATGGATCCCACTTCCCTTAAAAAGTCCTTCAAATCTAGAGTTAGAAAATTCAGTTCCATTGTCGGTTCTCACATCTTTTATTCTAAGACTTAATTCGTTTTCGGCTCTTGCTTTAAATGCTTCAAATCTTTCAAAGGTCTCATCTTTTGATCTCAGGAAATATACAAAGATTCTTCTACTGTAATCATCTACTATAACAAGAAAATACGTAGATCCTCCTAAAGATTTACATGGCATTGGTCCCCATAAATCCATATGCATCATCTGCAGATTAACCGTATAATTTTCTGGAATATTATATGGCTTCTGAACCAGTTTTCCCATTATGCATGCTTCGCACTCTGGTAACCTTTCAGATTTTAGATCCAATCCTCTTACAATAGGTCCTTGAATCATTTTTTCCATGTATTCTTCATTTATATGGTTTAATATTTTATGCCATAAACCTATATTGCTATTTTTATTTGATAAATGTGTATTTATAACCATGACATTTTAATTTTTCGCTATTGGTACATTTCTTAGTTTTGTTTCCATCATAAACATTCTATCTTTAATACATGCCTCAGCAACTAAATCATTCCCTTCATTATAAATTTTTGATCCATCCTTATTGAAAATAACTGAATTTCCTTTGTTGACTAATTCGTATACTGACAAGAAATTATTCCTTAAATTTGGTACATGTAAGATATCTTTGAGGCGAATATTTTCTTGGCCTTCACTTGTGCATGTAGTAAGTCTCATATCTCCTTTGGCTATGGCTTGGGTAGTTTTGCCCTTCTCAGCTAGATTGATTTCACTTTCGTAACCTATCACATTTTCCATCAAAGTTATGTTTGGGGTTAAATGTGCGGTGCATCCTGAATCTATACACCATATTTGCCTATCATTTCTCTCATCTGGTGAATCTTCAAATTCTTTTACATATATTTTAAATGCTTGCTCATTAATTCCACTTTTCATAGTATCCACTAGGTTATTTGAATGTTCCCTACTGTATTTGTGATTTCTGTAATCAGGAGTCCATTTCTGTTGATATCCTTGT
Source organism: Cordylochernes scorpioides (assembly GCA_030710605.1). Classification (NCBI taxonomy): domain Eukaryota; kingdom Metazoa; phylum Arthropoda; class Arachnida; order Pseudoscorpiones; family Chernetidae; genus Cordylochernes; species Cordylochernes scorpioides. Next base: position 25,104,091 of record CP092880.1, read on the forward strand.
TTCTGTTTATCTCGAAACCAGCAACCATTAGCTAGATGTCCCTTTTTATTACAAACAAAACATATTTTTTAACTTTTCTATCTTTAATTCTGTATGCTTGTCCATGCCCATTCTCAACCGATTGATTTAATCTCATATTTCTTCTTGACTTTGCTTCTCTTAGAGTTTGTTGAATCTCTTCCAGTGTTGCCTCTCTCTTAGATCGTAAGACAATAACAATATTTTCATAATTTGTATGTATGCCTCTGACAACATGAAATGAAAGTTCTCTTGAGGGAAATTGATGCCCTAATTATGAACTTCTAGCAGCAATATTTTTTTGCCTTCGTTATATATTCATCTACAGTTTCATTATCTTTCAATTTAATGTTCTTCAATTCTAAGCCTATATCGATAAGTTTATCTTCCAAATTGCCTGTGTATGTTTTTCTTAGTGAGTCCCAAACTTTCTTCGCATTTGTTTCTCCGATGAACATTTCAGCTTGTTCATTTGTCAACGTAGTGACGATTATCTCAAATGCTTCATCATTTTTCTCACTTCAAATCTCCCAAGAAATTTTGTTGGATCAGAAATTACACATTTAAATAATTTTCTTCCTCTCAGAACTGCGCCGATTTTCAACGCCCATATTTGATTATTTGTTCCTGTTAATGGTTCAATTTTTGTTTGGGATAATAATTTGAACTAATATAAAACAAACCAATATAAATTTAAAAAATATATTTTAAATATATTTAAATATTGAGTAGCTTTTAAACATGCAATATATAGATATAATTTAACTTAATCTTTATAAATACTTTTAATCTTCTCAGAAGTGCTACAGTTTACCGATCAGAATAAACTTCTTGCTTAATCTTCAGATTAAACATTTTCGTATTTGAGCTTTATATCGAGCAACCACGCTCTGCTACCAATTTTTGACTTGCTTAGAATTTTTAATTAAACAGATTCCAAAAATTATTAATTAAACATTATATTTATTGATTTACAAAAGAGAGAACAAAATTTAAAAGGGAAACCAATATCAAACAAAAGAACCTTTTTTTTCTTCCGGTTAGCGCCTATTTACCCGTGCGCTTACACACACTCTGTGGTAACAATTTATTAATATATGTCCAACAAAGGAGACAACAGGGATACACAGACGATCTAAAACAATGGACTGGACGACACGAGGAGTTGAAGAGTATGGCGGAGAGCGGGAAGTATGCAGCGACCATGTGGCCCACCCTCAGTAGAGGAAGGCTTTGAAAGATGAAATAGAAGCTAGGAACCAAGTTTACCTAGACCTTATTGAGAACAGCAACACCCTCCTCATCAGAATACACAATCACCTTGCTGCAAATATTAAGCTTTAGGCCGACCAAATAAAACAGAATAAGTGGATTGAACTCTGCTCTTCAATTGACCCAAAAACCAGCGACATAATACTATGATGCATTAGCGCGCCATCTGTTATCAAATTACAAAACTATTTTAGAGGCGTAATATTCTTTTTAAAATAAAACAATTTCTAATGTCCTTACTGCAATGGAAAAATTAAAGGGAGGGCCTGGCTCATCAGTGGTGAACCTCCCAGCGGTTTCGCCAGTTTAATCTAACATGCCGCTGTTATATTGCATTTTTTTTATTTATTTCGTCTCAATTTACAGGTGTTACATTCGAGCACAGCTCGCGAGTCACCTTGTCCTGGATATTTACACATGGCGAGTTGGTGGAGTAGAAGTGGTCCCCCTAGGCCTTGCAGGAGGGCAGCTGTTGGGCGATGAGCTCTTGACTAAGTGTCAGGGCCGGGTCGTCGGAATCGGGGATTGATATCTCCTTTATTTTGTAGAATATCTTGTATGGTTGGATTATTTGAATTTTGCATTTGGAGGTATGAGTTCTTAACGGAAGTTTGGTACATATCTTCTAGATCGGGTTGGTTCAAGTCCTCCTTCAGTATCTTGTTTGATAGGTTAAATGGAGCTCCTATACTTGTCCGAAGGCAGATTCTCATAAATGCGTTTATCCGATTTTTGTTTGTGGTTGTAATATATTTACACCAAATTGGGAGTGCGTATGTTACTATCGGGAGGATACAACTTCTGTATAGAGTAAACTTTTGTTTTGTAGTCAATTTGCTTCTATAGTTTGAACAGGCTTGATAATGTTATTTTTGCGATTTTTGCTTTCTTTATGATATTTTTGACATGCATGTTGAATTTCAACTTGGAGTCTAAGGTAACTCCAAGATATTTAACGCTGTCAGTCCAGTTAATAGGGCTCTGGTTACCTTTAGGATGGATTGTGGCTTGAATTTTTTATTGTCTAGTGGAGGAAAAATTATTGCCTGAGACTTTTTTGGGTTGATGTCTAATTTCCAATCGTTTGCACCATTTGGTTATACTGTTTATGTAATTTTGGAGTTGTGTAGTTATTATTCCTATTGATTTGGAGTTTGCTAAAATTGCTGCGTCATCTGCGAAAAGTTTTATTTGACATTTTGGATGTTGAGGGAAATCGTTGATGTAGATGTTGAATAGGTAGGGTCCAAGGATAGAGCCTTGAGGGACTCCAATCTGGGTTGGTTTTGCCGTGGTTATATAATTCCCTTGCTTAATTGAAAAGGTTCTGTCCTGGAGATAGTTTTTCAAGAATTTGATAAAATCCCTTGGAAATTGATTTTTTGTTTATTTTTGCTCTCAAGCCATCATGCCATACTCTATCAAAGGCTTTGGTAAGGTCTAGAAAAACAGCACCTACTGCCTCCTTGTGGGACTTTCTTATTTGGATGTAGTCTATTACTGTGATTAGCTGGTGGGTTGTGGAGTGTCCTTTTCTGAATCCAAATTGTTGAGGAATGATAAAGTTAATAGAATCCATGTATGTCTGCAATCTGCGAAGAACAATCCTCTCGTATACCTTACCGATGGTAGAGAGAAGGCTGATTGGTCTGAGATCTTCAGGTGATTTGACAGGTGATTTTTTTGGAATGGTTATGATGATGGCATGTTTCCATGTCTTCGGGAAGTAGCACAGGTGTAATGCAAGCATTGAAGATCCCAGCGAGGAAAACTATCCATTTGATGGGGAGGTTTTTAGTCATTTGCGGCCGTAATATTGTCGTGGCCTGGAGCTTTGTGATTACCTAGGTTTTTAATCACTTCCTTGACTTCATTTGGCGTTGTCATTGATAGTATATTCTCTTGGGGATGATGGCAAGTGTTATCTGTTAGGTAAGACGGAACCTCATCCTCCGCCTTGGAAAAGTGTTTGGAAAAATGCTCTGAAAGATCATTTCCAATTTCTTTGTCGGTCAGCAAGGTTTTTCCATTTGCATTTAAACTAGTGATTTTGTTAGTTTTTTTCCTAATGGGTTTAGTTTTTTTCCAGAAGTCTGTTGGGCTCGATTCAAGTTTGCTTAAAAACTATTCCAATTTTCAGATTCTCTGCTTCAAGGGCTTGATTTACCTTTCCTTGAATATTGAGGTAAGTAGCTCTATGAGCTGGATCCCCAGGTTGATTGCCATCTTTCCTAGCTTTATTTTTCTCCCTTATTAAGGCTTTGGTTTTTGGGTTCTTTATTAATTTGGAAGATGAGACTATGGTGTTTTTCGAGTTGCTATTATTAATTTTCTCGTTTAAAATTCCAACTGCTGAATCAATGTCTACTTCAGTTTTCAAGGGGAGTCTGGGGGGCGTGGTGGAGATTAGATCTTGTTGAAAATGAACCCAATTAGTTACTCGGCTGAGCTGGGTTGTGAATTCATCCTTTGGGCAATTCAATTCAAAGATTACAGGGAGATGGTCAGATGATAAATCGTCGGAGGTTCTGGCATTTGGGGTCCAGGGAATGTTTTTAAGTACAGCGAAGTCTAGGAAATCGGGATTGCCGAGTGGACTGTAATGCGTGGGTGACGAAGGTGCGACAATGTCGAGGCTTTCTCTTTCCAGAGAAATTGTGCAGCACGATTCCACTGTTATTTGAAGTCCTTGATCCCCAAAGAGGGTGTTTGGAGTTCCAGTCTCCTGCAACGATTATTGAGTGGTTGTGTTTTATCAGTTGGTTCAAATCTTCTTCCAATAATGGTGCATCAGGCTTCTTATAAATTGCTGTGATTTGCAAGAGTGTTTTTCCATCTGGTTTTATCAAAATTGAAGTATTTTCCAAGTTTAAAGTATTTTAAAGGATTTTATGATGATGGCTGTTCCCCCACCTTTTCCTGTAATTCGATCAGTTCTAATGGTTTGATAGTTCCTGAACTTTAGATCAATTGAGGGTTTAAGGTGAGTTTCACTGAGCAGAGCAATGTCAATTGAGTTATCTTCTAAAAAGTGCAATAATTCTTCTTTCTTTGATCTGATTCCGTTACAATTCCAAGCAATAATTTTAAAAGGTAATTTGCAATTCATTGTAGGTATGTTTTGATTACTTGCATCAATTTTTCACACAGGTCCTTAGTTTCAGAACGAGAAGTTTTTCTTGTCACAACCTCAGCATTGCTTTGGTTTTGTTGTTCTACCATTTTCGGCAGTGTTTCAGATCTTTTTGAAATCGGAAGTGGGTTGTTAGGTTTGTACTGACCAGGGTATCTTGGCTGTTGCTGATGTACTCTTGGAAACTTAGGGGCATCCGCGGTAATTGGCTGTGTGCGCTTCTTCGCAGTTTGCACACTTTGGGGGAAGTTGTCTTGACTTTCTTGGGCAGTCCTTCGAATGGTGCTCCTCGGCACACTTGACGCATTTTGGTTTCAGGAAGCAGTTAAGTTGACCGTGCCCGAAACCCTGGCAGTTGAAGCATTGAGTGACACGGTTTGTTGTTCTGAAAGATTCTACTGCAATTTTCTGATAAAGAAGTTCAGTTATTCCGTAAATTTTCTTGTTGGGTTCATTTTTCGGTAATTCTACCAGTACTAAATTCATTGGCCTTTTAGTTGATTGTCTGTGAAGTCTCTTCACAGAGGTCTCAGTAAAGCCCATTGTTGCAAGTTCTATTGCTATATCTTCAGTCTTGTAGGCTGTTGTCACGCCCTTTAATACCACTTTGAGCGGTTTTTCTTCTTGGAGTCTATAGGAGTAGCCGCCATTATTTTTTTGAACATATTCCCTGATTTTTTTGAAGTCTGAAATATTTTTGGCCTTCATAATGTGCTTATTTCCTGAGATCGTACATTGGAATTTATCTGTGCACAGGTCTTTCAGCTCTTGGCAGAGCAACTTCCAGTCTGTTACATTTTCTGTTATTACAGGTGGTATTCTTGGCTTTTTTGCATGTGTGACTTTTGTCCAAGGACCATCTTCATCAATGTCTTCTTCGTTAACCTGAGGAGGGGTAGCTGCGGACGTTTCTTGAGGGACTTCAGTTACCTCGTTAATGGAGACATCGTTTTCATTATGTTGTGAGACAACTTCCATTCTCGGTGTCTTATGGCTGCGTGATGTTGAATCTGATGGAGATTCGCGAGTTCGTTTCTTTGTTGAAAGAGTTTCTTCTACTTTGTACTCGATGCCACATCTTTCAAGAATTTTCAAAAGTATGTTGGTTTCGATTATACTGACCTTTTCGCCAGCTGGGCCGATCGTTGATTTGATTACAATAGGCTGCATTTTTTCCTGAAAAAATTAGCAGCAAAACTTCCTTGTTGTCGACAACAGAAAGTTTTTCTTGTTGTTTTATATTGCATTTTTAGAACTTCCTTTTATAGGTGACTTTTGTAAGACTCTTGGAATGGGTATTTTAGAAGAACTATGGACATAAGCTTTTAGGACAGCAGAATTAAATATAATTATAAATATATAATATGCTTCGAGCAATCGCTCTTCCGCAAATATCAAATTGTGTCTTTCATTTGAACAATTATATTACGATGCATTAGCGCGCCATCTGTTATCAAATTACAAAACTATTTTAGAGGCGTAATATTCTTTTTAAAATAAAACAATTTCTACTGTCCTTACTGCAATGGAAAAATTACTATGTAGCCTGCTACATGCCCCTCCATCTCCCAGAAGCTCAAATACTTTAAATGATAATTCTGGAAATCCCTGACAGATAAATACAGCCTAGCAAATCTTATATAGCAATATCTATCTCACAGATCATTCTTTCTCCCATAGTTGCTTCGCCCATCTAAAGAGAGCCAATGCTGCCGCCCCATCAGACCAACACTTTGAATACATTTGAAAGTCCGTCTTTTGCCGGTCCAAAGCCTGGATGAAAAGGAGGAGGGGGAGCAGTAATAAGCTCGCTAAAAACCTGGACTCAGCTGGCCCGGATATTTGTACCTTGTAAGGGCTCGTGATCCAGGGATACGGGATGATCTGTACTCTATGTTAGGAGCGGCTGCAAATGGTGTCTGTTCTTCATGTCAGAGACGGTCATTTCTTTTGGAGCTAAGTCAGCCTGCCACTGAGTAGCGCTCTTGATAACAAAGGCAGATGCATTCTACTTCACTCAATAATGATGGTTGTCAATTCTACAAGCTAAATCCCCTAATATGATTGAGGGAAAACAAGAAATAAGAAGAGAAATGCATTTGAAGAAATAATTAGATGCTCATTTACTCTAGTCGCACCCTCCTTCATTGATGCCACAAATATTCTATTTTAAGATAATGAAAACTCTCCAAATATATAGAGTAACATTTATTTACTCTTTTCCAAACGAGTTAATAATGTATATTCCGCATGAATGCCAAGTTATAAATAAGGGACTTGGTAACATAAGAAGGGAGCTTAAAGAAAGACAATTACCTAAATGTTAACTAGACATGGTAAGGGCTCCAGGTGATATCTAGATACATAACACAGAGGGGGTTAGATGTATACTATACTATCTCACTCCGTCATGTATTGCTACACCCCTGACCCCAACTTCCCAATTCCGACAACTCGCTGTAGGGTTTCTATTGACAACAAAGTAGAATGGAGTGGACTAGAGATTGAAAACAGCACTGTTGGACACTGACAACGCTGAAAGCCGGACTTACGTCTACACGCGAGGCCTCCTATCGGAGTTTTGCGCCAGAGCCAACAGCCTAGTAATCAGTACCTAGTCCTAGGTCAGTGGAGCGAGCAAGCTATCGGAGGGGAGTTGAGTATCATTCCACGCTATGTGAATACACAGGGTTAAAGTAGTAGGTTCCCCACCCCCCTTCCCAGCGTGGAAATGACCAATGACCAAAGCGGGATAGTCTAGGGCGGCTAATCGTCGCAGTGGCCACCACAGGGGTGTAAGCACTAAACAACCGACCCGCTGTCAATGTCCCAGTACTGTCTAGTCACTACCTAGATCCTGCAACAATGACATTAGTAGAGCCGGATCGCAGGGAAGTCACACTGTGGATCTCTCCATCTGGAACATCTGTTACACACAGCAGCCTAGAATTCAGACTTTATGTTCAACAGATTGCTAATGTCACCGAGTCCCTTTTTTATCCTTGACATTCAAGCGGTTTGTAATTTTTTTATTCTACCAGATTCTTGCTAATTTGAATTAGAAAAGTTTAAATTTCACAATAAGAGCTTTCAACTAAGACAAAGAGCTAAAGACATCTTTGTTGTTAACAACCAATTAATGGAGCAGCTCTAACAGCAACACAAGACACCAAATTCCTCCAAGAACCACAAGAAATCTTACAACCTCTAGATTCAATTCGCATTTCTTCAAGGTATATATATGAAACTCGGTCGCAGTGGTACAGCCTGCTCCATGCTGACGAGCGCCAACAGCGTAAAACGTATTCGTGGATGGCTTTTCTTGATTTATCAAATTTATCAATGGGTTGGTCAAATATCAGGGAACAGGTTATATCAATGTTTAATTGATTTCTGTTCCACTAGATGGCGTTCTGCCATCTAAAAAGCACCTGTGCTTTTGGTCAGGATATGCTTTCTTTATTTTTAATATATGAAACTATGTCAGGGATATCGTTAAAAACATGTAAAATGGTTTCCAATATATTTGTAGATGATACCACTATACTACATTAAAAGGTGACTGTATAGGCACAAGGTAATAAGACCAAATCCAAATAAATAAATAGTTTATGACGTTTCTGTAACAGTGTTGTTACCAACATCATACAAAAGTACTGAATCTGTCTGATGATGGTAACATGGTTATAGGATGTTAATAAAGTTAATTAAACAAATTATGGTAGATTAAACTGGCGACACCGCTGGATGGGGTTCACCACTAATGAGCCAGGCCCTCACATTAATTTTTCCATTACAGTAAGGACAATAGAAATTGTTTATTTTCAAAAAGAGTCATACGCGTCTATAATAGTTTTGAATTTTAAAACACATGTATTATTCGACCGAGTTCAAAAAATATATATAGACAAAGTGCCTGATGTAAGGGAGTTAAATGATTTAGATCAGGGAACAGTAAATGTCTCACTTCTGTAAAGTTGAGTATGGTTTAGTTGAGATGTCTTCTGTATGGATATATCTAATATAAAATCCTACCTGATTTCTTCAGCATCGTTGATTTAAACTTGAATTGAACTTAATTGTTTTTCACTTGTAAATTCTTGTTGGGATCTTATATGCATATAATAATCTGGCTTTTATTGATTTATCAAGAAAATGAGTTGGCCAAATATCAAGGAACAGGTTAAATTGTTTTACTAGATGGCGCTTAGCCATCTAAAAAAGCACATATGCTCATTATTTTTCTATTGTTTTTTCATATATTATCTATTGAGTTTCTTGCTGAATTTCTTGGGATTCAAACCTGGGATATCTTAATTCTTCTTATCACCATTATAGATTTCAAGATCAACAGAATTATACTTGTTCCATCTTTGTTTTTTTTTGTATGAATAGTTTCTGTTACCCTTGGTACTTAATTCTTCAATGTTTTCTTTTTAAATATTTCCTTATGATTTAGATTTGTTGTCATGGTGAATTTGATCTTTGAAATAGGTAAATTTCAACAAAATATCACAGATAATCTCATAATTTATCAATGTTTTCTACTTCTTTCAAACTTGGTACTTTGAATAAAGATTTATTTTGTACTAAATACAAATTTTAACACTCTAATAATTCAATTAGACAAATTTTCAAATATATTTAGAGAAAAAATATATAAATATGATTAATTTGAATATTTTGAAATTGTATCTTTTTTCTTTAACTAAAAACTACCATTGTTGTTATACCAAACCTATGATTTTTTAAAATTAAGAAACGGTTTAAAATGGTTTTAACTATCTCCATATTATTCTTTTTTACATGGATATTAAGAATTTGCCTATTTCAGGAATGTCAATTTCCTCTAGGATCTCTACATAAGTGGTCACTTTCAAAGATATCTACCAAATCTGGTTCTTAAGATCTTTTGTCCTGGACGAGCCCTCTTTTTTTTTGTGGGGGCTCAAAAACCATATACTTTGGTTAGTGTAGCCATAAAACCATATTCTCTCTTAAGATCTTTGGTATTTCAAAATATTTTAATATGAAATTATCTGATTAATTTACATGTGATCATATAAAGTCTATAAAGGAAATGATTTTCCATAAGATTTTGTCAAGGCAAATACAAATGTTGCATTTTACTTCTACATAGATATAGGTATGCTTATAGTTTATGAGCAGACTTATAATATTAGTTCGTCTTTATACCTTGAATATTACCTTCAATATTTTTAACGCCTCGCCAAATGCTTTATTTTTATTTATTTCTCCTGACGAAGACAAAATATTTTTGTCGAAACGTTGAGAAAATAAAAAAACTCTAACTGGCCAAAGTATCTTTTTTTTTTTACAGAAATATGGATACCGGCCAGACAACCTCCATCTTCAGAACCTTCAATATTTACTTCAGACTCTGCATACCATAAGTATTGAGACCACTATAGGTGTTGAATAGGTTAGTATATAGGTGAGAATTGGTGATCTATAGAAGGGAATTGAAATTAAGATAAGAGAAAACTGAATAATGGTTGTTAGATTATGTCTAAGTTGGATTATATTGTAGCAAAATATTTATATTTTCTGAACAGAATATTAATTTAGATATATTTATATATCTTGCTACTCTGTGTACTTATTGTTTATCTTGTATTTCATAAATTTTGGTTTGTACACGTGCCTCATTGGCTCATTCATTCTGGTTAGCAGCCTCGTAAATAAATATATTTCTGTTTCGTATCCATGCCTCAAATACGCGATTGAATCGCAATGGGAACAGATGCATCATACAATGGATCATGGGTCACAGTGGGATCGTGGGTAATGACATTGCGGACACACTCGCAAAGCGGTGTGCTGAGTCTGCTAACCCAAGCTGTTACAAACTAGCTTCTTTTTCGTTTGTAAAATCGCAATCTACGGCCGGGGGTGTGAAGCATGGGAGCACAGATTCCTCTCTCTAGTTCCTACTATCACACCCGCTTTGGCCTTACTCCAATAAGTCTTTTAGACAAAAGGTATGTGTACATCGTCCCTAGCGAGCACATTGTGGTTGGCCTGCTATCGGGACAAACGTGGACGGACAGTTTCGCCCCACAGGATAGGCGTCATTGACGATCCTTCCTGCCCTTACTGCGACGCTGACAAGAAAAAACTCTGTCACACATCGTGCTAGAGTGCAGCAGCCTTGATGCCCTTAGATTCCGCCTTCTTTTCACCTGTGCAGAAGAATTGGGATACGCTCCGTGGTCACTCAAAGACTTTATTTTCAACAGGAGCACTTGGCGAGCCTGCCTGGAGTTCATAAAGGACTCTGATAGACTTAAGCCACGTGTCGGCGCGGTGGATTCCGACCACCTGAGTGACTCGGACTCCTCGCCTCATGGTTAACACTGGTTATTAGCGGCTGCTCGTAGACGCAACTCTAGGAATGTGCCGCTGTTTAAGATCGGTTTCGCGACCTGCCCTGCGTATGTGATCGTCCCTGACGCTGTCTCTGTAACCCCAGGACAGAGGAAAAATGGTTTGGCGATTCGACGGCGCGGGCTGCTCGATAAATCGACTTACGAAGTGACCCATTTGAACGCGCTATACAATCTCTGGTGTACTTTTGTGGTTGGTTGTCTTAGTACTCGTACCCTCTCTGGTAATACTTGATATAAGACCTCAATTTCAATTTTTTTAAATATATATTACCAAAGTTTCTTCTTTTTTAATTAACTTTTTTTAACCTATCTTTTCCCATCAGTTGCTGAATCATTTCCGCTTTATCCAATCTTCCTATCTAAACAACACCTGTCTCTCTTTTATCTTCCCTGGCCTGGGGAATCTAACCTTTTTTGAACAACCTTGGTTACGTGCAGCACCTTGGTACTTTGATATGCATTGCGGCTTGTCTGCTTGCTAGATTATTTTTGGGCTCAAAAATCACACACTTTGGCCCCTCCAACAGTGCAATGTATATAATGCTTTGCATATATTCCGCTTTATGCGTCCATTGGGGCTAAAATAATCATCCATTTTGGTTAGCAGCCCCGTAAATAAAGATATTTCCGTGCCTCAAATAAAAAGTCGTCCCGAATCATCCTGAAGTTTGTCTTTCCTAATTTTCTATGTGACAATATAAATGGTCCTTCCCAAGGTATTCCTCTTAACTCAACAGACTGTTTCCTAAGCCCTCACATTGAGTGGCGTGAGTCTCAAGCTTCAATTGAGGGAGCACATATGTCTGATGTAACATATGTGATCAATTGCTACTCACAGGCTGGTAGTCCTTATGGACTTTTTCAGAGCAGAGAGATCCGTGGTTCCAGCAAGATGCTAATTCAGCAGTTCCCTTATATCAGATGTAGGATAGATGAAGAAATTCCCCTTAGGATAAGTCCTTAGCATCAAGGTTTCCTAGAGTGAATATATTAAACAATACCACAGGTCTCTGGAGATGATTTCTTTTTATTTTATTAACGTAGTCTCAGGCATCTCTGCCCTTCTACAGGAGAACATAAATAAACGAATAAAACGCCGCCTGATGCTAAACTATTACAAACATTTTTGTAATTTTTGTATTCGTTTATTTATGTTCTCCTGTAGAAGGACAGAGATGACCGAAAGCTTGAGACTACGTTAATAGAATTAAAAGAAACACATCTCCAGAAACCTGTGGTATTGTCCAGGAGATATTTTTGAATCAATAGAGTGAATATATACTCAACTAAACCCTTTTGACAGCGAAATTTACACGTTGCACTCAATTATTCTATTATATCAAATTATAAAGAAGAAAGGCATAAAACTAAATAGAATTGACATATGTAACAACACTGTTGCTGAAATGTCACATATAGTTTAAATATTTTGATTTGGTAACTTCACCGTTATCATTTTCATATAATCCAGGTTTGTGCAACGTTAATTCTGATTTTACACCAGCATTCTCAAATTTTTTAGGTTTGGCACCATAAGTATTTCTCAATTTGCGTGTAATAAGACCTTGTCTATAAATTCCAAGGATCCTGCTTAAATCACATTATTGAACTTGAATCCAACCTTCTTTCCTTGCAATTCAAGAGAAAAATATTTCCTCAAAATTCATATTCAAAAATATTAAGTACCCTAAAAAACACCCCTTACAGGAAATTTTATTAAAAATTGGTTCCCAAATCGAAGACTCAAACGCCCTACTGCTCTCAACATGGTTCACAACTTTAATCTTTAAGACCTCTTAATCAATCCCAAACACAGAACTTCCTATCCCCCACACAGAACTCGCAACAAACTCATCTGTTTCCCTCATCTACCAGCCAATCCCCACAAACATGAAACTCAGCCAGAATTACTTGAAGCTCTTGGCCTCCAAATCATTGAGAAAAATAGCTCCCTCTTCGACATCATAATTTACACTGACGGTAGCCAACTTGAAACTGGACTGTCTGGCAGTGGAATTGCTATCTACAAAGATAAGATCCTGGAAAAAAACTCCCTTTCCCACCCTAGACACCTTTCAGCTTATAAATCAGAACTCTCTGCAATAGATATAGCTCTAAAAAAAACATCAACTCACCAAGCAAAATAATAAACTACTCCGACTCAATAGCAGCCATTTATACCCTTCAAACCTGCTTCTCCAGCAAAGAACCTCTTTTCAATATCATCGCTAAATCTGTAAACCGACTCCCAGCAAACAGCTCTGTCCCAGTGCAATGGCTTCCAGCTCATGTAGAATTTCTGAAAATGAGCTAGCAGTCTCTCTGGCAAAGTCTGGAACTCTTGGCCACCTAGAGGCCAGAAAATCTACTACCCAACTAGACGAAAAAGACATCCTCCTTTCATCATGCTCCAAATCCAGCAAGAATGGAAATCTAATGTTGCACATGACTGGTACAGAATAGAAGAGACTGTTGATGTTTATCATTTAAAATATTCATTTTCATTCTATGATTTAATTAATCTGTGAACTAATTTATTCTGTGGTGTTGTATGTATATAAATATGTGTATTTCTTTGAGTAAGTGTGGGAGATAGTATATGAGGAGACGTTAAGGTGTAAGAGTATTTAGTTTTAATTATAGTCATTGTTTTTTGTGCCTTCAATAAAGAAGTTTTTAAGTTTTAATAGAGACTAATTTATTAAGATTCTCCCAACAGAGACAAGCTCCAATTCTGTCCTACAGCTTGAAACATGCACATGGTTAGCTTAACTTTATTAATTAAACAACATTATTGGGCTATTTATATGGAATAATTAAGAATCAATGATAATTGATTGTCTTGATAAAAATTGATGAAGTCTTGATAAAAAAGGAGGAGGGGGAGCAGTAACAAGCTTGCTGAAAAAACTAGACTCAGCTGGCCCGGCTGATCCAGGGATACAGGATGAGTCTGTACTCCATGTTAGGAATGGCTGTACATGACGTCTGTTCCTCATGTCAGAGGCGGCCATTTCTTTTGGAGCTAAGTCGGCCTGCTACTGAGTAGTGCTCCCAGTCTTAATGACAAAGACAGGCAGATGCATTCTACTTCATCCAGTAATGACGGATGTCAAATCTCCTTTGATGAACTTGACATCATATTATAATTGAAGGGACAGTATCTAACGGCGTTTCATTATTGTTCATTTTGTACTCCTGTAGAAGGGCGGTAATGTCCCAAAACTTGAGATCGTAATAAAAATAAAAAGAAACTCATCTCCAGAAAATGTTTGCCCTCATATAAAGGAGATTCCCATCTATTGGAGAGTTTTGAGTGCATCAAAGTCTATTTCTTCTTTAATTTTTGTTTTTCAACATAAGTTCTGGCCATACTGACCACGTTTCTGATCTTTTTTAGGAGAACTAAATATACTTGCCACGTTCATTTATTTAAACTAACACGGAAATGGAATATTGAAATGATTCTCATAATTGTGGCTTCATTATAATGATTTGTTTATTTAAAAGGAAAATTTTTCTAAAAGTTTAAAAATAACTAAAATATTTCAATGTTGTAAATTAAAAAGAAAATAAATATCAAAGTGCACAATGCCTAAACAGCCCTCGTTGAAAAACAATAACGCTCACAACATTCGCAAAGGCACTGCAAAGTGAAACTTAAACTAACCAGAAACCCAAAGTGGGCATGCTTAATTTTGAAGTTTGCTGGGCACCACTCGCATCTGTAATCCCTTTTTAGTGGTAAAGTTATATGTAAACAAGTCAACTGCCAAAATTTGAATTGTCGAATAATCATTAGTGTCGAATTATCGAGAGTGTCAAAATACCGTTTGTAATTTGATAGGCTGGAGGTTGGGACCTCAAAACATGGTCGAATTATCATAAAGTGTCAAATTACCGTGTGCCGAATAAATGAGGTTATACTGTATATATAGATTTCTCCAGGTGATTATAGGACTTCAGGCCATGTGCCAGTAATTATGGGTGGTGCTCTCTTATCTTCTTATCATTAGAAGTAATTGGATGTTTGGTGTCCTGTTGATGGGAATATCTGAGGTACACAAAGGTAGGACTTTGCCTCATTGTCAGTTAATATTCAGCTGGGCTTAGTAGGACAGCCTTCATGTCTAGGATACCGGGAGTACAAGACTCCAGATATACTGTCCTGCCCAGGGTCACCTCCCCGCCACACTGAGGCAGTTAACAGGACTTGGGGAGTAATTATGGCTTAATGCCTTAATACTAGCAGTGCTACAGTTTCGAGGTAGCAGTATTATGATATTAACCTAAAAATAACTTGCTATTTACAGTATAACCTTCCTTTAGCGGACACCTCTCTACAAAGGACAGTTTTCATTTACAAAATTACCATTTTCACTATTTAGCAACTTTCCAGTGAGAGGACACCTCTCCCTAAAGGACAATTCGGATCAAAAATTAGGTGTCCATTAAGGGGAGGTAGTTCTACTGCATAAGAGAGAGAGAGAGAGAGACAATTGACAATTAACATATTTTTATTGACATCTTGTCAATACAGGAAAGTGCACAGTCTACACTAATTATGAAAAATTAACATGAAAAAAACAACGAAAAATTGATAAAAACAATATGCTATGTACAATGACATTGTACATGCCGCCTCAGCCACCGCTGCAGAGCTTGGTGGAAGATTGCCAGCGGGTCTTCAGCGATACCACGCATTTTGCGATCTACGAAGAAAACGTATATCGCATGCTTCGCTGCTGAGTAGGTGGTGATGGCATGGTCCTCGAGGCCCACCGCGAAGATCCAGGAATACAGGTCCGGCGGCCGCCCGATGATGGAGAACACCTCTCGGATGAGAGGGCGGACGGCGCTGCAGGACCAGTAGCGGTGGGCCAGCGACAGGTCGCTAGAGCCGCAGGCGATGCAGACAGGCTGGCTTGACGCCGGGTGCCCCGGATGAGGCAGGGCCAGCCGCAGAGTGATGTCCGCTGCATGACCCCCGAAAGAGCAGCGACGGAGCCAGGCTGGTTGAGGACACGTCGACGACAGGCGCCCAACGCCAGAGATACCGCGAGATGGGAACGGCGGCCAGGCGGGGATGCTCCAACATGCGACGCCTAGTGCGTGTGCTGATGCAAAGAACGGCGTAGCCGTCCCGCGCAGCACCACGGCTTCCTCCAGGCTTCTCTCTTGATGCGAGCTCTCCGCGTTTTCCGCCACCAGACGCTGGCAGAAAGGAACAAGGGCGGCTGCATCGTCGCAGGTGTTCCTCGTCACTCTGGTGGTGAGCGACGGAGCAGGGCCCGCCAGGTCGCGGACGCGTTCTCCACTCCACCTTGAGGGAACTAGAATCGATGGAGTCGCCAGGAACCTGCAGGCACCGACGAGAGGTAGGTTCAGAAAGGTGGGAGTGGGCACTACGCGGTGATTCAGGCCCAGGATGGGGGAGGCCTGGTCCCACAACTCCAGTAGACGGCGACGACGTGGCGGCAGCCAAGCCCCCGAAGACATGGGAGCCATCCAGACTCCACTCTCCACCAGCCATGTCCATCATCGAGGAGACATCCACATCCTCCACATCCTCGACAAGAATCTCAACGAGAGAAGGCCTCGTTGCATTTATCGAGGGTAACCTCGGCGTCTCCTTTGCCGAGACGGACGCCCTTGGTCTCGGGCGGGAGGAGGTCCTGGACCTCCTCTCCTCAAAGACTAGGGCTCACCGAAGGCGACCCTCGCTGACACCTCCACAGAGCAACGCTCTCGCCGGCCTCATCAACCAGATTTTGGACCTGAAGCCGGGAGGAACTTCCAATGTTCACAAAATCCTGGGTCAGGTCAGGGCGGAGCTGAGGACCGGTCCAGCCGCAGTGCCTCCAGCACCCACACTGCCTGCGCCTCGGCCTGCTGAGCCAGCACCACCCGCTCCCCAAGAGAGGGAGTCGACGCCGGCCATGGCCACACCTCCGCCTCACCCGTCTGCCCAAACGGAGGCTGAACTAATCAATAAACGTTGCGAGGAATTGCAACTTTTAACCATTCAATTGATGAAGGAACTCAACCTGAGGCCCCAATTGGACTCTTCATACCTTGACCTCGTGGAAGCGGTGCTATACCCTGAGGATAGGAAGGGCTTCCTCGGGAGACTTTCGCCGGGGGACAAGAAAGCTATCATCCAAATCCTGGACAAGCTTTCCGAGCACACTCGGGACTTGCACTCCCTTACTCTCAGGGACCTATCTGAGCTTAGGGCCGCCTTGCCGACCTGACCTCTTGTTGAAAAATTGTAAATATTTAAGCTTATCTCTCCGGAGTGTACTAATTGACTGAGCAGTCAATAAAATCTGTTTAATTGTCAAAAAAAAAATTGTCACTCTCCACCAGCCATGAGTAGGCGTTTCGGCCTCCAACCCTATGTGCGGTCTGGACCCCCTTGAAGTAGTTAAGCTGAAGCTGAGTCCTGATGTCCAGTAATCCAACTCCACCGACAGAAACGGGACATGCCAGAACAGTACCGGAAGCCAAGCGGCTCGATAGCAGGACCCCCAGACGATTCGCGTCAGTCTGGGCTGTAGTTTGGCGATAGTGGCGTCGCAGGGTAGATAGCCGTGTAGATGGTGGAGCACTGCCGCTAGTACCAGCGAGTTGGCCGCTCTCGCTCGCCCGACCAGGGAGAAGCCACGGACGTATGGGGACCATCCAGAGATTGCTCTCTCCAGGATGCCCAGTAGTTGATTTTCCTGGACCAATGTTCTTTGGCCAGATGTAAATTCGCAGCTCAGCACCGTGATGGAAGAAGAAGACCACGAGATGCCCAGCGGAGAGACGGCGCGGTCCCTCCAGGCGCCGCACCACAGTCCCTTTTTCTTTAGAAGTTTATGCATACTCCTGACGCCCGCTGGAATTCGTCAAAGATGGTCTTGACTTTTTCGAACTGCCAATCCTCGTGGATCAGCAAGAGAATATCATCGGCGTACGCCAGGACGTTCCCTCTTCCGAGAGCTCTCTCTAGGTGGCGCAAGAGGGGACCGGTGAAGATGGAGAAAAGGGCTGCGCTGCAGGTACAACCCTGCCGGAGCCCTTTGCGCATTTTGAATGGACGGGTGAAGTTTCCATTGACCTTGATAGTAGCATCGGCCTGCGCGTAGAGAAGGTGGAGCCATTCCAGGAAGGGCTGAGGCAGGCCGATGGAGCGCAGTTGGGCGGCCAGGAACTCTCGGTTCACATTGTCAAAGGCGGACTGCAGGTCGGTGGAGATGACTGCCAGGGGTGACTTGTTCTTGACAGCCAGGGCCACCTCGTCAGACACGCACGCGATGTTCCAGGAGGGGCATCTCCCCGGTTAGGCGTACGTCTGACATTCCGGCATCATGGCTGGTAGGTGGCGACGAAGACGACCCAGAAGTATGCCGCTGACGATTCTGAACTCGCCGTTGGTAGAGATATAGGCCTGTAGCCGCTTAGACCTGGACCACCGTGCGCCTTGGGGACGAGGCAGATGATGTTTCTCCTCAAGGATTCAGGCAGAAGCC
Organism: Cordylochernes scorpioides; assembly: GCA_030710605.1. Lineage (NCBI taxonomy): Eukaryota > Metazoa > Arthropoda > Arachnida > Pseudoscorpiones > Chernetidae > Cordylochernes > Cordylochernes scorpioides. The sequence goes on from CP092880.1 coordinate 25,122,441, forward strand.
CGCGAAGCTTGGATTCGAGGATGACACGATGTATAGAGAGAGAGAGATTGAGATTGAAACTACTTTATTGCAATTTCCATATAAGATTATATAAGGTTAAAAACAGAATAAATATAAATACGAATAAATATGATTATATAATGATAAAAATAATGGATAAATATACATATATATAAATATATACAAGGTCTTCATTGGTGGCGCCCACAGCGGGAAAACTTCGCCACCAATGGACTGCGAGAGAGAGAGAGAGAGAAATTGAGATTGAAACTGATTTATTACAAAGTCCATATAAGATTATATAAGGTTAAATACGAATAAATAGGATTATATAATGATAAATCCAGGAATAAATAGATATAAATATATAAATTATTTGATTAATATACATATTTATAAAAAATATTCAAGGTCTTCATTGGTGGCGCCCACCGCGGGAAAGACTCCGCCACCGATGGACTGCGAGAGTTCTTTCCCACAGAGTGGGCAGGTCGATGTGTTGGCTGGCATTGCCCAACTCAAGACCAAGATGGTACTTGTAGATGGTTGCCTTCGCCACACTTGTTAGTTTCACTGCCTCGGGATGGAGGCCGACGCCGAAGAGCCAGACCTTCAATTCCAGGGGCACTTCGCAGGAGGCAAACACCTCCCGGAGCAGGGGTCGCACGGCTCGGCATCTCCAATATCTGTGGGTCAGCGACCCGTCGCTGGACCCACAGGCGGCACAGTTGGCACGCCTCGAGGCAGGATGGTCAGGATGGGGTAGGGCGTGGAGGGCCAGCCGTAGGGCGGCATCTGCGTCGTGCCCC
>CP092880.1:25123349-25169320 GCA_030710605.1 Cordylochernes scorpioides
GTAGGATTTTATATCAGATATATCCACACAGAAGACATCTCCACTAAACCATACTCAACTTTACAGAAGTGAGACATCGATTGTGTCCTGATCTAAATCATTTAACACTTTTACATTTCCCACTATGTCTATATAAATTTTATAAACTCTCTCGAATAATACATGTGTTTTAAAATTCAAAACTATTATAGACGAGTATGATTCTTTTTGAAAATAAACAATTTCTACTGGCCTTACGGCAATGGAAAAAATTAATGGGAGGTCCTGGCTCATCAGTGGTGAACCCTCCCAGCGGTTTCGCCAGTTTAATCTTCCATATCGCTGTTATATTGCATTTTTTTATCTTCCTTTTATAGTGATACTGATTCTAGACTCTTGGAATGGGTATTTTAGATTATCTATGGACATAAGCTTTGAGAGGACAGCAGAATTACATACAATTATAATTATATAACATGTGTTTTTGTAAATATTTAATTCTAATTTGTTTAATTAACTTTATTAACATCTTATAACTATGTTACCATCATTAGACACATTCAGTACTTTTGTCTGATGTTGGTAACAATACTGTTACAGAAACGCCACAAACTATTTATTTATTTGGATTTGGTCTTATTACCTTGTGCCTATACAGTTACCTTTTAATAAAGAATGGTGGTATCATCCACAAATATATTGGAAACCATTTCACATGTTTTAACGATCTCCCTGACATAGTTTCGCATATTAGAAATGAAGAAAGTCATCCTGACTAAAATAACATGTGCTTTTTAGATGGCAGAGCGCCATCTAGTGGAACAGAAATCAACTAAACATTGATATAACTTGTTTTTTGATATTTGGCCAAACAATTGATAAAATAAGAAAAGTCATCCTTGAACGCGTTTCTCGCTGTTGGCGCTCGTCAGTGTGGAGCAGGCTGTATCACTGCGACCGAGTTAAATATAGCTTGAAGAAATACGAATTGAATCTAGAGGTTGTATGATTTCTTGTGGTTCTTGGAGGAATTTGGTGTCTTGTAATGCTGTTAGAACTGCTCCATTAATTGGTTGGTAACAACAATAAGGTCTTTAGTTATTTGTCTTAGTTGTGATGTTTAAACTTTTCAAATTCAAATTACCAAGATTCTTCTAGAATAAAAAAACTTACAAACCGCTTGAATGCCAATGATAAAAAAGGGATTCGGTGACAATAGCAAACTGTTGAACATAAAGTCTGAATTCTAGGCTGCTGTGTGTAACAGGTGTTCCAGATGGAGAGATCCACAGTGTGACTTCCCTGCGATCCGGCTCTACTAATGCCATTGTTGCAGGATCTAGATATTGAATAGACAGTACTGGGACATTGACAGCGGGTCGGTGTTTAGTGCTTACACCCCTGTGGTGGCCACTGCGACGATTAGCCGCCCTAGACTATCCCGCTTTGGTCATTGGTCATTTCCACGCTGGGAAGGGGGGTGGGAACCCTACTACTTTAACCCTGTGTATTCACATAGCGTGGAATGATACTCAACTTCCCCTCCGATAGCTTGCTCGCTCCACTGACCTAGGACTAGGTACTGATTACTAGGTTGTTGGCTCTGGCGCAAAACTCCAACGGGAGGCCTCGCGTGTAGACGTAAGTCCGGCTCTCAGCGTTGTCAGTGTCCAACAGTGCTGTTTTCAGTCTCTAGTCCACTCCATTATACTTTGTTGTCAATAGAAACTCTACAGCGAGCTGTCGGAATTGGGAAGTTGGGGTCAGGGGTGTAGCAATACATGATGGAGTGAGATAGTATAGTATACATCTAACCCCCTCTGTTTTATGTATCTAGATATCACCTGGAGCCCTTACCATGTCAAGTTAACATTTAGGTAATTGTCTTTCTTTAAGCTCCCTTCTTATGTCACCGAGTCCCTTATTTATAACTTGGCATTCATGCGGTATATAAATTATTAACTCCCTTGGAAAAGAGTAAATAAATGTTAGTCTATATATTTGGAGGGTTTTCATTATCTTAAAATAGAATATTTGTGACAACAATGAAGGAGGGTGCGACTACAGTAAATGAGCATCTAATTATTTCTTCAAATGCATTTCTCTTCTTTTTTTTTCTTATCTTTCCTCACCCATATTAGGGTATCAAGCTTGTAGAGTTGACAACGATCATGACTGGGTGAAGTAGAATGTGTTTGCCTTTGTCATTAAGACTTACAGTACTACTCAGTGGCAACCCGACTTAGCTCCTAAAAAATGGTCGTCTCTGACATGAGGGACTGACACCATGTACAGCCGCTCCTAACATAGACGCTGCTAATCCTGTATCCCTGGATCAGGAGCCCTTACAGGGTACTATTAGCCGGGCCAGCTGAGCTCAGGTTTTTAGCGAGCTTGTTACTGCTCCCCCTCTTTCTTTTTCACCAGGCTTTGGACCGACAAAGGCGGAGTTTCAAATGAATTTAAAGTGTAGGTCTGCTGGGACGGCAGCACTGGCTCCTTTTTAAATAATGGGTCACCAATGTGGAATGGAATGGTCTGTGAGATAGATATGTAGGGATCAGTAGTTGGCGAGGAATGGATCAGGCAGATATCAAAAAACATAAAAGCAGATGACAAAGTGGTTTTCCAGCATAAGCCACATGTTTCAAAAGTGGTCAAGAACACGTTAAAAAGCACATAACTGGAATGTCCTATTGCACATTCCATTATCCATAGACAATGTTCCACCTATTTATCACGGCTTGCAACTGACAACTCATTCCCTGTCTGAACAAAACTTCCAATCCCATGAAGGTACCAACATTTGCGTCACATTGTGGATAGTTTCAAAAGATGAGTAATTCTTTTAATGTGGAATCAACCAAGATAGAAAATGTTGTAAGAAAATAAACAGTAGCAATGCGTTTCTTAATCGTGCAAAGTGCAAACTTTCGGATCTTTATCATCCTTCCACAGGTATAGCTATAAGTTGAGGATATGAGGATTCTATAAACTGATAGCTATGCCTGTAGAAGGATTATAAAGATCTGAAAGCTTGTACTTTGCACGAATAAAGAAACAAAAATGAAAGTTATATTCATGATCTACAGGTTGGAATTCACTAGAAACAACTCTCAAATATTGAGAAGGAAAAAGTGTGTGTACTAGTGTAATCGAAGCGTGGACATCCAGTCTCTTTATCACTTTTGGCCACCAGGTATTGATACGTGGTAAGTTGGCTGTCGTTTACTTTTGAGAAGAATATCTCTCTTTCTTCAATAATATACTGGAATCCAAAGATGTAATGATATATTATAATTTTTGTTTTTTTTTTAGGTACATATCTAATTTTCAGCAAAATATTGAATTGCCAAATATCTGTACGTAATTAACAAAGAGTAAAGCTATCCATACATGTGAATTCGAAACTATTATAGACGCGTATGATTCTTTTTAAAAATTAAACAATTTCTACTGCCCTTACTGCAATGGAAAATTAATTGTTAAAAAGAATCATACGCGTCTATAATAGTTTCGAATTTCCATAACAGATGGCGCGCTAATGCATCATAATATCCATATATGTATATCAAGCTGTTAGCCCTTATCTGTGTGTTGCAAGTCTAATCTCTCTGACAAACAAAGCTGGTCTTTGAGGTTTCATGATTAATTATAGAATTAGTATTTATTGCCATAAGAAATAAAATCGTCGACAAAACTACTAGAGCTAGCGGTTACCTACTCAGTTTAATAAAGAAAGCATGGGGTCTAGAATGCAGACGAAAATTAACTTTATACAAGACAATATTCCGAAGTACAATAACATATGGTCAAACAATATGGTTTCCATTTATAAGCAAGAAATCCAAAGGCAAACTAAATTCCCTGCAGTTTAATATTCTAAAACACCGCATACAGGCCTGTACCACAACATCGGGCCATAAGAAATTACAAAACCAAACAATAATTTTAAAAATGCTTCAATGGCCTTCGATTATTGCAAAATTTCAACCCCACCAGTGAGTGCAAGTAACCAAACAGGGCTCTGGCACACTTATAGGTGCAAAAGTAGAATTTCTTTTCATTTGTGTAAACATCTGGTGCACTTATAGTAAAATCAGTCACCTACGTTCACCCACCTTTTACGAACTTTCTTTACAACCCAATATATGGTACAATACTACAAAAGTGATATTGTAATGGGACCTGGTTCGAAATATCAAGATAAAAGCAGCTCCTTATAGAACAACTGAAAGTTGCTGATGGCCTGCACTATCTATCAGAACAAATATCCAATTAACGGTTATTTTTGATAATTCCTGAATTGGGGAAATACACTTTCCTGTTTAATTGAAAAAGCTATCCATGTACACATTTCAAGTTGTTAGCACTCATTTGTGTGTTGTAATTCTTTTTTTTTTTCCTGCTTATCCCTAGTACACATGGTACAGGCCATGATAATCATGGTGGGTAGAAGTAGGTGACTGCTTTTACTGTAAGTGCACCACATGTCTACACATGTGAAAAGCAGTTCGATTTTGTATCTACAAATATGCCAGAGCACCGTTTGATTACTTGCACTCGCTGGTGGGGTTAAACTTTTCCTAGAATCCGGGGCCATTGGAGCATTGCCATTGAGAATTGAGCAATTGATACATTGCCCCAAAATAAAATAACTTTCTTATTTCATTTCATGTTGTTGTTGTTGTCGTGTCAATGAAGAGCCTCAGATGTCTCCATGCATCTCTATCACAGCAGTTGCAATATCCACTATCTTGGGTGTATAAAGCTGCTGTTCTGTGTCCATGTCAATTTTCTGTTGTTGTTGTCGTGTCAAATGAAGATCCTCAGATATCTTCATGTATCTCTATCACCAGCAATGTCCACTATCTTGGGTGTGTGAAGCTGCTGCTCTGGGTCAATGTCAATTTTCTGCAAGACTGCGGCCATTGCTGGGCATGAGAATATGTGACTAGGTGTTAGTTCCACACCAGAACAGTTGTTGCATTTCCTATTTCAATTCATCATTGGGGGAATAGACTTATGTATTGTTCATAATATGTGAAGTCATGCAATATATTTATTTGAAAACTAATTGAGAGAAAACTATCATATACTGTTAAACATGTCTAAAACGCCCCCTCTTGGGACTCACCAAAATAGGGTGCTATAGAGTGATGGTGCTATAGACAGGTCACTTTTAATGTAAATCGCATCATACTACGTATTTTAAATCGGGCGTTATAGAGAGAGGGAGGCGCTATTTAGAGGGGGTGCCATAGACAGGTTTAACTGTACTTTGAAACGGTACAATTTGGATTATAGATTAGAACTACAAAGGTAATAAGACCAAAATCCAAATTAATAGTGTGTGACGTTTCGGTAACAGCCTTGTTACCATCATCAGACAAAATAATAAAAGAAAAAACAGCATGTTCTTAAATAGTACTGTTATCAAGTGTATCAGAAAACTATTTTCTTCTTTCTTCTATTTTCTTGGTTACATACTTGATAACAGTACTATTTAAGAACATGCTGTGATATTTTTTCTCATTTATTCTTTTGTCTGATGATGGTAACAACACTGTTACTGAAACATCACACACTATTTATTTATTTGGATTAGGTCTTTTTACCTTGTAATTTTCACATACTTTGTAATATCCAATATTTTCTAACAGACCAAAAAATAATAAAAGTTCTTTGCTTTTTAAAAGGTTGGTTTAAAAGTTAATTTTTTGTGTAAATTTTATTACCAACAGAAGGATTCATTTTTTTCTATAACTTTTTGATCACTACATTATACAATGGCCACATTCATCCAAATTAAAATTTTCATTAGTGAATAATCCTTACATTTCTCTCTTATTTTTTTCACATTAAATCTTCTTCATGATAAAGCACAATTTGGATTATAGATTATAATACAAGAAAACAAGACCTAATCTAAATGAATTAATGTGTAATGTTTCAGTACCAGCATTGTTACCATCATCAGATAAAATATTAATTTTTCTCATTTATTCTTTTTTCTGATGATGGATTTGGATTAGGTCTTATTTTCTTGTATTATAAATCTTCCTAAGTTATGTTTCCATTTTTAAGGTTGCATTGTTTTTGTTCGGTACACTTTTTGAATGGTACACTATGACAGGTTCGTTTGGTATTGAAAGAATGATTCAATTAATCATCCTTGATATTTTAAATTTTATTCAGGATAAATATAGATATAAATATTATGTTACAAATTAATTTTAGTAATTAAAGAAGTTAAAAAATGTTCGATTGAAAAGGATGGATTGGGAAGGAAGTCGTGTTGGCCGTCAGAATTCGAAGGGCCCACGCCCGTGCTTCCCACGTGACCGCCGCCGCCGCGCATGCGCGCCGACCGTGACGTCGCCACCGTCCGTCGCCGGTGGTGTTGGTTGAAAACTGTTCTTCTCTTCGTCGCGCGGGCGTGCCTTTCACTAACATTCCTCCCACCAATTTAATTGATAAATTAAATACTAATACTATATTTTCTTGGCTATAGTAGAGGCCAATCTAAATTTGTTTTATTTCTAATGGAAAAAGTCGCTGTACTGGACGAAGAAAAACTCCCGATGATGTCTTCACTCTTGCGACTCGAACTTGTCCATCGGCCCCAGGTAGCACCTCCTCCACTTTTCCTAATGGCCATGAAATCCTTCTCCCCCTATTTTTTTTCTTTTTCTGTTGAAGGGTGTGACGACTGCCTTTCTCAGTTCACTATTGACTTCTTCGATTGAATCCAACTGTGTCCAAAATTGTTCTTCTTTCTTAAGCCAAACTGGTCTCTCCCACCATCTAGTAGTAACCAATTGCGAGATTGAAGCTCCACGTGAGGGGATGTCTGCAGGATTTTCTTTACCAGGAACGTGCCTCCAATCAGTTATGCTTGAATTTTGTCGAATCTTCTTTACTCTTCCTGCGACAAACACTGACCAGTTCATATCACGTTTAATCCCTGCTAAAGCAGTAGTAGATTCAAGTTTCTTCTCCGAAATTAGCTTGTAATTAGGGAGTGGTGGGTGTTCTCCTATCCAAGGTGAATTGACAGAATATCGACCATCTTCATTCTGTTTCACTGTTTGGTTGAAATGTTCCAACGCTGCAACTGACAACTCTTCTTTGCTCTTTTCCTTCATGGGTTCCATGATACCGATAACATCTAATCTCCGAAGATCTTGTATTGTTGCTTCACGGACTAGGCATGACAGAACTGATGATTGAGATTCAGTTGTTTGAACATTTTTCAAAACCTTTCCATTAACAGTCCAGCCCAGCTTCGTTTCGAGAGCGACAGGACCAGATTCCAATTCTATTTTATTTCCTGTTAGTAGCTTGGCGTATACATCTGCTCCTAGTAGTAGTTCAATCTCCGTGTTCGACCTATAGACATCCAAGTCAATTCCCTTTGATCGAAGTTCCGTCATCCATTCGGTAGGTTGAGCGGAAGGCATTGCACTACAAATCGTTGAGCAGTCTTGTACTTCAAAATTGCAGTTGTACTTGGAGTCCACATCAGAGATGTAGATTCGATACCGCTTGTGCTGCTGTGGTCTAGATTTGACTCCACCAAATAGTAAGTGTACAACTTCCTTTTTCCCGAGCATAGTGAGTCCAACTTCGGAAGCAGTTTTTTCCAATACATATGAGTTCTGGGATCCACTATCTAACATTGCTCGAACAACTTTTGATTTATTTTCGCCATCAATCTTTACCATGATTGTTTGAAGTAAGACATCTTGGCACCGAACTTGATTCGACATGTCCACGGATGCATTTATGTTCTTACTTCTCTCTACAATCCCACCAGATTTTTGGCTGCCTTTTGAAACTGGACATAAGATTGCCCTGTGTTTTTTACTACAGATGACACATTTCACAACGTTTCTGCAATACTTGGAAAAGTGTCCGGGCTTCAAGCAAGAATAACAACACTGTTTCTCTTGAATTATTTTCCTTCTTGCTTCAAGAGACATTGACATGGCTTTACAGCATTGTTCACTCAAATGTTTTCCATCACAAAATACACATTTATAAGCGTTATTTGACTTCCCATCAGCAACTACCAGACTTGCAGCGGTGGCGACAGATGTCTTCGGCTTGGGCGGCTTATCTCGATTAAATTGTGATGGATACGAACTCGAAAACGGTTGACGAGCCAAACGCATTCTTTCACTTCCCTCAACTTCGTGTTTTAGGAATTCCATAAGCTTCTCCAGGAGGGCTTCACTTGAATTATGCTTTCCATCTTCATCAGGCTTGTGATGATGACGAGTCCTTTCCCACGCGACGAAGAGATCTTCAGGTACAGCTGATTCCACCATGGGGTACAGAATAGCAGCGCATTTATCTGTTGTGACTCCTAAAGACCCCAACGCTCGTAGTTGTGATGATAACCGAACGTATACAGTCGAAAAAGATGTCGTGTTCCTTCCATGAGCATTTTCCAAAATGATAGCAATCAAATCCCTTACGTACACTTCCACCAACATGTCTTCACGGCCAAAACGTTCCTTAAGAGTGCTGATGGCAAGTGGATAATTTGCCGCTGAGTTTGGAAAGGATGAAACTATTTCCTCCGACACCGATCCCTTTATCATGCAATTTTGTAGGTATTGGAACTTGACACAGGCCGAAATGGAGTCATCATCGTGGACGCTTTGAAAGGCTGACCAGAACTGCAGCCACTCCCGTGCTTCTCCTCCAAATTTCGGTAGTTCCAACTTCGGAAGTCGATGAAGATTTGACTTTCCTTCGTTCCCCCCGGAAACTATTGATTCTCGGTCTACTGTTGGTTTTGCTAGTAATTGTTCCATTTTTTGCAAAACGCCTTCAGACCTTCCAAATAGATTCGCTTGAACGATATCGACATCTTCAATTTCTTCATCTTCTCTATCCGCCTTTATCAGTTGTTCGATGAGACAATCACTGGCAATTAAGAACCTGTCTTTACATCTGAGGAGCTTTGGTCGTAGAGACATCAACATTTCTAGGCTTGGTTCTTGCTTTCCAAGTTCGCCATCTGCTTCTGCAATAACACTTTCCAAAGTCCTCTTTTTCGTCTCACAAGCTTTCTTGAGTTTGTCCATCTTAAATCCTTGGCAGGCTCGCCACAATGTTCGGTACACTTTTTGAATGGTACACTATGACAGGTTCGTTTGGTATTGAAAGAATGATTCAATTAATCATCCTTGATATTTTAAATTTTATTCAGGATAAATATAGATATAAATATTATGTTACAAATTAATTTTAGTAATTAAAGAAGTTAAAAAATGTTCGATTGAAAAGGATGGATTGGGAAGGAAGTCAGTCCGTGTTGGCCGTCAGAATTCGAAGGGCCCACGCCCGTGCTTCCCACGTGACCGCCGCCGCCGCGCATGCGCGCCGACCGTGACGTCGCCACCGTCCGTCGCCGGTGGTGTTGGTTGAAAACTGTTCTTCTCTTCGTCGCGCGGGCGTGCCTTTCACTAACAGTTTTATTAACTATTCAGAGAAACATGGGAATATCAGCCATTTGTACCTAACATATTGACCATTTCATTTTCTAATATAAGGATGGTCTAAACTGTTGGTTTTCGACCGCTACGACCCGGGTTTGATTCCCGCAATGGGCACTTTAATTTACAACATAGAAATACAATTTTTAGTTATTTTTAAATTTATAAAAACAGCAGAACCTCCCTTAAGCGGACACCCCGCTAGAGGACACCTCTCTATAAAGGACAGTTTTCATTTACAAAATTACCATTTTTACTATTTAACAACTCTCCGGTAAGAGGATACCTCTCCCTAAAGGACAGTTTGGCTCTGAAATCAGGTCTTTTACAGGGAGCTTCTACTGTATTTTCCTTTTTAAAATAAACAAATCATTATAATGAAGCCACAATGATTATGAGAATTATTTCAATATATTCCATTTCTGTGTAAATTTAAATAAATGATTTGGCAATTTTGCCAGGTTCTACCAAACAAGATCAGAAACGTGGTCAGTATTATGCGCTACACACATGTCCTTATTCAACTAAAGCTTGAAACCCACATCACTCCTGTGGGAACATTCTGTTAGATGGATACATTGGGCAGGACCATTTATATAATCCAATTTAGAGATAATCTAACAACCATTATTCAGTTTTCTCTCATCTTAACTTCAATTCCCTCCTATAGATTACAATATCCTCACCCATACACTATCAGATCTCCCTATTAAACCTTTTATATTTATATACAGTAGAATTTCCCTGTAAAGGGCACCTAATTGCAGAGCCAAAGTGTCCTTTAGGGAGAGGTGTTCTCTTACCAGAGAGTTGTTAAATAGTAAAAATGGTGATTTTGCAAATGAAAACTGTCCTTTGTAGAGAGGTGTCCGCTATCAGGATGTTCGCTAAAGGGAGATTCTACTGTATATATATATTTATTTATTAGTATCCCACTGTATAATTATACAAGGTCATGTAGACAAAATTCATAGATCAAATTCACAATCTTGGTAGGGTTGAAGTATTGGTCCTGTCTTGAGGCTCCCATACATTCCAAGAGGTGATCTGGTGAGGTCTCTTTGGTCCTGCAGATGAGCCTGGAAATACAGGTTGCTGCTTGTCGATTCATCCTACATTCCAAAATATCTCCAAGCTTGGTTCAAATACCAACCTTTTAAATAGTGGTCTTAACACTTATGCCAGATAGTGTCTGAAGCAAATATTGGAGGTAATTTTTTCAAGGTATAAAAACTAACTGATGTTTTAGGTTCGCTCATAAAATATCCTTCCTTTCTTCCTTCAGTACCTTCCTCTACTGAGGGTGGGCCACATGGTCTCTCCATATCTCCCTCCTTCAATGCTTTCCTCTACTGAGGGTGGACCACATGGTCTCTCCATATCTCCCTCCTTCAATGCCTTCCTCTACTGAGGGTGGGTCACATGGTCTCTTTATATCTCCTTCCTTCAATCCCTTCCTCTACTGAGGGTGGGCCACATGGTCTCTCTCTCGGCCGTGAGGCCGCGCGGCGCGCGAGCTCCGCGTTCTCATGGGATAGAGATTGACGCAATGGATATTTGTAACCCCTATGGGGTATTGGCTGAAAGTCAAAAGAATGGGCTGCAAGCTCATCTAAATATTATCAAAAACGGAGAAGTGTCTGCCGATAAATCGACAAATTATTCTGAAATGTGACTGAAAGTCTTTCATCCCAGATCCCTGCTCGGCTGGATGTCAAGGCCATGGGAGTGGTCACGCACGTCTACGTTACCTACGACATTAAGTGATCCCTGTGCTACAAAAAGGGACACAAGCGTGCCAACTGTCCTCGCAAGACTGGTGTCCAGGAAGACAAGCTTGTAATCCCTGTGGATGCTCCTGCGGCATGCACACAGGGCTGGACCAGGCCGCCCTCCACCTCGAACACCGTGCCGGCTACAGCACCAACTCCAGCTGTATCAGCAGCCCCACCTGCAGACCATACACCTGCTGCTGTGGACACAGCCCCACCTCCATCAAGGGCATTCAATGCTCAGCAGGAGGACCTGACCCCCAAGCCAATCCCCATAACAAGCGCTTTAAAAAATCTGGAGCCGAAAACATCAAGGAAAAGAAGGCAGGACCCGGTATCGAGGCCTCCCTCATCCAAGCCCAGGCCCTCCAACAACTCCGCCATCTCAACACCAGCTGCGGAATTGTGTGCACACATTAATCAGACCCTCCCAACAGTCTCCAGCCCTACCGCGCCTACGGCCGGGGCGAACTTCCCTGTCCGTCCCGACGAGACTCCAGCCCCAGAGCTTCCTGTTCCGGCCCCGAGCTCCAGGCAAATGCTATCACGACCAGAGCTTTCCTCGACCAATACTGAGCCATTAGCGGCGCCTGCAGAAGAGATCCAAGCCATGACTAAATCATCCATCTTGTCTGCTACCCCCGCGGACCAAGACATATCTCTCTCAAGCCATTCAGGAGTATGAGCCGCTGGAAAATTTTTCGAACAACTAAAGGCTTACTCTACTCTAGCCCCTCTCAATGGATTTGAGGTTGAGTATGGGGACGTGGTGTCCGCGGTTCTATTCCGCTCTGAAAAAGAATCACTCCTCAATGATCTCTCGCCTGGAAAAATAAAAATTCTGTACAAATTCCTCGGCGGTGCATTTGAGCACGTTGGGGACAAAAACCCCGTTATAAGCACGGGCCTTTCCGAACTCAGGACGGCTTTAAGAATTTGAGATGATTCAGATGTCCCTTCAGAGAGGGATCGTGTCTGATGTATATGATAATTTATACATTTATATATATTATGTTATCTTATAACTCTGTATTATAATATTTTCTTTTAAACGCATAAGCATAAAAAGATAAGAGGAGCTTCTTTTATAAATTTCAATGCGCAAGCTTTCGGAATAGACGTCCTTCTACAGGCATGGGTAGTGGTAATACTAACAAGTATAACCTAATATTGAGCCATAATAAAGAGGACAATATTTACATAAATATATCTGTAAAAACTAAAAGGAATAAAATAAATTTTTGACTTAGAATTTGCATGTAGGAAATTGGAGAATTAAAAATTTAAAATTTAAAATTTTACATATATGACATATAATTTACTACGGTATAATCTAAAAATCAAATATAGAGATTAAAATATATACACGACTTAGCAATCAATAAAATTGGGCTAGACACCAAGATACAGAAGACAGGGGGTCCCACCTACATGTGTTTAAATTGGAACAGAATAGTATATGATTATTTGTAAAGAACCTGGTATATGTCTGGGATATCTATTTTTCTATTAATGCTGTTGATTTGGTTGGATATGACTGATTCTAAATAAAGTCTATTGTATTTATTGTGTATATTACGGTATAAGATTTTTGGTTGATCTCAATTAAACTGGTGACCTGTTTGTGCTGTGTGTTGATATATTAATGATTTAGGGTTTTTATTATGGATATTGCGTTTGTGTTCGGTTAGTCTGATATATGTCGTTCTGCCTGTCTCACCCACATATGTGGATGAGCAATCTTGGCATGAGACGACATATACTGCTCCTGTAGAATGCATTCCAAATCGAAATATTAGATCAAAAATATATTTATTTTTGCAAAAAGGAAATAAATTATTTATTCAAAGTACCAAGTTTTAAAGAAAATATAATTGATAAATTATGAGATTATCTGCGATATTTTGTTGAATTTTACTTATTTTGAAGATCGGAATCTTCACGACAACAAATCTAAAACACATGGGAATATTTAAGAAGAAAACGTGGAAGAATTCAGTACCATGGACAACAAAACTATTCATACAACAATCAAATATGGAACCTGTATAATTCTCTCGATCTTAAAATCTACATGTTGATAATCATGTTTTGAAGCTCAATTGATTATTATATGAAAAAACAATAGAAAATAAAAGGTCAGGTGTTGATATTAAAAATAATGAAGGGATTTCCTGACCACGAGCTCATGTGATTTTTAGATGGCAGAGCGCCATCTAGTGGAACAATTTAACCTATTCCCTGATATTTGGCCAACCCATTTTCTTGATAAATCAATAAAAGCCAGATTATTATATGTGCATATAAGATCCCAAAAATAATTTATAAGTAAAAACAATCAACTTCAATTCAAGTTTAAATTAATGATGCAGAAGAATTCAGGTAGGATTTTATATCCAATATATCCACACAGAAGACATCTCAACTAAACCATACTCAACTTTACAGAAGTGAGACGTTTGTTCCCTGATCTTAATCAATTAACTCTCTTACATCTACCAATTTTTCTATATAAATTTCATGAACTCTGTCGAATAATACACGTGTTTTAAAAATTCAAAACTATTATTGACGCGTATGATTCTTTTTAAAAATAAACAATTTCTACTGCCCTTACTGCAATGGAAAAAATCAATGGCAGGGTCTGGCTCATCAGTGATAAACCCATCCAGCGGTTTCGCCAGTTTGATCTACCATACCGCTGTTATATTGCATTTTTTATCTTCCTTTTATAGTGATATTGATGCTAGACTCTTGGAATGGGAATTTTAGATTATCTATGATCATAACCTTTAGTTATTTGTCTTATTTGTGAAGTTTAAACTTTTAAATTCGAATTACCAAGAATATGGTAGAATAAAAACTTACAAACCGCTTGAATGCCAAGGATAAAAAAGGGACTCGGTGACAATAGCAATCTGTTGAACATAAAGTCTGAATTCTAGGCTGCTGTGTGTAACAGATGTTCCAGATGGAGAGACCCACAGTGTGACTTCCCTGAGATCCAGCTCTACTAATGCCATTGTTGCAGGATCTAGATAGTTTCTATAAAGTACTGGGACATTGACAGTGAGTTGGGATTTAGTGCTTACACCCCTGTGGTGGCCACTGCGCGATTAGTCGCCCTAGACTATCCCGCTTTGGTCATTGGTCATTTCCACGCTGGGAAGGGGGGTGGGGACCCTACTACTTTAACCCTGTGTATTCACATAGCCTGGAATGATACTCAACTTCCCCTCCGATAGCTTGCTCGCTCACTGACCTAGGACTAGGTACTGATTACTAGGCTGTTGGCTCTGGCGAAAAACTCCGACGGGAGGCCTCGCGTGTAGACGTAAGTCCGGCTTTCAGCGTTGTCGGTGTCCAGCAGTGCTGTTTTCAGTCTCTAGTCCACTCCATTCTACTTTGTTGTCAATAGAAACCCTACAGCGAGCTGTCGGAATTGGGAAGTTGGGGTCAGGGGTGTAGCAATACATGACGGAGTGAGATAGTATAGTATACATCTAACCCCCTCTGTGTTATGTATCTAGATATCACCTGGAGACTTCACTATGTCTAGTTAACATTTAGGTAATTGTCTTTCTTTAAGACCCCTTCTTATGTCACCGAGTCCCTTCTTTAACTTGGAATTCATGCGGTAAATGCATTATCAACTTCTTTAGAAAAGAGTAAATGAATGTTTGTCTATATATTTGGAGTGCTCTCAATATCTTAAAATATGATATTTGTGACAACAATGAAGGAGGGTGCGACTATAGTAAATGAGCATCTTATTATTTCTTCAAATGTATTTCTCGTCTCTTCTTTCTTATCTTTATTCAATCATATTAATGTATCAAGATTGTAGAGTTGACAACAATCTTTTTTTAATTATACCAAATACACGTGGTACAAGTCAAAATAATCATGGTGGGTAGAAGTTGGCGACTGCTTACAACCATCATGACTGAGTGAACTAGAATGTGTCTGTCTTTGTCATTAAGACTGGGAGCACTACTCAGTGGCAGGCTGACTTAGCTCCAATATGAAATGGCCACCTCTGACATGAGGAACAGACGCCATGTAAAGCCGCTCTTAACATGGAGTACAGACTCATCTTGTATCCCTGGATCGGGAGCCATTGCAGGGTACTATCAGCCGGGCCAGCTAAGCCCTGGTTTTTTTTTATCGAATTTTGTTATTGCTACTCTTCCTCCTTTCTCATCTGGGATTGGGACCAGAAAAGGCGGAGTTTCAAATTCATTTAAAGTGTAGGTCTGGTGGGACGGCAGCACTGGCTCCTTTTTTAGATAACGGGGCACTATTAGAGATGGGATGGTCTGTGAGATAGATATGTAGGGATCAGTAGTTGGCGATGAATGGGTCAGGGATATGACAAAGTGTTTTTCCAGCACATGCCACCATGTTGAAAAAGTGGTCAAGGACATGTTAAAAGCACTTAACTGGAATGTCCTATTGCACATACCCATAGACAATGTTCCATATAATTATCATGACTTTCAACTGACAACTCATTGCCTGTCTGAACAGAACTTCCAATCTTATGAAGGTACCAACATTTGTGTCACATTGTGGATAGTCTCAAAAGATGAGTAATTCTTTTATTGCAGAATTATCAAAGATAGAGAATATTGTAAGAATAAAAACAGTAGCAATGCGTTTCTTTATTCGTGTAAAGTGCAAGCTCTCGGATCTTTATAATACTTCCACAGGTATAGCTATAAGTTGAGAGAATCCTCATTCTCTCAGCTTATAGCTATGCCAGTAGAAGGATTATAAAGATCTGAACACTTGGACTTTGCGCGAATAAGGAAACGCATTGCTACTGTTTATATTATTACTTTATACTTTATAACAATTTTCTCTTCTAAGAGGATATTGTTGCTCCATGGAAAGAAGGATGCCATTGCTCCGTTAGTCAGCCACATTTCAGAGTTCCTTGTAGGCTTTCACGGTTACTGTAGCGGCTCAGAGCTCACGACACCGTACTAAAGGGCAGTCTCTTACTTGTGCTGCTTCTCCCGCCCACCACATAGAGGAGAACTTCTAGGCAGGTGTAGATATTGTGACTGCTATGATAGAGGTACATGTAGATATCTGAAGGATTTTATTGGACACAACAACATTCATTTGCCTGAAAGGGAGCAAAGGGAATGGCTAGCAATGAAAAATGTGCTAAATAAAGAATAATTTTATTATTATTTTCCAAAAATAAATCCCATTTTCAACTAAACCATACAAAAAAACAAAACAATACTTAAACCTACAAAAATATGATACATTCCTGACCTTTGAAGATTGATGTGCTAGAATTCACACTAAAAAGGGTTCTAGACCAAAAGCAAACATCCCTAAAAGATTTCCTTAAAATATAATGTTTTTTTTTTTTCAAATAAAAAATAAGGGTTTTCTCCATATTCTGAATTTATTTGCTTACCCGCCAAAATGCCTTTATTCACAAAGATAAAATGGTGTAAGAAATTTTTCTTTGCTAAAAAAGAATGTATTAATTCAATTTTATCCATCACTAAAAGTTAATCATGGCACATTTTCTAAAACTTAGAGTTTAAAGGGTATCATGTTACATATTGATTGAATTGTTTTTGAAGATCATTTACTGGTTGAAAGTTGGTTTGTTCCCCGGTAGTACAACCCTATAGGTAATCCGAAGATGCGGTAACGAATGAGAGTGCAGTAGGTAGTCCTGAAACGCAGTAAGGAGTAAGAGTGCAGTAAGAAATCCTAAAACGCAGTAAGGAGTAAGAGTGCAGTAGGTAATCCGAAGACGAGGTTAGAAGTGATAGTGCAGTAGGTAATCCTAAAACGCAGTAAGGAGTTAAAGTGCAGTAGGTAATCCTAAAACGCAGTAAGGAGTGAGAGTACAGTAGGTAATCCTAAAACGCAGTAAGGAGTAAGAGTGCAGTAGGTAATTCTGAAACGCAGAAAGGAGTAAGAGTGCAGTAGATAATCCTAAAACGCAGTAAGAAGTAAGAGTGCAGTAGGTAATCCTAAAACGCAGTAAGAAGTTAAAGTGCAGTAGGTAATCCTAAAACGCAGTAAGGAGTGAGAGTACAGTAGGTAATCCTAAAACGCAGTAAGGAGTAAGAGTGCAGGAAGTAATCCTAAAACGTAGTAAGGTGTAAGAGTTCAGGAAGTAATCCTAAAACGCAGTAAGGAGTAAGAAGGCAGGAAATAATCCTAAAACACAGTAAGGAGTTAGAGTGCAGTAGGTAATCCGAAGACGAGGTTAGAAGTGATAGTGCAGTAGGTAATCCTAAAACGCAGTAAGGAGTTAAAGTGCAGTAGGTAATCCTAAAACGCAGTAAGGAGTGAGAGTGCAGTAGGTAATCCTAAAACGCAGTAAGGAGTCAGAGTGCAGTAGGTAATCCTTAAACGCAGTAAGGAGTAAGATTGCAGTAGTTAATCCTAAAACGCAGCAAGGAGAAAGAGTGCAGTAGTTAATCCTAAAACGCAGCAAGGAGAAAGAGTGCAGTAGGTAATCCTAAAAGGCAGTAAGGAGTAAGAGTGCAGTAGGTAATCCTAAAACGCAGTAAGGAGTAAGAGTTCAGTGGGTAATCCTAAAAATCATAAAGGAATAAAATTGCAGTAGTTAATCCTAAAACGCAGCAAGGAGAAAGAGTGCAGCAGGTAATCCTAAAAGGCAGTAAGGAGTAAGAGTGCAGTAGGTAATCCGAAGACGAGGTTAGAAGTGATAGTGCAGTAGGTAATCCTAAAACGCAGTAAGGAGTTAAAGTGCAGTAAGTAATCCTAAAACGCAGTAAGGAGTGAGAGTGCAGTAGGTAATCCTAAAACGCAGTAAGGAGTAAGAGTGCAGGAAGTAATCCTAAAACGTAGTAAGGTGTAAGAGTTCAGGAAGTAATCCTAAAACGCAGTAAGGAGTAAGAAGGCAGGAAATAATCCTAAAACGCAGTAAGGAGTTAGAGTGCAGTAGGTAATCCTTAAACGCAGTAAGGAGTAAGATTGCAGTAGTTAATCCTAGAACGCAGCAAGGAGAAAGAGTGCAGTAGTTAATCCTAAAACGCAGCAAGGAGAAAGAGTGCAGTAGGTAATCCTAAAAGGCAGTAAGGAGTAAGAGTGCAGTAGGTAATCCTAAAACGCAGTAAGGAGTAAGAGTTCAGTGGGTAATCCTAAAAATCATAAAGGAATAAAATTGCAGTATTTAATCCTAAAACGCAGCAAGGAGAAAGAGTGCAGTAGGTAATCCTAAAACGCAGTAAGGAGTAAGAGTGCAGTAGATAATCCTAAAACGCACTAAGGAGTAAGAGTGCAGTAGGTAATCCTAAAACGCAGTAAGGAGTAAGAGTGCAGTAGGTAATTCTAAAATTCTGTAAGGAGTAAGAGTGCAGTAGATAATCCTAAAACGCAGTAAGGAGTAAGAGTGCAGTATGTAATTTTGAAAGGCAGAAAGGAGTAAGAGTGCAGTAGATAATCCTAAAACGCAGTAAGAAGTTAGAGTGCAGTAGGTAATCCTAAAACGCAGTAAGGAGTAAGAGTGCAGTAGGTAATTCTGAAACGCAGAAAGGAGTAAGAGTGCAGTAGATAATCCTAAAACGCAGTAAGAAGTAAGAGTGCAGTAGGTAATCCTAAAACGCAGTAAGGAGTAAGAGTGCAGTAGTTAATCCTAAAATTCAGTAAGGAGTAAGAATGCAGTAGATAATCCTAAAACGCAGTAAGGAGTAAGAGTGCAGTAGTTAATCCTAAAATTCAGTAAGGAGTAAGAATGCAGTAGATAATCCTAAAACGCAGTAAGGAGTAAGAGTGCAGTAGGTAATCCTAAAACGCAGTAAGGAGTAAGAGTGCAGTAGGTAATCTTAAAATTCAGTAAGGAGTAAGAGTGCAGTAGGTAACCCTAAAACGCAGTAAGGAGTAAGAGTGCAGTAGATAATCCTAAAACGCAGTAGGAAGTTAGAGTGCAGTAGGTAATCCTAAAACGCAGAAAGGAGTAAGAGTGCAATAGGTATTTCTAAAACGCAGTGAGGAGTAAGAGTGCAGTAGATAATCCTAAAACACAGTAAGGAGAGTGCAGTAGGTAATCCTAAAACGCAGTAAGGAGTTAGAGTAAAGTAGGGGTTATCCTAAAACGCGGTAAGGAGTAAGAGTGCAGTAGATAATCCTAAAACGCAGTAAGGATTTAGAGTGCAGTAGGTAATCCTAAAACGCAGTAAGGAGTTAGAGTGCAGTAGGTAATCCTAAAATTCAGTAAGAAGTAAGAGTGCAGTAGATAATCCTAAAACGCAGTAAGGATTAAGAGTGCAGTAGATAATCCTAAAACGCAGTAAGGAGTAATAGTGCAGTAGGTAATCCTAAAACGCAGTAAGGAGTAAGAGTGCAGTAGGTAATCCTAAAATTCAGTAAGGAGTAAGAGTTCAGTAGATAATCCTAAAACGCAGTAAGAAGTTAGAGTGCAGTATGTAATCCTAAAACGCAGTAAGGAGTAAGAGTGCAGTAGGTAATTCTGAAACGCAGAAAGGAGTAAGAGTGCAGTAGATAATCCTAAAACGCAGTAAGAAGTTAGAGTGCAGTAGGTAATCCTAAAACGCAGTAAGGAGTAAGAGTGCAGTAGGTAATTCTGAAACGCAGAAAGGAGTAAGAGTGCAGTAGATAATCCTAAAACGCAGTAAGAAGTTAGAGTGCAGTAGGTAATCCTAAAACGCAGTAAGGGGTAAGAGTGCAGTAGGTAATTCTGAAACGCAGAAAGGAGTAAGAGTGCAGTAGATAATCCTAAAACGCAGTAAGAAGTTAGAGTGCAGTAGGTAATCCTAAAACGCAGTAAGGAGTAAGAGTGCAGTAGGTAATTCTGAAACGCAGAAAGGAGTAAGAGTGCAGTAGATAATCCTAAAACGCAGTAGAAAGTTAGAGTGCAGTAGGTAATCCTAAAACGCAGTAAGAAGTTAGAGTGCAGTAGGTAATCCTAAAGCGCAGTAAGGAGTAAGAGTGCAGTAGATAATCCTAAAACGCAGTAAGAAGTTAGAGTGCAGTAGGTAATCCTAAAACGCAGTAAGGAGTAAGAGTGCAGTAGGTAATTCTGAAACGCAGAAAGGAGTAAGAGTGCAGTAGATAATCCTAAAACGCAGTAGGAAGTTAGAGTGCAGTAGGTAATCCTAAAACGCGGTAAGGAGTAAGAGTGCAGTAGATAATCCAAAAAAACGCAGTAAGGATTTAGAGTGCAGTAGGTAATCCTAAAACGCAGTAAGGAGTTAAGGTGCAGTAGGTAATCCTAAAATTCAGTAAGGAGTAAGAGTGCAGTAGATAATCCTAAAACGCAGTAACGAGTAAGAGTGCAGTAGATAATCCTAAAACGCAGTAAGGAATAAGAGTGCAGTAGGTAATCCTAAAACGCAGTAAGGAGTAAGAGTGCAGTAGGTAATCCTAAAATTCAGTAAGGAGTAAGAGTGCAGTAGATAATCCTAAAACGCAGTAAGAAGTTAGAGTGCAGTAGGTAATCCTAAAACGCAGTAAGGAGTAAGAGTGCAGTAGGTAATCCTAAAATTCAGTAAGGAGTAAGAGTGCAGTAGATAATCCTAAAACGCAGTAAGAAGTTAGAGTGCAGTAGGTAATCCTAAAACGCAGTAAGGAGTAAGAGTGCAGTAGGTAATTCTGAAACGCAGAAAGGATAAGAGTGCAGTAGATAATCCTAAAACGCAGTAAGAAGTTAGAGTGCAGTAGGTAATCCTAAAACGCAGTAAGGAGTAAGAGTGCAGTAGGTAATTCTGAAACGCAGAAAGGAGTAAGAGTGCAGTAGATAATCCTAAAACGCAGTAAGAAGTTAGAGTGCAGTAGGTAATCCTAAAACGCAGTAAGGAGTAAGAGTGCAGTAGGTAATTCTGAAACGCAGAAAGGAGTAAGAGTGCAGTAGATAATCCTAAAACGCAGTAACGAGTAAGAGTGCAGTAGTTAATCCTAAAACGCAGAAAGAAATTAGAGTGCAGTAGGTAATCCTAAAACGCAGAAAGAAATTAGAGTGCAGTAGGTAATCCTAAAACGCAGTAAGAAGTTAGAGTGCAGTAGGTAATCCTAAAACGCAGTAAGGAGTAAGAGTGCAGTAGGTAATTCTGAAACGCAGAAAGGAGTAAGAGTGCAGTAGATAATCCTAAAACTCAGTAGGAAGTTAGAGTGCAGTAGGTAATTCTAAAACGCAGTAAGAAGTTAGAGTGCAGTAGGTAATCCTAAAACGCAGTAAGGAGTAAGAGTGCCGTAGGTAATTCTGAAACGCAGAAAGGAGTAAGAGTGCAGTAGATAATCCTAAAACGCAGTAATAGGTTAGAGTGCAGTAGGTAATCCTAAAACGCAGTAAGGAGTAAGAGTGCAGTAGGTAATTCTGAAACGCAGAAAGGAGTAAGAGTGCAATAGATAATCCGAAAACGCAGTAAGAAGTTAGAGTGCAGTAGGTAATCCTAAAACGCAGTAAGGAGTAAGAGTGCAGTAGGTAATTCTAAAACGCAGTAAGGAGTAAGCGTGCAGTAGGTAATCCTAAAACGCAGTAAGGAGTTAGAGTGCAGTAGGTAATCCTAAAACGCAGTAAGGAGTTAGAGTGCAGTAGGTAATCCTAAAACGCTGTAAGGAATTAGAGTGCAGTAGGTAATCCTAAAACGCAGTAAGAAGTTAGAGTGCAGTAGGTAATCCTAAAACGCAGTAAGGAGTAAGAGTGTAGTAGGTAATTCTGAAACGCAGAAAGGAGTAAGAGTGTAGTAGGTAATCCTAAAACGCAGTAAGGAGTTAGAGTGCAATAGGTAATCCTAAAACGCAGTAAGAAGTTAGAGTGCAGTAGGTAATCCTAAAACGCAGTAAGGAGTAAGAGTGCAGTAGGTAATTCTGAAACGCAGAAAGGAGTAAGAGTGTAGTAGGTAATCCTAAAACGCAGTAAGAAGTTAGAGTGCAGTAGGTAATCCTAAAACGCAGTAAGGAGTAAGAGTGTAGTAGGTAATTCTGAAACGCAGAAAGGAGTAAGAGTGTAGTAGGTAATCCTAAAACGCAGTAAGGAGTTAGAGTGCAATAGGTAATCCTAAAACGCAGTAAGAAGTTAGAGTGCAGTAGGTAATCCTAAAACGCAGTAAGGAGTAAGAGTGCAGTAGGTAATTCTGAAACGCAGAAAGGAGTAAGAGTGTAGTAGGTAATCCTAAAACGCAGTAAGGAGTTAGAGTGCAGTAGGTAATCCTAAAACGCAGTAAGGAGTTAGAGTGCAGTAGGTAATCCTAAAACGCTGTAAGGAATTAGAGTGCAGTAGGTAATCCTAAAGCGCAGTAAGGAGTAAGAGTGCAGTAGGTTCTCCTAAAAATCAGAAAGGAGTAAGATTGCAGTAGTTATTCCTAAAACGCAGCAAGGAGAAAGAGTGCAGTAGGCAATCCTAAAACGCAGTAAGGAGTAAGAGTGCAGTAGGTAATCCTAAAACGCAGTAAGGAGTAAGAGTGCAGTAGGTAATCCTAAAACGCAGTAAGGAGTAAGATTGCAATAGGTATTTCTAAAACGCAGTAAGGAGTAAGTTTGCAATAGGTATTTCTAAAACGCAGTAAGGAGTAAGAGTGCAGTAGATAATCCTAAAACGCAGTAACGAGTAAGAGTGCAGTAGTTAATCCTAAAACGCAGAAAGAAATTAGAGTGCAGTAGGTAATCCTAAAACGCAGAAAGAAATTAGAGTGCAGTAGGTAATCCTAAAACGCAGTAAGAAGTTAGAGTGCAGTAGGTAATCCTAAAACGCAGTAAGGAGTAAGAGTGCAGTAGGTAATTCTGAAACGCAGAAAGGAGTAAGAGTGCAGTAGATAATCCTAAAACTCAGTAGGAAGTTAGAGTGCAGTAGGTAATTCTAAAACGCAGTAAGAAGTTAGAGTGCAGTAGGTAATCCTAAAACGCAGTAAGGAGTAAGAGTGCCGTAGGTAATTCTGAAACGCAGAAAGGAGTAAGAGTGCAGTAGATAATCCTAAAACGCAGTAATAGGTTAGAGTGCAGTAGGTAATCCTAAAACGCAGTAAGGAGTAAGAGTGCAGTAGGTAATTCTGAAACGCAGAAAGGAGTAAGAGTGCAATAGATAATCCGAAAACGCAGTAAGAAGTTAGAGTGCAGTAGGTAATCCTAAAACGCAGTAAGGAGTAAGAGTGCAGTAGGTAATTCTAAAACGCAGTAAGGAGTAAGCGTGCAGTAGGTAATCCTAAAACGCAGTAAGGAGTTAGAGTGCAGTAGGTAATCCTAAAACGCAGTAAGGAGTTAGAGTGCAGTAGGTAATCCTAAAACGCTGTAAGGAATTAGAGTGCAGTAGGTAATCCTAAAACGCAGTAAGAAGTTAGAGTGCAGTAGGTAATCCTAAAACGCAGTAAGGAGTAAGAGTGTAGTAGGTAATTCTGAAACGCAGAAAGGAGTAAGAGTGTAGTAGGTAATCCTAAAACGCAGTAAGGAGTTAGAGTGCAATAGGTAATCCTAAAACGCAGTAAGAAGTTAGAGTGCAGTAGGTAATCCTAAAACGCAGTAAGGAGTAAGAGTGCAGTAGGTAATTCTGAAACGCAGAAAGGAGTAAGAGTGTAGTAGGTAATCCTAAAACGCAGTAAGGAGTTAGAGTGCAGTAGGTAATCCTAAAACGCAGTAAGGAGTTAGAGTGCAGTAGGTAATCCTAAAACGCTGTAAGGAATTAGAGTGCAGTAGGTAATCCTAAAGCGCAGTAAGGAGTAAGAGTGCAGTAGGTTCTCCTAAAAATCAGAAAGGAGTAAGATTGCAGTAGTTATTCCTAAAACGCAGCAAGGAGAAAGAGTGCAGTAGGCAATCCTAAAACGCAGTAAGGAGTAAGAGTGCAGTAGGTAATCCTAAAACGCAGTAAGGAGTAAGAGTGCAGTAGGTAATCCTAAAACGCAGTAAGGAGTAAGATTGCAATAGGTATTTCTAAAACGCAGTAAGGAGTAAGTTTGCAATAGGTATTTCTAAAACGCAGTAAGGAGTAAGAGTGCAGTAGATAATCCTAAAACGCAGTAACGAGTAAGAGTGCAGTAGTTAATCCTAAAACGCAGAAAGAAATTAGAGTGCAGTAGGTAATCCTAAAACGCAGAAAGAAATTAGAGTGCAGTAGGTAATCCTAAACGCAGTAAGAAGTTAGAGTGCAGTAGGTAATCCTAAAACGCAGTAAGGAGTAAGAGTGCAGTAGGTAATTCTGAAACGCAGAAAGGAGTAAGAGTGCAGTAGATAATCCTAAAACTCAGTAGGAAGTTAGAGTGCAGTAGGTAATTCTAAAACGCAGTAAGAAGTTAGAGTGCAGTAGGTAATCCTAAAACGCAGTAAGGAGTAAGAGTGCCGTAGGTAATTCTGAAACGCAGAAAGGAGTAAGAGTGCAGTAGATAATCCTAAAACGCAGTAATAGGTTAGAGTGCAGTAGGTAATCCTAAAACGCAGTAAGGAGTAAGAGTGCAGTAGGTAATTCTGAAACGCAGAAAGGAGTAAGAGTGCAATAGATAATCCGAAAACGCAGTAAGAAGTTAGAGTGCAGTAGGTAATCCTAAAACGCAGTAAGGAGTAAGAGTGCAGTAGGTAATTCTAAAACGCAGTAAGGAGTAAGCGTGCAGTAGGTAATCCTAAAACGCAGTAAGGAGTTAGAGTGCAGTAGGTAATCCTAAAACGCAGTAAGGAGTTAGAGTGCAGTAGGTAATCCTAAAACGCTGTAAGGAATTAGAGTGCAGTAGGTAATCCTAAAACGCAGTAAGAAGTTAGAGTGCAGTAGGTAATCCTAAAACGCAGTAAGGAGTAAGAGTGTAGTAGGTAATTCTGAAACGCAGAAAGGAGTAAGAGTGTAGTAGGTAATCCTAAAACGCAGTAAGGAGTTAGAGTGCAATAGGTAATCCTAAAACGCAGTAAGAAGTTAGAGTGCAGTAGGTAATCCTAAAACGCAGTAAGGAGTAAGAGTGCAGTAGGTAATTCTGAAACGCAGAAAGGAGTAAGAGTGTAGTAGGTAATCCTAAAACGCAGTAAGGAGTTAGAGTGCAGTAGGTAATCCTAAAACGCAGTAAGGAGTTAGAGTGCAGTAGGTAATCCTAAAACGCTGTAAGGAATTAGAGTGCAGTAGGTAATCCTAAAGCGCAGTAAGGAGTAAGAGTGCAGTAGGTTCTCCTAAAAATCAGAAAGGAGTAAGATTGCAGTAGTTATTCCTAAAACGCAGCAAGGAGAAAGAGTGCAGTAGGCAATCCTAAAACGCAGTAAGGAGTAAGAGTGCAGTAGGTAATCCTAAAACGCAGTAAGGAGTAAGAGTGCAGTAGGTAATCCTAAAACGCAGTAAGGAGTAAGATTGCAATAGGTATTTCTAAAACGCAGTAAGGAGTAAGTTTGCAATAGGTATTTCTAAAACGCAGTAAGGAGTTAAAGTCCAGTAGATAATCCTAAAAAAAAGGTAAGGAGTAAAAGTGCAGTAGATAATCCTAAAACGCGGTAAGGAGTTAGAGTGCAGTAGGTAATCCTAAAACGCAGTAAGGAGTAAGAGTGCAGTAGGTAATTTTGAAACGCAGTAAGGAGTTAGAGTGCAGTAGGTAATCCTAAAACGCAGTAAGGAGTAAGAGTGTAGTAGGTAATTCTGAAACGCAGTAAGGAGTAAGAGTGCAGTAGGTAATCCTAAAACGCAGTAAGGCGTAAGAGTGCAGTAGGTAATTCTGAAACGCAGTAAGGAGTAAGAGTGTAGTAGGTAATCCTAAAACGCAGTAAGGAGTAAGAGTGCAGTAAATGATCCTAATACGCAGTAAGGAGTTAGACTGCATTAGGGGTTATCCTAAAACGCGGTAAGGAGTAAGAGTGCAGTAGATAATCATAAAACGCAGTAAGGAGTTAGAGTGCAGTAGGTAATCCTAAAACGCAGTAAGGAGTAAGATTGCAGTAGTTAATCCTAAAACGCAGCAAGGAGAAAGAGTGCAGTAGGTAATCCTAAAACGCAGTAAGGAGTAAGAGTGCAGTAGGTAATTCTGGAACGCAGAAAGGAGTAAGAGTGCAGTAGGTAATCCTAAAACGCAGTAAGAAGTTAGAGTGCAGTAGGTAATCCTAAAACGCAGCAAGGAGAAAAAGTGCAGTAGGTAATCCTAAAACACAGCAAGGTGTGAGAGTGCAGTAGGTAATCCTAAAACGCAGTAAGAAGTTAGAGTGCAGTAGGTAATCCTAAAACGCAGTAAGGAGTAAGAGTGCAGTAGGTAATTCTGAAACGCAGAAAGGAGTAAGAGTGTAGTAGGTAATCCTAAAACGCAGTAAGGAGTTAGAGTGCAGTAGGTAATCCTAAAACGCAGTAAGGAGTTAGAGTGCAGTAGATAATCCTAAAACGCTGTAACGAATTAGAGTGCAGTAGGTAATCCTTAAACGCAGTAAGGAGTAAGAGTGCAGTAGGTTCTCCTAAAAATCAGAAAGGAATAAGATTGCAGTAGTTAATCCTAAAACGCAGCAAGAGAAAGAGTGCAGTAGGTAATCCTAAAACACAGTAAGGAGTAAGAGTGCAGTAGATAATCCTAAAACGCGGTAAGGAGTTAGAGTGCAGTAGGTAATCCTAAAACGCAGCAAGGAGTAAGAGTGCAGTAGGTAATTCTGAAACGCAGTAAGGAGTAAGAGTGCAGTAGGTAATCCTAAAACGCAGTAAGGAGTAAGAGTGCAGTAGGTAATTCTGAAACGCAGTAAGAAGTAAGAGTGTAGTAGGTAATCCTAAAACGCAGTAAGGAGTAAGAGTGCAGTAAATAATCCTAATACGCAGTAAGGAGTTAGACTGCATTAGGGGTTATCCTAAAACGCGGTAAGGAGTAAGAGTGCAGTAGATAATCATTAAACGCATAAGGAGTTAGAGTGCTGTAGGTAATCCTAAAACGCAGTAAGGAGTAAGATTGCAGTAGTTGATCCTAAAACGCAGCAAGGAGAAAGAGTGCAGTAGGTAATCCTAAAAGGCAGTAAGGAGTAAATGTGCAGTAGTTAATCCTAAAACGCAGCAAGGAGAAAGAGTGCAGTAGGTAATCCTAAAACGCAGTAAGGAGTAAGAGTGCAGTAGGTAATTCTGGAACGCAGAAAGGAGTAAGAGTGTAGTAGGTAATTATAAAACGCAGTAAGGAGTTAGAATCAGTAGGTAATCCTAAAACGCAGCAAGGAGAAATAGTGCAGTAGGTAATCCTAAAACGCAGCAAGGAGAAAGAGTGCAGTAGGTAATCCTAAAACACAGCAAGGTGTGAGAGTGCAGTAGGTAATCCTAAAACGCAGTAAGGAGTTAGAGTGCAGTAGGTAATCCTAAAACGCAGTAAGGAGTTAGAGTGCAGTAGGTAACACAGGTCTACAAAAAAACTTTTTTTTTGCACAAGAGAACCTGATGGTGTTTCTAGTGTAACTTTTCATGCTGAACTCAAAAATCTAATCAGAAATTTCCCATCACCCATGGTTTTTGCCTGATGCTCTTTTTTTTTTAGTATTGGGATAAATACAGTAATAAATGCTTGTATATATGAATATATATGCCATAATAAATGAAACTGCTTTTGAAAAAGATAGAATATGAAAGATACGGTTGGAAAATATGCAGCGATTTGAAAGTCGTTGCTCTCTTGCGTGGATTACAGCTTGGATATACAAAATTTTGTTGTTTTCTGTATGAGTGGGATAGCAGAGATAGGGAAAGGCATTACATTAAAAAAACTGGCCAAACCGTAAAATCTTTACTCCAGAATATAAAAATATTGCAAATCTACCCCTGATCGATTCAGAAAATATTTACTTACCACCATTACATATTGTAGCGAAGTGAAATTGCTGGCTCAACAACCCTGGAGTGACGTCACTTCCTGTGGAGGTTACCCCTGCGAGGCCGCGTGGCCACGAGACTTTATTCTTTGCTCTCTCTCCTTTGTTTACTATTTTAAATATAGCTATTTCTAGATATCACTCAATTATAATTAATTAATTCATTCATATTTCTCGTTTGTTCTTTTGACCTCGGTTTGTTTGGTTAATAAAATAACGTTTTTCGTTTGTGGATCACCGACTCTACCTTTCTGCTACGCTACAACTGGTGGAGACGCTGGATCGTCAAGACCGATATCCCTTCAGACATAAAAGAAGGACTGAAACTGTTAAACAAGAAGATAGTGTAGAGCTCAAGGAGATGACCGTGAATATAGAGAATGCTACCCAGGTGGGCAATTATTTTGTTCAGCACCTACCAAGGAATTCTTCCATGTTCTCCGGGGAGGATGGTGAGGATCCCCTTACCTGGTTAAAAGGTTACAAACGTGTGGCAAAGCATAATCATTGTGACGAAACCCTCTGTCTTGCCAATGTCTACTTTTACCTGAATGGAACTGCCCTCAAATGGTTTGAGAATAATGAGGAGACCATCCGGAATTGGGAAGAGTTTACTACTCAATTGGAGAGTGTATTTGGGAAAAGTGAGAGTCTGCGGCTGCTTGCCGAGAAAAAACTTAAAATCCGGGCTCAGCTAAAGGGTGAAAGCACCGAGTTCTATATACAAGACGTCCTACGTCTCTTCAAAGAGGTAGATCTCCAAATGAGCGAGGGGGATAAAATCTCCCACCTCATGAAAGGAATAGTGGAAGAACTTTATCAGGCGCTTCTTCCAAGAGACATAAACAATACGGATCAATTTGTGTCTGAGTGCCGCCGCATTGAAGCGCTTCATCGTCGGCGTGTGACCCCCGCCAAGTACGAACGCTTGCCCAATGTAGCATCCCTTGATGTCTGCGATGTTAATACAGATTTGTCATCCATGATTAGACAAATTGTCCGCGAGGAGGTGCAACGGGCCTTGGCCGCTCGTCGTGAAGAACCAAAAATCGCCACCATTGAAGATATGGTGAGGGAAGAAATTGATAAAACCCTCGCTCCAATATCAAATCCTTCCAGAGGCTCCCCTCAATATCAAACTTATACGCCGTCACCAATCGCTAGAAGAGAGACGGCCGCACCCCAAACTCCCCGTCCCAGAGCTCGGTACCCGAAACAGGGAGAAAGATTGGACACAAATGAATGGCGGACCACTGAGGGAAGACCAATTTGCTTCCATTGCGGACGCCCTGGCCATGTCGCCCGTTACTGCCGTGACAGAAGGAGACAGAATGACGAAAGAGAAAACGGATATTCCTAAAGGAGGTAAGAATCAATGTTCTTCTATGGACCCCGTTCCAAATTCCCGGCGCTCAATGACGACGAGCCTAGAGATAATTTTAGACGTTACCGAAGCCCTTCCCCATACCCTGGCCGAAACGGAAAACATTCGTCGCCTATTAGAGGGTCCAGTCGGTCACCTCGCCTTTCCCGCCAGGAAAACTAGAGGTTGCGACCTATTTTGGAGGTGGGGCCGCAAAATTTGGAAACCCTCCCTCATCGACTACAGTGGATATGAGAGGAAATTATATAAATATTAAAATAGAAGGAAATATAACCAGTGCTCTTGTTGTTTTGGTGCTTCTTATTCTGTCGTGTCCGAGAGGTTCAGACTCAAATTGAAGAAAATAATGTTTGCCGAAACTGACGTGAGCTTAAGAGTGGCCAACGGTAAAATTATAAAACCGAAAGGACGCTGCTCTTTAAAATTGGACTTAAATGGTCTGCAGGAAAATTTCTAATTTATTGTTCTGGAGGACTGTAGTCACGATGTGATCCTCGGATTGGACTTTTTGAAGTTATCCAGGGCGGTAATTGATTCTGCAGAAGATACACTTTTTTTAGAGGAATTCCTAGTCGAGGACACACCCAAGAACAACTCACCTCTCTACGTGGAACGGGAATACAGAATAGAGCCCGCATCTTGTCAGCTGATAGAGGTATTAAGCAGAGATATCTCAGATAATGCAGCTGTGGTGGCAGAAAGTCAAAAAGGTCTGTCGCTGGAAAGAGAAATAATGGCTCCCTCCTCTATCATCTCACTTACCAGTAACAGGGGAAAACTGTGGGTGGCAAATTGGAGCCCATATCCGAAGATAATTCCCCAGGGGATGCACGTGGCCGATGGTGTCGTCATCGAGGATAGCCAGCTTTGTGTACTTGCTGAGGGCAACCACGTAGGAACAGATATAGGCCATTCCGAGGATTCAAAAATTGCGGAAATTTTAAATATAGATGATTCACTTGACGATTTTCAAAAAGAAAAATTGAGAAATTTATTGAGAAACTATAGAGATATTTTTGATTTCAGAAAAAAAGAAGCGTCCAAGACCGATAATGTTAAGCATCGAATTAGCACTGGAGACCACCTTCCCACCAAACAACGACCGTACCGAGTAGCACCAGCGGAACGTCAAATTATTCAAGAGGAGGTAAATAAGATGGAAGAAATTGGTATTATTCAGCCCTCTGCGAGCCCATGGGCCTCACCGGTCGTTTTGGTCAGGAAAAAAGATGGCAGTTGGAGATTCTGCGTCGATTACCGCCGCCTTAATAAGATAACAAAAAAGGATGTTTACCCGCTCCCAAGGATCGACGACACTTTGGACTGTCTACAGGGAGCACGATTTTATTCCTCTATGGATCTCCAATCTGGATACTGGCAGATCGACGTGGAGGAAGCGGACCGTGAGAAGACTGCATTCATAACCCCAGATGGATTGTATGAGTTCAAAGTGATGCCATTTGGGTTATACAACGCTCCAGCTACATTCGAACGAATGATGGACGGCCTCTTGAAGGGTCTTAAGTGGACAATCTGTCTCTGTTACCTTGATGACATAGTCGTTTTTTCCGATGATTTTGAGGAACATCTGAGACGCCTTCAGCTGGTATTAGGCTGTTTGAGGAAGGCTGGCTTGTGCCTCAACTCGGGGAAATGCAGGTTTGGTGCGAAAACTATAACAGTTCTTGGACATGAGGTGAGTGGAGATGGAATATGTCTCGATCCAGAAAAAATTAGAGCAGTCCGTGACTTCCCCAGACCAAAGTCGCTAAAAGAAGTTAGAAGTTTCCTAGGGCTATCTTCCTACTACCGCCGTTTCATACCCAATTATGCCCATATAGCCCAACCATTTAACGCTCTTTTAAAGAAAGATTCAGTGTTTAGTTGGAACATAGAAGAGCGGCACGCATTTGAAGCTCTCAAGTCAGCCCTAATTTCTGAGCCTGTCTTGGGACATTTTGATCATTCATCCCCAACAGAAATACATACTGATGCGAGCAACTATGGAATAGGAGCAGTTTTAGCGCAAATTCAAAAGGGAAAGGAAAGAGCCATTGCCTATGCATCGAGAACGCTCAATAAGGCGGAAAGAAATTATTCGACGACTGAGAGAGAATGTCTTGCTATTATTTGGGCCATTGGCAAATTCCGGCCGTATGTTTTTGGACGTCCATTCACTATCGTAACTGACCATCACTCCTTGTGCTGGCTGACCAACCTCAATCACCCATGTGGGAGGTTAGCAAGATGGGCTCTTCGGCTGCAGGAGTTTGATGTTACTGTTGTGCACAAGAGCGGAAGAAAACATCAGGACGCTGACTGTTTATCAAGAAGTCCCCTAAATTGTAGTGAAGATATAGAAGAAGATATTCCTTGCATAGTTGCCTTACAGAATTTTGGACGGGAACAAATGAAAGACTCGGACCTCACGAAGATAGCCGACAAAATCCAACAGGAAACATCTAACAAGTCCTTTATAAAAATAAACGATACTCTCCATAAAAAAATTACGATCCAATGGGAAGGGAATGGCTTCTGGTGGTCCCCCGCCACTTGAGGCCTGAAATACTGAGAAACTTACATGATTCTCCCACTTCAGGACATCTTGGATTTACTAAGACATATGATCGAATAAGAAAAAAATTCTACTGGCCCGGAATGTATAGAAATATTAGGAAGTATGTGGCTCACTGTCCAGATTGTCAGCGACGCAAACGCCAGCCCCAACTCCCTCCAGGACTTTTGCAGCCGATACCTGTGCCTATAGCCGCCTTCGAAAAAGTGGGAATGGATCTCCTTGGAAGGTTTCCAACATCTATGTGCGGGAATCGATGGATCATTGTCTGTACGGATTACCTCACCAAGTTTGCGATCACGAAAGCTCTACCGACAAGTGAATCAGTGGAAGTAGCGAAATTCTTCATTAAAGATGTAATTCTGAAGCACGGTGCGCCGAGAGAAGTTATCACAGACCGAGGACGAAATTTTACATCTTCAATGATTCGTGATCTGAACAAACACTGCAGAATAACTCTTCGGACAACAACCGCCTACCACCCTCAGACCAATGGACTCACTGAAAGGTTGAATAAGACAATAGCATACATGCTGTCCATGTATGTGGACGTCAACCAGAAAGATTGGGATGAGATTCTCCCATTCGTGACGTTCGCATACAACACGGCGAAGCAAGAGTCCACGGGGTTTAGTCCATTCTACCTTGTGCACGGGCGTGAGGCGGAAACCCCACTAGACTTGCTATTCCCCAAATTTCCTTCAGAGGATGAAGATGACTTTATCCAGACTCTAGGATCAAGGGCCGAAGAAGCGCGACAGCTGGCACGCATTCACACTATGAGGTCCCAGGGAGGAAATAAACTCCGTTACGACGCCCATCACAGAAACATAATCTATCAGCCCGGAGTTCTCGTTTGGATCTATATCCCTGTGAGCAAGGTGGGTTTGTCTGAAAAACTAATGCGACGTTATTTCGGCCCGTATAAAGTAACAAGAAAAATATCCGATGTGACATATGAAGTGGAAACATTCGGAGACCAGCATGGTCGTCGTAAAACAAAGGACATAGTTCACATCTGCAGGATGAAGCCCTATTTAGATCCAGAGAAGCGGGAGGACCACCTGGAGGAGGACATGGAAGACGACTTATCAAGTCCTCAAAAGGAAGAAGTTCCAGCGGAAGGGAGGCAACCACCCTTGGCCCAGGAGGAGGTCCCCAGACCAGGAGACCTGGATATCCCTGGCCCTATTACGCGGTCGCGAGCTCGTAGACTGGAGGCGCAGGTCTCCTGCTGAGTATCGGGTCGATGTCCTTTGAGAGGAGGGCTATGTAGCGAAGTGAAATTGCTGGCTCAGCAACCCTGGAGCTGACGTCACTTCCTGTGGAGGAATTTCCTTTAACAATCAGCTTAATTTTTTTAAAGTTCTTCAGAAACATTTAAATTTTCTTAACTTCTTTAGAATTATTTCTTCTTCAATTTTCTTAGTTTCTTTAGAATTCTTTCTTCAATTTTCTTAGCTTCTTTAGATTCCTTTATTCCCCAACTTTCTTAGCTTCCCTAGGATCGGGCTCGATCAGGACCAAATTTGTTTAACCTTGGCTGGAGGCGGTGTTCAATTTACAAATACCAATCCCTATGCCTCCGCCACCTTCTGAGGACTGTAATTGATTTACGTTGAGGCGATCACTCGTCGACTTCCAAAGGAAGATCTACTCTATAAAAGGGAATCCCACACACAGGCGTACTTCACAAACACGCTGATTTTATTTATTTATTTCGTCTCAATTTACAGGTGTTACATTCGAGCACAGCTCGCGAGTCACCTTGTCCTGGCTATTTACACATGGCAAGTTGGTGGAGTAGAGGTGGTCCCCCTGGCCTTGCAGGAGGGCAGCTGGTGGGCGATGAGCTCTTGACTAAGTGTCAGGTCCGGGTCGTCGAAATCGGGGATTGATATCTCCTTTATTTTGTAGAATATCTTGTCTGATTTTATTCAACAAAACATCTATTTATACATCCTTTGGCACGTGGTCACATGAATTAAAAACAGAATAAAAAGTATTTTACAAAAAAAAAAGAAAATTATGCAAAACAGGTATAATTTAACTATCATGCAAAACAGGTAGAATTTAACTATCAATCTGAACAATATTAAATATTTCTTGTATAATGATAAGGAACAATTTGGATTATAGATTATAAACACGAGGTAATAAGAACAAATCAAAATATATAATTAGTGTGTGATGTTGTGTAACAGCGTTGTTACCGAAACGTCACACAGTTTATTTATTTGGGTATGGTCTTATTACCTTGTGTTTATAACCAAGTTGTGACTTATCAGATCGTAGAATTGTTTGGTTGATTGTTTGTTTCTACTTGGTCGGTGGAAGGATGGTCTAAACTGTTGGGGTTTGACCGCTACGACCCAGGTTCGATTACCGCATTAGACACCTTTTTTTATTTAAAAAAAACCTTATTGGCCCCCGATTCTTGCAAAAGTCCAACCCCACCAGCGAGTGAAAGTAATCAAACGGGGCTCTGGCACATTTGTAAGTGTAAGTCGAACTGCTATTCACATATGTAAACATGTAGTGCACTTACAGTAAAAGCAGTCGCCTACTTCTACCCACCATGATTATCATGGCCTGTACCACGTGTACTTGGATTAAGAAGAATATTTGCAGGCTTTAAATTACAGTAGAGTCTCCTATGAAAGACCACATCCCAAAAAACAACAACCCCCAGTCTCTCAAGGAGATGATCTCTCATTGGAGACTCGGTCGTTTTGATGATAATTTATGATAGATTCTCTTTCAATGCAAAAATAGATATTTTACTTTATCACCCAGGTAACCTATAGGTTTAATAAGTAAACATTCTATCGAAAACACCATTTTTAGGTTGGCTCTATAATATAGTTAATTTTTTTTCAAATTATCCCTAGTACACGTGGAACAGGCCATGATAATCATGGTGGGTAGAAGTTGGCAACTGCTTTTATCCTAAGTACTCCACATGTCAGGAGACCAAAAGAAGCAAAGTCACACTGAGTGGTACTTCCAGGTCTTCAGACCAACAGCACCCCTCTTTCCTTCCCCAAAAAAGACCTCCTGGAAAACCCCAAGACTATAATAGAAAAGCTGAGACAATGGAACATAATGGTGATTGTTTAAACGACTTGAGGAATTAGCAACAACAACAACATTATACACATGTGAAAAGCAGTTTGACTTTTGCACTTACAAATGTGCCAGAGCCCAGTGTAGTTAAAAATGATTTACTTTAACTTTTTTGTATACTATATTCCTCTTCTACTTTCTTATCTCCACTCAATCATATTAGGGTATCAAGCTTGTAAAGCTTGAGATTTGAGAACCATCATGAATGGGTGAAGTAGAATCCGTCAGCCTTTGTCATTAAGACTGGGGGCACTACTCAGTAGCAGGCCGACTTAGCTCTAAAAGAAATGGCCGCCTCTGAGATGAGGAACAGATGCCATGTGCAGCCGCTCCTAACATGGAGTACAAACGCTGTTCATCCTGTATCCCTGGATTAGGAGCCCTTACAGGGTACTATCAGCCGGGCCAGCTTAGCCCAGGTTTTTTAATGAGCTTGTTACTGCTCCCCCTCCTCCTTTTTTATCCGGGCTTGGGACCGGCAAAGATGAAGTTATACTATATTCCAAATTTTCATTATTGATATGCTCTACATGTTTTAAATATCAGACCATTCAAACCTTTGCATCAAATAAGATTTATCAAAAAAATGAAGTAAATTATTTTTACAACTTCCTCACTTCAAACATTCTATATTATTAAAATATTGGTTTTGTCAAATGAAAACTATACAATCCATTACAAAGCAACAACGTGCCAACTAAATATATAACAAATGAAAACATCAAGATGCGAATGTTTATTTTCACAAATAAATCAAACTTATACTGTCCTTACTGAAGTGAAAAAATATATTAGGAGGGCTTGGCTCATCAGTGGTGAACCCTCCCAGCGGTTTCGCCAATTTAATCTACGCTTCTCTTAGAGCTTTAATACTGTATTGGATCATTCTGCTTATATATGCTAGACTGCTTTTCACATGTGTAGACATGTGGTGCGCTTACAGTAAAAGCAGTCGCTAACTACCCACCATGATTATCATGGCCCATTTTTGATTGCTATGCTCTGAAAGAAGAACCCTTATGCTCAAAACTGGACAACTCTGTGCTTCACTTCCATCAATAATTGACAATATGACCCAGAATAAGTATATTGCTACGGCGTTTTATGGTTTCCACAAGTCCATATCTCAGAAGGCCAAGTGACACTCACTCCTCACTTTCTTACTGCTACTCTTTTTGTGTTGTTTTCTTGCTTCCCTCTTTCTCTTTATTATTTTTTTTCTTCTTCTCTTTTTTTTCTTCTTTTTCTTCTGTCTATATCGTTGTTTCCTTTGTCTCACTGCTTTGTTCTTATGCATACCTCTGGTGAATCCTGTATAGGGTCTGTGACCCTAAATAAAGGCTTTTTGTTGTTGTTGATCATCATGGCCTGTACCACGTGTACTAGGGATAAGCAAAAAAAAAAAGACTGAAGGGTGAAATCTTAGAAATGGTATTTAAGTAAACTATGGACATAAACTTTTAGGACAGCAGAATATATTGGGAGAGTTCACCACTGATGAGCCAAGCCCTCCCAATATTATTTCATCGCAGTAAGGACAGTAGAAGTTTGATTTATTTGTGAAAAGAAGCCTTCGAGTCTTAATGTTTTCATTTGTTATATATATTCTAATAGTTATACACATAATACTTTTTATTATCTTTACAAGGCTCTTTAAAAATCACTAAAAATGTTTTGAGCAGTTAAAGAGAATCTTTGTATAAATTTTATTCTGTCTCTATTTCAACTTAAAATTTTGAAGGATGCCTTGATCAAATAACTAACACTTTTATTGGATAGCAAATATAGAAATTTGGTATTTTCAACTACAATCCATTTTTTTTTGCTTATCCCTAGTACACGTGGTACAGGCCATGATAATCATGGTGGGTAGAAGTAGGCGAATGCTTTTACTATAAGTGCACCATATTTCTACACATGTGAAAAGCAGTTCGACTTTGCACTTACAAATGTGCCAGAGCCCTGTTTAGTTACTTGCATTCGCTGGTGGGGTTGGACTTTTGCGAGAATTGGGGGCCATTGAAGCATTGCTATTGAGCATTGAGCAATTGATACATTGCACCAATATAAAATAACTTTCCTATTTCATCATTGTGTGAATAGACTCATGTATTGTTTATAATATGTGAAGTCATTCAATCTTCTTATTTGAACACTAATTGAAAGAAAACTATCATAAACTCTTTGAGAGGTACAATTTGGATTATAGATTCGAACTACAAAGGTAATAAGACCAAATCCACACACACACAAAGCTTTATTAAGACCACTGGTCTTATACAGATTCACCACAGGAAGAAATAATAGATGGAGCTCCTATACTCCAGGCAGCGCAGCACCCAACAACAGCCTCCTGGTCCAACGCATGTCCAATGGCCAATAGGACCTAATCCAAATAAATTAATAGTGTGTGACATTTCGGCAACAACGTTATTACCATCATCAGACAAAATATTTTTTTTTTAAATCACAGCATGTTCTTAAATAGACTTCTTTAATAAACTGTTATCAAATGTATCAGAAAACTATTTTCTTCTTATTTGCTATCTTGGTTACATACTTGATAACAGTACTATTTAAGAACGTGCTGTGATATTTTTTCTCATTTATTCTTTTGTTTGATGATGGTGACAGCTCTGTTACTGAAACGTCACACACTACATTAATTTATTTGGATTAGGTCTTGTTACCTTGTAATTTTTACATACTTTGTAATATTTTCTAATAGACAAACAAAGAGTAAAAGTTCTTTGCTTTTTAAAAGGTTGGTTCAAAAGGTAATTTTTTGTGTAAATTTTATCACCAACTGGAGGATCCATTTTTTTTCTATAACTTTTTGATCACTACATTATACAATGGCCACATTCATCCAAATTAAAATTTTCATAAGTGAATAATCCTTACATTTCTCTCTTATTTTTTTCACATTAAATCTTCTTCATGATAAAGCACTATTTGTATTATAGATTATAATACAAGAAAATAAGACCTAATATAAATAAATTAATAGTGTATGATGTTTCAGTAACAGCATTGTTACCATCATTAGACAAAATGATATTTTTCTCATTTATTCTTTTGTCTGATTATGGATTTGGATTAGGTCTTATTTTCTTGTATTATAAGTCTTCTTCAGTTATGTTTCTATTTTTAATGTTGCGTTGTTTTATTAACTGTTCAGAGAAACATTAGAAGCTTTGATTTATTTTAGCAAAATAATAAGCTTTTTTTTAAGTAGTGACAATTGACAATTAAAAACCAGTTTATTGACATCTAGTCAACGGTCAAAAGAGAGTTTACAAAGTTTAAAACAGTTTAGGAAACACCAGACGAGGCCTTCACAGAAGGGACGTCCGGATCTCAGGAGCCCTCCGTAAGTTTAGACAGTCCCAGTTCATGTTGCCTGCAAGCTCAACATGCTTGATGATAGGTTTGGGGAACTTGGCGAGAATAATTCTCAGAGGAGAGTGAGCATACATCCTATCAAGGTCGGATCGCGTGTAAAACATCCGCCCTGACTGTATTGCACTTATATAAGGGGCCCAGGTAAGTTACATCACTCAGGTGGTCGAACTTTTTTTAAGTAGTGACCTCGATATTGGAAACATTTTGGATCGCATATCAGCGATGGGAATATCAGCCATTTGTACCTAACATATTAACCATTTCATTTTCTAATATAAGGATGGTCTAAACTGTTGGTTTTCAACCGCTACGATCCGGGTTCGGTTCCTGCATTGGGCACTTTTTTCTGATAAAAAAATGCTCCAATATCCCACGATTCTTGCAAAAGTCCAACCCCAACAGCGAGTGCAAATAATCAAATGGGGCTCTGGCACATTTGTAAGTGCAAAAGTCGAACTGATTTTCACATGTGTAAACATGTGGTGCCCTTACAGTAAAAGTAGTCGCCTACTTCTAACTACCATGATTATCATGGCCTGTACCACGTGTACTAGGGATAAGCAATAATATTAACAAGTTCTTAGAAATAATATTCAAAAAACTATGGACACATCTTTTTGTATCATTTTTCTAGGCCTCTCTCCAATTTGCCCAATATTAACTACAGTTTGAACCGTACTATAACAACGCCAAAATGAATCTAATTTTTTTGTTGTTTTTATAACCACGCTTGGAACAATTATAACTAGGGACTTGAGAATTATGCTATTGTACCCAAATTGCTGTCATAAAGAGGTTTCATTGTTGATAAAGCACAATTTGGATTATAGATTATAACTATGAGAAAATAAGACCTAATCCAAATAAATTAATAGTGTGTGACGTTTAGGCAAAGCATTGTTACCATAATCAGACAAAAGAATAAATGAGAAAAAAATATCACAGCATGTTCTTAAATAGTACTGTTATCAAGATAACAATTCAGTTGCCGAAATGTCACACACTATGTGGTACAGACTCATCCTGTATCCCTGGATTAGGAGTCCTTACAGAGTACTATCAGCGGGGCCAACTGAAACCAGGTTTTTGTGAATTTGTAACTGCTCCCCCTCTTCCTTTTTCATCTGGGCTTGAGACCGTCAAAGGCGGATAATAATAATAAGAAGAAAGAAGACTATAAAATTTGTAACAAATAAATTTACTGGCAATGTATTTCTTTTAATCAGAAATCTTTCGAGACCTTTTTATATTTAATGAGAAAAAACACATTGCCAGTAAATTTATTTGTTACAAATTTTATAGATAGTTGGAAATTAAATTTATGAAAAAAAAGGAGACTATGATGAATGTTATGATGAATTTATAGATTTGAACCTCCCATGACAAACATTGATTTCGGCCACTTATCAGATGGATTGCTCATAGCATCTACTGACCCAACTACAATTTAACATAGATTTTAATTCAACAGGGTGAAAAATAAATCTCTTTGGTTTCATATTAAATAAGCTTGACACTCTTCTCTCTCTCTCTCTCTCTTATACAGTAAAACTACCTCCCTGTAAAGGACACCTAATTGCAGAGCCAAATTATCCTTTAGGGAGAGGTGTCCTCTTACTGGAAAGTTTCTAAATAGTGAAAATGGTAATTTTGTTAATGAAAACTGTCCTTTGTAGAGAGGTGTCCGCTAAAGGGAGTTTATACTGTATATAACAAGTTATTTGTAGGTTAACATCATAGTACTGCTATATCAAAACTGTAGCAATGCTAGTATTATGGCATTATGCCATAATTACTCCCCAAGTCCTGTTAACTGACTCAGTGTGGCGGGGAGGTGACCCTTGGCAGGACAGTATGTCTGGAGTCTTGTACTCCTGGTATCCTAGATGTAAAGACTGTTCTACTAAGCCCAGCTGAATGTTAATAGGCAAAGTCTTACCTTTTTGTACCTTAGTTGTTCCCATCAACAGGAAATCAAGCACCCAATTACTCCGAATGATAAGAAGATAAGCTCCACCTATAATTACTGGCACATGGCTTGAGACCCTATAATCACCTAGCACAATCTCTTTCTCTATATATAAGGTTGTCCCAGAAGTTAGTGTTTTTCTTAAAATGTTGATTTTCATATTTCTTGGTGAATATTATTATTACGGCGAATACATAATGCTACATAATACAATCACTTTATATATAAATTAAAGACATTATACATAACAGGGAATAATATTGGTATTTCAATTTTTGGCAAGTGTTTATGAACTTTTGGGACAACCTTGTATTTACAGCATAACCTCATTAATTTGCCACTTTACGATAATTCGACCATGTTTTGATGTCCCAACCTACAGCCTATCAAATAACAAATGGTAATTCGACACTATCGATAATTCAACTCTACCGATAATTCGACCATTCAAATTTTGACAGTTGATTGTTGTTTACATATACAGTAGAACTTCCCTGTAAAGGACACATAATTGCAGAGCCAAATTGTCTTTACGTATAGATGTCCTCTTACCGGAGAGTTGCTAAATAGTAAAAAAGGTTATTTTGCAGGTGAAAACGGTCCTTTGTAGAGAAGTGTCCTCTAGCAAGAGTGTCATTTCAAGGAGATTCTACTGTTCAACTTTAACATTGACAAGGTATTACAGAAGGGAGTGAGTTAAAAGAGAAGCAAACTTTAGGATTACGCCTGCCCACTTTTGGTTTCTGGGTAGTTTAAGTTTCACTTTGCAGTGCCGTTGCAAATGTTGTGAGTGTTATTGTTTTTTACACTGGCTGTTTAAGCTTCATGTGCTTTGAAATTAATAATAATATTTTCTTTTTAATTTACAATAGAGAAATATATTTTTTTAAGTTTTTCATTTATTTATAAATACAGTAGAACCTCCCTTTAGCGGATACCTCGCTAGCGGACACCTCTCTATAAAGGACAGTTTTCATTTGCAAAATTACCATTTTTACTATTTAACAACTCTCCGTTAAGAGGACACCTCTCCCTAAAGGACAGTTTGGCTCTGCAATTAGGTGTCCTTTACAGGGAGGTTCAACTGTATTTTCCTTTTTTAAATGAACCAATCATTATAATGAAGCTACAATGATTATGATAATTATTTCAATATTCCATTTCTGTGTTAGTTTAAATAAATGGAGGTGGCAAGTATGTCAGTTTCTACCAAAAAAATATCAGAAACATGGTCAGTATTATATGCTACACACATATGTCCTCCCTCAACTAAAGCTTGAAACTCACAGCATTCCTGTGGGAACAGTCTGTTAGAGGATACATTGGGACAGGACCATTTATGTAATCCAATTTAAAGAATATCTAACAACCATTATTCAGTTTTCTCTCATCTTAACTTCAATTCCCTCCTATAGATTACAATATCCTCACTCATACACTATCAGATATCCCTATTAAACCTTTTATATATATATACAGTAGAATTTCCCTGTAAAGGGCACCTAATTGCAGAGCCAAAGTGTCCTTTAGGGAGAAGTGTTCTCTTACCAGAGAGTTGCTAAATAGTAAAAATGGTAATTTTGCAAATGAAATCTGTCCTTTGTAGAGAGGTGTCCGCTAAAGGGAGGTTCTACTATATATTTTTTATTATTATTATCCGATGGTATAATTATACAAGAACATCAAGACTAAATTCATAGATAAAATTCACAATCTTGGTAGGGTTAGTATATAGGCCCTGACTTGAGGCTCTAATGCATTCCATGAGGTGATCTGGTGAGGTCTCTTTGGTCCTGCAGATGGTGTATTGTGGGAAGGTCTTTACACCAACATGGAAGAGAAGCAGTCTTGTATGGCCAGTTTTGAGCCTGGAAATATAGGTTGCTGCCTGTCAGTTCATCCCACATTCCAGAATAGCTCCAGGCTTTTGGTTATTCAAATACCAGGCTTTTATATAGTTTTCTTAAAACTTATGCCAGATAGTGTCTGAAGCAAATATTGGAGGTAATTTTTTCAAGGAATAAGAACTAACTGATGTTTTACGTCCGCTCATAAAATATCCTTCCTTTCTTCTTTCAGTACCTTATCTACTTGGGGTGAGCCACACGGTCTCTCCATATCTCCCTCCTTCAATGTCTTCCTCTACTGAGGGTGGGCCACATGGTCTCTCTGTATCTCCCTCCTTCAATGTCTTCCTCTACTGAGGGTGGGCCACATGGTCTCTCCATATATCCCTCTTTCAATTTCTTCCTCTACTGAGGGTTGGCCAAATGGTCTCTCCATATCTCCCTCCTTCAATGTCTTCCTCTACTGAGGGTGGGCCAAATGGTCTCTCCATATCTCACTCCTTCAATGTCTTCCTCTACTGAGGGTGGGCCACATGGTCTCTCCATATCTCCCTCCTTCAATGTGTTCCTCTACTGAGGGTGGGCCACGTGGTCTTTCTATATCTCCCTCCTTCAGTGTCTTCCTCTACTGAGGCTGGGTCACATGGTCTTTCCATATCTCCCTCCTTCAGTGTCTTCCTCTAATGAGGGTGGGCCACATGGTCTTTCCATATCTCCTCCTTCAGTGCCTTCTTCTACTGAGGGTGGGCCATATGGTCTCTCCATATCTCCCTCCTTCAGTGTCTTCCTCTACTGAGGGTGGCTAACATGGTCTCTCCATATATCCCTCCTTCAATGTGTTCCTCTACTTAGGGTGGGCCACGTGGTCTTTCCATATCTCCTCCTTCAGTGTCTTCCTCTACTGAGGGTGGCTAACATGGTCTTTCCATATCTCCCTCCTTCAGTGTCTTTCTTTACTGAGGGTTGGCCACATGGTCTTTCCATATCTCCCTCCTTCAGTGTCTTCCTCTACTGAGGCTGGGCCACATGGTATTTCCATATCTCCTCCTTCAGTGCCTTCCTCTACTGAGGGTGGGCCATATGGTCTCTCCATATCTCCCTCCTTCAACGTCTTCCTCTACTGAGGGTGGGCCATATGGTCTCTCCATATATCCCTCCTTCAATGTGTTCCTCTACTGAGGGAGGGCCACATGGTCTTTCCATATCTCCCTCCTTCAGTGTCTTCCTCTACTGAGGGTGGGCCACATGGTCTTTCCATATCTCCCTCCTTCAGTGTCTTCCTCTACTGAGGCTGGGCCACATGGTCTTTCCATATCTCCCTCCTTCAGTGTCTTCCTCTACTGAGGGTGGGCCACATGGTCCTTCCATATCTCCTCCTTCAGTGCCTTCCTCTACTGAGGGTGGGCCATATGGTCTCTCCATATCTCCCTCCTTCAACGTCCTCCTCTACTGAGGGTGGGCCATATGGTCTCTCCATATATCCCTCCTTCAATGTGTTCCTCTACTGAGGGTGGGCCACGTGGTCTTTCCATATCGCCTCCTTCAGTGTCTTCCTCTACTGAGGGTGGACCATATGGTCTTTCCATATCTCCCTCCTTCAGTGTCTTCCTCTACTGAGGGT
This sequence comes from Cordylochernes scorpioides, assembly GCA_030710605.1. Classification (NCBI taxonomy): domain Eukaryota; kingdom Metazoa; phylum Arthropoda; class Arachnida; order Pseudoscorpiones; family Chernetidae; genus Cordylochernes; species Cordylochernes scorpioides. The sequence continues at coordinate 25,167,274 of CP092880.1, forward strand.
GGGCCACATGGTCTTTCCATATCTCCTCCTTCAGTGTCTTCCTCTACTGAGGCTGGGCGACATGGTCTTTCCATATCTGCCTCCTTCAGTGTCTTCCTCTACTGAGGGTGGGCCACATGGTCTTTCCATATCTCCTCCTTCAGTGCCTTCCTCTACTGAGGGTGGGCCATATGGTTTATCCATATCTCCCTCCTTCAACGTCTTCCTCTACTGTGGGTGTACCACATGGTCTTTCCATATTTCCCTCCTTCAGTGTCTTCCTCTACTGAGGGTGGGCCACATGGTCTTTCCATATCTCCCTCCTTAAGTGTCTTCCTCTACTGAGGGTGGGCCACATGGTCTCTCCATATCTCCCTCCTTCAATGTGTTCCTCTACTGAGGGTGGGCCACGTGGTCTTTCTATATCTCCTCCTTCAGTGTCTTCCTGTACTGAGGGTGGGCCACATGGTCTTTCCATATCTCCCTCCTTCAGTGTCTTCCTCTACTGAGGCTGGGCCACATGGTCTTTCCATATCTCCCTCCTTCAGTGTCTTCCACTACTGAGGGTGGGCCACATGGTCTCTCCATATCTCCCTCCTTCAGTGTCTCCCTCTACTGAGGGTGGCTAACATGTTCTCTCCATATATCCCTCCATCAATGTGTTCCTCTACTTAGGGTGGGCCACGTGGTATTTACATATCTCCTCCTTCAGTGTCTTCCTCTACTGAGGGTGGCTAACATGGTCTTTCCATATCTCCCTCCTTCAGTGTCTTTCTTTACTGAGGGTTGGCCACATGGTCTTTCCATATCTCCCTCCTTCAGTGTCTTCCTCTACTGAGGCTGGGCCACATGGTCTTTCCATAACTCCCTCCTTCAGTGTCTTCCTCTACTGAGGCTGAGCCACATGGTCTTTCCATATCTCCCTCCTTCAGTGTCTTCCTCTCCTGAGGGTGGGCCACATGGTCCCTCCATATCTCCTCCTTCAGTGCCCTCCTCTGTTGAGGGTGGGCCATATGGTCTCTCCATATCTCCCTACTTCAACGTCTTCCTCTACTGAGGGTGGGCCATATGGTCTCTCCATATATCCCTCTTTCAATGTGTTCCTCTACTGAGGGTGGGCAATATGGTCTCTCCATATATCCCTCCTTCAATGTGTTCCTCTACTGAGGGTGGGCTAAATGGTCTTTCCATATCTCCCTCCATCAGTGTCTTCCTCTACTGAGGGTGGGCCACATGGTCTTTCCATATCTCCCTCCTTCAGTGTCTTCCTCTACTGAGGCTGGGCCACATGGTCTTTCCATATCTCCCTCCTTCAGTGTCTTCCTCTACTGAGGGTGGCTAACATGGTCTTTCCATATCTCCCTCCTTCAGTGTCTTTCTTTACTGAGGGTTTTGGCCACATGGTGTTTCCATATCTCCCTCCTTCAGTGTCTTCCTCTACTGAGGCTGGGCCACATGGTCTTTCCATATCTCCTCCTTCAGTGCCTTCCTATACTGAGGGTGGGCCAGATGGTCTCTCCATATCTCCCTCCTTCAACGTCTTCATCTACTGAGGGTGGGCCATATGGTCTCTCCATATATTCCCTCCTTCAATGTGTTCCTCTACTGAGGGAGGGCCACATGGTCTTTCCATATCTCCCTCCTTCAGTGTCTTCCTCTACTGAGGGTGGGCCATATGGTCTCTCCATATCTCCCTCCTTCAAAGTCCTCCTCTACTGAGGGTGGGCCATATGGTCTCTCTATATATCCCTCCTTCAATGTGTTCCTCTACTGAGGGTGGGCCACGTGGTCTTTCCATATCGCCTCCTTCAGTGTCTTCCTCTACTGAGGGTGTACCATTTGGTCTTTCCATATCTCCCTCCTTCAGTGTCTTCCTCTACTGAGGGTGGGCCACATGGTCTTTCCATATCTCCTCCTTCAGTGCCTTCTTCTACTGAGGGTGGGCCATATGGTCTCTCCATATCTCCCTCCTTCAACGTCTTCCTCTACTGTGGGTGGGCCACATGGTCTTTCCATATTTCCCTCCTTCAGTGTCTTCCTCTACTGAGGGTGGGCCACATGGACTTTC
>CP092880.1:25176602-25297280 GCA_030710605.1 Cordylochernes scorpioides
GATCTTTATATTACTTCCACAGGTATAGCTATAAGTTGAGGGAATCCTCATCTTCTCAGCTTATAGCTATGTCTTTGGAATTATTATAAAGATTTGAAAGCTTGTACTTTGCATGAATAAAGAAATACATTTCTACTGTTTATATTCTTTTTTTAATACTTCATATAAATTTTTACTTCTAAGAATATATTGTTGCTCCATGGAAAGGGGAATGCCATTGTCCCGTTAGTCAGCCACATTTCAGAGTTCCCTGTTCACGGTAATCGTAGCGGCCCGGAGCTCACGACACAGTACTACAGGGCAGTCCCTTACTTGTGTTGCTTCTCTCTCCCGACACGTAGAGGAGGGGTTGAACTTTTGTGCAGGTGTGGATATTGTAACTGCTGTGATAGAGATGCTTGTAGATATCTGAAGCTTTTTATTGGACACAACAATAGCAAACAATTGCCTGAAAGTAAGACAAAAGAAATGTCTAGCAATGAACAATGTGCTAAATAAAAAATAATTTTAATTTTATTTTCCAAAAATAAATCCTATTTTTAACTAAACCATACAAAACCTGAAAGAATACTTTCACCTTCAAAAATATGATGCATTCATGACTTTTGAAGATTGACGAGCTAGAATTCACACACCAAATAGGGGTTTAGAACAAAAGCAAATAGTTCTAAAAGACCTCTTTAAAATATGATTTTTTTTTCAAATAAAAAAATGTTTTTTATTTATTTTCTGAATTCATTCGCTTGCTTTCCAAAGCCTTTATTCGCTGAGATAAAATAGTATTTGAAAATTTCTTTGCTAAAAAAAAATATGAATACAGTTTTATCAATTTTTATTTTTATTTTATTTCAATTTAAAGCTTCCATACATGTATGCCTTTACATTTGTCTATACATATATATTTACAATAATTTTAGGCCGTGAATAGTCATATGATGTTAACAATGAGAAAGAGAGAAAAAAACGAGAAAAAAAGAACTGTGTGCAAAAGAAAGAAGTGTCTGGCAATATGTACAATAAGCATTAATAAAATATCAGTTTCTTAAAAGATATTTGTTGTTATATAATTCAAAATATATCTGCAAAAGGTATTGAATTTAATATACCTTTCTTTACTGGAAATAAAAATACCTGGATCTGTTACTAATAAATTATTGTCGATTCTATAGTCTTGTGTAAAACAGGCAACAAAAATTTTATTAACATCATGAAACGCGATATCCCAAACTCAGGGATATTTGCGTCGATACCTCTCTCTACATCACAACAAATCGGCTATATACAATCCTGTTCACAATTCATTATTTTACATAATTTTCAGTTCAATCCAAACCATAAAACAAAAGAATGTCCGAATGTACAAATATGTTGCATCTGTGGAACCCAGGGCAATCACGTCTGTACAAAAGAGCTAAGATGTCATAACTGTTCAAAGAATCCAAGACTTATGAATAGTCCGATTAACCATAAACCAAATACAAATGATTGTCCTCAATATAAATTGCAGGTTGATAGAACAGTGAGAATAATCTCAATATCTCATCGGTTCAGAAGAGGAATGAATAACGGATTTAGTTATGTGTAAACATGATGATCACTGCTCTACCATATAGAGGAAACATAAAATGTTTACAACAGAATATTAGAAAAAGTATGACAGCTTTAAACGAACTTACAATTTCAACGAATAATAATCCACCCGATATTATACTACTTCAAGAACCATATGTTTTAAATAAACAGGTAATATTTGATTTAGACTCACCAATAATTTATTCGACGACTTCAGAAATTATTTACACAGCAACAATAATTGTGAATAAAAATATAAAATTCAAAAATTAGATAATTTTACGAATCAATTCTGTACTGCAATATCTGTCATAACCTCAAATTCGTTTGTAGTAATCGGAATTTTTTACTTTCATCCCAATTCCTGTAATGATACTCACTTAGATTTTATAAGAAACTTGATCAATACTTTTTCAAATAACCCAATAGTCCAATGCGGAGATTTCAATTCCCATCATCCAATATAGTTCGACAAAATAACAAATTCAAATGGTTACAAATTGCAAACAATAATAAATGAAAATCACTTGTACATTCACTTGTACATGATAAAACTCCAACATGTAGAGGGGCAAGTATAGTAGATCTAACAATCTCGAATAGACTTTCAATAAATATGATCAGACATTGGACCACCTCATCACTGATGAATATTTCTGATCATTTGGCTATTCAATTTGAAATTCACTCAAAATTTAATTATCTAAAAGATAAACAGAATTCTACATGGAAATTCAATGAAAAACACGCCAACTGGACACATTTTTCCAAAAATCTCAAGTATCAAGAATTTATCAAATTAAAGAACGAGGCAGATATGGTGGAAAATTGCACGGATATTGATAAAGTTGTAAACAAACTCACGGATAACATAATAGAAGCAGCTTACATATCATTAAAAGTAAAATCAAACAACTACACATACGATGCAGGTATAAAATGGTGGAATAAAGAACTTGAACAAATGAAAACACATTTTCATTATGTAAGAAACTTATTTTATCACAGTAAGACTATCGATGCAACAAGATTTAAACAAGTCAGAAACAAATTTAATGATATGATAAAGAATGGAAAGAGAAACAGTTTGAAAAATTTCATTGAAGAAAATGAATCAAATGATCCTTTTGGTAACGCAAATAAAATTTTCTAAAAGCTCAAATCCTCAAACAAACAAAAAGGACTTCCCAAAATAGATAACAATCAAGAATCAGAAAAATAAAAACGCATTACAGACATAATAAATGTATTAATTGCAGATGACAGAATTGATCAAGACAACCATCAACAAGAATTGATTAGAAGTTACGAACCTTTTCTAATGAATTCAAGCGCTATTTATATTGATACCGAAGAAATAGAATATCTAATTGACAATAGCAATGTTAAAAAGTCACCAGGTCATGATAATATCAGTAATAACATGATGAAATACGCAAAGACTCTGTTACTTCCGCGGTGCTACATTCGTTATTAAATAAATGTATTCAGATGGGATATTTTCCAAGGGAATGGAAAACGACAGTTTTAAAAATTCTAATGAAACCAAACAAATCTAACGTCGAATCAATAAAAAGCTATCGACCTATTTCGTTAACATCTAATCTGTCTAAGATCTACGAAAAAGTTATTAAAAAGAAAATTTATGAATATTATATGCAAAATAATTTATTAAGTCCCAAACAGCATGGATTCATCAAGTCAAAATCTACTATTACAGCCTTGAATAATATAATCGATATAATAATGGAACACAGAACCAAAGAACTGACAGCTCTAGTCACAATAGATATTGCGGGAGCCTTTGATAACGCATGGTGGCCTGCGATTTTAAAAATAATAGATGAAGATAATTTGCCGGAAAGTTTAATAAGGACTATTCAATCATATTTCAAATCGAGGAAAACGAAATTTACATATGAGAACTTAACAATAAATAAACAAATTACAAAGGGATGTCCGCAGGGTGGCCCGCTATCTCCACTACTATGGATAATATTACTAAACGATCTTTTGATCAAATATCAAGTTCCTAATAGTGAAGTGGTATGTTATGCGGATGATGTATCAATTATATGCTGGCACAACAATTGCAAAGACCTGAAATTAGTTATAGAAAAGGCATTGAATACGATTGATGTATGGTGTAAGAGTAACAAACTTGAAATAAGTCTAGAAAAAACTAATATACTTTATTTACATAACAAAGAAAAAACCCCAATCAAATTTAATAGTGAAATAATCATACCAACTCTGAAGACCAAAATTTTAGGAATAATAATTGCAAATCACAGAAGAAGAAACAAAATAAATTTTACATACCACATAGAAGAAATAGTAAATCGTACAAAACATTTTAAAAATGATCTCTTCTCAATTTGCGGGAAATCTTGGGGTCTAAGCACCCAGAAAAGGCTAAATTTATATAAACCCATTTTCAGACCAATACTTACATATGGAGCCGAAATTTGGTTCAAATATTTAAATAAAAAATGTTTACAAAAATTAAATTCAACCCAATATCAAATACTAACATGGTGTATACAAGCCTATAAATCCACATCATATAGCTGTGTTCATAGTTTGGCCAACATTCCTCTGATCTCAGACTTTATCGGATCCAGAATCATGATATTTGATCTGAGAAACTTATCCACAGATGATCAACAATTATATGACCCATTTATTCCAGGAATTATAGATACCTTTCTCAAATCAAGAATGAATGTTCTGAAAAACGAAGCGAATAATACTTTCTTAAGCTTTTTTCCCCAGGAAATCCCTAAATACTTTCGTCCAAATTTTTATAATACTCAATTTGTTACAAACCACGGAAATTTCAAAAGTTTTTTAAATAGAATAAAGGCAGTGGAGGATTCAAGTTGCTTTTTTGGTATGGAGGAACAAACCTCAAGACATCTACTGATCGATTGCCCAGCATTTCAAGATTATAGAATAAAAAATGAACTAGTTGTTTGTGAAATTAACGATTTGATTTCCGATAAAAAATCATATTTAAAGTTTAATTCATTTTGTAAATACATTCTAAACCTTCTACAAAATCTGGATCTCTAATGTTTTCATGCGTTGAATAATGTAAATAACATATGTAAATAAACTTTTCTCCTTGTTTGGCGCAAGTATCCCTTGCGGGATATAGCGCTTTGGAAATAAAATAATTGTAATAATTGTAATAATTAACCAAAGAAAATTGTCCGAAGAGAAAAACAAACAACAAAGCAAAACGTACAAAGCAAGCATAGCAATTCTTTTCCTTCTAAGTTTCCCTCTCCCTTTTCCAATTTAAAAGAAAGTTGTGAATAAATTTGCAAAATTGAACAAAATTTTTATACCTCTCTTTATCGTCTACAAATTCATCAAGCTGTCCAATACGACCAAATTTGTTTTCCCTATAAACCCGGAAAATTGGGCAATTCATAAGTAGATGATTCGAGTCCTGAATTTCACCTCCGCAGAAGCATCCTGGTTCCTTCACCGCGCCGATAGTTGCCAAAAATTTCCCAAAATTACCATGATCTGTAATAAATTGGATATTATAAAAATTTGGACGGAAAAATCTTGGGATTCCAGATAAGAAAAAGCTTCTGAAAATTTCATTAGTATTATCAAAAATATATTTCATTTTTGCGTGTAAGAATGATTTGACTATACTTGGAGCATGGGGTTCGTAAGTAATTAGATCTTCAGTGGACAGTTGAGCTAGATCATATTTGATTATTCTAGATTCTATATAGTCTGTTAGGAGTGGAATTTTTGCCAAACTATGCACACAGTTTGATGAGGTGGTTTTATATGCTCTAACTGCCCATAAAATGATCTGATACTGCATGGAATTCAGTTTTTGTTTAGAACGATTGTTTAAATATTTAAACCAAATTTCTGATCCGTATGTAAGTACAGGCCTTATTATTGTTTTATATAAAGTTAACCTCTTTTGAGTATCTAATTGCCGCTTAGTGAACATAATACATTTTTCATACGCCTCGCCTTACACAGAATATCATTTACATGCGGAGTAAAGTTAACTTTATTTTTCCATTTGTGATTTGAGAATTTCATTCCCAGAATTTTTACTTGCTTGACCGGCCTAATTATATTGTTATTAACCTTAATAGGTATTTTTTCTCAGTTATGCAGGTATAGCAAATTAGTTTTCTCTGTACTGATCGTTAATTTATTTCTATTACACCATTGGATCACATAATTTAAGATGTATTCACTTGCGGTTTTTAGTCCTTTAATAGTCTTATTCCAGCAAATTATTGTAACGTCGTCTGCATAACATATAATATCGGCATTCATTGATTCAAAATTTATCAAAAAATCATTTAGCAAAATATTCCATAGAAGTGGTGATAAAGGTCCACCCTGTGGACATCCTTTAGTTAGTTTATTATAAAAAGTTTCTGATTCGTATGTAAATTTCACCTCCCTTTCATTATTCAAATAATATTTTATGATCCGTATTAAATCTGAGGGAACATTATCATTATCCATTCTTTTTATAATCGCAGGCCACCATGCATTGTCGAATGCACCAGCTATATCTATAGCTATCAAGGAAGTCAATTATTTTTGTTTATGTTTCAATATAGTTTCTATAATTTTTTCCATTCCAGTAATAGTTGATCTAGATTTCATAAAGCCATGCTGCCTTGAGCTCATTAGATTATTTTCTAAATAATAGTTACTTAATTTATATTTTATTATACTCTCAAATGTTTTAGAGAGATTAGATGTCAATGATATAGGTCTATAACTTTTATTTACTTCATAATTTGTTTTGCCTGGTTTTGGAATTATTTTTAAGAATGATTATTTTCCATTCATCCGGATAGTATCCCATTTCTATACATTTATTGAATAATTGATGCAGAATTGGGATTATTTTTATTTTAGCTTGTCTGATCATATTGTTACTAATGTAATCAGGGCCCGGTGCTTTTTTAATATTAGTTTTTAAAATTGTTTTCTCTATTTCCTTAGATTCAATATAAACACTATTTTTATTTTTATATTTAGGCGTATAATTTTTAATCAAAATATGATCATCTTCATCTAAACCTCCAATATCATCCTGAAATAGATCGTTCATTAAACTTTTTATTTTGTCGATCTTTAAATGATCTGGTAAATTATCTATTAGAGGTAATCCTAAATTTCTATTTTTCGATCTCAATGACTTGTAAATCCTATAAGCATTACCAAATGCGTTAGTTGAATGACTTTCTTCTATAAAATTTCTCTAACTCGCTCTTTTTGCCTTTTTAATTTTATTTAAATATTTATTTCTCATTGATTTATAGGTCTTTTCATAGACCACTCCATATGCCGATAATACAAATTTCTAATATAGTGGAAATCGTTTTTCATATTCTCCAGCTTCCCATCCCACCAGTATGTATTTGTTTCATGATTTCCGCTTCTTGTCTTGACATTTAGTGACAGATAAGCTGCCTCTTTAATTATTCGTGTGAGAGTCTTTACAATGTTGTCAATATCTTTGATGTTTGACGCGTGGTTTATCTTGGTGATATTATTATCTACATCTTGTATTGATTTTTTTCGGTAAATGTTTTCCAATCAGCATCTTTTTCTATAAATTTCCATGTTGAGTTTTGAACTGTCATTTGCCAGTTAAAATTATGATAAATGTCAAAGGTTATTGCAACGTGATCTGAAATGTGCCTCAATATAGTCGTCAATCCAGTCGGACAATCCAGTAAAAGATGTATTGAGGTTTGTTCTTCATGTCCACAAAAACAACTCGAGTCTTCCACCGCTTTAATTCTTTTCAAAAAGCTTCTGAAATTCCCATGATTAGAAATTAATTGAGAATTATGAAAGTTTGGTCGGAAATATTTTGGTATGCTGTTAGGGAAGAAGCTTTTATTATTTAAAAATTTATACCATATCTCCGATCCATAAGAAAGCATTGGCCTAAATATTGTTTTATATAATGTCTCTTTTGGGTACTCAGACCCCAAGCTTTTCCGCTAATTGACAGTAGCAGATTTTTTAAATATTTTTGCTTTATTTAGTGTAATATCTATGTGAGGATTGAAATTAAGTTTTTTCTTTCTAAAATGATTTGCAAAAGTGACTCCCAATATTTTAATTTACTGTACTGGCATAATTATTTTGTTTTTAAACTTTATTGCGGACATGTCTTTATTGTGAAAATGCAGAATGTTAGTTTTCTCAAGACTTATTTTCAGTTTATTCTGAGTACACCATTGATCGATTTCTTCCAAGATTAATTCTATCATATTTTTAAGAGTATCCTTGTCTTTATTCCAAACTATTATTGTCACATCATCAGCATAACACAGTATTTCAGAATTGGGTATATCTGCATTTTGTTCAATAAATCATTCAGTAATATCAGCCATAGCAATGATGGAGACAGTGGTCCCCCCCCCCCGCCCTGTGGACAGCCTTTTGAAATTGTTTTATTAACCTTCTTATCACCATAAGTAAAAATTGTTTTTCTTTTATTCAAGAAAGATTTCAATTTTTTTGTCAAATCAGCAAGTATATTATCTTGATCTATTCTCTCAAAAAGAGCTGACCACCATGCGTTGTCAAATGCACCATCTATATCGATTGCAATTAACGACACTAAATGATTCTGTCAATGTTCTAATATAACCTCTGTTATTTTTATGTTATCGTTGATTTCATTTTTATAAATCCATGCTGTCAATTGTTTAAAATATTATTTTATTGATAAAATTCGTAAATTTCAAAAGGATTTTTTTCAAAAATTTGAAAAGATTTGATATTACAGATATAGGTCGATAACTTTGTCCATTAATTCAATCACCTTTTGTTCTTTCAAATTTTCTGGTTATTTTTCAATAATGGGTATTCCCTTTAGTTCTTTTGATATTCTAAATTTACTAAAAATCTTAAATGCGTTTCCAAATAGATTATTAATAAAGTTTTCTTCTATAAAGAATCGCCAATTGATTCTTTTAGCTTTTTTTAAATTACATTATTGTATTTATTTCTAACTGATTTAAATATAGTCTATTTGTTCCATTATGATAATATAAATTCCTTAAATAGTGAAAATACATTTTCATTTTTTCCAGTTCGCTATTTCACCAGTTAATTCTAGAGAACTCTAAGATTTGTGGGCTTAACATCCAAATATTGGTAGGTGGCTTCTATTAATAGATTCGCGATTCCAATTATCACTTGATCAATATCTGTTTCGTTTTCTGCTTTAGCTATTGCCTTTTCCAATCGATGTATTTCTAATATTGATATGTTATCAGCATATATCGACCAGTTTGCATATTTTCCCCTGAATTTCCACGTAGATTTTTGTTTATTGATCGAATAATTGATTTTTGTTTTATCCATCACTAAAAGTTGATCATGGCACATTTTCGAAAAATTAGAATTGAAAGGGTATCATTTCACATATTAATTGAATAATTTTTGAAGATCATTTGCTGTTGGAAATTGGTTTGGAAAAAAAGTTGGTTTGTTTTTCAGATAGACAACCCTATAAGTAATCCGAAGACGCGGTAACGAGTGAGAGTGCAGTAAGTAATCCTAAAACGCAGTAAGGAGTTAGAGTGCAGTAAGTATATAGGTAAATACAGACAAATATTTTAATCTTTCAATTTGCAAAAGGTCCTTTTATTTTTAAGCTCTTATTTATTTCTCGATATATGCAGATATGTGTGTAAAATTTACATATATTTTAGAAAATGATTTCTGTATATAAGTAGAAATAATATTAAAAATAATTATTCCCCTGAAGAGAATCATAACGAGGTAAGTTTATTATTTATTACCAGTTGCAAACAAAACACGCTATATCCGATCTGGATAATTGCGCGTGAAACTATCTGCAATAACTCATATTGTAGTAGAGTAGGTTACAGTATTATCAAAAGAAAACAAGAAAAATAGCATTGAATAAACCTATACATTAAACAAATAAGCAACAACATGAGAAGACAGAAGAAACCGAAAGGTAGTTATTTACAATAGGTTGAGCAATGATGGAAGTTGATTTAATGAAGTTATCTGTAATAATTAGTATCGTGGAGAGAGAAAGTTGATCAAGTTGAGCTATTTACAATGAGTTATATTCTAAAATAACTTATTATTTAAATTGATGTAAACCAAGTCGCATAGTAGTGTAATTCCTCAAGCTGCATGAAAAACATGCCTAAGAACATTGGTTCAATTGGCCATTGATGAGGGCAGTCAATATCCTAGAGCGGCTGAAGCATTGAGGAAGGAAACGTACGTAGATGATATATTGACCAGGGCAGAGGATTCAGAGTCGGCCATACTGTTGAGAAAAGAACATATATGTCTCTTACAAAAAGGAGGATTTGTTCTCAAGAAGTGGACCTCCAATGATCCGACAATTCTGAATCAAATACCCGAGGATGCCCGTCTTAAGAAAATCCGGTTTGATGACGTAGAAGTGGTGAAAACGCTCGGTTTGAGATGGGATCCAGTGAGGGATTACTTTTTGTACAGCTTCCAGGAGCCTACACAAGGAGATGAAATCACTAAGCGTGGCATGCTATTGCTGGTGGCAAAACTGTAAGATCCCATGGGATGGTTGGTGCCCGTTTATTCAGCCATTGTGGGTAGCTGGGAAAGATTGGGATGCACCGATAGACGGACCTATAAAAGAACAGTGGAAGAAGTTTCGAGAACAACTGGGATGTCTTTGAACAGTTCGGATACCCCTTGGTTGGGCTTAATGGGAATCCAGGACATTCAGCTGCTTGGATTCAGCGATGCCTCAGAAGATGCGTATGCAGCCGCTGTATATATAAGAATTAGTGGAAGCGATGGCATCAAAGCGGAGTTGGTGGCGGCCAAGACGCGTTTGGCACCCGTCCGGCGAATCTCTATTCCACGCCTGGAGTTATGCGCGGCTGTCTTGCTAACTCGCCTAATTACACACATTCTGACGGTGGTGCGACTTGATCTGGGGACTATTGTCTGTTGGACGGATGCGACCATCGTCCTGGCATGGATAAAGACTATCGTTAGAACCTTGCCAACCTTCGTGGGAAATCGGATATTAGAAATACAGACAAGCCGCCAGATTCAAGAATGGCTTCATGTTCCATCAGGAGAAAATCCCGCTGACCTTGCTTCCCGTGGGGTTTTGGGATCTATGATGGGATCAACCTGGAAGCTCCAGGTTGTGGTGGAAGGGACCTGGCTGGCTCATTTCGTCCCGGGACCAATGGCTCAAAATGCCAACAATGTCTGGGTGACGGGAAATAAGTACGACCTTGTCGGTTGGTCTCGTGGATCAAGTTCCTTTGTTGGTCGCCTTGGGAGAACGATTTTCCTCGATCACTACCTACAATAGAGTTGTGGCCTGGATCCTTAGTTTTATTAGTAATTGCCGGGGCGGGAAAGTTCAGTCACCCTTAAATCCCGCTGATATTAAGAGAGCCCATATTGAGATCCTCTTGGCCGTACAACAGCATTATTTTGGAGAAGAACTGAAGTCTTTAAGTCGTCACAAGGTCGTTGATGGGAGCAGCCGAATATTGTCCTTAAACCCTTTCCAGGATGAACAGGGTGTCCTCCAAGTTGGTGGGGGATTAAGATGGACTCCCGGCATACCTTACCACCAGAAGTATCCTGCCTTATTGCCATCAGAGGGACGGCTGAGCCAACTTATTATACGTGACAGGCACCAAAGAACTTTTCACTGCGGTAGGCAGCTGATACTGTCAAATCTTTGACAGAAGTACTGGATCCTAAGAGCCAAAGATCAAATCAAGAAATGTGTAGGACGGGTTTAACTAAGTCCGAACAAGAGGGCTCGGTCAGTAACCTCGCCATGAACTCTCAGAGACGCCTGTGGGTTTAATTGGTCGACCCCATGGAGCCAGACCATAATGGCGGGCGCGAGGGGCCAAACAATGGCCGCTCGGTAAATGGAGAATGCATCATTCCCTTTTGGCTAGGTGACCTAGATGGCAGCAATGGGTGTGCTATCGTGCGCCGGTTTATGGACCTTTGAGGTCTGGGAAACCATTATTGCTCCAAGTCTGTCTGTGTGATCTCTTTATGGACCCAAAGGTCTGGGTGGCCATCTGCTTCAAGGGGGTGTGATCTGTTGCCGCTACAATCGAAACCCCAACATCAAGTCATGATCGATTTACCAAAGGAACGGTTGACCCCAGAAAACCATTCACGGTCAGTGGGGTGGATTATGCGGGACCCATTCAATTGAAATTATCTGGAGGTAGGGGACGAAAAGTTAGAAAAGGATACATCTGCTTGTTCGTTACCTGGGCGGTGCACATAGAATTGGTTATTGGAAATTGATGTTCTTCAAATTTTAAATATGGCATATAACTTGTCACCTTATCCACAACAAGAGAATTTGTTTGAAAAGCTTTAGATAGGTTGAATTGGGATGTGAAATTGAGATTTATTACTCCATCGGGTCTGTCCAGAATCTGTCCTCTTATTCCGGCTAATTCTACTCTTGTCCTAGAAGGTTCCAAATTCAGCTTTTTCAACCAGTCCCGAGTTATTAGTGTGGCTTGACTTGCTGAATGTATTAAATCTCTAAAAGGCTGATATTTACCTTGTTGATTCATCACCATAATTGTTGCGGTAGACAATAGTACAAACGAGTCCTCTTGGTTAGACATCAAACAGGTGGTGTTTTATGAATGGAGGTCTCACGCCCAAAGCATCATATTTTCCCTTTACAATTGACTCAGCTTGTTTTTATCTGGTTCTTCAATTGCAGGAATTCCTATTGTATGTTCTTTAAACTGATGAATGGCGGCATCAATGTGAATTAATGTGTTATGTTTTCCTTGACACTTTCTACACTTGAATTCTGACTTACATTGATTTACCGAATGATTGTTCCTTAAACAATTGAAACATAACTTGAGTTGTTTAACTTTTCTCCTTCTCTCTAATGGCTCCATGCCTAAAAGGTTTAGGCATTAATAGATTTCATGCTCCTGTAGGCATAGAAAACATTTGGCCTTTGTTAGATTGCAATTTCATGGAGCGTTTAATTAGGGGCAATCTCTATTCTATTTCACCCGTATTAAGTGCCTTTGCATGTTTTTCTGAAATTTTCAATAATTCTGAACAGGAGGGTATATGATTACTGTCAATTATCATGTTCCAGCTGCGCTTTGTTGTTTTGTCTAGTTTATCACTCAGGAATTTCCCAATTATGATATCACCAAGTTCATCTAGCTTATAACCAAGTGTTTCTAGAGATCTAATGATTTCACATGAATTATCTACCAAAAATAGAAGTTGTGTGGATGATTCTATTGTTAGATTAGGTAGATCTATTATTCTTTGTATTTTAAATATCAAATATTTCTTATTGTCATATCTTTTTTCCAACAAATCCCAGGCCAAAACAAAATTATTCTCTGTTATTGGCATGTGAATAACAAGTACAAAAGCCTTTTCTTTCAGACGAGTCTTTAAATACTGTAATTTAAATATATTTGTTAATTGACTTTTATAAATAATTGTAGTTTTAAAAATATTTGAAAACGGAATCCAATTTTCTATTTTTCCATCAAAAATTGGTAGTTCTATTTTAGGCAAATTAGCATAATTCTTATTACCTGCATTGTCACTTAGAGGTAAATTAGCATCATTGTGAAAATGTTGAGTAAACCGAAGCATTTTCACCTCTAGTTTACAATATTTATCGGTCACTTCCTCTATTTGTAATAAAAGTTCGTCTGTATCTTTTAACCCCATAAAATATTTATATTCTTGTTCCAACTGCTGTTTAATCTTCTCGATCTTTTTTAATATTGCATTGAGTTCAAAACAATCGGCTGCGTTTTTTCTATTTCCTTTTCCAACTTTTCTATATTAAGGCCTAGTCTTTTAATTCTTCTTATTTCTGTATCCATGAGTTTGACTTATCTTGTCAGGCTTCAATCCAGCTCGAGGGACCAATGTATGAAAAAGTGAAAGTTGTATAAGCTTATGATTTTGCTTTCTTTTAAAAATGAATTGATGTTGGTTCCATATGCTTGAATTGAATATTACACCTTAGTTCTATATATTTTATTGCTTAAAAAGGAACACAACAGAACAAAAAAGAAACTACAATTGCAAATGATTGGATAACTAACTAACTAAAAAAAAAACAAAAATAATATCACAAATGATTATGATAAAAAATTGAATATGACTGCCAGAAAAATATTTCTATTAATTAAAAAATAAGAATAATTACAAAATTAACATATAAATTTCAAACAACCTCTTAAAATTCCTTAATTCAACTGACCTGGTTGATAGACCTCAGCAATGGTTCCTCTCCAGGGATACACTTCCATATTCAGTCGGCAGCAAAGGCGTCTGCTTCCATGTTAGAAACGGCCTCAAATTAGAGGCAAAGTCAGACTTTCACCAGAGTGTGCCTGGATCATGGTGCCATGATCAATGAAAGCTGCATCCCTATACACCCCATTCCATATAGCTTGAGGATCATGAACTCATGGAATTTGTATAATCTTTACACAAGGGGATAAGAAACAACAATAGTATATAGTAGTATGTAGTAGTTTATGGTAGTACAGTAGAACTACCTCCCTGTAAAGGACACCTAATTGCAGAGCCAAATTGTTCTTTAGGGAGAGAGGTTCTCTTATCAGAAAGTTGCTAAATAGTAAACATGGTATTTTTACAAATGAAAACTGTCCTTTATCGATAGGTGTCCGCTAGCAGGGTGTCTGCTAAAGGGAGGTTCTACTGTATATAGTATTCAGGTTGTTTTTATTGTTGTTTATATTGTAATATTAATTAAGAGTTATAGTTTAGCATGGGAGCTGAGATTCTTCAACATGAGTCCAGTTATGTTGTCTGGACCAGGGGCTTTTGTAGGGTCGAGATGACTTAAAGCTTCTTCCTGAGAAACACATTTTTCTCCTGAGGGGCAGGAGAGGAAGGTTGGATTCAAGTTCAGCAAAATGATTTGGGTAGAATCCTTGGATTTTATCAGGCAAGGTCTTATTACCCGCAAATTGAGAAATATTTATTGTGCCAATCCTAAAAATTGAGAATGCTGATGTAAAATCAGAATAAATTATGCACAAAATTTGGATTATGAAAAATAATAAAAGGTGAAATTACCAAATCAAAATATTTAAACTACATGTGACGTTTTAGAAACAATGTTGTTACATATGTCACTTCTCTTTAATATCATGCCTTTCTTCTTTATAATTTGATATAAAAGAGAAATTAAGTGTAACGTGTAAATTTCTCTGTCAAAAGGGTAGTTGAGTATATATTCACTCTATTGATTTAAATCTCCTGGACAATACCACAGGTTTCTGGAGATGGGTTCCTTTTCATTCTATTAACTTAGTCTCAAGGTTTCAGGAATATCTGCCCTTCTACAGGAGAACATAAAAAAACAAATACAGAAATTACAAAAATGTTTGTAATAGTTCAGCGTCAGGCGGCGTTTTATTCGTTTATTTATGCTCTCCTGTAGAAGGGCAGCGATACCCGAAAGCTTGAGACTACGTTAATAAAATGAAAAGAAATCATCTCCAGAAACCAGTGGTATTGTTTAATATATTCACTCTAGGAAACATTGATGCTAAGGACTTATCCCAAGGGGAACTTCTTCATCTATCTTACATCTGATATAAGGCACCTGCTGAATTAGCATCTTGCTGGACCCACGGACCTGTCTGCTCTGCCATACGGACTACCAGCCTGTGAGTAGCAACTGATCACATATGTTACATCAGACACATGTGCTCCCTCAACTGAAGCTTTAAACACTCAAATTAAGAAACAGTCTGTTAAGAGGCATACATTGGACAGGACCATTTATATTGTCACATAGAGGAAAGACAAACTTCAGGATGACACAGCAATTTATTTGAGGCACGGATACAAACTAAAATTTATAAAATACAATATAAACAATAAGTACACAGAGTAGCAAGATATATAAATATATCAGAATTAATAATCTGTTCAGAAAATATAAATATTATGCTGCAATATAATCCAACTTAGAGATAATCTAAAAACCCTTATTCAGTTTTTATATTATCTAAACTTCAAATCCTTCTCTTATAGATCACAAATCCTGACCCATACACTATCAGATCTACCTATTCAGCACCTATAGTGGTCTTAATACTTATGGTATACAATGTCTGAAGCAAATATTGAAGGTTCTGAAGATAGAGGTTGTCTGACCGGTATTCATATTTCCGTGAAAAATAGACACTTCGGCCAGTTAGTTTTTTTTTATTTTCTCAACGTTTCAACAAAAATATTTTGCCTTCGTCAGGAGAAGTAAATAAAAATGAAGCATTTGGCAAGGCGTTAAAAATATCGAGGTAAATTTCAAGGTATAAAGACGAACTGATGTTATAAGTCTGCTGATGAACTATAGGCATACCTATATCTATGTAGAAGTAAAATGCAACATTTGTATTTGCCTTGACAAAATCTTATGAAACATCATTCCCTAATAGACTTTATATCATCTCGTGTAAATTAATCAGATAATTTAATATTTAAAATATTTAAAAATACCAAAGATCTTAAGAGAGAATATGGTTTTACGGGATACTAACCAAAGTGTCTGATTTTTGAGCTCAAAAAAAAAATGAGGGCTCGTCCGGGACAAAAGATCTTAAAAACCAGATTTGGTAGATATCTTTAAAAGTGACTGTTCGATTTTAAGTAGATTTAGATTCCTTTTGTATTTATTTTGATTTGAGTTAATGTGAATGAATGAATAAAAGCTTTGCATAGAATAGAGTAGGTTTTATTACCACGAAATTTTGATTACAATCATAATAATGGTAGCAGATTAAAAAATGTCAACACACCAACAGTGCCAAATAACAAAAATAAACTTCACAGATTAAAATGAAATAAATAAATTAATGAAAACAAAATGAATAAAAAAATGCAAATAAATGAATAAATGATTATTTACATTTGAATCCAACATACTCCCCCACAACCTTGAACTATATTCCAGTTCAAGAGCTCACTCCTTGTAAGGCAGAGGACATATCTTGGTTATTGGTCTCTTCAGAAGGCCTTTAGGGGTACGAAGAAGCACCACTCTGACATGGTCATCTTCTCCTGGGAATATCTGGACAATTCTCGCCAGTTTCCATTGTAGTGGTTTGTTTTGTTCCTTCAACATAACAAAATCTCCAATGTTGACATCCGGATCTGAAGTCCTCCACTGCCTTCTTTCTTGGAGTTGATGTAGATATTCACAGCTCCAACGATTCCAGAAGTAGTCTCTTTGAGGTTGAATCATATTCCATCTGGAGCGAAGATTCAAAGCAGAGTGATCCGATTCTGCATCATGTCGTATTGCATTTCCTATAAGAAAATGTCCTGGTGTTAGCGCTGTTAAGTCATTTGGATCATTGCTAACAAAGGTTAATGGTCTGGAGTTAAGACAGGCTTCAATTTGAGCTAATAAGGTCAGTAACTCCTCGTAATTCAATAACCTAGAGATTTCATTGTTTTAGATAAGATGGTTTTAACTGATTTAATGCCAGCTTCTCATAATCCACCAAAGTTAGGTGCCGACGGAGGAATGAAATGTCAATTAATGGATTCTATGGCTGAAAATTTTTGAATATTAGCAGCATTGAACAACTTCCGTCGTTCTTTCAAAATGTTGCTTGCACCTTTAAAGTTAGTTGCATTGTCTGAGTATATATCAGTTGGTCTTCCTCTTCTAGATATGAATCTTTTCAATGCTGCAAGAAAGGTTTCCGCAGTCAAATCTGAAGAAATTTCTAAGTGAATGGCTTTGGTGGTGAAGCAAACGAATAGGACTATGTAGAATTTGAAAATAACTTTGCTTCGTTTCAACATAGGTTTAGCTTGAATGGGACCGACCAAATCAATACCAATCTTTTCAAATGGTCTACCTGGAAGAAGTCTATTTTTTGGTAAGTCTCCCATTATCTGATGAATAGCCTTAGATTTACTCTTCAGGCATACGAGACATTGATTTAAGACCCTTTTGATTAAGTTTCTTCCAGAAGGAATCCAAAATTTATTTCGAATCAAAGATAAAGTTAATTGAGTTCCAGAATGAAGATTGTTTAGGTGATAGTGTAGTACAATTAATTTGGTTACAAAATGATCTTTAGGAATTAGCATAGGATGCTTCTGATCAATATCTAAATCCGAGTGACGTAATCGTCCGCCTACTCTAAGAATTCCTTGGGAATCTATAAAAATGTTAAGCAAAATAAGCCTGCTTTTTCTTGGTAAAGGAATATTTTTTATGCAAGCATTGATTTCTGGGGTGAATTCACATCTCTGAATAATCTTGACGATTTGTAATAGAGAGTCTTTTAAGTCTTGGGATGTTAGAAATGAGAGTCTTTGAGTTGGCTGTCTTCTGGTAATATTAATAAATCTTTTACACCAAGCCATGACCCTTAAAAGTTTGGTAAAGGAAGAATATTTTGACAAAAACTCTGGGCATGGTTCTGCTATTGTAGCATGCAGTATAACACTACGCTCTTCTAAACCCATAGAAGGGTCTATAGTGAATGAAGGAATATTTTCAGAACCATCTAATGTCAACCAAATGGGTCCATGCCACCATAATTTTGAATTGATCAAACAGGAAGGCAGAATTCCTCTCGTTGCAAGGTCTGCTGGATTTTGCTTGCCTGATATAAACAGGAGGTACCAGGTAAATTGGGAATTTCAACAATGGTATTTTAACTGAAATTTTTTGCAAGTAAAAATTAAAATATCCGAATGAAATTTAAAAAAGTAGTAGATAAAAGGATATAGTTTTTATTTATTCAATGTAGTTTCCATTATTAGCTACAACAGTCTCGAGGCGAGTGCGGAATGAAGCACAGGCCTTGGCGACGATGACCTTGTCCATTTGGGTCATCACCGTGTGAACTGATTTCTTGACAGACTGGATGGTGGTATGAGGAGCTTTGTTGACATCTCTCTCAACAACGTCCCATACATAGTAGTCGAGGGGATTGCAATCTGGAGAATTAGGGGGCCAAATATCAGGACCCCAGTGACTAGGGACGTTAAGTGTCAGCCACGATTGTGTCTTTTTTGCCTTATGGGCTGGTGCTGAGTCCTGTTGGAAGACATACTTCCTTCCTGCGGCCACCATGTCCATCCAAGGCTTCACAACGGTCTCCAGAACATTGATGTAGGTGTCAGCGTTCATCCTAAGGCCCTTCTCAAAGAAATGGGGAGGCATGACATCACCTTCACTGCTGATAACGCCAAGGACCATTACGGAGGCAGGAAATTTCGTGTGCATCACGACAGGTATCTCTGAGGGGTCTTTACAGATCCAGCGATCATTCCTGGGATTTACCTTTTGGTCCACGTCAAAGTTCTTTTCGTCAGAGAAGAACCTTAGCATGCCAAAAGAGTCGTGTTTCAGGTTGTTGAGGAGGGCAGCAGCCTTTCCTTTTCTGTTATTCTTCATATTCTCAGTCAGCAACTGACCTTTCCGAAGGGCATACGACTTGAGACCAAGGTCCTCATGGATAGTTCTGACAATTGTCATAGAGCCAACGTCCATTTCCTTGGCTATGGCCCTCATGCTCTTCCCAGGGTTTCCATCAATCTTCTCCTTGACATTTTTGACAAATTCTTCGCCTCTTACCCTGTCCGATCGACGCGAGTGCTTTTTCCTTGTAGCTATCCCCTCTTTGTTACTGTCGGCCTCATCAAACTGCTTCTTGACACGATAAATAGTAGTTTTGGGCAACTTAAGAAAATCCACTATCTCTTTGGGGCTCCTTCCGGCGCGCAGAGCAACGATGATGGCAGCTCGATTTTCAAATTCTCGGTTACTCTTCATCACTACACTGCGCACACATGTACTGTTGCATTTTACCTGAATATGGCTACGTAATGAAAAAAAACACAAGTTTTTAATCTCAAGTAGTTTTTGTTTTATGGACTGTCAAAGTTAGTCCCAATTTACCTGGTACACCCTGTATTGCCATGAATGGGCTGCAGTCAGATCTTGAATCTTTGCCACCCGATTGGCCACAAATATCTGCCACTTCTTTGATTCAGAAGTAATCCACGCTAGAACAATCTTTGAATCTGTCCAATAGAATTGTTCATCGATATTAAAGGGAAGTGCTTGAGTTGTCTGTGATTGAAGTTGCGCCAACATCAAGGCTGCGCAAAGCTCAAGTCTTGGTATGGTTATTTTCTTGATGGGAGCAACTTTTGTTTTTGCTGTCAAAAGAATGGTCTCAATTTGATTATTCTCATAAGTTATTCTTAGATAACAGACAGCAGAATAAGCCAACTCTGATGAATCACAGAATCCATGCATCTGCATATTTGAAATTAATAAATTCCTTTGTGGAATATACATCTTGGAATACTGATTTGTTGGAAATGCTTCATTTCTCTTTCAAAAGTATTCCACTTTCTTTGAATAGAAGCAGGTATATCTTCATCCCAGCCAATTTTCAATTTCCATATTTCTTGGAGGAGAAGTTTCAGCAGAACTGTGGTAGGGGAAAGCCAGCCACAGGGGTCATAAATTCTGGCTATAGCCGATACAATTTGTCTTTTCGATTCAATATCAGCTGGACCAGATTTACAAGAAATGTTGAGGGTATCATAACTTGGATCCCATTGGATTCCAAGAACGTTCACGCCTGATTCCTTTCTATTAAATTCCATCACCTCACCTTTTCCTCTCAATAATAAAGGTAAGTCTTCAATTATAGAAGTTTCATTGGATACCAATTTTCTCAGAACGAATCCACCAGAACCCAATACAGCAATCAATTGTTGCATGAGTCCCTTGGCGTCTTCCACTGTGGGGCATCCAGTCAGAAGGTCATCCACGTAGAAATCCTCACGAATAATCTTGGGTATTCTTGGATTAGAAACCTGTGTGTACCTCATGGGCAATCTGATGTAGAGTTCGAATTGCCAAGTAAGGGGCACATGCAAGGCCATAAGTGACTGTCAAGTTATACTCCTGCAATTCTAGATCTTTACAATCTCTCCATAGTATGGTTTGATATTTAATATCGTCTGAATGTAATCTAATCTGCCGATACATATTTTCAATGTCGGCCACTAAAGCAACAGAGTTCGTGCGGAATTTGAGTAGTATGTTGAATATATTATTTTGAAGTTTTGGACCTACATGAAGGAGATCATTCAATGATATTTGGGTGGTAGTCTTGGTGGATGCATCAAATACCACTCGTAACTTAGTTGGCTGTGCCTTTAGAATACAGTGATGAGGAATGTAATACTTTGGTTCAGTCTGTAGAGAACAACTTGCCTTCATATGACCTAATCTTATATATTCATTCATAAATTGTTTATATTGAACATGTATATTTTCATTTTGTTCTAACCTTTTCTCCAGATTAAGAAATCTGCGAATTGCGATGGATTTCGATTGACCTAACTTTTCAGCTGATTCCTTAAATGGAAGCCTTACAATATACCTTCCCGATTCATCCCTGACTACATTTTTTAAATAATGACTTTCACAATCCTTTTCTTCTTTTGTAGGAATTTCTTCCAAAGGAATAGATTTCAATTCCCAGAACCTTTTTATTAAATCTTCAGATTCCAATTCAGAAGAGAAATGTGCCATATTTCTGAATGACTGCCGTTCACTCACTGAGGTCGGACCATATACGAGCCATCCCAATTTTGAATGGATAGCAGATGGCTCATTTTCATTTCCATTTCTCCTTCCTTCCTGAATGAGGTTGAATACTATATCTGACCCCAAGATTACATCTATTTCTCTTGATTTAAAATATGAAGGATCAGCCAGGATCAATCCCTTCATATGTGAATAATTTATTTTCTTGACCGTAAAACTAGGAATATTGTTTGTTAACTTGGTAAGAACCAGTGCTGTAGTCTCAAACGATTGATGATCAAAGTGAAAAGAAAACCTGATCAAGACCTCGCCTAGGGAAGATTCTACAACTTGATCTCCCAAACCTCCAACTGCTATACGTTTACGTCTTATGGGTATTCCTAGTTTTGCCGCGCACTTTTCAGTGATAAGGCTTCTTTGACTTCCATTATCCAACAGAGCTCTAAAAATTTGATCTTCCCCATTTACATCTTGTATATGAATTATAGCTGTAGATAACAGTATTTGTATAGAACCATCTGCTTCACTCAAACAGCAGGATGTGCTTGTTGAAGGTACATTCGATGGTTGCACTGATTTGGGAGAGGCAAACTGGACACTAGATGATTCCCTTTGTCTTGGAGGACTTGAAACCACATGCAACAAGGTATGATGGTTTTTATTGCAATGGAAACAACGATTTGTGATTTTACAATTCTCAACAGAATGATTGCCACGCAAACAATTAGAACAAAGTTGGTTCAGTTTTACATAACCTATTCTATTTTGAATTGACATTTGTCTGAATTCATTACATTGATTCAGTTTATGCTTCAATTTACATAGTAGACAATTTTTGATACTCACATTGATTTTGTATGTATTTACCCTTTTATTCAAATATTCCTTTGAGGTGGTGTCCTTCATTGTATTTATTAAAGATTGAGCTTGTTTTTCCAAAAAGGAAATAAACCTTTGATATGAGGGCAGTTCTTGATTGCCATAAGACAATTCCCATTGTTGTCTGATTGGAGTATCTAGCTTCTTTTGTAAAAAATGTATTAACATAACGTCTACCATTTCATTTCTTTCCAAACCTATTGTCTCTAAATTTCTAAGAGATTCGTTGCAGATATCCAACAACTCATACATAGCCTTCGAGGTAGAGATCTTATATAATTTGATTTTGAATATTTTATCTAATTGAGAGAATATTATCTCTCTTTTATTATCATATCTCTCTATCAAAGTTTTCCAAGCTTGATTATAATTATTTTTAGTGATCGGGAAACCCTTTATTATACGAGCTGCATCACCTTTTAATGAAGAATGCAAATATTGCAATTTTTGTATATCTGAAAGATTCGTATTTTTATCTATAGTAACCAAAAATAGGTCCTTAAAACTCAACCACTGAGACATCTCACCGGAAAATACAGGCAAATTAAATTTGGGTAATTTAACATTAGATATTACACTTTGCTCCAATTTGACTGGTTGAGAAACGTTCTCTACCTCCAAGATTTTCTCAATTTGAAATACAAAATTTTCATAACGATTCTTTACACCTATATATTCTTTAAATAGGGTTTCACTTGTTTCCAAAGCATTCGATCTCACTATTTGATAATATGTTTCTTTAATGGTTTTAAATAATTCCGTAATATTTGCATGGCAAAGTTTTAATCTACGTATATTTTTCTGTTGACAAATTTCGTCAAATTGACTCGCATATGTATTGAATTCTTCAACATAAATTTTGAAGATAGGTATATCTGCATTCGCCTTTTTAGACATGATTTAGATTCACCAGCAATCTCTCACTTTTTTTTGCCGACACAAGATAATTCAATTTTTACTTACCAAAATTATCCGTGGATCCGGCTCGAGGGACCAAAAAAGATGTTCGATTTTAAAGAGATTTAGATTCCTTTTGTATTCATTTTGATTTGAGTTAATGTGAATGAATGAATAAAAGCTTTGCAAAGAATAGAGTAGGTTTTATTACCACAAATTTTTTATTACAATCATAATAATGGTAGCAGATTAAAAAATGTCAACACACCAACAGTGCCAAATAACAGAAATAAACTTCACAGATTAAAATGAAATAAATAAATTAATGAAAACAAAATGAATAAAAAAATGCAAATAAATGAATAAATGATTATTTACATTTGAATCCAACAGTGACCACTAATGTAGAAATCCTAGAGGAATGACGTTATTGAAAAAGGCAAATTCTTAATATCCATGTAGAAAGAATAATATGGAGATATTTTAAACCATTTTAACTATGTCTCTATTTTGAAGAATTTGATAGGTTTTAGTATAACAACAATGGTAGTTTTTAGTAAAGAAAATATACAATTTCTAACTCTTCAAGTTAATCATATTTATATCTCTTTTTTTCTCTATAAATATATTTTAAAATTTGTCTAATCGAAATATTAAAGTTCAAATATTTGTATTTTGTACAAAATAAATCTTTATTCAAAGTACCAAGTTTTGAAGAAAAAAATTGATGATTTATGAGATTATCTGTGATATTTTGTTGAAATATACTGATTTAGAACTCCAGATTCTTCGCGACAACAAATCTAAAACGCAAAAAATATTTAAAAAGAAAACATGAAGGAATTAAGTACCATGGCTAACAGAAACTATTCTTACAGAAAAAATAATGAACCTGTATAATTCCGCTGATTTTGAAATCTATAATGGTGATAAGAAGAATTAAGAAATCTCGAGTTGGAATCTTAATAAATTCAGCAAGAAACTCAATTGTTTTTTTTTTATATGAAATAATAATAGAGAAAATATAAGGTCAGATGTTGATATTAAAAATAATGAAGACATATCCTGACCACGAGCACATGTGCTTTTTAGAAGGCAGAGCGCCATCTAGTGGAACAATTTAACCTGTTCCCTAATATTTGGTCAACCCATTTTCTTGATAAATCAATAAAAAACAGATTATTATATGCATATATATATATTTAAAAAAGATGCATATATTGGATTTCTAATTATTTTTATTGTTCCAATATTTCGAGGGGCAACTCGCCTCTCTTTATCGAGGATGTTTGTTTTTCACTAGAACAAATAATATATATATAAGATACCAGCAAGAATTTAAAAGTTAAAAACAATTAAGTTCAAATCAAGTTTAAATCAATGATGTTGAAGAAATCAGGTAGGATTTTATATCAGATATATCCACACAGAAGACATCTCAACTAAACCATATTCAACTTTACAGAAGAGAGACATCGTTTTTTCCCTGATCTGAATCATTTAACTCTCTTACATCTGCCACTTTATCTATATACATTTTATGAACTCTTTCGAATAATACATGTGTCAAAAATTCAAAACTATTATAGACACGGATGATTCTTTTTAAAAATAAAAATTTTCTACTGCCCTTACTGCAATGGAAAAATCAATGGCAGGGTCTGGCTCATCAGTGATAAACCCATCCAGCGGTGTCGCCAGTTTGATCTACCATACCGCTGTTATATTGTTTTTTTTTTTAATCTTCCTTTTATAGTGATACTGATGCTAGACTCTTGGAATGGGTATTTTAGATTATCTATGAACATAACCTTTAGTTATTTGTCTTAGTTGTGAAGTTTAAACTTTTAAATTCAAATTACCAAGAATATGGTAGAATAAAAAACTTACAAACCGCTTGAATGCCAAGGATAAAAAAGGGACTCGGTGACAATAGCAATCTGTTGAACATAACGTCTGAATTCTAGGCTGCTGTGTTTAACAGATGTTCCAGATGGAGAGACCCACAGTGTGACTTCCCTGAGATCCAGCTATACTAATGCCATTGTTGCAGGATCTAGATAGTTTCTATAAAGTACTGGGACATTGACAGTGAGTCGGGATTTAGTGCTTACACCCCTGTGGTGGCCACTGCGCGATTAGCCGCCCTAGACTATCCCGCTTTGGTCATTGGTCATTTCCATGCTGGGAAGGGGGTGGGAACCCTACTACTTTAACCCTGTGTATTCACATAGCCTGGAATGATACTCAACTTCCCCTCCGATAGCTTGCTCGCTCCACTGACCTAGGACTAGGTACTGATTACTAG
The DNA here is from genome assembly GCA_030710605.1 of Cordylochernes scorpioides. Lineage (NCBI taxonomy): Eukaryota > Metazoa > Arthropoda > Arachnida > Pseudoscorpiones > Chernetidae > Cordylochernes > Cordylochernes scorpioides. Next base: position 25,201,955 of record CP092880.1, read on the forward strand.
GCTGTTGGCTCTGGCGAAAAACTCCGACGGGAGGCCTCGCGTGTAGACGTAAGTCCGGCTTTCAGCGTTGTCGGTGTCCAGCAGTGTTGTTTTCAGTCTCTAGTCCACTCCATTCTACTTTGTTGTCAATAGAAACCCTACAGCGAGCTGTCGGAATTGGGAAGTTGGGGTCAGGGGTGTAGCAATACATGACGGAGTGAGATAGTGTAGTCTGCCTCTAACCCCCTCTGTGTTATGTATCTAGATATCACCTGGAGCCCTCACCATGTCTAGTTAACATTTAGGTAATTGTCTTTCTTTAAGACCCCTTCTTATGTCACCGAGTTCCTTCTTTATAACTTGGCATTCATGCGGTAAATGCATTATCAACTTCTTTAGAAAAGAGTAAATAAATGTTACTCTATATATTTGGAGGGTTTTCATTATCTTAAAATAGAATATTTGTGACAACAATGAAAGAGGGTGCGACTACAGTAAATGAACATCTTATTATTTCTTTAAATGTATTTCTCTTCTCTTCTTTCTTATCTTTATTCAATCATATTAATGTATCAAGATTATAGAGTTGACAACAATCTTTTTTTAATTATACCAAATACACGTGGTACAAGCCAAAATAATCATGGTGGGAAGAAGTTGGCGACTGCTTACAACCATCATGACTGGGTGAACTAGAATGTGTCTGTCTTTGTCATTAAGACTGGGAGCACTACTCAGTGGCAGGCTGACTTAGCTCCAATATGAAATGGCCACCTCTGACATGAGGAAAAGACGCCATGTAAAGCCGCTCTTAACATGGAGTACAGACTCATCTTGTATCCCTGGATCAGGAGCCATTGCAGGGTACTATCAGCCGGGCCAGCTAAACCCTGTTTTTTTTTTATCGAATTTTGTTACCGCTACTCTTCCTCCTTTCTCATCCGGGATTGGGACCAGAAAAGGCGGAGTTTCAAATTCATTTAAAGTGTAGGTCTGGTGGGACGGCAGCACTGGCTCCTTTTTTAGATAACGGGGCACTATGGGAGATGGGATAGTCTGTGAGATAGATATGTAGGGATCAGTAGTTGGCGATGAATGGGTCAGGGATATGACAAAGTAGATGACAAAGTATTTTTCCAGCACATGCCACCATGTTGAAAAAGTGGTCAAGGACATGTTAAAAGCACTTAACTGGAATGTCCTATTGCACATACCCATAGACAATGTTCCATATAATTATCATGACTTTCAACTGACAACTCATTGCCTGTCTGAAAAGAACTTCCAATCTTATGAAGGTACCATTTGTGTCACATTGTGGATAGTCTCAAAAGATGAGTGATTCTTTTAATGCAGAATTATCAAAGATAGAGAATATTTTAAGAATATAAACAATAGCAATACGTTTCTTTATTCGTACTAAGTGCAGGTTTCGGATCTTTATAATCCTTCCACAGGCATAGCTATAAGTTGAGAGAATGAGGATTCTATAAACTAATAACTATGTCTGTAGAGGGATTTTAAAGATACGAAAGTTGCACTTTTCACGAATAAAGAAACGCATTGCTACTCTTTATATTCTTATTGTATAATTTATGGCCATTTTCTCTTCTAAGAGGATATTGTTGCTCCATGGAAAGGGGGGGGGGGGTGCTATTGCCCCGTTGTTCAGCCTCATTTTAGAGATTCCTGTTCACGGTTACCGTAGCGGCTCGGGGCTCACGACACCGTACTGCAGGGCAGTCCCTTACTTGTGCTGCTTCTCACGCCCACCACGTAGAAGAGGACTTCTGGGCATGTGTGGATATTGTGACTGATGTGATAGAGATGCTTGTAGATATCTGAAGGTTTTTATTGGACACAACAACAACCATTTACCTGAAAGAAAGCAAAAGGAATGGCTAGCAATGAAAAATGTGATGAATAAAAAATAATTATATTATTATTCTCCAAAAATAAATCCCATTTTCAATTCACCATACATACAAAAAAAAACCCGAAACAATACTTACACCTACAAAAATATGATACATTGCTGACCTTTGAAGGTTGATGAGCTAGAATTCACACACGAAATAGGGTTCTAGACCAAAAGCAAACAGTCCTAAAATATTTACTTGAAATAAAATGTTTTTTTTTAAATAAAAAATAAGGGCTTTCTTTATATTATGAATTCATTTGCTTACCCCCCACAACGCCTTTATTCACTAAGATAAAATAGTATCTCATCGTTGTGTGTGAATAGACTAATGTATTATTTATATGTGAAGTCACTCAATCTTCTTATTTGAACACTAATTGAAAGAAAACAATCATAGACTTTGAAAAGTACAAATTGTATTATAGATTAGAACTACAAAGGTAATAAGACCAATTCCAAACACACACAAAGCTTTATTAAGACCACCGGACTTACACAGATTCACCACAGAAAGGAATAATAGAAGGAGCTCCTATACTCCAGGCAGCGCAGCACATAACAACAGCCTCTTGGTCCGACGCCTTCTAAAAATCACATGTTCTCCTGGTCAGGATATTCCTTTTTATTTTTAATATCAACATCTGACTTTTAATTTTTTTCTATTGATTTTTCATGTGTTAAGCGTATTTACGCAAGTTTGGCCTTAAATACTCATTTCTTGGTTTCTCAGGAAGCCATTGGGACCAAAAATCTTTTTGGTCTCCAACCATTTCATTTTCTAATATAAATGAACCCTCCCAGCGGTTTCGCCAATTTAATCCACCAGACCGCTTCTCAGAGCTCTAATACTGTATTGGATCATTCTGCTTTTATATGCTACACTGAAGGATGGAATCTTAGAAATGGTTTTCAAGTAAACTATGGACATAAGCTTATAGGACAGTAGAATTACATTCAAATATTTGCTTCGAGCAATGCTCTTCGGCAAACTATAAAGATAAGGCCATTAGGAATAAATTAACACAAAGCAATAACGCGCCATCTATAAATATAAAATAAAAGGATTTAAAAGCGCGAAATGTAATTCTACTGTCCTATAAGCTTATGTTCATAGTTTACTTGAAAACCATTTCTAAGATTCCATCCTTCAGTGTAGCATATAAAAGCAGAATGATCCAATACAGTATTAGAGCTCTGAGAAGCGGTCTGGTGGATTAAATAGGCGAAACCGCTGGGAGGGTTCACCACTGATGAGTCAAGCCCTCCCAATATATTTTTCATCGCAGTAAGGACAGTATAAGTTCGTTTTATGTATAAAAGAAACATTCGCGCTTTTAAATCCTTTTATTTTACACTATTAATATATTTGGATTATGTCTTATTACCTTGTAGCTATAATCTATAATCCAAATTGTGCTTTATCACCAACAAATTTTTGTAGTACAGTAGAACTTCCCTGTATATAAAGGACACCTAATTGCAGAGCCAAAATGTCCATTGGAGAGAGGTGTTCTCTTACCGGAGAGTTGCTAAATTGTAAAAATGGTAACATTGCAAATGAAAACTGTCCTTTGTAGAGAGGTGTCCGCTAAAGGGAGGTTCTACTGTATATAGAAATGGTGCATGTTCTTTAGAGGATTTTATTCTGATTTTATAGAGATTTAAAAAGCAAGAAAGAACATTTTTAATTTTATATTATAAAATGAAACCAAGGGGTAAAGTCTGTCATGTGGTGCTCCCTGGATAGCCAACCTATGACAGCAGCTCTTTTTACCTGTCATGGAGTCTGAAGTCTCCATTATCGTGTATGATTATAAAATGGAAAAATAAAAATAATAATAAAATCTCTTTTTATTACAGCAATTTGGCTATAACATCATAATTCTCAAGACCCTCTAGTTTTAAATTATAATACAGTAATCCTCCCTGTAAAAGACACCTAATTACAGAGCCAAAGTGTCCTTTAGGGAGAGGTGTCTGTGATGTAATTGTAAATATTCAGAGAATTTAAAAGAAAGAGTAGTTATCATCATGTTTGTTTATGGTTTTGTATAGAGACAGCTCGAGTTAGGCTGTATATAGTTAATTACAAAATAAGCCATAGGTTAGGGAGTTCCGGCTCTTAAAATAAATAATTATTCATCTTCGTATCCTGATTTTTAAAGAAACAAAACATGGTGGCAGCGGTAAAAGGAAAAGAAGCCTAAATCGTAAGTAATTTTATAACGTGATAAGCTAAGCTTAACCGCGTGGAAAAGAAAGCGTAAAAGCAATTATTAAAATTATAAAGTTGAAATATGAGTAAATTATTAAAAAAAAAAAAAAAAATGGCTAATTATATGCAAATTTCTGCTCCATTTAAGTGAAGCACAAAATAATGACTATAAACTGGTAGTATCCAAATTCCAAGACTACTTTATAGGAAAAAGAAACATTATATATGAAAGAGCAAAATTTAATAGAAGAAGTCAAGGGGAGATTGACCCCGTAGAGGAATTTATAACCAATCTCTACGTCCTGGCAGAGAACTGCAACTATGGTATCTTAAAAGAAGAGATGATCAGGTATGGGTTAGTCGTTGGAGTGAAAAACTTTAATATTTCTGAAAAATTACAGTTGGAATAGGAACTAACCTTGGAGAAAGCAATCCAGGTAGTGCGCCAATCAGAAAGTGTAAAAAATCAACAAAAAGAAATTAGACAAGACACTGAAAATCGAACGTGGATGCGATAGACAAGAAAAGAGGGAGAAATGACACATTTTTCCAGAAAACAAGAATGAAAGGTACAAAAACGTACAATTCTAATTTTCCAAAGAATCATCAAGGATGGTTTTCTAATGAGAAACGTAAATGTTTCCGATGTGGATATTACCAAGGACATTTGAAAGAATAATGTCCTGCTAAGGATGCTATTTGCAACAAGTGCAGAAAGAAAGGTCATTTGCCAAGGTTTGTCACACTAAAACCATACAAGAAGTATCAAGCTCCCAAAATAATGCATTAATTGGAATAGTGGGAAAGCAGGAGAATGCGGCAGATAAATGGTGTGAAGTGATAAAGGTGAATGACCAGCCAATAAAATTTAAAATCGATACAGGAGCAGAGGTTTCGGTTATGCCAGAAGAGATTTACTTACAACATTTTGGATACCTTAAGACGGAGAAGGCCGATAGGAATCTTTTTGCTGTTTCCATGAAGATAGAGGTAAATTGAATGTTCCAGGCTTTTTTGGAATCAAAAAGGCAAAAGTGCGAAGAGAGCATCTACATCGTTAAAGGGGTTGCCCGACCTTTACTAAGCTGTAGGGCTAGCGAGATCCTAAGTCTCGTTAGGAGGATAAATATTGTCGAAGATCATGCTCCTACCAAGCTAGACTCAATGCTCAAATTTCCTAAGTTATTTACTGGACTGGGAAAAATAGATATTCCGTACGAAATAAAGCTGAAAGAAGGGGCAAAACCTTATTCGATATATACACCAAGAAGAGTACCTATACCTCTAATGAAAGAACTTCAAATGGAACTGGAGAGAATGACATCAAATGGCGTAATCGAAAAAGTTGAGGGTTCTTCTGAATGGTGTGCGCCCATGGTTCTCGTTGCAAAACCTTCGGGAAAATTAAGAATATGTGTCGATCTCTCGATACTCAATCAAAACATTCTAAGGGAAATACACCCGATCCCGGTGGTAGAACATACGCTAGCCCAGTTGAAAGGAGCTAAATTATTCACATAGTTGGATGACAATAGTGGATTATGGCAAATACCACTGTCTTCAGAGTCGTCAGCACTTACCACATTTATCACTCCATTTGGGAGATTTCTGTTTAAGAGGTTACCTTTCGGTATCTCTTCCGCTCCGAAATATTTTCAGAAAAGAATGGGTCAAATGTTGGAAGGACTGGAAGGAACTCTATGCCATATGGATTATATCTTGGTTTATGGTTCATGCCAAGAAGAACATGATAAAAGACTCGAAACAGTATTAACAAGAGTTTCTAAATCGGGACTTACCTTGAACAAGGATAAATGCAAATTTGCAGTTACAACTATTAGGTTTTTAGGAAATAAAATTGATCCCAAAAGAAAACGAGCTATACTGGAGTTTCCCAAACCGAGATCTGTCAAGGAACTAAGACAATGTTTAGGAATGGTAAATTTTTCAGATAGATTTGTCCCTAACTTAGCGGAGATATCGCATCCACTGAACAAGTTACTGTCAAAGAAAGAAGAATGGATTCAGGAAGATGATCAAGATCGGGTATTTGACCAAATAAAGAAAAGTCTTACTTCTGCGCAAGAGCTACCTTGTATGATCCTTCTTTGCCTATCACAGTATCAGCCGAGGCTTCATCTTTTGGGCTAGGCGCAGTAATATGGCAAACCAAAGATGGACTGAGACAAGTAATCGCATATGATTCTAGAACGCTCTCTGAAAAAGAAAGGCGTTATGCTCAAATCGAAAAAGAGGCGCTGGCTATCACCTGGGCTTGTGAGTAATTCAAGCAAATCATCCAAGGCCTGGTGATCACTCTTGACACCGACCACAAACCACTAGTACCGATCTTTACATCCAAAAACATCGAGGATCTCACACCTAGGATTCAGAGATTGAGACTACGGATTATGAGATATTCGTATAAGATCGTACATACGCCAGGGAAGAACTTGATAGTGGCGGATGCGCTATCTAGATCACCTAGGATGAAAGTCGGGACTCGGGAATTGGAGGAAGAGTTATGTGCCTACTTTCAACAGGTTGTCTCATTTATGCCCATATCTGATGTCCGAGTAAAAGAAATCAAAGAAAGTCAAGACAAAGACCAGGTTATACAAAATATCATTAAATACTCCCAGGAAGGATGGCCGGAGAGAACAAATGTCTCCATCTCCGAAAGTCAATAATGGCCAGCAAAGGATGATTTCTCCGTTGAGAATGGTATTCTCCTGAAAGGGTCAAGATACGTTATCCCAGAGAATATCAGGAAAGGGTTGCTCCAAAGAATCCATGAAGGACACCTTGAGATAGTAAAATGTCGCGAAAGGGCCAAAGGATCCGTCTGGTGGCCCCGGATCACAAGCGAAATTGAGGAGATGGTCCGAACGTGTCCTATGTGTATTGAGGAAAGAACAAATCGAAATCAGCCACTATTACCCTCAGAGCTTCCAAGTTGTCCTTGGGAGAAAATTGGGGTTGACCTCTCTACAATAAAGGGCCAAAACTATTTGTTAATAGCTAACTATTATTCAAGATACCCGGAAATTGCAAGATTAGAGGACATGACATCAGCTTCTGTAATAGTCCACTGTAAGTCCATCTTTGCAAGGCACGGAATTCCTTTGGAGGCGCGGAGTGACAATGGCCCCCAGTTCGGATCACTATTTAAAGAATTTGCCCAAGATTACGGATTTACTCATGTCACCTCCAGTCCAAGATACCCGCAGAGTAACGGCTTCATAGAATCTTTTGTAAAAATTGTTAAAGAAAGAATTGGCAAGTCAAAAGATCCCTATTTGGCTTTGCTGGCATATCGAGCTACACCACTTGCAAATGGCTTCAGCCCAGCAGAACTTAGCATGGGACGGCGGATTCGCACCACTATTTCAACACTAACGAAACAACACCAACCACCCAATCTAAAGAATTTGAAAAATCAAGAGGCTATTCAAAGGGAAAAACAAAAATACTACTTTTATCGAGCAAAAGGAGTACGAGAACTGCCTCCATTGGATGTAAATGATCGAGTTTGGCTGACGGACCTTAAAACTTCCGGAGTCATCATTTCCAAAGCAGATACTCCTAGATCATATATGGTCGATACACCGAGAGGAAGAGTTAGAAGAAATCGCTTCCATCTACTTCCTACTGGTCAGAGGTCTCCAAGGTCTCCACACTTCGAGCCAGACGAAGAGCCATATATAAGTCACCCAGAAGCCAACACACACACTTCAGATGCTCCTACGGATGTGACCGATTCATCAACATCTTCTAAAGAAGCACTTTATAGGACTCGCTCAGGAAGAATAGCTCGTCCGCCCAGACATTTTGGAGATGACTAGGGCTAATCTCTAAAAGGGGAGATGTTATGTAATTGCAAATATTTAGAGAATTTAAAAGAAAGAGTATTTATGATCATGTTTGTTTATGGTTTTGCATAGAGACAGCTCGAGTTAGGCTGTATATATTTAATTACAAAATAAGCCATAGGTTAGGGAGTTCCGGTTCTTAAAAAAAAAATGTTCATCTTCGTATCCGGATTTTTCAAAGAAACAAAACAGTGCCCTCTTAATGGAGAGTTGCTAAATTGTAAAAATGGTAATTTTGCAAATGAAACCTTTCCTTTGTGGAGAGGTATCTGCTAAAGAGAGGTTCGACTGTACCTATGTAAAAAACTTTGAAAAAGGTTGGCGTTCAGCCAATTGAAATATTGGTAAATAAATTATATTTTGATCCAATATATGCCTTTTTAATTGTAAATTATAATTCCGCCCTTGCCGGTCCCAAGCCCGGATGAAAAAGGAGGAAGGGGAGCAGTAGCAAGCTCACTAAAAACCCTAGGCTCAGATGGCCCGGCTGAGAGTACCCTGTAAGGGCTCCTAATCCAGGGATACAGGATGAGCAGCGTTTGTACTCCATGTTAGAAGCGGCTGCACATGGCATCTGTTCCTCATGTCAGAGGCGGCCTTTTTTTTTTTTTTTTTGAGCTAAGGAGCTGAGTAGTGCTCCCAGTTTTAATGACAAAAGCAGACGCATTCTACTTCACCCAGTGTGGAGATAAGAAAGAAGAAGAGAGAAATATCTCCTGGACATAAACAATACCACAGGTTTCTGGAGATGATTTATTTTCATTTTATTAACTTAGTCTCAAGCTTTCAGCCACCTCTGTCCTTCTACAGGTAAACATAAAAAAATAAATACAAAAATGTTTGTAATAGTTTAACATCAGGCGGCGTTTTATTTGTTTATTTATGTTCTCCTGTAGAAGGGCAGGGATCACCGAAAGCTTGAGACTACTTTAATAAAATGAAAAGAAATCATCTCCAGAAACATGTGGTGTGTTGTTTAATATATTCACTCTAGGAAACCTTGATGCTAAGGACTTATCCCAAGGAGAACTTCTTCATCTATCCTACATCTGATATAAGGGAACTGCTGAATTAGCATCATGCTGGACCCACGGACCTCTCTGCCCTGAATAAGTCCATACGGACTTCCAGCCTGTGAGTAGCAACTGATCACATATGTTACATCAGACACATGTGCTCCCTCAACTGGAGCTTTAAATTCACAGCACTCAACGTGGGGCTTAGGAGGGATACCTTTGGAAGGACCATTTATATTATCACGTAGAAAATTAGGAAAGACAAACTTCAGGATGACTCAGGAATTTATTTGAGGCACGGATACAAACCAAAATTTATAAAATACAAGATAAACAATAAGTACACAGAGTAGCAAGATATATAAATATATCATAATTAATAATCTGTTCAGAAGATATAAATATTTTGCTACAATATAATCCAACTTAGAGATAATATAACAACCCTTATTCAGTTTATCTCTCATCTTAACCTCAATTCCCTCCTATAGATCACCAATCCTCACCTATATACTAACCTATTCAACACCTATAGTGGTCTTAATACTTATGGTATACAGTGTCTGAAGCAAATATTGGAGGTTCTCAAAATAGAGGTTGCCAAGCTGGTATTCATATTTCTGTGAAAAATAGACACTTCGGCAAGTTAGAGTTTTTTTTATTTTCTCAACGTTTCGACAAACGTTTTTTGTCTTCGTCAGGAGAAATAAATAAAAATAAAGCATTTGGCAAGGTGTTAAAAATATTGAATGTAATATTCAAGGTATAAAGACGAACTGATGTTATAAGTTTGCTGATAAACTATAGGTATACCTATATCTATGTAGAAGTAAAATGCAACATTTGTATTTGCCTTGACAAAATCTCATGAAACATCATTCCCTAATAGACTTTATGATTCCATGTAAATTAATCAGATAATTTCATATTTGAAATATTTCAAAATACCAAAGATCTTAAGAGAGAATATGGTTTTACGGCTACTAACCAAAGTGAATGATTTTTGAGCTCCAAAAAAAAAGAAAGAGGGCACGTCCAGGACAAAAGATCTTAAGAACCAGTTTTGATAGATATCTTTAAAAGTGACCACTAACGTAGAGATCTTAGAGGAAAATGACGTTACTGAAATAGGCAAATTCTTAATATCCATGTAAAAAGAATAATATGGAGATTTTTAAAACCATTTTCAACCATGCCTTTATTTTATTTAAAGGTTTGGTATAACAACAATGGTAGTTTTTAGCAAAAAAAAAATACAATTTATAACTATTGAATTTAATCATATTTATATCTCTTTTTTCTCTAAATATATTTGAAAATTTGTCTAATCGATTTATTAAAGTTCAAAAATTTGTATTTAGTACAAAATAAATCTTTATTCAAAGTACCAAGTTTTGAAGAAGAAAACATTGATACATTATGAGATTATCTGTGATATTTTGTTGAAATTTACTTATTTAGAAGATCAGAATCTTCACAAAACAATTCTAAAACAAAAGTGAATATTTAAAAATAAAGCGTGAAAGAATTAAGTACCAAGGGTAACAGAGACTATTCATACAACAAATATGGAACCTGTATAATTCTGCTGATCTTGATCTAATCTATAATGGTGATAAGAAGAATAAAGAAATCTCAAGTTGGAATCTTAAAAAAATCAGCAAGAAACTCAATAGATTATTATACACGTGTGTATGAAAAAACAATAGAAAAAGGTCAGATGTTGATATTAAAAATAATGAAGACATATCCCGACCACGGGCACCTGTGCTATTTAGATGGTAGAGCGCCATCTAGTGGAACAATATAACCTGTTCCCTGATATTTGGTCAACCCATTTTCTTGATAAATCAATAAAAGCCAGATTATTATATGCATATAAGATCCCAACAAGAATTTACAAGTCAAAACAATCAACTTCAATACAAGTTTAAATCAATGATGTTGAAGAAATCAGGTAGGATTTTATATTAGATATATCCATACTGAAGACATCTCCACTAAACCATACTCAACTCTACAGAAGTGAGACATCGTTTGTTCCCTGATCTTAATCATTTAACTTCTTACATCTACCACTTTGTCTATATAAATTTTATGAACTCAGTCAAATAATACATGTGTTTTTACAATTCAAAACTATTATTGACGCGTATGATTATTTTTAAAAATAAACAATTTCTACTACCCTTACTGCAATGGAAAAATGAATGGGTGGGCCTGGCTCATCAGTGGTGAAACCTCTCAGCGGTTTTGCCAGTTTAATCTACCATACCGCTGTTATATTACATTTTTCGATCTTCCTTTTATAGTGATACTGAGGCTAGACTCTTGGAATGGGTATTTTAGATTATCTATGGACATAAGCTTTAAGGACAGCAGAATTACATACATTTATAAATATAAAAAAACATGTGTTTTTGTAAATATTTAATTATAAGTTATAATTTGTTTAATTAACTTTATTAACATCTTTAATGCGATATCCCAAACTCAGGGATGTTTGCGTCAATACATTTCTTTACATCATAACAAATAGGCTATATACAAGGAGAAAGGTCAAGGAGAAAAAATACAAACATACAAAAACAATTCTAATTTGTTTGTTGTTTTGTATGTTTCCTCTGTAATAGACGCAGATATTTCAATATCGCGCCTGGCTGATTAATAAAAAATAAATAAATAAAAACTAAGCCATACTCTAGTATCCATCTCAGGTGTTACCTATGTACTGATGAAGATATCTCAATCTATTTATCAGCTGGACACTTATGTCATTGATTCTCCTTCAATCTCAACAAGGTCATGTCCAGCCTGAAGGTAACACATGATGTGAACTGATAATGTGGAATGATTGTTTGGATTGACACGACCCAACATTAGGCCAAAGAAGGTACAAGCATCAATTCTGTCCTTCCAAGAGAACAACAGTCTTTGATATCCAGACTTAAGCCTGGTCATCTACGGACAATGACTTTCCAGAATGGTTGCAAGTTTTTCCACTATGTACTAAGTGCAACTCTCAAACTGCAACTCCAAAACACATTATTTAGTGTATTGACTCATCCATTGATGAGCTCTACTCATCTCCAGCAGACACCTTCAAAAATCTCTATAAGCTTGATACTCTAATATGATTGAGTGGAGATAAGAAAGAAGAAGAAGAGGCTACAATTGAGCTATACACACTTTTAACCCAATCTTAATTATCAAAAGTAAACCTTTTCAAAAATATTTTTCACCTAATTCTGTGATAAATAGATCGAAATATCACATGAGTTATTATCAAGATATTAGTGTTGTTACCCAAACTCCACACACTATTTATTTGGATTTGGTCTTATTACCTTGTGTCTATACAGTTACCTTTTAATAAAGCATGGTGGTATCATCCACAAATATATTGGAAACCATTTTACATGTTTTAACGATATCCCTGACATAGTTTCATATATACCTTGAAGGAATGCAAATCGAATCTAGAGGTTTTAGATTTCAGGGTTTTTTGATGAATTTGGTGTCTTATGGCGCTGTTAGAGCTGCTCTATTAATTGGTTGGTAACAACAAAGATGTCTTTAGCTCTCTGTCTTAGTTGAAAGCTCTTATTGTGATATTTAAACTTTTCTAATTCAAATTAGCAAGAATATGGTAGGATAAAAAACTCACAAACCGCTTGAATGTCAAGGATAAAAAAGGGAATCGGTGACAATAGCAATTTATTGAACATAAAGTCTGAATTCTAGACTGCTGTGTGTAACAGATGTTCCAGATGGAGAGACCCACAGTGTGACTTCCCTGCGAACCGGCTCTACTAATGCCATTGTTGCAGGATCTAGGTAGTGACTAGACAGTACTGGGACATTGACAGCGGGTCGGTTGTTTAGTGCTTACACCCCTGTGGTGGCCACTGCGACGATTAGCCGCCCTAGACTATCCCGCTTTGGTCATTGGTCATTTCCACGCTGGGAAGGGGGGTGGGGACCCTACTACTTTAACCCTGTGTATTCACATAGCGTGGAATGATCCTCAACTTCCCCTCCGATAGCTTGCTCGCTCCACTGACCTAGGACTAGGTACTGATTACTAGGCTGTTGGCTCTGGCGCAAAACTCCGATGGAAGGCCTCGCGTGTAGACGTAAGTCCGGCTTTCAGCGTTGTCGGTGTCCAACAGAGCTGTTTTCAGTCTCTAGTCCACTCCATTATACTTTGTTGTCAATAGAAACTCTACAGCAAGCTGTCGGAATTGGGAAGTTGGGGTCAGGGGTGTAGCAATACATGACGGAGTGAGATAGTATAGTATACATCGAAACCCCTCTGTGTTATGTATCTAGATATCACCTGGAGCCCTTAACGTGTCTAGTTAACATTTAGGTAATTGTCTTTCTTTAAGCTCCCTTCTTATGTCACCGAGTCCCTTATTTATAACTTGGCATTCATGCGGTATATAAATTATCAACTCCCTTGGAAAACAGTAAATAAATGTTAGTCTATATATTTGGAGGGTTTTCATTATCTTGAAATAGAATATTTGTGACATCAATGAAGGAGAGTGCGACTACAGTAAATGAGCATCTAATTATTCCTTTAAATGCATTTTTCTCTTCTTCTTTCTTATCTTCACTCAATTATATTAGGGTATCAAGCTTGTAGAGTTGAAAACCATCACTTTTTATTATCTCAAGTATACGTGGTACAAGCCTTAATAATCATGGTGGGTAGAAGTTGGCTACTGCTTACAACCATCATGACTGGGTGAAATAATGACAAAGGCAGACGCATTCTATTTCACCCAGTTATGTTGGTTGTAAGCAGTCGCCAAGACTGGGAACACTATTCTGTAGCAGGCCGACCTAGCTCCAAAGAAATGGTCGCCTCAGACATGAGGAACAGACACCGTGTGCAGCCGCTCATAACATGGAGTACAAACGCTGCTTCGTACAAACGCAGTAAGGAGTTAGAGTGCAGTAGGTAATCCTAAAACGCAGTAAGGAGTAAAAGTTCAGTAAGTAATTCTAAAACGCAGTAAGGAGTTAGAGTGCAGTAGGTTATTCTAAAACGCAGTAAGGAGTTAGAGTGCAGTAGGTAATCTTAAAACACAGTAAGGAGTAAAAGTTCAGTAGGTAATTCTAAAACGCAGTAAGGAGTTAGAGTGCAGTAGGTAATCTTAAAACACAGTAAGGGGTAAAAGTTAAGTAAGTAATCCTAAAACGCAGTAGGGATTTAGAGTGCAGTAAGTAATTCTAAAACGCAGTAAGGAGTTAAAATGCAGTAGGTAATCCTAAAACGCAGTAAGGAGTATGAGTGCAGTAGGTAATCCTAAAACGCAGTAAGGATAAGAGCGCAGTAGGTAATCCTAAAACTCAGCAAGGAGTAAGAGTGCAGTAGATAATCCTAAAACTCAGAAAGGAGTAAGAGTGCAGTAGGTAATCCTAAAACGCAGTAAGGAGTAAGATTGCAGTAGGTAATCCTAAAACGCAGTAAGGAGTAAGATTGCAGTAGGTAATCCTAAAACGCAGTAAGGAGTAAGATTGCAGTAGGTAATCCTAAAACGCAGTAAGGAGTAAGATTGCAGTAGGTAATCCTAAAACGCAGTAAGGAGTAAGGGTGCAGTAAGTAGCAGGCTGACTTAGCTCCAAAAGAAATGGCCCCTTCTGACATGAGGAACAGACGCCATGTGCAACTACTCCTAACATGGAGTACAGACTCATCTAGTATCCTTGGATCAGGAGCCCTTACAGGGTACTATCAGCCGGGCCAGCTAAGCCCAGGTTTTTTAGCGAGCTTGTTACTGCTCCCCCTCCTCCTTTTTCATCCGGGCTTGAGACTGGTAAAGGCGGAGTTATATCAAAACATGAACTGTAGCAATGCTAGTATTAAAACATTAAGCCATAATAATTCTTCAAATCCTGTTAACTGCCTCAGTGTGGTAGGGAGGTGACCCTGTGCAGGACAGTAAGTCTGGAGTCTTGTACTCCTGGTACCCTAGACGTGAAGAATGTCATACTAAGCTCGGCTAAATGTTAACAGGCAAAGTTGTATTCCTACCTTTGTGTATGTCAGATGTTACCATCACCAGGAAACCAAGCACCCAATTACTCTGTAGATGAGCTCCAACCATAATTACTGGCACATGGCCTGAGGCCGTAAAATCACCTGGAGAAATCTATTTATATATATATTATATAATCTAAAAATATTATATAATCTAAAAACTCTAATATTTCTATATTTTAAAAATATATACTTGAAATAAGAGTTGAAGTCCTGGTAGCTCTTGTTGTACTGTGTTGACCAAGAGGAACAGTCAGGATGTAGAGTTTTCCAGTACCTCTCTGCACCTTGGAAGACCTTTAAAAGTTCTCACAAAATACAGGCAGTCGTGGTCGAGGCAGAGTGGAAGGCTGGGGATATCCACACAAAAAACGAAGACACAGTTGCACTTAGAAAGTCCCGTAACAGATAAAAGTTGAGCTAAGGAGCGAAAGGATGGAGATAGACGAATTCTTCCTAACTACATGTTGGATGAGATCGACATAACATACGACCGACGCGGCTTGCACTAAGGGTGAACTAAACTGAACTGAACTGAACTGAACTGTCAAGAGACTGTAAGGTGATGATTTATAGGTTAAAGACGGGGCGACCTTATGTGACAGGGGCGTTTGAGAAAGGGCGCCTTTACCTGTCCAGGTGTGAGAGGGGTCTCTGCATTCCACCACATGTGACAGTGTGGGTGGCCTGTCGTGGGAACTGTGAATCTACCTGATTTATGACTTCCATCTTTAGACTCTGTTGTTTTGGCAATACTATATGTTCGATCTCTGCCCTAGCTCAACTCTTAAATCTATTACAGATTTTATTTATTTATCCACTTTGTACAAATTACATTACATATAGCGATGCAATGACACAGATTAATCATGCGCATAATTATTTATAGATGTGTTTCTATATACAACATGGCAATCTTGGTATAAGTTATCTACACAATATGAGGTTGTTGTTTTAAATTACCATAGATGGGCCCCGGGAGTGAAAGGGTTTATCCGGGTTTAGGCGGGTAAAGCCTCTCTAACACAGGTAAGTAATTAAAATTTCTTTTAATTAATTTAAACTGTGAGGGTTAAAAAGGGCTATAACAAGATGATATTTGTTGGATATACAAAAGTGAAATAAAAATGACATTTTGTTTAATTAACAAAAAAGATGATTAAAATAAAATTATGACATAAAAATTCACATTCTAAGAGAATATTGGTGGGCGTTGGACAGGGTTAGTAGTTAAAGAATAAGCAATTGTGAGATTTACACATGCAATCAAATACTTAGGTCCAGGTGCAAAGCGAGGATATTGACTTGAGCGTCTTCCTAGGCAATGTTTCACCTGTGATCCTGTATAGGGTAACAGTGCTTTGTCACAATTGTAGTGTTATTGGGTTGAAAAGTTGTTGAAGAAAAGTTGCTTATTAATATGATTGAGAAAGGAGTGAAATAGAGCCATGCGATAAGTAGAATTGTAGCGACAGTAGGTGATCTGACTTGACTCGAAATCAAAGGTTGAATGTGGTCCGCTAGAGCTGAAAAAAAAAGTTGAAAGTTGAAAAAAGTGAACGCTTTGTGTATGCGTTGGTGATTTGCTCTGCGGATGAAATGAAATAAACTCTTGAAGCTTGTTCAGACCAGAAGTTTGGATTTGTAAGTCTGGGGAACTGTGTTCAAGGCGTTTGTTGAATTACGAAATCAAAAAATAAATTGTCAAGCAGTGCTGTCGTTTTTCTACATTGATGTGACGCAAGGACTGAAAAGATAGTGATGAAAAATATAGGGAATTGGTTAAAGAATATGATTGTTGAAAACGATTGTTGTAGATGCCCGATAGTGGATGATAAACTTTGTCAGATAATAAAGGTATTTAAACAAATAAAATATAGTGAATAGAAATATAGAAATATGATTGCGGGTACAAAAAGTGTAAGTGGACAAAATTAAACCTGTAATATATAAAATATATAATAAATAATAAAATAAAAATAATTTTTGAAACAATTAGATGTTTTACAATACTAAAATAATATCATGAAAAATAAAAGTAAATTTGATTAAAGGTTTTTTTTTTTTTTTTTTTTAATGTTGGATTAAAAAAATTGTTTATATAATTGAAAGGTAAAAATAAGAATAATTATTCAAGATTTTATACAAATAACAATATAATTATATATTATTATAATGATTAGATAAATGTTAAGTAGTGGGAAATTGAACAATATTGTCTCTTTTGAAGAAAAGTTACAATTGTTGTGTGTAGATCATATCCCATTGGTAAACATTGGTGTTTTTATGACTCTCTGAAACTGGGAATATGTGAAATGATCCCTTCGTTTGTCCACAAGGCTGGTATGTAGAAAATGATTTCTCTTTCGCGTTAAAAAGTCTATATAAGACTTAACCAAATTGTTTTAATTGGTGTTATCAATTAACATGTAAAATGTTTAAAGTATGTTGTGTTGTGATATCTCGTTGGTGAGATTTGTGAGATTCTCGAGGAAATCTAAATGAGTAGTGTGACACATGTGTTCAAAATGGCGTCATAAAGCTAGCGGTCAAGAAGATCTGCCTTGAGGGGGAAGAGAGGGCATGTCCAAAGATATTCTCAAAAGATAGTAGTGACCAGGGAGTGGCGTCAAAAAGGGCGTCCACTTCCCCCCCTTTTTTTTTTCACGGAAATTCTATTTTTGGGGTGGTCACACATGTGGGATGGCTTGCTATGTTTGAGATTTACTCGAAACTGACTTTCTCTCTCTCTCTTCTTTTGTTGAGTTTGGCATATTTCTTGCCTATTTGAAAATACTGGGGTTTAAATGCAAAAAGGGTTGTGAGCTTGTAGGCGGTATAATTCGGTCTAGTTGCGTCTCGAAGATATCTGGAGTCAAATGATTGAATTCACTGAAATATACATCTTGAGACAATCGCTGTGGGTTTTGAGCAAATCGGGTTTGTGGAGGTGTAATGTACAGAACATTCTCTGTGTAATATTTTAATTTATTGACATGTATGGTGTCACTGTCTCTATTGAGAGGCTGATTGGGGCGATCTATTCGAACGACATTGGGTGATATTATTTCAATTATTTTATATGGTCCAGTAAAATATGGTGCTAATTTACCCCTGTGTCTGGATGTCTGTAATTTTTTACCAAAACAAGATCATTCACTTCAAAATGTGGTGTTCTGTGCTGCTTATCAAATGTTTCTTTATCTTTTTATGCTTATTTTGAGTACGAGAGTTTGCTATCTCTCGAGCTATATTTATTTCGGGGTATGGGTCAAGATGAGTTCTTAGATCTGGGGGGATAACATTGAACATTAAGTAGGTAGGTGGAAAACTTGTGACAGAATGGGGTGTGTTATTGTACGTCTGAGTGACGCGTTTAACTAGTTGAGTCCAGGAAGCTTTCGGATTTTCTAGATAAGCTAGTCTGAGCTTGCCTGTAATGGTCGCATTTAAGCGTTCTATTAAACCGTTTGCCTGTGGGTTATTGCTGGTAGTTAGTAGAGGTTGTATACCATGCATTATTAGAAATTTACGGAATTTTTCTGAGGTAAAAGCGGGCGCTCTGTCAGATAACAGACGTTTTGGAGATCCTTGCTGTAGTACCGTTTTGAGGGTTTGAATGTATGTTAGGGTACTGGTGGACTTCGATGGAGAGGTCCAAGCATATCGCGTTAAATGATCCACTATTACGTGTAGATATGTCTTGGAGTGTCCATATTTCGAAAATCCAGCTATGGTATCTATAGAGATTAAGTCGAATGGTTGTTGAGGTGGTGGAATTTGTCCAAGGGCACCATAGGGTTTACCTTTGGGCCTTTTAATGATTTGGCAGGTGTGACACGACTTGACAAATTTTTCTATAGATTTAGAGATACCTTTCCAGTAGTACTGGGCAGTAATTATGCGGGTCATCTGAGAGATGCCTGGGTGGTTATATTCTTGGTGAACTTTATTCATTAGAGTATGTTGCAGGGTTTCGGGAATTATTATTTTAATTACACCTTTTCGGGTAATGGTATGTAAGCCGTTTGTATCAATGTTGAAGGGGGATGCTGTTGGTTGATGCTGTTTGATAATATCAGCACTGACAAATCCTACAAAGGGGTTTCGCGATAACAAATCTGCTTCGTACTGTTGGCTGCCTTTGAGGTAGTGAATTTCGTAATTATAGGTAGATAGTCTCAGGCTCCATCTAAAGAGTCGTCCTGACGGATTTTTTATAGTTTTAAGCCATTGTAAAGCTTGGTGATCTGTGTATATGGTGAATTTTATACCGGTGAGGTATATTCGGAATTTGTCTACACTTTCGACGATGGCGAGACACTCGAGTTCGGAAACGGTGTAGTTTCTCTCATGTGCTCTAAGGGCGCGGCTGAAATATTGTACAGGATGTACTTGTCCGTCTGGATTTACCTGTTTGAGTATGCCTGCGATCCCTTGGGTGGATGCATCGCAATAAAGGCGGCATGGTAAACCGACTTGATACAAGTGTAGTACTGGTTTACTGGTTAAACTCTCTTTGAGAGTGGTGAAAGCTTGTTGACAATCTGGGTCCCAATTCCATTTCACATCCTTTTTAAGTAGTTTATTTAAAGGTGCACGTAAGCGGGCATAATCTGGTATAAACTTATTATACACGTTCACTGCTCCTAAAAATGATTGTAATGTCTTTTGATTGGTAGGTGGTTTGATGGCACTTATGGTATCAAGGTTGCGCGTCTGTGGTGCATAAGTACCTGCGGTAACAGTGTATCCTAAGAAATCTATATTTGTTTTAAAAAACGAACATTTGTTATAATTGAGTTTGATGTTTTCGTGTTGACATACCGTTAGAAATTGTTGTAGGTGTTGTAGATGATCCTCTAAGGTGTCAGAAAAAATAATTAAATCGTCGAAGTAATGGGTAACAAAATTTAGTTTATATTTTTGCATGACCTGATTTATGGCACGATGATATATCTGTGGCGAATTTTTAAATCCGTAAGGAAGTCTACAAAATTCGTACTGACTATCTAACGTCACGAAAGCTAGTAGATTACGTGAGTTAGGTTCTACTTCCACTTGCCAATATGCGGATGCTATATCTACAGAAGAGTAGTATTTGGCTTTCGACAATTTGTCAAGAATGGTTTCTATTAAAGGTAAAGGATGTACGTCTGGAGCGATGATTTCATTAAGTTTTCTGTAATCAATACAGAAACGTTTCGTTTTGTCACGTTTTGTGACAAGAGTTATTGGACTGGCATAAGGTGAAACTGACGGGGCAATAATTCCATGTTGGAGCATTTGCTCTATTTGGGTTTGTATTTCTTGTTGGTCGTGTAGTGGCACTCTATATGGGCGTAATGCTATTATTTTATCTGTGGTGGTATTGATTTTTACCGGTGGTATGTTCAATTTGGGCACATTGTATTTATTAGTAGAGAACACATGCGAGAATTCATATAGAATTCGTTGGAGTTCGTGTGGACAATGTTCTAACTGAGGTGTCGCATTAGAAGGTATAGAAATCTCAATATCATGGGTAGGAGATATAGTGGGTGAAACAATAGTGGGGGAACATATAATTGGGGTAGGGTCCGCCACGTGTAAACAGGATTGGTTCGAGGGGAAGGTGGTAAAAATATCCGTTTCTCTCGGTTGAGTGGGACATAAATCCTGTTTGCACTTGGTGAACTTATAAACATTCGTTGGGAGAGCATCATTATTTTGATAAATTTGGAGATTATTAAAATCTATAATTAATTTAAATATTTTAAGGGTATTAATAGATAAAATACCAAAAGGTAGTGAAGCTTCTACTATAAAAAATTTTAGTTTTTGGGTGAGGTTACCTATTTTAAGTTTTAAAAATATATATCCAAGGGTATTTACATTGTGGGCTATTGCGTTTATAGTTAAACTGTACTGATGGATAATAATTTTATATGGTAACCTATTTTCTATGGTTCTTAAAATATCTAAGTTAAGTAGGTTTATAGATGCTCCCGTGTCTATTAAAAAGGGCAAATTTACATTTGGTGACAATTCAGTCCATATTATAAGCTGTTCAACGAAAATAAGTTTCAGGTTTTCCTACCGTTGAGCTGCTCCCGGGGCTTGTAGAGTCGTCTCGGCTTGCAGCTTGGACTTGGGGAACAGGGCTCCGAGATTGGACCTTGGGCCGGGTACCAGATTTTGGTACAGTGGTTGTGCGTGGTCTGGCGCTGTAGACTTGGCATGTTCGGTCCCGTTGGAACCGTTGTTCACACTGGGAGTGCCAGTGCATAGCATTGCAATACTTGCAAGGCGAGGGTGGGGGTGCAAATTGGTACGTTACACGTGATGACCGCTGGTTGTTGTGCCGCGGTGGTGGGTTGTGGTAGGTTGGATGTGAGGCCTTGTCTACTTGGCGCTGGTACACTGCACTGGTGGCACACTGGGTTCTTCTTATTCTCGACACTAGGTCGAACCATTCTTTAATGGTGTTTGGCTGCACCGTGGCGATTAATCGCTGATCTGCGACGGGTAGTCCTTCGGTTAGAGAATCTATTAATATGTCGGCGGGTAGGTTTAATTTCATGCCCATTACCGTTTTGTTTTGGTAGTAGTCTTCTAGGGGCATTTGGGGTGTCAATTTGATGGCTAGGAAGCGAGAAAACGACGCTTCTGTCGCTGTTGGGAATAAATCTATCAAGGTTTGGCGGACATCAATATAAAATAACCTATCTAACCGTAGGTTTCGGAAATATTGTAGGGGCTTACCTTGCAGGTAGCAGGGTAACTTGCGTAGGCGGTCCGTGTAGGTCAGCTTAGCTCGGTCTGCTTGGGCATCGAAGTTGTCGAAAAAGCTCTGGGCTTCAAAGGTACCATCGTATGGATTCACATCTATCTCCCTCGGAGATCGGGCGACCAGCAGCTTATTCAGGGCATCGGCGATCTGTGTCAGCGGGTCTGCGGAGGTCCCTTGGGGCGGCGACGTTTCCTCCTCTTCAAATGTCGTCTCTTGTTGGGGAACAGATAGCCTGGTCGCATCGTTGGACTGTTCGGTTTGCTCTTCCATCTTTGCACTTTCTCGCTTCTATCTGGACTATCTAGCTTTCTTCATTTGGCATCCTTCGTTTTGATTATCCTGTCGGCTACTGAAATAATGTTGAAGTCCTGGTAGCTCTTGTTGTACTGTGTTGACCAAGAGGAACAGTCAGGATGTAGAGTTTTCCAGTACCTCTCTGCACCTTGGAAGACCTTTAAAAGTTCTCACAAAATACAGGCAGTCGTGGTCGAGGCAGAGTGGAAAGCTGGGGATATCCACACAAAAAACGAAGACACAGTTGCACTAAGAAAGTCCCGTAACAGATAAAAGTTGAGCTAAGGAGCGAAAAGATGGAGATAGACGAGTTATTCCTAACTACATGTTGGATGAGATCGACATAACATACGACCGACGCGGCTTGCACTAAGGGTGAACTAAACTAAACTGAACTGAACTGAACTGTCAAGAGACTGTAAGGTGATGATTTATAGGTTAAAGACGGGGCGACCTTATGTGACAGGGGCGTTTGAGAAAGGGCGCCTTTACCTGTCCAGGTGTGAGAGGGGTCTCTGCATTCCACCACATGTGACAGTGTGGGTGGCCTGTCGTGGGAACTGTGAATCTACCTGATTTATGACTTCCATCTTTAGACTCTGTTGTTTTGGCAATACTATATGTTCGATCTCTGCCCTAGCTCAACTCTTAAATCTATTACAGATTTTATTTATTTATCCACTTTGTACAAATTACATTACATATAGCGATGCAATGACACAGATTAATCATGCGCATAATTATTTATAGATGTGTTTCTATATACAACATGGCAATCTTGTTATAAGTTATCTACACAATATGAGGTTGTTGTTTTAAATTACCATATACTTTATTTTATTCATTGATAATTTTATTTTGGTTATCATCGTTTTTAGAAAGACTTTCAGTTTTAGTTGTATAATTTTGTTGTAAATAGGCGTAGTTAACCAATCAATCCTTTTAAATCACTAATATAGTATTAAATTATAAATTCTATATAATGTAAAACTAACAAATGTGTAATCTTTCCTCAAGTAATTTAAAATAAAAGCTACTTGACGGTAAATAATTATCTTTTTTATCACGACTGCACCTCAACCCTTTATCTTATCGATCCTTTGTCTTATCAAGCCTAATCTAAAAACAACACAAAATATTCATAACAATAAGTCGACAGGATTACCTGAATTCTCAACCTGATTGCTCTATAAATTATTCAAATTTTATAAAACTATTTTTACAAAATGTCTCGCAAACAAAGGAATGTAGAACACGCCATGACGCCATATCCAAATACTATAGAAATACCGAAATTTAATGGTCAAAATTTAGACATAACATCTTGGCTCAAATTCTTTAACAAAAAATGCCAACAAAACCATTTTGATGAAGACTATAAGCTAAATAATATTTCAAATTATCTTGATGGAGAAGCTTTTAATTTTTTTATAGAACAATTACAAGATATAGATAATTGGGGGGAACTAGAACAAAAAGTACTTTCATATTTTACAGTTGAAGATTCTAATCTATTTAGTAAATTCTAAAATTTAAAATCTATATTAATAAAATGGAAATTTCATAAGTGGACATCACTAAAAACTTTCGTTACAATGCATCAATTTCAACCAAATTTTCAACTTTTTGTAAAACGAGATGGAGCAGGTTTTGCTTAACATCAAAATATATTTCCTAACATTAACATGCGTAACTTCGCTCTTATCGATTAAATACAAAAAATCAACAGAGTTAATTTTATTTATATATAAATACAAAATTAAATTTCAACAGAGTTATTTTTTTTACATACTAGCTAATAATCTCAATCTAAAAAATATTCAAAACAAGCAATTTTAAGATAACACCATATGTAAAACAGTCGGCCAAGAAAACAACAACGATATTACATCTTTCTCACATATTCACACACAATCTTGATTAATAATTAAAACTAATCTTTAACATTGTTTATTATACTTCAACTTTTATTTCTACATTTGTTTTTAAATACTCAATTGTTTTATCATGTTTCTAATTTCGCCTAACAAATATACAAATTTATAGTGACCAACATATGCAAATTTTATCTTTGTTTTTATTTAACTTGATATCGTAAACATAACATCCATTGTAAGCATTTTTCTGTTCACCTTCCGTGGTTTCTCTTTCCTCTGATAGTTTTTAGGTGTAGTATATTTTCTTATTACTAGACTACAAACATTCCCTCGAGAAAAACCTGGGTGAAGCCGGGTGCATCCGCTAGTATAATGATAAAGATGATCTTGATATTTATTTTAAAGAAAAATCTTCATTAGCAAAAAAACTTAATTTAGATACACCCCTATTATTAGAAGCTCTTACAGATGGGATGCCAAATTACCTAAAGAAATACACTGCGTGACATTGAAAATGGAACACCAAGAAATAGTGGCCAGAAAGTGATGAAACTCGGCAGACAGAGAGAGACAGGGACGAACAATAAGTGATCTTTATTTCAAAATGATAGTCATAATACAGAGCGAGAACGGCGTCGGCTTAGTAGCAAGTAGGACCACCGCGGACGGCGATGCACGCAGCAACACGTCTAGGTAGAGAGTCAATCAGAGTACGGATGGCGTCCTGAGGGATGGCTCTCCATTCCCTCTCAACCATTTGCCACAGTTCGTCTTCTGAACGCGGCTGTGGCAAGGCATGCAAACGGCGTCCAATGATGTCCCAGACGTGCTCGATTGGTGAGAGATCAGGAGAGTACGGTGGCCAGGGAAGCATCTGTACATCTTGCAGAGCTTGTTGGCTAATGCGAGCAGTGTGCGGTCGGGCGTTATCCTGCTGATAAAGGGCATTGGGTACCCCCTGAAGGTAGGGGAGTGTCACCGGTCGCAGCACATCATCAACGTATCGTTGGGCCGTCATAGTGCCCTGAATACGAAGTAAAGATGACCTGGAATCATACGCGATTGCGCCCCAAACCATGATTCCACGTTGTCGCACGGTGGGGCGTTCCACAATTGCTGCCGGATTGGACCTTTCTCCACGTCGACGCCACACGCGTACACGGCGACTATCACTGGACAAGCAGAAACGCGACTCATCTGAGAACACGACCCTGTGCCATTCCGTCATACACGTCGATCTAGCCCGGCACCATTCCAAACGTTGGCGCCTATTCGGTGGGGTCAATGGCAGTCTTCTTAGCGGACGGCATGAGTGCAAGCCATTAGCAACCAATCGACGGGAAATGGTTCTGGTCGAGATGTAATGATCTAGGGTGTTTTGCACATGTTGCAGGATGGCGGTACAAGTGGCTTGTGGGGCCGCCACTGCTTCTCGAAGGATACGCCGATCCACACGTGCTGACGTCACTCTGGTTGCACCGACATTCCTATAAATTGCCACATTTCCTTGTTCCAACCATCTTCTCCACAGTCGGTGCACCGTGGACGCACCAAGGTGTGTATCAGCTGCGATTTGACGTATGGACCAACCTGCCCTTTTCAGTCCGATCACCATGCCCCTCGTAAAAGCGTCTGTCTGCTTGAACTGCCTCCGCTTACGATGACCTGGCATTCTCTGTTATTACACGTGTCTTTTGACACAAGAACAAAATTTCTACAATGATTTTCCTTGAAGAAATAACGACACGAATACTGTCCTTTCTGCAAGTTCCTTCCCTTATATCTTACTCCATGTGCGCACGAGAGCTGCGCATTTTACATCATTTGCATAACTCGGTTAGGCGCGTCTACCCTGAAATTTGCATAATTTTCTGGCCACTATTTCTTGGTGTTCCATTTTCAATGTCACGCAGTGTATTTAATTGCAGCAAGAGTTAAGGAAACCTCAGATTGGATTAAAATAGCCACTCAATTAAAATACTCTACTAATCAAGAAAAACAGGAACCACAATGTAAATATAACTCAGATAATCAGCAACCATCCACAAGTAATGATAATAGGCAGAATTTTGAAACTAGATCATATTACCCAGCAAGGTCAAGATTCAACCCCCAACTCTTCCCCAAGTCTACAACCCCAGCCACCTCCAAGGTCATCTCCAAGGTCAATCACAGCTCATCACCAGGAAGCACCCAGTAGAACAATCAATTTACCACCCTACCCCTGCAAGATCTGCTCTTCCCATCAACTGCCCAATCAATACCATTTCCACAGAGATTGTCCACTCAACAAACATGAAAAAGAACTTCCAAATAACACCCATTCAGAACCTCTAAACCCAGGTAGAACTTTATTATTATTCTCTGTACTCATAAACTATGTATCACTGCCTTGTGTACTTGATACGGCATCATCTATCTCCATCATGCCCTTAAAATATTTAAATCACATTCATTACAAAATATTAGATAATTCCCCAAATGAAAGAATAGGTCAGGTAGAAGGATTTAGTTACCCATTATACAAAATATTAGTTAGGCTTACTTTAGGAAAAATCACTAAATATCAAGAATTCTTTGTTTGCAATAGTTCAATAGAATATCTTATTTTAGGTTTACCAACATTTTATTTATTTAAGTTACAAATAGATTTTTTTTTTCTCAAAAAACCTTTTCCAAAATTATAAATTCTTGTATTCTTTTAATCCAAAAACTGATAATCAGAAGTCATATGCCACTACCCTATGTATTCCAGACCCATACTATGTTAAAAATTCATCTCTTTTAAATATTAACCCATTGTGTAATTTCAATTCTTTTGATATACCAACTACAAATGTTAAATTTATAGATCCTACTTCAAATCCCATTACTGATTCTAACTCATTTCACAGTATGCGACAACCGTACTCTATAACAAATTATAATTCATATTTAGACTTTAGTAAAGTAGATATTAATCCAAATTTCTCAAATCAAACAATTTCAGATATATTGCATAAGTATAAGAATGTTTTCTCTAAACACAATTTTGATATAGGACGCATAAAGACTAACCCAATTTGCATATCTATTTTAGATAATATCCCCATAGCACAAAAGCCATATAGGACATCTTTTTACAATAATGCTGAAATACAAAATCAAATAACTGAATTATTGAAATATGATATTATTAGGCCCTCATCTAGCCCCTATAGTTCTCCTGCATTATTAGTGAATAAAAAATCTGATGCCCCAAATCACCCCACAAGACTGTATAGATTATAGGAAACTTAATCAAAAAACAGTTCCAGAACATACACCAATTCCACTTATAGAACAAATTATAGATAGGTTATCACAGTCAAAAATATACACTATTCTAGATGTTAAAAATGCATATTGGCATATACCTATAGATGAAAAGGATAGACATAAAACTTCCTTTGTAACACAATTAGGATGTTATGAATGGAACAGACTTCCATATGGTCTAAAAAATGCACCTTCACAATTTGAAAGGATTATGAAGTCAGTTTTCACTAAGCATAATATACACTATGCCTTAAATTATTTTGATGATATTATTATACACTCTAAAACTTATGAAGAACACATTAAGCATTTAGATGACATATTAGGTATATTCGAACAAGAGGATATAAAGCTGAATCTCAATAAATGCAAATTTTTACAAAAAGAAATACAATTCTTAGGATACACTATTAACTCAGGAAAATATACACCAGATAACACAAATATTGAAGCAATTTTAAAATTAAATAGACCATATAATATTAAAACCTTACAGAGATTTTTAGGCACCATAAATATTTATAATAAATTTATTCCCCATTATGCGCAAATTAGGGCACCTTTGAATGAACTGTTGTTAAAAAAATGCTCCTTGGTTATGGAGTGTGAAACATGAACAAGCCTTCCAAACACTTAAAAATTCACTCATATCACAACCTGTACTATATATTTATGACCCATCAAAACCATGTCATTTATTCACAGACGCGTCAAGTCTAGGAGTAGCAGGAGTTCTTAAACAACCAGATGAGCAAGGCATTTTACACCCCATAGGTTATTTTTCAAGAAAACTTCATCCATATGAACAGAATCATACTGCCTCAGAAATTGAAACATTAGCTATCATTAATTCAGTACAAAGATTTCACACATACCTACACAACATACATTTTACCTTGCACAGAGATCACTTACCTTTAAAATGGATCAAAAATGTAAAAACCCACAAGGTAGGTTATTTAGATGGTCCTTAATCCTATCTCAATATAGCTTTGACATAAAACATATTAAAGGATTAAATAATATAGAAGCAGACATGCTATCAAGAGCACCTGTCTCATTTTACCTAACATATAATGAGTTAAAAGAACACCAATCCACAGAACAAATTAGTAGTGCTAAAATTAAAATTCAAAATGGCCTTTATATGATTAACAATAAGGGTTTTAAAAGAGCTTATGTACCACAAACACACAAATTATTAAGCAAAGTACATACAAAGCATGGACATATTGGAACAACTCAAATGATTAAAATAGTTTCTCCACACTATTATTGGCCACATATGACTAGGGATGTTGCTAATTAC
This sequence comes from Cordylochernes scorpioides, assembly GCA_030710605.1. Taxonomy (NCBI): domain Eukaryota; kingdom Metazoa; phylum Arthropoda; class Arachnida; order Pseudoscorpiones; family Chernetidae; genus Cordylochernes; species Cordylochernes scorpioides. The sequence goes on from CP092880.1 coordinate 25,230,559, forward strand.
ACCAAACATTGTGAAACTTGCCAGTTTAACAAGTCTAGGGATAACAGAATTGTTTATGGACCACTACAACAGATGCCAATAGCCACACACCCAAATCACATTTTTTCTCTAGATACATTGGGCGGGTTACATAATTATGGGACAACAAGACACAGTATCCATATGATAGTAGATCACCATAGTAGATTCCTATGGGCTTTTTCAACAAAATCTGTATCAACTGATTCTTATATAACTTGTCTAAGAAATTTATTCCAAATTAATAAGCCTGAAATATTAATAACTGATAGAAATGCAGCTTTTCTTTGCAGAAAATTTAAACACTTTTAGAAAGAAATAATGTTAAGCATCTACTCACCAGTTCCCATCATCCAGAAACAAATGCAAAAGTAGAAAGACTAAATTCCACTATCATTAATAGGTTAAGATGTGAATATAATGCTAATTTAAAGATTCCTTGGACAAAATATATTCCTAAAATTACTGAAAGCTATAATGAAACAGTACATACCACAACAGGCTTTACTCCTAAATTCTTATACTATGGAATACAACCACAGTATACAGAACATGACACAGAAACACATACACCAATAGAAAAGGCAAGAAAATTAGCCATTGAAAGAACCATAAAATCCCATGAACACATCAAACAACTTTATGATATTAAACACCCAGAACCCATTTTTAAAGAAGGAGATCAGGTATTAGTAAAAACCTTTATTTATCCAAACACTGGTAAATTAACACAAAGATATATAGGCCCATTTACTATTTTAAAACAACTTTCTCCAGTCACATATGAAATTAATAAACCCAATTTACCCCAAAGAAAACAAACAGAAATTATACACTCTAATAAACTTAAATTATTTTACCCAGAAGCAGATTTTCTACTTCACTATAGCACTAACATAGAAAATGACTCAATAGCAAATCAAAATGCTAACACAAAGTTAATAGATATTGATGATAAACCATGTTTTTTACAGGAAGGCCATATTTTGGACATGGACAATGAAAAACAAATATCAGCACCAATTCTTAAGCCTTCACAAATAACTTAATGTCACTCCATACATCTATTAGCGTTTCATTACTCAACCATGTAAAAATAACATTTTATACTGCTTTTGATACTTTGAAGTGTAACTACCATAATGTCATAATTACTCAAATTTTAAATACCTTTTTTGCTTCATATACATTTTTGATATTATCACTCATTAATATTTCTTATATATACTTTTATTATAATTTCATAATTATATAAATTATTTGTAAACAAACTTTCTTTTGTTTATTTTGAAAAAATGTGCGTATTGATTTTTATTGTTTCATTTATAATTATTTCTATAGATTTATTGATTTCGTTTAATTAATTATTTTTAATTACCAATTTTATTTTAAAATTTTAATATTTTAAAATCTTTTTCACAGGGGGGAAATATTATATAATCTAAAAATATTATATAATCTAAAAACTCAAATATTTCTATATTTTAAAAAATATATACTTTATTTTATTCATTGATAATTTTATTTTGGTTATCATCGTTTTTAGAAAGACTCAGTTTTAGTTGTATAATTTTGTTGTAAATATGCGTAGTTAACCAATCAATCCTTTTAAATCACTAATATAGGATTAAATTATAAATTCTATATAATGTGAAACTCTAACAAATGTGTAATCTTTCTTCAAGTAATTGAAAATAAAAGCTACTTGATGGTAAATAATTATCTTTTTTTATCACGACTGCACCTCAACCCTTTATCTTATCGATCCTTTGTCTTATCAAGCCTAATCTAACAACAACACAAAATATTCATAACATATATATATATAAATAAATAGTTGTTTAGTTTTATAGTTTAGTTTTGTATTAAAATTATCTTTAAAACTAAACAACTATTTATTTTTATAATTAATTTAGATTTAGCTTGCTAATCTAATCAAATCTACTTGATATAAATTATCATTGTTATCAGTTTACTCATTAAATTTTAAATATAGAATCACTATTATATTTTTATTATATAGTTTTTACACTATATATATATATATATATATATATATATATTAAAAAACGAAAGAAAAAAATAAAAGATAAAAAGATCAGGTGTTGAAATCAATATTAAAAATGGCATATCCTGACCAGGAGCACATGTGCTTTTCAGAAGGCAGAGCGCCATCTGGTGGAACAGAAATCAACTATTCATTGATTTAGCTTGTTCCCTGATATTTGGCCAACCCAATTTCTTGATAAATCAAGAAAAGCCATCCACGAACGCGTTTCGCGCTTTTGGCGCTCGTCAGCGTGGAGTAGGCTGAACCATTGTGACCAAAAAATAATTTTTGATCCCAATGGCTTCCTGAAAAACCAAGAAATGGGTATTTAAGGCCAAACTTGCGTAAATACGCTTAGCACATTAAAAAACGAAAGAAAAAAATAAAAGTTAAAAAGATCAGGTGTTGAAATCAATATTAAAAATGGCATATCCTGACCAGGAGCACATGTGCTTTTCAGAAGGCAGAGCGCCATCTGGTGGAACAGAAATCAACTATTCATTGATTTAGCCTGTTCCCTGATATTTGGCCAACCCAATTTCTTGATAAATCAAGAAAAGCCATCCACGAACGCGTTTCGCGCTTTTGGCGCTCGTCAGCGTGGAGTAGGCTGAACCATTGCGACCAAAAAATAATTTTTGATCCCAATGGCTTCCTGAAAAACCAAGAAATGGGTATTTAAGGCCAAACTTGCGTAAATACGCTTAGCACATTAAAAAACGAAAGAAAAAAATAAAAGATAAAAAGATCAGGTGTTGAAATCAATATTAAAAATGGCATATCCTGACCAGGAGCACATGTGCTTTTCAGAAGGCAGAGCGCCATCTGGTGGAACAGAAATCAACTATTCATTGATTTAGCTTGTTCCCTGATATTTGGCCAACCCAATTTCTTGATAAATCAAGAAAAGCCATCCACGAACGCGTTTCGCGCTTTTGGCGCTCGTCAGCGTGGAGTAGGCTGAACCATTGTGACCAAAAAATAATTTTTGATCCCAATGGCTTCCTGAAAAACCAAGAAATGGGTATTTAAGGCCAAACTTGCGTAAATACGCTTAGCACATTAAAAAACGAAAGAAAAAAATAAAAGTTAAAAAGATCAGGTGTTGAAATCAATATTAAAAATGGCATATCCTGACCAGGAGCACATGTGCTTTTCAGAAGGCAGAGCGCCATCTGGTGGAACAGAAATCAACTATTCATTGATTTAGCCTGTTCCCTGATATTTGGCCAACCCAATTTCTTGATAAATCAAGAAAAGCCATCCACGAACGCGTTTCGCGCTTTTGGCGCTCGTCAGCGTGGAGTAGGCTGAACCATTGCGACCAAAAAATAATTTTTGATCCCAATGGCTTCCTGAAAAACCAAGAAATGGGTATTTAAGGCCAAACTTGCGTAAATACGCTTAGCACATTAAAAAACGAAAGAAAAAAATAAAAGATAAAAAGATCAGGTGTTGAAATCAATATTAAAAATGGCATATCCTGACCAGGAGCACATGTGCTTTTCAGAAGGCAGAGCGCCATCTGGTGGAACAGAAATCAACTATTCATTGATTTAGCCTGTTCCCTGATATTTGGCCAACCCAATTTCTTGATAAATCAAGAAAAGCCATCCACGAACGCGTTTCGCGCTTTTGGCGCTCGTCAGCGTGGAGTAGGCTGAACCATTGTGACCAAAAAATAATTTTTGATCCCAATGGCTTCCTGAAAAACCAAGAAATGGGTATTTAAGGCCAAACTTGCGTAAATACGCTTAGCACATTAAAAAACGAAAGAAAAAAATAAAAGTTAAAAAGATCAGGTGTTGAAATCAATATTAAAAATGGCATATCCTGACCAGGAGCACATGTGCTTTTCAGAAGGCAGAGCGCCATCTGGTGGAACAGAAATCAACTATTCATTGATTTAGCCTGTTCCCTGATATTTGGCCAACCCAATTTCTTGATAAATCAAGAAAAGCCATCCACGAACGCGTTTCGCGCTTTTGGCGCTCGTCAGCGTGGAGTAGGCTGAACCATTGCGACCAAAAAATAATTTTTGATCCCAATGGCTTCCTGAAAAACCAAGAAATGGGTATTTAAGGCCAAACTTGCGTAAATACGCTTAGCACATTAAAAAACGAAAGAAAAAAATAAAAGATAAAAAGATCAGGTGTTGAAATCAATATTAAAAATGGCATATCCTGACCAGGAGCACATGTGCTTTTCAGAAGGCAGAGCGCCATCTGGTGGAACAGAAATCAACTATTCATTGATTTAGCCTGTTCCCTGATATTTGGCCAACCCAATTTCTTGATAAATCAAGAAAAGCCATCCACGAACGCGTTTCGCGCTTTTGGCGCTCGTCAGCGTGGAGTAGGCTGAACCATTGCGACCAAAAAATAATTTTTGATCCCAATGGCTTCCTGAAAAACCAAGAAATGGGTATTTAAGGCCAAACTTGCGTAAATACGCTTAGCACATTAAAAAAACGAAAGAAAAAAATAAAAGATAAAAAGATCAGGTGTTGAAATCAATATTAAAAATGGCATATCCTGACCAGGAGCACATGTGCTTTTCAGAAGGCAGAGCGCCATCTGGTGGAACAGAAATCAACTATTCATTGATTTAGCCTGTTCCCTGATATTTGGCCAACCCACTTTCTTGATAAATCAAGAAAAGCCATCCACGAACGCGTTTCGCGCTTTTGGCGCTCGTCAGCGTGGAGTAGGCTGAACCATTGCGACCAAAAAATAATTTTTGATCCCAATGGCTTCCTGAAAAACCAAGAAATGGGTATTTAAGGCCAAACTTGCGTAAATACGCTTAGCACATTAAAAAACGAAAGAAAAAAATAAAAGATAAAAAGATCAGGTGTTGAAATCAATATTAAAAATGGCATATCCTGACCAGGAGCACATGTGCTTTTCAGAAGGCAGAGCGCCATCTGGTGGAACAGAAATCAACTATTCATTGATTTAGCCTGTTCCCTGATATTTAGCCAACCCAATTTCTTGATAAATCAAGAAAAGCCATCCACGAACGCGTTTCGCGCTTTTGGCGATCTTTTTATCTTTTATTTTTTTCTTTCGTTTTTTAATGTGCTAAGCGTATTTACGCAAGTTTGGCCTTAAATACCCATTTCTTGGTTTTTCAGGAAGCCATTGGGATCAAAAATTATTTTTTGGTCGCAATGGTTCAGCCTACTCCACGCTGACGAGCGCCAAAAGCGCGAAACGCGTTCGTGGATGGCTTTTCTTGATTTATCAAGAAATTGGGTTGGCCAAATATCAGGGAACAGGCTAAATCAATGAATAGTTGATTTCTGTTCCACCAGATGGCGCTCTGCCTTCTGAAAAGCACATGTGCTCCTGGTCAGGATATGCCATTTTTAATATATATATATATATACTAGCCGAGTGGCCCGGGCAACGCCCGGGTTTTACCCGACTGGACACGGCTTCGCCTGTGTAGTGTTCGAGCGAGGTTTACTCATGAATGAATAGAGGCCCCAACTGTTTGTAAACTCAATGTAATGAATTTTCTTTCAGCAAAATGGAGATAAATTGCAAACAGCAATATCGAAAATGCGTGTGAAAAAATCTGAAATATAGGATCAATTTCACAAACACATCTAATGAATAGAGTGCTGTTTGGAGGAGTGGTCTAAACTGTTAATTTTTAAAAACCATGACCCGGGATCATTGAATGCAGATTTAGACACTTTGTTCTGAAAAAAAAAAATTGCCCCAATGGCCCCTGAATCTTGAAAAAGTCCAACCCCTCCAGTGAGTGCAAGTAACCAAACTGGGCTTTTATTAAAAAAAAAAAAAAAAGAGCTAATGATTAGTCTGAATAAAGGAAAATGGTCGGCACAACCTGAAAATTTCACTTTGTCCACTTCACTCTCGGCTGTCCAAGAAGAAACAGCCAGAGCAAACATTTTAAAGGGCACCTAATCCGGCATTTACATATCTAAATAGTTAAGCAACTTTTATAAATGTAATATATTTCTGCAATATCGAATTACCTTAACTCGGGAGAATTTTGTATTATTTATTGTTGCAGTTTTAGAAAAGTGTGGGAAATTGGATATTTTAACAAAAGAATACAATTTTTAAAATGGTATATAAAATAAAAAGGAAATTTGCATAATTTTCTAATAGTCAAGAGCAATTTTAAAAATACCAAAAAAGCAAGACCAAATAAAAAAAAATATATATATGTGTGATGTTTCAGTAACAGCAATGTTGCCATATAAAGACAAAATTACTGAATGTATTCAGTACCTTTGTCTGAAGATAGCCAAAATGTAACTGAAACCACACATAATGTAATTATTTGTATTCGGTCTTGCTTCCTTTTTTTTTTAATTATCCCTAGTACGCGTGGTACAGGCCATGATAACCATGGTGGGTAGGTAGCGACTGCTTTTACTGTAAGCGCACCACATGTCTACAAATGTGATACATTGCTACCAGCTAAATGCATTTTCACTATGGTGTGATTTCCACATGATGGATCTGTAGACACATTATAATCTCTCCAGAGCTTAAGGTAGCAAACAGTACTTTCACATTATATAAATATCAATGCCAAAAGCCAGAGTTATGATAGCTGTTGCAGTGTAATGTAGACCTGCAGGATGGGAAAAAGCAATATTATTTCCGGCTTTAATTTTAAAAGTATTATGAAACGTTAAAAATATAATCTTAACTTTTGAAGCATGAAAAAATGCTAACTTGATGTGTATTAATTTAGTCTAAAAACAAACAGCATGTAAAAGTAAGCACCAATCGAAGGCATTTATTAGCTCTAACAGTGCTGCCCCCAGCGGTAAAAGACTGGAGCTAACGCTTCACGGGTTGGTAAAGTTTATGTTAATATTACATCAACTTAACAATATTCCATGTCTTGCTAACACAAATTTTAAAAATAATATGCATAAAAATAATGCAATTCTAAAAATCATAAATGAAGCATCATTAAATTAAATGGGAGAGAAATGGTGCTCCAAAATTTTTTTTTTGTTGTAAAACTTTGACTTTATATTTTTACAAATTCTTAATGTATATAACCCAAACCAAATTGTCTATAAAATTCTGCAAACAAATATAATATTATAGAGGCATGAAAATACTAATGGTGTAAAAATCAAAACAGCAAAGTTATCCTGATAAATGCAATGAGCTATGATAAGGTGTGTTGCAGGCTAACAAAAACCTTAATTGAACCAGAAATGTTGATACCATAAAAAAAAAATAAAAAAAATTTTCAAGAATAGAGTTATGTAAATGAATTAAATGTGAAAAAATTAAAATAAAATAAAGTAAAAAAAGCTTTATTGATGAAACTACAGCAGAGCAATAATGATAACAAATTATTCACAAATTATGTAGTTACAAAAGTCAAGCTTCCCAAAATCATTATTCAAAGAAATCTCTTTCAAAATTGTCAAAATCTATATCAAAGCCCCCTGATAAACAATATTGCGTGTCTTGCTAAAAGTAGAACTAAAGACTAATAAATTTTTAGGGCTGGAAACACGGGAGCATGCTACATAGAGTTGCCCATGCGAGAAACAGGGAGACTCAAGATGCACACCAACTACTTGCAATGTTTGACCCTGAAGCATGCTGAACCCTAGAGCTATTGGAACGCTAAGAAAGATTGCTTCTCCTATGGCTTGGCATACCTACAAACACAAAGCATTAGTAAAAATAAAAATAAGGATAACCGAAAAATGTAAAACATCAAGGACTGAGATTGAAGAAAAAAATTCAAAAATAGTGTATTAAAATAAGCGCGACTCATGACTAAGGCCAAAATAAAAAAAAAGCATAGAAATAATCTGAAAGGAGGGGAAAAATGCATAAAACTCAGTGAAAACGTAAAACAACTGATTAAAAAAAAGCAAATGGAAGAAGACGTAAAAAAAAAAGTATAAATCGCAGAAAAAATATGCACAATAAATATGAGTAGAACATACATAGATATATATGTGAAAAAATAGTACAAATGTAACATTGTACTGGGATAAGGTGCATAAATCATGAAAAAAGAAAAAGGCATCTCCTTATCGTGCAACTGAAAGTTGCTGATGGCTGAGCGCCATCTATCGGAATAAATATCAACTATTTTCGTTGATTTTTTATTCCATAATTGGCCAAATACCCATTCTTGATTAATCAAGAAAAGCTAACCACGGACGCGTTTCGGGCTGTTGGCCCTCATCAGCGTGGTGCAAGCTGTACCTCAAAGACCAAAAAAATTGGTCATTAAGGCATCCTGAAAAATCATGAAACGGGTAGTTAAGGCCAGAATTGCGTGAGGACTCTACACAATGTGAAAAAATAGTACAAATGTAACATTGTACTGGGATAAGGTGCATAAATCATGAAAAAAGAAAAAGGCATCTCCTTATCGTGCAACTGAAAGTTGCTGATGGCTGAGCGCCATCTATCGGAATAAATATCGTGGTTAGCTTTTCTTGATTAATCAAGAATGGGTATTTGGCCAATTATGGAATAAAAAATCAACGAAAATAGTTGATATTTATTCCGATAGATGGCGCTCAGCCATCAGCAACTTTCAGTTGCACGATAAGGAGATGCCTTTTTCTTTTTTCATGATTTATGCACCTTATCCCAGTACAATGTTACATTTGTACTATTTTTTCACATTGTGTAGAGTCCTCACGCAATTCTGGCCTTAACTACCCGTTTCATGATTTTTCAGGATGCCTTAATGACCAATTTTTTTGGTCTTTGAGGTACAGCTTGCACCACGCTGATGAGGGCCAACAGCCCGAAACGCGTCCGTGGTTAGCTTTTCTTGATTAATCAAGAATGGGTATTTGGCCAATTATGGAATAAAAAATCAACGAAAATAGTTGATATTTATTCCGATAGATGGCGCTCAGCCATCAGCAACTTTCAGTTGCACGATAAGGAGATGCCTTTTTCTTTTTTCATACATATATATGAGCAGCTACATATTATGAAGCAGATAAATCTAAATACTACCTAAACAAATGACAGCAAAACAAAAAAAAAAAAAAAGACAATGGAAGAAGGCCTAAAAAAAAAAGTTTAATTTGGTTGAAAAAACTGCTCAATAAATTGAGCCTATATAGATATATGGACCCGGCTTCGCCCGGGTATTGTTCGAGTGGGGGTTGACTCTTGAATGAATAGAGCCCCCAACTGTTTTAAAACTTAAAGTAAAGAATTTTCTTTCAGCACAAGGGAGATAAACTGCAAACATCAAAATTAAAAATTCTGGTAAAAATAATCTGAAATATAAGATCAATTTCACAAACACATCTAATGAATAGAGTGCATTTTTGGAGGAGTGGTCTAAACTGTTGATTTTTAAAAACCACGACCCGGGATCATCGAATCCAGTTTTGGGGAATTTGTTCTGAAAAAAAAAAATTGCCCCAATGGCCCCTGATTCTTGAAAAAGTCAAACCCCTCCAGTGAGTGCAAGTAACCAAACTGGGCTTTGGTATCTAAAAAATGAAAAAAAAAATCTAATGATTTGTGTGAATAAAGGGAAATGGTCCTCGCAACCGGAAAATTTCACTTTCTCCACTTCACTCTCGGCAGTTCAAGAAGAAACAGCCAGATTAAACATTTTTAAGGGCACCTAATCCGGCATGTACCTCGATAGTTAAGCAACTTTTAAAAATGTAATATATCTGCAATACTGAAATACCCAGACTTGGATTATTTTTTTATTAGGTTATTGTTGGCAGTTTTAGAAAAATGTGGGAAATTAGATATTTTTAAAAAAGAATGTACTTTTTAAAATGGCATAAAATAATTAGGAAATTTGCATCATTTTCTAATAGTCAAGGGCAATGTTAAAAATACCAAAAAAGCAAGACCAAAAAAAAAAAAATAAACGAATTATGTGTGATGTTTCAATAACAGCATTGTTACCTTATAAAGACAAAATTACTGAATGTATTCAGTACTTTTGTCCGAAGATGGTAACAATGCTGTTACTGAAACCACACATAATTTATTTATTTGGATTTGGTCTTGCTTCCTTGTGATTTTTATCTATATTTCAAAATATACCTCAATTCTTTTTTACCTAAAAAGCTTTACATATATATTGCCAAGACCATAAATAAAGGTAAAATGTCAAATGAGTTATTAATTAACCCTATATGGGTCAGGACAAGTGAAAATAAGGCCAACAATAGAAATATCTTTCTAAAAAATTAAATTTGAACGCTAGCTTCACAAAGGGCACAAAATTTGCTACCAGCTACATGCGTTCTTTTTTACTATGGTGTGATTTCCACAGGATGGATCTACATTATAATTTCTCCAGAGCTTAAGGTAGCAAACAGTACTTTCACAATAAATAAATATCAATGCAAAAAGCCAGAGTTATGATAGCATGTTGCAGTGTACTGTTGACCTGTAGGATAGAAAAAAAGCAATATTGCTTCCAAAGACTTTAATTTGAAAAGTATTATGAAACGTTAAATATATTATACTTACTTTTAAAAGCATAAAAAAAGCTATCTCGATTTGAATAAATTTAGTCTAGAAACAAACATAACGTAAAATTATGCACCAATCAATCTCTGATTGTATATTTATTTATATAAATGAGTATATTTGCATATATATATATATATCTAAATACATTCATATAAAAATATGGTTGTACCATATAAATATATATGAGCAGTCATATATTGTGAAGAAGATAAATATAAACCCTACCTAAACCAATGACAGAAAAAAAATGTTTGGCCAACCCTTAAATAAAGCAGTTACTGAAAATTCATAGCTGCTGCTTACAATATAAATGCTATTAGAACATAAACATATTACATGGAACAAACATATAGTAAAATATATGTAGCAAGTTATATTGTAAAACATACATTTTTCAATAAATATACTTTTTACAACTTTAATAAAAAAAAATAATATACCTTATGAGATGAAAAAGTACACTTATCTTTAAAAATGTAGATCGTTATATGTACACTAATTAAAATTAAACGAAGCAAAATATATGAATAAGCTGCGAAATAAATAATAATTCCAATTAATTTAAATTGAAAAAATATTACTAAATGATTAAATAAAATCTACCTTCTAAAAAGGAAAAGAAAGTTTTTCGAAATGCAATTTTTGTGCTTTTAGCCTAAATGTTAAACCAAAACCTCAACTCCCTACGTGCGAAATTTCACAATACAGTTTTAATTAACCCAGGTTCCGGGGGCGTATTTATTTGATAATGATCGATTAAAATTATTTTCAAAGAGTTTAAATATATAAAAATAATCTTACCTTTTAAAGACACATTAATCGGGTAAAATTACAAAATTACAAATTAAAAACAAACAACGTGTAAAATTATTAACCAATCAAATTCATTTATCGTCGCGACCAGTGCGCCGCCAAGCGGTAAAAGGCTTGAACTAAAGAATTTTGGTTTAACATTTTTTAAAAATAGCACATTAAACCTTTTCGTTTTTTGAATAGCCTATATGTTAAACGAAATCTTCAGCTACCTACATGCGAAATTCCATAATGATTGAGTCAGTAGATTTTGCGTGATGCGATAACAAACATCGATTTCGCATTTCATTTTTATAGATATAAGGATATATATACAGTATAACCTCATTAATTCGACACACGATAATTCGACACTTAACAATACTTCGACAATGTTTTGATGTCCCGACCTCCAGCCTATCAAATAACAAACGGCAATTTGACACTATCGATAATTTGACACTAACGATTATTCGACAATTTAAATTTTGACAGTTGACTGTTGTTTACATACAACTTTCCCACTAACAAGGTATTACAGATGCGTGCCCACTTTGGGTTTCTGGTTAGTTTAAGTTTCACTTGGCAGTGCCTTTGCGAATGTCGTGAGTGTTATTGTTTTTCAACGAGGGCTGTTTAGGCATTGTGCAATTTGATATTTATTTTCTTTTTAATTTACAACATTGAAATATTTTAGTTATTTTTAAACTTTTTAAAAAAATTCCTTTTAAATAAACAAATCATTATAATGAAGCCACAATGAATATGAGAATCATTTTACTATTCTATTTTCGTGTTAGTTTAAATAAAAGAACGTGGCAAGTATATTTAGTTCTCCTAAAAATATCAGAAACGTGGTCAGTGTGCAGAGTATTAGGCTCATAGATTATTGAGCTCTGGAAACCAAAAGGAATAATACTCTGCTAGTGATCTCTTTTGACTTGTATATAATATAGGATATATAATAGGAAATAAACTAATGCTTAGTTAATCTTGCCTCGTCTTTAACAACACATGGTGGCAGCGGTAAACTGAATTCATAAAGAAGGTCGTTGTTCGAAGAAAATTTGAAATTCGACATCAAGCAAGCTTAGAAGCGGTAAACTGAATTCATAAGGAAAGTCGTTGTTCGAAGAAAAGTTGAAATTCGACATTAAGCAAGCTTAGAAGCGGTAAACTGAATTCATAAAGAAAGTCGTTGTTCGAAGAAAAGTTGAAACTCGACATCAAGCAAGCTTTTTGGGTAGGTTATATTATACTAGCGGGTGTACCCGGCTCCGCCCGGGTTTTACTCGAGGGAATGTTTGTAGTCTAGTATGTTGATATAATAAATCTATCTGAATATTAGGAAAGATCAGGTAATTTTTTTTGTAGGGTGATGCTCTGAAAAAGAACGCTATACGACTTTATCACTAAACAAATTGGCGAGTCAAAAATAAGCAACCTAAACAATCCATTAGCTTTGCAAGATAAGAAAAGAAATAGAGAAATGCATGCAAAATTCTCAACACAAATCAAAATCTTTAATCCTCAGAAGTAATGTATATTAGGTAGGATGAGATTTATTTTGTTTCTATTACATTACATCATCTTTAAATCTCAAAGCAGAGCAAAACTGGCATACCCGAGACATTTGGCCTATAGAGACAGATGAATCAGCTTTATAATCAATATGGGCATTATACTGCAAACCTGAAAACGGCTTATGAGTCCAAAGCTGAATACGCTGAACAGGAACTTGCATAGTTTGTGTAGCTGCGACGCGGGCCTCAGAATACCTAAGACGGCGAAGCGCACGACGCGTCTCACTTTGAAGTGGTGTCTCAATAGCTCTAGCATTCCTATATCTCCTGGAAGCAGCCGTATTCCTACCAAGTAAACGTCGGCTGTGGCGAGGCATATTCTGAAAAAAAAAATTAGATTGAGATTAATAACAAAAGCTTCAAAACCAGCAATTTCTAAACAAAGCATAAAAATTTCCTGTCTTTTGAGGTAAAAATCAAAATTTTTTAAATGTTTTATTCAAAATAACCTTCAGATATGTTAAAAAGATTTCAAAAAAACTATAAATCATAATATTATTACCAAAAAATTAATAGACAAAACCAGTTATCATTAAAAAGCTTCAAAAATAGACCAACCGCTGGATACGGCAATGAAAAAGCATGCTTTTTTGAGGTAAAAAATAGAAATAATTTTCTAAAATTCAAAATACAACCCCTATATGTTAAAAAAAACTATAAATAATCTAAATATAAAATATTTAATCAAATAAATTAAAATATCTTTAAAAAAATTTTGAAAAAGGACTTCAAAAAGACAAATAAATGAATCCGTAAAAGAAATCCCTTGCTTATTTAAAAATATAAATAACCTATTTTTTAGATACAACCCATATATGTAGAAAATATAATAAATAAACTGTATTTAAAAGATGAAAGCAATAATTAAAAAATTCCATAAGAAAATTTAAAAAAGGACCTCAAAATGACCCATAATTGAACACAATGAAATTGCTTGCTCTTTTTTGCGATTAATAATAAAAAAAACCCAAATATTTAAAAAAAAACATAACACCTATATGTTATAAATACCACAAATAATTTGTATTTGAAATATCTAAATAATTAAATAAAAATTTCTTAAGAAATATTTGAGAAGGGCCTCATAATGACAATCAAATAAACATATCAATAAAATATCTTGCATCTTAGTGAAAAAAAAATAGAAATAACCCAAAATTTGTTTACAAAACAACCCATATATGTGGAAAACACCATAAATAATCTTTTAAAATATCTAAGCAATTAATTAAAATTTTGTTAAGGTCCTCAAAAAAGACATAAAATTGAGCACATTAATGAAATTTCAATCTTTTTTTGTAAAAAATAATATAAATAACCTTAGTCTTATAAAAATACTAACCACGTAAGTTAGAAATAGCATATATAATCTGTATATATAATAAAAAAGAAATAAATTAAAATTAGCCTAAAAATTTATCTAAAATATAAAATTGATCTCATCAAGTGAGGCTTCAACTTTTTTTGGTATAAAATATGAAAACTATAAAATAAAAGTATCTTACCATGTATAAAAGTTATTAAAATATATATAAAAAATATTAAAACTAAATTTCCAAGAAGCGCAAAAGTGTAAACACTTTTGAAAGTGTAAACACTTTAACTCTGTTGAATTTTTTTGTATTTTATCGATAACAGCAAAGTTATGTATGTTAAAGTTAGGAAAAATATTTTGATGTTAAGCAAAACCTGCTCCATCTCGTTTTACATAAATGTTGAAAATTTGGTCGAAATTGATGCATTGTAACGAAAGTTTTTAGTGATGTCCACTTATAAAATTTCCATTTTATTAATATAGATTATAAGTAAATCTTTATAATGTTCCAAAATTATAATTGTGTAGCCCCAGAACCTTTTAATTTTTCAAATTCAGGTGATTGGCCAAAATGGATTAGGAGATTTGAACGTTTTAGGCAGGCAAGCGGGTTAATTAATAACCCAGAAAATGAGCAAGTTAATATGCTCGTGTACTGCATGGGTGATAATGCAGATGACATTTTGTTGTAATGTAAAATAGCAAGTGACCAACTAGAAAATTATGGTAAAGTTATTGAATGCTTTGAAAGTCACTTTATTCCAAGACGTAATATAATTTATGAAAGGGCAAGATTTAATCAAAGATGTCAGCAGGAAGGGGAAAAGGTGAATGAATTTATCACAGCACTCCATAGCCTAGCTGAGCACTGCAATTTTGGGATGTTACATGATGAGTTGATTAGGGATAGGATAGTTGTTGGAGTAAGGGATAGAGCATTATCTGAAAGAATGCAACTTGATACAGACTTGACCTTAGTAAAAGCCACACTAATGGCAAAGCAATTAGAAAGTGTCAAAGAACAGCAGTCTAGCCTTTACCAAGAAGATTCTATAGATCAAATAAAGAAAATGCCTAATCACATAAAAGAAACAAAAAGGCACGAACAAAAAATAAGACAATTCAAGTCAAACCAGTTGGGAGGGTCATCACATGGATGCACCAGGTGTGGCAATTCAAATAATCATGATTGGAAAAATTGTCCAGCTATGAACTCGTATTGTAGTAAATGCAAGAAAAAGGGCCATTATGCCAAAGTATGTAGATCAGAAGCCATAAATGAAATAAAATCAGAGATAGCTTTTTTGGGATCTGTAGAGGATAATTCCAAGAAATGGATAGTACCAATTAAGGTAAATAATAGACAAATTAATTTTAAAATTGACACCGGAGCTGATGTCAACGTGCTCCCCTACAATATTATTATCAAAGTTTCCAAAGAATAAAACTGGAAAAGTCTGATAAAATATTACAAGGTCCAAATGGAATACCCTTGGAAACAGTTGGAATGATCCACGTAAAACTTCAAAATAAAGGCCAGCACTTAAACTCGAAAATATACATTGTTGATAAACTAAAGCAGCCACTTCTCTCTGGGGAGACAAGTGAAAAATTAAACATAGTGAGAATGATTCAGCAATTATCATCAAATTTTTTAAATCCAAAAAGAGAGTTTCCAGAAATATTTAATGGTTTAGGACATGCTAAAATAAATTACAAAATATCCCTACAACCAGATGCGAAACCATACGCTTTATGCACCCCTAGGAGAGTTCCAATTCCCTTAATGAAACAGGTAAAGGAACAACTTGAAGAGATGACCAGGCTAGGAGTCATTGAATCAGTAGAAGATCCGACTGAGTGGTGTGCGGGAATGGTTGCGGTATCGAAACCAGGAGGAAAAATACGAATTTGTGTTGATTTAACGAAGCTAAATCAGTATATAAGAAGAGAAAATTATCCGCTACCTGCGACAGAGCATATCCTGGGACAGCTGGGAAATGCTTGCTATTTTTCCAAGCTAGATGCAAATTCTGGATTTTGGCAGTTTGGGTTAGCTAAAGAATCCCAAAAACTAACCACCTTTATAACGCCATTCGGCAGGTTCTTTTTCAAAAGAATCCCATTTGGAATAACGTCGACACCAGAAATCTTTCAAAAAAAGATGACTCAGCTTCTGGGCAAAATAGAAGGGGTTGTATGCTTCATGGATGATATTGTAGTATACGGATCTTCCTTAGAAGAACATAACGAAAGGGTACGCCAAGTTTTGAAGAAAATCCAGGAAGAAGGGATGACACTCAACCCAGAAAAGTGTCAATTTGGAGTTAAAACTGTAAAATTCCTGGGACACACATTGAGTTCAGAAGGCTTATTCATTGACGAAGAAAAGCTCGATGCTATTACAAAAATGGAGGCGCCTAGATCAACAAAATAATTGAAGTCTTTCTTAGGCATGGTGAATTATTTAGGAAAATTCATTCCCAACCTTGCGGATAAATTACAACCCTTGAATTCGTTACTAAGTACAAAAAACGAGTGGGTTTGGGATGAACCTCAGAAAAAGAGCTTTAACCTGCTGAAACAAGAGTTAGTATCTAGACCTAACCTCGCTTTATTTGATCCCACAAGAACGACCATAGTATCGGCTGATGCTTCTTCATTTGGATTAGGTGGGGTTCTAAGACAAGAACAACCTGATGGATCTTTAAAACCTATAGCTTATGTATCTAGAACACTTTCAGAAACGGAGAAAAGATACAGCCAAATTGAAAAAGAAGGACTGGCTATAGTATGGACATGTGATCGACTAAAGGATTATGTTACAGGTATTAAAATCCATATTGAAACAGATCACAAACCACTGGAAGACTTGGAAGACATGACTCCCAGACTTCAGCGATTAAAAATGAGGATGATGAGGTATTCTTATCAAATAAGTCACATTGCTGGCAAAAAGCAAATAGTGGCTGTTATGTTATCAAGGAAGCCTATGTCTAAACCACATAAAGATGAATTGGAAGAAGAACTTTCTGCGTACATCCAATCCATTGAATTTCCAGCAACAGAAGAAAGACTTTTGAAGATTTCTAGAAAGCAAAAGGAAGATTCACTTTGCTCTCAATTGGCTAAATACTGTATGAGTGGATGGCCTAAGAATAAAAGAGAAGTAGATCCAGCACTAAGAGGATACTGGCAATTTCAGGAGGACCTGACCTATCAGAATGGTCTTCTTAGAGGACAAAGAATTCTAATCCCTAAGTCATTGAGGAAAGATATCCTTGAGAAATTGCACCAAGGCCATTTTGGGATCAATAAATGCAGATCTAGAGCAAAAGAATCGCTTTGGTGGTTAGGAATTTCCCAAGAGATTGAAAGGATGGTTTCGTCGTGTACAAAATGCTTGAAGGAGAGAAAACCCAAGCATGAACCTTTGATGCCCTCAGAATTTCCGATCAGGCCTTGGCAAAAAGTCGGAATGGATCTCTTTTATCTAAATGGGAGATGGTATCTAATTGTATGTGATTACTACTCCAGGTACCCAGAAATATCACTTTTACAAAATCTAACTGCTCAAGAAGTAATAAGCCGTCTTAAATCTATATTTGCTAGGCATGGAACACCTGAGACTGTGAGAAGCGATAATGGACCACAATTCCAAAAAGTTCTGGGTTCCGAATTTTCAAAATTTTCTAAGGAATGGTCTTTCAAACATATCACATCCAGCCCGAAATTCCCACAAAGCAATGGATTTATTGAAGCAATTATCAAGAATATAAAGCAAAGTTTTAAGAAAGAAGAAGATTGCTATCTGACTCTTCAAGCATATAGAACGATGCCCCTGGAAAGTGGTTATAGCCCAGCTGAACTATTAATGGGACGACGCCTTAGGACCTCTGTTCCAGCAATAGAATCATGACTGATGCCAAGGTACTTGGACTCCGAAGCTTTGCAAGAAAGAGAGAAAAGGAGGGTGATCAACCAGAAGCGCCTATATGATAAACGACACGATGTACATAGCTTGCCTCCGCTTCAACAAGGGGACAGCGTTTGGATTAGAGATCAAATGGTAGAAGGAACAGTTCTTCACAAATCCGAAGAACCGCGTTCCTATTGGGTACAAACTCCCCAAGGAAAAGTTAGGCGAAACAGACTCCACCTCACACCTCTACCAAAAATGGGAAGTACCATGGATGCTTCTGAGGATGGCCAGCGCCAGGAGCAGAGAAATGAGGAGACCCCCACTTCGACATCAACCTGGCTCTCAAGGAGATGCAAGGATGACCAGGAGCAAGAGACCGAGGAGGATTGCCCTACACCAACGGCCTCATCCACAAGAGATGGAAGGATGCAGAGGGACAACCAAGACCAGGATCCAGAGAAGAGCCTCCCTTCAATGCCAGCCGTGCATACAAGATATGGAAGGGCAGTCAAGATACCTCGAAGGATCTTGTAAAGTTAAGGGAGGAAATGTGCAGAGTATTAGGCTCATAGATTGTTGAGCTCTGGAAACCAAAAGGAATAATACTCTGCTAGTGATCTCTTTTGACTTGTATATAATATAGGATATATAATAGGAAATAAACTAATGCTTAGTTAATCTTGCCTCGTCTTGGATAACAACACAGTCAGTATGGCCAGCTTACTTATGTGGAATTATAGAAGAAATAGACTTTGATACACTCAAAACTCTCCAATAGATGTGAATCTCCTATATATGAGGGCAAATATTTTTCTGAAGATGAGTTTCTTTTTATTTTTATTACAATCTCAAGCTTTGGGGCATCAGCACCCTTCTACAGGAGTTCAAAATGAACAATAATGAAACGCCGTTAGATACTCTCCATTCAATTATAATATGATATCAAGTTCTTCAAAGGAGATTTGACATCCGTCATTACTGGGTGAAGTAGAATGTATCTGTCTGTCTTTAAGACAGGAAGCACTACTCAGTATCAGGCCGACTTAGCTCCAAAAGAAATGGCCGTCTCTGACATGAGGAACAGACGTCATGTACAGCCATTCCTAACATGGAGTACAGAATAATCCTGTATCCCTGGATCAGCCGGGCCAGCTGAGCCTAAGTTTATTTAGCAAGCTTGTTACTGCTCCCCCTCCTCCTCCTTTTTCATCCAGGCTTGGGACCAGTAAAGACAGAGTTAGAATAAATATCAATTATCATTGATTCTTAATTATTCCATAAATAGCCTAATAATATTGTTTTATTAATATAGTTAAGTTTACCATGTACATGTTTCAAGCTGTTGGCCCTCATCTATCCAGTGCAAGCTGTACCTCAACGACAAAATCTGATTTTCTGATGGCTTGCACCATATATCGGAATGAATTTCAAATAATCTATTATTCTTAATAATTACAGATTGAAGAGATACCCTTTATTTATTAACCATAAGAACTCCGCATTTGCAGGTCCCAAGCCCGGATGAAAAAGGAGGAAGGGGAGCAGTAACAAGCTCGCTAAAAAAACTGGGTTCAGCTGACCCCGCTGATAGTACCCTGTAAGGGCTCCTATTCCAGAGATACAGGATGAACAGCGTTTGTACCCCATGTTAGAAGCGGCTGCACATGGCATCTGTTCTTCATGTCAGAGGCGGCCATTTCTTTTGGAGCTAAGTCGGCCTGCCACTGAGTAGTGCTCCCAGTCTTAATGACAAAGGCAGATGCATTCAACCTCACCCAGTCATGATTTTTACAAGCTTGATACCCTAATATGATTGAGTGGAGATAAGAAAGAAGAAAAAGATTAACCATAAGAAACTATTCCATGTTAGCATTCAGGCTGTTGGCCTTCATCCATGTGCTGCAAGCTTTATTATATTGACCAAATGAACTGATATTTGAGGATATCTAATTAATCAAGGAATCTGTATTCATACCCGTTAAGGTGTGAAAACGCCAAGGTATATGAAAAATATTACAAAATTGATATTTTTTTAGGATCAGGTTGAAAAAAAAAAAAAAACAAAGGCAACTCCTGATCCTGCAATTGAAAGTTGTTGATTTCTAGGAATAAATATATAAACTAATCAGAATTCAAGAATAGGCCCAAAAATTAAATTTCTTTGATAAAATTCAACTATGTACGTGTTTCAAGCTTTTGACCCCATATGCGAGGTGGAAACTAAACCTCAATGAATACAAAGTGGTTTCAGAGGACTTTTTTTACTCTTCTTCTTCTTTCTTATCTCCACTCAATCATATTAGGGCATCAAGCTTGTAGAGCTTGTTGATGGTGTCTGCTGGGGATGAGTAGAACTCATCAATGGATGAGTCAATACAGTCAATGATATGGTTTGAGGTTGAGGAGTCGCAGGTTGAGAATTGAACTTATTAAATAGTGGGAAAACCCTGCAACCATTCCGGAAAGTCATTGTCTATAGATAACCAGACTTAAGTGTGGAAATTAAAGACTGTTCTCTTGGGAGGACAGAATTGGTACTTGTTCCTCCTGCTCTGTACCAGTTATGTGCAGTATTAGATTTCCATTATTGCAGGCATTGGATCTTGACGGTACAGAGGAGGTCTCTTTCGTCTAGTTGGGTGGTAGATTTTCTGGTCTCAGAGTGGCCAAGAGCTCCAGACTTTGCCAGAGAGTCTGCTATCTAATTTACAGGAATTCCACATGATCTGGAAGCCATTGCACTGTGACAGAGCTGTTGGCTGGAAGTCAGTTTACAGATTTAGCTATGCTCTTGAGAAGAGATTCTTGACTGGGGAAGCAGGTTTGAAGGGTATAAATGGCTGCTTTTGAGTCGGAGTAGATTATTATTTTGCTTGATGAGTTGATGTTTTTTTAGAGCCGTATCTATTGCAGAGAGTTCTGATTTATAAACTGAAAGGTTTATAGGATTGAAAGGGAGATTTTTTCCTAGATTCTTTGTAGATAGCAATTCCACTGCCAGGCAGTCCAGTTTCAAGTTGGGTACCGTCAGTGTAAATTGTGATGTCGAAGAAGGAGCTATTTTTCTCAATGATTTGGAGGCCAAGAGCTTTAAGTAATTCTGAGTTTCATTTTTGTGGGGATTGGCTAGTAGATGAGGAACACAGGTGAGTTTGTTGGGAGTTCTGTGTGTTGGATATGAAGTTCTGTGTTTGGGATTAATTGAGATATATAAGTCTGAGTTGTGAGCCATGTTCAGATGAGTGGGGCATTTGAGTCTTTGATTTGGGTCCCAATTTCTGATAAAATTTCCTGTAAGGTGTTCTTCTGGAGAGTTAATCTTTTTGAATATCAATTTTGAGGAAACATTTTTCTCTTGAGTTGCAGAGGAAGATGGTTGGATTCAAGTTCAGTAATGTGATTTGGGCAGGATGCTTGAAATTTAGCAGTCAAGGCATTATTTCCCGCAAATTGAGAAATATTTATGGTGCCAAATCTAAAAAATTGAGTTTGCTGATGTAAAATCACAATAAATGACGCACAAAATGTGGATTATACAAAAATGATAGAGGTGAAATTACCAAATCAAAATATTTAAACTACATGTGACGTTTTAGCAACTGTGTTGTTACATATGTCAATTCGATTTATTTTTATGCTCTTCTTCTTTATAATTTGATATAATAGAAACATTAAGTGCAACGTGTAAATTTTGCTGTCAAAAGGGTTTAGTTGAGTATATATTCACTCTATTGATTTAAAAATATCTTCTGGACATAAATAATACCACAGGTTTCTGGAGATGATTTCTTTTCATTTTATTAACTTAGTTTGAAGCTTACAGGCATCTCTGCCCTTCTACAGGAGAACATAAAAAAACGAATACAAAAATCACTAAAATGTTTGTAATAGTTTAGCATCAGGCGGCGTTTTATTCGTTTATTTATGTACTCCTGTAGGTAGGCAGGGATGACCGAAAGCTTGAGACTACGTCAATAAAATGAAAAGAAATCATCTCCACAAACCTGTGGTATTGTTTAATATATTCACTCTAGGAAACCTTGATGCTAAGGACTTATCCCAAGGGGAACTTCTTCATCTATCCTACATCTGATATAAGGGACCTGGTGAATTAGCATCTTGCTGGACCTATCTGCTCTGCCATACGGACTACCAGCCTGTGAGTAACAACTGGTCACATATGTTACATCAGTCACATGTGCTCCCTCAACTGAAGCTTTAAACTCACAGCACTCAAGGTGAGGCTAAGGAAACAGTCTGTTAAGAGGCATACATTGGACAGGACCATTTATATTGTCACGTAGAGGAAAGACAAACTTCAGGATGACACAGCAATTTATTTGAGCCACGGATATAAACTAAAATTTATAAAATACAAGATAAACAATAAGTACACAGAGTAGCAAGATATATAAATGTATCAAAATTAATAATCTGTTCATAAAATATAAATATTTTGCTACAATATAATCCAACTTCGACATAATATAACAGCCCTTTTTCAGTTTTTCTCTCATCTTAATCTCAATTCCCTCCTATAGATCACAAATCCTCACCCATAAACTATCAGATCTACCTACTCAACACCTATAGTGGTCTTAATACTTATGGTATACAGAGTCTGAAGCAAATATTGGAGGTTCTGAAGATAGAGGTTGTCTGGCCGGTATTTATATTTCTGTGAAAAATAGACACTTCGGCCAGTTAGAGTTTTTTATTTTCTCAACATTTGGATAAAAATATTTTGTCTTCGTCAGGATAAATAAATAAATAATAAGACATTTGGCAAGGTGTTAAAAATATTGAAGGTAATATTCAAGGTATAAAGTCAAACTGATGTTATAAGTCTGCTGATAAACTGTAGGCACACCTATATCTATGTAGAAGTAAAATCATTTGTATTTGCCTTGAAAAAATCTTATGGAAAATCATCTCCTTCATAGACTCTATATGATTACATGTAAATTAATCAGATAATTTCATATTAAAATATTAAAAATACCAAAGATCTTAAGAGAGAATATGGTTTTATGGCTACTAACCAAAGTTTATGATTTTGAGCCCAAAAAAAAAAAAAAAGAGGGCACGTCCGGGACAAAATATCTTAAGAACTAGATTTGATTGGGATATTTAAAAGTGACCACTAATGTAGAAATCCTAGAAGAAAATGACGTTCCTGAAATAGACAAATTCTTAATATCCATGTAAAAATAATAATATGAAGATATTCAAAACCATTTTTAACCATGCCTTTATTTTATTTAAAGGTTTGGTATAACAACAATTGTGGTTTTTAGCAAAGAAAAGATACAATTTCTAACTATTCAAGTAAATCATATTTATATCTCTTTTTTTTTCTCTCTAAATATATTTGAAAACTTGTCTAATCGAAAATTTAAAGTTAAAAAATTTGTATTTAGTACAAAATAAATCTTTAAACAAAGTAACAAGTTTTGAAGAAGAAAACATCGATGGTTTATGAGATTATCTGTGATATCTTTTTGAAATTTACTCATTTCGAAGATCGGATTCTTCACGACAACAAATCTAAAATACATGGAAATATTTAAAAAGAAAACGTGGAAGAATTAATGATCATGGCTAACAGAAACTATTCATACAACAAATATGGAACCTGTATAATTCCGCTGATCTTGAAATCTATAATGGTGATAAGAAGAATTAAGATATCTCAGGTTGGAATCCTAAGGAATTCAGCTAGAAGCTCGATAGATTATTATATGAAAAACAATAGAAGAATAAGGTCAAATGTTGATATTAAAAATAATGAAGGCATAACCTGACCACGAGCACATGTGATTTTTAGATGGCAGAGCACCATCTAGTGGAACAATTTAACCTGTTCCCTGATATTTGGCCAATCCATTTTCTAGATTAATCAATAAAAGCCTGATTGTTATATGCATATAAGATCCCAACAAGAATTTACAATTGAAATATTTAATATTAGAGCAAAAGCAATTAACTTCAATGCAAATTTAAATCTACGATGTTGATAAAATCAGGTAGGATGTTATATCAGATATATCCACACAGAAGACATCTCAACTAAACCATACTCAACTTTACAGAAGTGAGACATCGTTTGTTCCCTGATCTTAATCATTCAACTCTCTTACATCTACCACTTTGTCTATATAAATTCTATGAACTCTGTCGTATAAATCCTGTGTTTTTAAATTTCAAAACTATTATTAACGCGTATGATTCTTTTTGAAAATAAAATTTTTCTACTGCCCTTACTGAAATGGAAAAATTAATGGCAGGGCATGGTTCATCAGTGGTGAAACCTCCCAGCGGTTTCGCCAGTTTGATCTACCATACCGCTTTTAAATTGCTTTTTTCAAACTTCTTTTTATAGTGATACTGATGCCAGACTCTTGGAATGGAAATTTTAGATTATCTATGAACATAAGCTTTAGTTATTTGTCTTAGATGTGAGTTTAAACTTTTTAAATTCAAAATACCAAGAAACTGGTAGAATAAAAAACTTACAAACCGCTTGAATGCCAAGGATAAAAAAGGGACTCGGTGACAATAGCAATCTGTTGAACATAAAGTCTGAATTCTAGGCTGCTGTGTGTAACAGATGTTCCAGATGGGGAGACCCACAGTGTGACTTCCCTGCGATCCGGCTCTACTAATGCCATTGTTGCAGGATCTAGATAGTTTGTATAAAGTACTGGGACATTGACAGTGAGTCGGGATTTAGTGCTTACACCCCTGTGGTGGCCACTGCGCGATTAGCCGCCCTAGACTATCCCGCTTTGGTCATTGGTCATTTCCACGCTGGGAAGGGAGGTGGGGACCCTACTACTTTAACCCTGTGTATTCACATAGCCTGGAATGATACTCAACTTCCCCTCCGATAGCTTGCTCGCTCCACTGACCTAGGACTAGGTACTGATTACTAGGCTGTTGGCTCTGGCGCAAAACTCCGACGGGAGGCCTCGCGTGTAGACGTAAGTCCGGCTTTCAGCGTTGTCAGTGTCCAACAGTGCTGTTTTCAGTCTCTAGTCCACTCCATTCTACTTTGTTGTCAATAGAAACTCTACAGCGAGCTGTCGGAATTGGGAAATTGGGGTCAGGGGTGTAGCAATACATGACGGAGTGAGATAGTATAGTATACATCTAACCCCCTCTGTGTTTTGTATCTAGATATCACCTGGAGCCCTCACCATGTCTATTAACGTTTAGGTAAATGTCTTTCTTTAAGGCCCCTTCTTATGTCACCGAGTCCCTTCTTTATAACTTGGCATTCATGCGGTAAATGCATTATCAAATTCTTTGGAAAAGAGTAAATAAATGTTACTCTATATATTTGGAGGGTTTTCATTATCTTAAAATAGAATATTTGTGACAAATGACAACAAATGAACATCTTATTATTTATTCAAATTTATTTCTCTTCTCTTCTTTCTTATCTTTATTCAATCATATTAATGTATTAAGATTATAGAGTTGACAACAATCTTTTTTTAATTATACCAAATACACGTGGTACAAGCCAAAATAATCATGGTGGGTAGAAGTTGGCGACTGCTTACAACCATCATGACTGGGTGAACTAGAATGTGTCTGTCTTTGTCATTAAGACTGGGAGCACTACTCAGTGGCAGGCTGACTTGGCTCCAATATGAAATGGCCACCTCTGACATGAGGAACAGACGCCATGTAAAGCCGCTCTTAACATGGAGTACAGACTCATCTTGTATCCCTGGATCAGGAGCCATTGCAGGGTACTATCAGCCGGGCCAGCTAAGCCCTGGTTTTTTTTTTTTTATATCGAATTTTGTTACCGCTA
The DNA here is from genome assembly GCA_030710605.1 of Cordylochernes scorpioides. NCBI lineage: Eukaryota > Metazoa > Arthropoda > Arachnida > Pseudoscorpiones > Chernetidae > Cordylochernes > Cordylochernes scorpioides. The sequence goes on from CP092880.1 coordinate 25,256,565, forward strand.
CTCTTCCCCCTTTTCTCATCCAGGATTGGGACCAGAAAAGGCGGAGTTTCAAATTCATTTAAAGTGTAGGTCTGGTGGGACGGCAGCACTGGCTCCTTTTTTAGATAACGGGGCACTATGGGAGATGGGATGGTCTATGAGATAGATATGTAGGGATCAGTAGTTGGCGTTGAATGGGTCAGGGATATGACAAAGTAGATGACAAAGTGTTTTTCCAGCACATGCCACCATGTTGAAAAAGTGGTCAAGGACATGTTAAAAGCACTTAACTGGAATGTCCTATTCAACATACCCATAGACAATGTTCCATATAATTATCATGACTTTCAACTGACAACTCATTGCCTGTCTGAACAGAACTTCCAATCTTATGAAGGTACCAACATTTGTGTCACATTGTGGATAGTCTCAAAAGATGAGTAATTCTTTTAATGCAGAATTATCAAAGATAGACAATATTGTAAGAATATTAACAGTAGCAATGCGTTTCTTTATTCGTGTAAAGTGCAAGCTCTCGGATCTTTATAATACTTCCACAGGTATAGCTATAAGTTGAGGGAATCCTCATTCTCTCAGCTTATAGCTATGCCAGTAGAAGGATTATAAAGATCTGAACACTTGCACTTTGCGCGAATAAGGAAACACATTGCTACTGTTTATATTATTACTTGATACTTTATAACAATTTTCTCTTCTAAGAGGATATTGTTGCTCCGTGGAAAGGGGGATGCCATTGCTCCGTTAGTCAGCCACATTTCAGAGTTCCTTGTAGGCTTTCACGGTTACTGTAGCGGCTCAGAGCTCACGACACCGTACTACAGGGCAGTCTCTTACTTGTGCTGCTTCTCCCGCCCACCACATAGAGGAGAACTTCTAGGCAGGTGTAGATATTGTGACTGCTATGATAGAGGTACATGTAGATATCTGAAGGATTTTATTGGACACAACAACATTCATTTGCCTGAAAGGGAGCAAAGGGAATGGCTAGCAATGAAAAATGTGCTAAATAAAGAATAATTTTATTATTATTTTCCAAAAATAAATCCCATTTTCAACTAAACCATACAAAAAAACAAAACAATACTTGAACCTACAAAAATATGATACATTCCTGACCTTTGAAGATTGATGAGCTAGAATTCACACTAAAAAGGGTTCTAGACCAAAAGCAAACATCCCTAAAAGATTTCCTTAAAATATAATGTTTTTTTTTTTTTTTCAAATAAAAAATAAGGGTTTTCTTCATATTCTGAATTTATTTGCTTACCCGCCACAATGCCTTTATTCACAAAGTTAAAATGGTATTAGAAATTTTTCTTTGCTAAAAAAGAATGTATTAATTCAATTTTATCCATCACTAAAAGTTAATCATGGCACATTTTCGAAAACTTAGAGTATAAAGGGTATCATTTTACATATTGATTGAATTGTTTTTGAAGATAATTTACTGGTTGAAAGTTGGTTTGTTCCCCGGTAGTACAACCCTATAGGTAATCCGAAGATGCGGTAACGAATGAGAGTGCAGTAGGTAGTCCTGAAACGCAGTAAGGAGTAAGAGTGCAGTAAGAAATTCTTAAACGCAGTAAGAGTAAGAGTGCAGTAGGTAATCCGAAGACGAGGTTAGAAGTGATAGTGCAGTAGGTAATCCTAAAACGCAGTAAGGAGTAAGAGTGCAGTAGGGTTTATCCTAAAACGCGGTAAGGAGTAAGAGTGCAGTAAATAATCCTAAAACGCAGTAAGGAGTTAGAGTGCAGTAGGTAATCCTAAAACGCGGTAAGGAGTTAGAGTGCAGTAGGTAATCCTAAAATTCAGTAAGGAGTAAGAGTGCAGTAGATAATCCTAAAACGCAGTAAGGAGTAAGAGTGCAGTAGATAATCCTAAAACGCAGTAAGGAGTAAGAGTGCAGTATGTAATCCTAAAACGCAGTAAGGAGTAAGAGTGCAGTAGGTAATCCTAAAATTCAGTAAGGAGTAAGAGTGCAGTAGATAATCCTAAAACGCAGTAAGGAGTAAGAATGCAGTAGGTAATCCTAAAATTCAGTAAGGAGTAAGAGTGCAGTAGATAATCCTAAAACGCAGTAAGAAGTTAGAGTGCAGTAGGTAATCCTAAAACGCAGTAAGGAGTAAGAGTGCAGTAGGTAATTCTGAAACGCAGAAAGGAGTAAGAGTGCAGTAGATGATCCTAAAACGCAGTAAGAAGTTAGAGTGCAGTAGGTAATCCTAAAACGCAGTAAGGAGTAAGAGTGCAGTAGGTAATTCTGAAACGCAGAAAGGAGTAAGAGTGCAGTAGATAATCCTAAAACGCAGTAACAAGTAAGAGTGCAGTAGATAATCCTAAAACGCAGTAAGAAGTTAGAGTGCAGTAGGTAATCCTAAAACGCAGTAAGGAGTAAGAGTGCAGTAGGTAATTCTGAAACGCAGAAAGGAGTAAGAGAGCAGTAGATAATCCTAAAACGCAGTAAGAAGTTAGAGTGCAGTAGGTAATCCTAAAACGCAGTAAGGAGTAAGAGTGCAGTAGGTAATTCTGAAACGCAGAAAGGAGTAAGAGTGCAGTATATAATCCTAAAACGCAGTAAGAAGTTAGAGTGCATTAGGTAATCCTAAAACGCAGTAAGAAGTTAGAGTGCAGTAGGTAATCCTAAAACGCAGTAAGGAGTAAGAGTGCAGTAGGTAATCCTAAAACGCAGTAAGGAGTAAGAGTGCAGTGTGTAATCCTAAAAATCAGAAAGGAATAAGATTGCAGTAGTTAATCCTAAAACGCAGCAAGGAGAAAGAGGGCAGTAGGTAAACCTAAAACGCATTAAGGAGTAAGAGTGCAGTAGGTAATTCTAAAACGCAGAAAGGAGTAAGAGTGCATTAGATGATCCTAAAACGCAGTAAGAAGTTAGAGTGCAGTAGGTAATCCTAAAACGCAGTAAGGAGTAAGAGTGCAGTAGGTAATTCTGAAACGCAGAAAGGAGTAAGAGTGCAGTAGATAATCCTAAAACGCAGTAACGAGTAAGAGTGCAGTAGATAATCCTAAAACGCAGTAAGAAGTTAGAGTGCAGTAGGTAATCCTAAAACGCAGTAAGGAGTAAGAGTGCAGTAGGTAATTCTGAAACGCAGAAAGGAGTGAGAGTGCAATAGGCAATCCTAAAACGCAGTAAGAAGTTAGAGTGCAGTAGGTAATCCTAAAACGCAGAAAGGAGTAAGAGTGCAGTAGGTAATCCTAAAACGCAGTAAGGAGTTAGAGTGCAGTAGGTAATCCTAAAACGCTGTAAGGAATTAGAGTGCAGTAGGTAATCCTAAAACGCAGTAAGGAGTAAGAGTGCAGTAGGTAATTCTGAAACGCAGAAAGGAGTAAGAGTGCAGTAGATGATCCTAAAACGCAGTAAGAAGTTAGAGTGCAGTAGGTAATCCTAAAACGCAGTAAGGAGTAAGAGTGCAGTAGGTAATTCTGAAACGCAGTAAGGACTAAGAGTGCAGTAGGTACTCCTAAAACACAGTAAGGAGTTAGAGTGCTGTAGGTAATCCTAAAACGCTGTAAGGGATTAGAGTGCATGAGGTAATCCTAAAACGCAGTAAGGAGCAAGAGTGCAGTAGGTTCTCCTAAAAATCAGAAAGGAGTAAGATTGCAGTAGTTAATCCTAAAACGCAGCAAGGAGAAAGAGTGCAGTAGGCAATCCTAAAACGCAGTAAGGAGTAAGAGTGCAGTAGGTAATCCTAAAACGCAGTAAGGAGTAAGAGTGCAGTGGGTAATCCAAAAAATCAGAAAGGAATAAGATTGCAGTAGTTAATCCTAAAACGCAGCAAGAAGAAAGAGGGTAGTAGGTAATCCTAAAACGCATTAAGGAGTTAGAGTGCAGTAGGTAATCCTAAAACGCAGTAAGGAGTAAGAGTGCAATAGGTATTTCTAAAACGCAGTAAGCAGTTAGAGTGCAGTAGATAATCCTAAAAAACAGTAAGGAGTAAGAGTGCAGTAGATAATCCTAAAACGCAGTAAGGAGTTAGAGTGCAGTAGGTAATCCTAATACGCAGTAAGAAGTTAGAGTGCAGTAGATAATCCTAAAACGCGGTAAGGAGTTAGAGTGCAGTAGGTAATCCTAAAACGCAGTAAGGAGTTAGAGTGCAGTAGGTAATTCTAAAACGCAGTAAGGAGTTAGAGTGCAGTAGGTAATCCTAAAACGCAGTACGGAGTAAGAGTGCAGTAGGTAATTCTAAAACGCAGTAAGGAGTAAGAGTTCAGTAAGTAATCCTAAAACGCAGTAATGAGTTAGAGTGCAGTAGGCAATCCTAAAACGCAGTAAGGAGTTAGAGTGCAGTAAGTAGCAGGCCAAATTAGCTCCAAAAGAAATGGCCGCCTCTGACATAAGGAACAGACGCCATGTGCAGCCGCTCCTAACATGGAGTACAAACGCTGCTCATCCTGTATCCCTGAATCAGGAGCCCTCACAGGGTACTATCAGCCGGGCCAGCTGAGCCCAGGTTTTTTAGTGAGCTTGTTACTGCTCCCCTCCTCCTTTTTAATCAGTGCTTGGGACCGGCAAAGGCGGATAATAATAATAAGAAAGAATATAAAATTTATAACAAATAAATTTACTTACAATGTGTTCCTTTTCATCAAATATTATCTCTACAGACATTTTTATATTTAATAAAAAGAAACACATTGACAGTAAATTTATTTGTTACAAATTTTATCGATAGTTGGCAAATCTATTTATGGGAAAAAAAGAGACCATGATGAATGTTATGATGAATTTATAGATTGGAACCTCCCATGATAATCATTGAATTTGGTCACTTATCAGATGGATTGCTCATAGCATCTGACCCAACTACAATTTAACATAGATTTTAATTCAACAGGATGAAAAAGAAATCTCTTTGGTTTTATATTAAATAGGCTTGACACTCTTCTCTCTCTCTCTCTTATACAGTAGAACCTCCCTGTAAAGGACACCTTAATTGTAGAGCCAAATTGTCCTTTAGGGAGAGGTGTCCTCTTATTGGAAAGTTGCTGAATTGTAAAAATGGTAATTTTGCAAATGAAAACTGTCCTTTATAGAGATGTGTCCGCTAGCAGGGTGTCCGCTAAAGGGAGTTTATACTGTTTATAGCACGTTATTTGTAGGTTAACATCATAGCACTGCTATATCAAAACTGTAGCACTGCTAGTATTATGGCATTGAGCCATAATTACTCCCCAAGTCCTGTTAACTGCCTCAGTGTGGCGGGGAGGTGACCCTGGGCAGGACAGTATGTCTTGTACTCTTGGTACCCTAGACATGAAGACTGTCCTACTAAGCCCAGCCAAATGTTAACAGGACAGTATGTCTGGAGTCTTGTACTCTTGGTACCCTAGACATGAAGACTGTCCTACTAAGCCCAGCCAAATGTTAACAGGACAGTATGTCTGGAGTCTTGTACTCCTGGTACCCTAGGCATGAAGACTGTCCTACTAAGCCCAGCCAAATGTTAACAGGACAGTATGTCTTGTACTCCTGGTACCCTAGACATGAAGGCTGTATTACTAAGAGCCCAGCTGAATATTAACTGACAATGAGGTAAAGTCCTACCTTTATGTACCTCAGATGTTCCCATTAACAAGAAACCAAGCACCCAATTACTCCGAATGATAAGAAGATAAGCTCCACCTATAATTACTGGCACATGGCTTGAGACCGTATAATCACCTAGCACAATCTCTTTCTCTATATATAAGGTTGTCCCAGAAGTTAGTGTTTTTCTTAAAATGTTGATTTTCATTTTTCTTGGTGAATAATAATATTATTACGGGGATACATAATGCTACATAATACAATTACTTTATACATAATTCAAAGACATTATACATAACAGCGAATAATATTGGTATTTCAATTTTTGGCAAGTGTTTACGAACTTTTGGGACAACCTTGTATATACAGCATAACCTCATTAATTTGCCAATTTACGATAATTCGACCATGTTTCGATGTCCCAACCTCCAGCCTATCAAATAACATGGTAATTCGACACTATCGATAATTCAACACTTCCGATTATTCGACCATTTAAATTTTGACAGTTGATTGTTGTTTACATATACAGTAGAACCTCCCTGTAAAGGACACATAATTTCAGAGCCATATTGTCTTTACGTATAGATGTCCTCTTACCAGAGAGTTACTGAATAGTAAAAATGGTAATTTTGCAGATGAAAACTGTCCTTTGTAAAGAGGTGTCCTCTAGCAAGAGTGTCCTTTCAAGGAGGTTCTACTGTACAACTTTACCATTAACAAGGTATTACAGAAAGGAGTGAGTTGAAAGAGAAGCAAACTTCAGAATAGTGCCTGCCTACTTTTGGTTTCTGGCCAGTTTAAGTTTCACTTTGCAGTACCATTGCGAAGGTCTTTAACCATTCTGGAAGAAAAGCAGCCTTGTATGGCCAGTTTTGAGACTGAAATATGGGTTGCTACCTGCCAGTTCATTCCACATTCCAGAATAGCTCCATGCTTTTGGTTCAGATACCAAGCTTTTATATAGTGATCTTAACACTTATGTCAGATAGTGTCTGAAACAAATATTGGAGGTAATTTTTCTAGCTTTAAAAACTAACTGATTTTATAGGTCCGCTCATAAAATATTCTTATTTCAGTGCCTTCCTCTAATAAGGGAGGGCCACATGGTCTCTCCATATCTCCCTCCTTCAATGCCTTCCTCTACCGAGGGTGGACCACATGGTCTCTCTATATCTCCTTCCTTCAGTTCCTTCCTCTACTGAGGGTGGACCACATGGTCTCTCCATATCTCCCTCCTTCAATGCCTTCCTCTACTGAGGGTGGGCCACATGGTCTCTGCATATCTCCCTCCTTCAGTTCCTTCCTCTAATGAGGGTGGGTCACATTGTCTCTCCATATCTCTCTCCTTCAATGCCTTCCTCTACCGAGGGTGGGCCACATGGTCTCTCCATATCTCCCTCCTTCAGTTCCTTCCTCTACTGGGGGTGGGCCACATGGTCTCTCCATATCTCCCTCCTTCAATGCCTTCCTCTACCGTGGGTGGGCCACATGGTCTCTCTATATCTCCTTCCTTCAGTTCCTTCCTCTAATGAGGGTGGGTCACATTGTCTCTCCATATCTCTCTCCTTCAATTGCCTTCCTCTACTGAGGTTGAACCATGTGGTCTCTCTATACTTACTCCGCCATCCTCTTCATCTCCTCGTGTCGTCCAGTCCATTGTTTTAGATCGTCTGTGTATCCCTGTCATCTCCTTCCCCTCGATCTCTTTCCCCGGAGCTTTCCCTCCAACACTGTCAGCAGTCTCTTAAAAACTATAGGCATACCTATATCAACCTGAGTGTCAAATGCAATAAAATTTGTATTCGCCTTGACAAAATATCATGGAAAATTAATGCCTTCATAGATTTCATATCATTCCATGTAAATTAATCAGATAATTTCATATTTGAAATATTAAAAAATACCGAAGTTCTTAAGAACTAGATTTGATTGATATCTTTGAAAGTGACTACTAATGTAGCGCAATCCTAGAGGAAAATGACATTCCTGAAATAGACAAATTCGTAATATACATGTGAAAACAATAATATGGAGATATTTAAGACTATAGCCATGTCTTCATTTTATTTTTGAAATATTTCATAGGTTTGGTATAACAACAATGGCAGTTTTTAGTTAGAGAAAAAATATACAATTTCGCTCTATTAATCATATTTATACCTCTTTTTCTCTAAATATATTTTTAAATTTATCTAATCTAAATATTAGAGTTAAAAATTTTGTATTTAGTACAAACGAAATTTCTATTCAAAGTACCAAGTTTTGAAGAAGAAGAAAACATTGATAAATTATGAGATTTTCTGTGATATTTTGTGGAAATTTACTTATTTCGAAGATCAGAATCGTTACGACAAAAATCTAAAAAACATGGAAATATTTAAAAAGAAAATGTAAAAAGATACAATTTCAATCAATTAATTTTTTCTCTAAATATTTATTCTAAATTTGCCGAGTCGAAATATTTGTTTAAATTCTTTTATTTTGTACAATTGAAATGAAGTCTTTTTTCAAAGTGTCAAGTTTTGAAGAAAAATCATTGATAAATTATGAGATTGTAATATTCTGTTGAATTTTATTTATTTCGAATATCAGATTTTTCACGACAATAAATATAAAACACAAGGAAATATTTAAAAAGAAAACATGGAAGAATTAAGTAACATGGGTAACAGAAACTATTCTTACAGAAAATAATGAACCTGTATAGTTCTGATGATCTTGATCTAATCTATAAAGGTGATAAGAAGAATTGAGATATCTCAAGTTGGAATCCCAAGAAATTTAGCAAGAAACTCAATAGATTATTATATGAAAAAAAAATAAGGTCAGGTGTTGATATAAAAATTAATGAAGGCATATCCTGACCACGAGCACATGTGATTTTTAGATGGCAGAGCGCCATCTAGTGGACCAATTTAACCTGTTCCCTGATATTTGGCCAACCCATTTTCTTGAGATAAATCAATAAAAGCCTGATTATTATATGCATATAAGATCCCAACAAGAATTTACAAGTAAAAACAAACAATTTTGAAATGAAAATCACGAAATTTCTCCTTGATGGCTTATGAAAGTGCTAAAAACGAAGAGAAAAAGTTTTCTTTATTAAAATATATGTTACAAGCTTTCGGGCTGCCAAGCCCTTCGACAGGTACCTGTCGAAGGGCTTGGCAGCCCGAAAGCTTGTAACATATATTTTAATAAAGAAAACTTTTTCTCTTCGTTTTTAGCACTTTCATAAAAACAAACAATTTCAATGCAAATTTAAATCAATGATGCTGAAGAAATCAGGTAGGATTTTATATCAGATATATCCACACAGAAGACATCTCAACTAAACCATACTCAACTTTACAGAAGTGAGACATCGTTTGTTCCCTCAAATCTAAATCATTAACTGTCTTACATCAGCCACTTTGTCTATATACATTTTATTAACTCTGTTGAATAATTCATGTTCCTTTAAAATTCAAAACTACTATATACGTGTATGATTATTTTTAAAAATAAACAATTTCTACTGTCCTTACTGCAATGGAAACATTATTGGGAGGGCTTGGCTCATCAGTGGTGAACCCTCCCAGCGGTTTCGCCAGTTTAATCTACCATACCGCTGTTATATTGCATTTTTCGTTCTTCCTTTTATAGTGATACTGAGGCTAGACTCTTGGAATTGATATTTTAGATTATCTATGGACATAGGCTTTGAGGACAGCAGAATTACATACAATTATAAATATATAACATGTGGTTTTGTAAATATTTAATTCTAAGGTCTAATATGTTTATATAATTAACTTCATTAACATCCTATAACCATGTTACCACATCAGACAGATTCATTACTCTTCTCTGATGATGGTAACAACACTGTTACAGAAATGTCAAAAACTATTTATTTATTTAGATTTGGTCTTATTGCCTTGTGTCTATACAGTTACCTTTTAATGAAGTATGGTGGTATCATCCACAAATATATTAGAATCCATTTTACATGTTTTTAACGATATCCCTGAGATAGTTTCATATATTAAAAACAAAGAAGGCATATCATGACCAGGAGCACATGTGCTTTCTAGATGGTAGAGCGCCATCTAGTGGAACAGAAATCAACTAAACATTGATATAATCTGTTCCATGATATTTGGCCAACCCATTTTCTTGATAAATCAAGAAAGCCATCCACGATCGCGTTTCGCGCTATTGGCACCCGACAGCGTGGAGCAGGCTGTACCACTGGGACCGAGTTTCATATATATACCTTGAAGAAATGCGAATTGAATCTAGAGGTTGTAAGATTTATTGTGGTTCTTGGAGGAATTTGGTGTTTTATGCTGCTGTTAGAGCTTTTCCATTAATTGGTTTGTAACAACAAAAAAAATGTCTTTATTTATTTGTCTTAGCTGTGAAGTTTAAACTTTTCTAATTCAAATTACCAAGAATATGGTAGAATAAAAAACTTACAAACCGCTTGAATGCCAAGGATAAAAAAGGGACTCGGTGACAATAGCAATCTGTTGAACATAAAGTCTGAATGCTTGGCTGCTGTGTGTAACAGATTTTCCAGATGGAGAGACCCACAGTGTGACTTCTTGCGATCTGGCTCTACTAATGCCATTGTTGCAGGATCTAGATAGTGACTAGACAGTACTGGGACATTGACAGCGGGTCGGTGTTTAGTGCTTACACCCCTGTGGTGGCCACTGCGACGATTAGCCGCCCTAGACTATCCCGCTTTGGTCATTGGTCATTTCCACGCTGGGAAGGGGGGTTGGGACCCTACTATTTTAACCCTGTGTATTCACATAGCGTGGAATGATACTCAACTTCCCCTCCGATAGCTTGCTCGCTCCACTGACTTAGGACTAGGTACTGATTACTAGGCTGTTGGCTCTGGCGCAAAACTCCGATGGGAGGCCTCGCGTGTAGACGTAAGTCCGGCTTTCAGCGTTGTCGGTGTCCAACAGTGCTGTTTTCAGTCTCTAATCCACTCCATTCTACATGGTTGTCAATAGAAACTCTACAGCGAGCTGTCGGAATTAGGAAATTAGGGTCAGGGGTGTAGCAATACATGACGGGGTGAGATAGTATACATCTAACCCCCTCTGTGTTATGTATCTAGATATCACCTGGAGCCCTCACCATGCCTAGTTAACATTTAGGTAAATATCTTTCTTTAAGGTCTCTTCTTATGTCACCGAGTCCCTTATTTATAACTTGGCATTCATGCGATATGCAAATTATCAACTCCTTTGGAAAAGAGTAAATGAAGGTTACTCTATATATTTGGAGGGTTTTTATTATCTTGAAATAGAATATTTGTGACAACGATGAAAGAGGGTGCGACTACAGTGAATGAACATCTAATTATTTCTTCAAATTCATTTTTATTCTTCTTTCTTATTTTCATTGATTCATATTAGGGTATCAAGCTTGTAGAGTTGACAACCAACATTTTTTATTATCTCAAGTATACGTGGTACAGGCCATAATAATCATGGTGGGTAGAAGTTGGCAACTGCTCACAACCATCATGACTGGGTGAAATAGTTTGCCATTAAGACTGGGAGCACCACTCAGTAGCAGGCCGACTTAGCTCCAATATAAAATGGCCACCTCTGACATGAGGAATAGACACCATGTGCAGCCGTTCCTAACATGTAGTACAAACGCTATTTCCTGTATTCCTGGATCAGGAACCCTTACAGGATACTATCAGCCGGGCCAGCTGAGCACACGTTTTTAGAGAGTTTTTACTGCTCCCTCTCCTCCTTTTTCCTCCAAGTTTGGGAACAGCAAAGGCAGAGTTAGAATAAATATAAATTATCATGTATTTTTAATCATTCCATATAAATAATCTAATAATCTTGTTTTATTATAATGAAGTTAAGCTTAACATGTACATGTAAAGCTGTTGGCCCTCATCTATCCAACAGTGCAAGCTGTACCTCAACGAATGAATATCTGATTTGCTGATGGCTTACACCATATATCGAAATGAATTTCAAATAATCTATGATTATTAATAATTACAGATTGAAGAGATACCCTTTCTTTATTAACCATAAGAAGCTATTCCACGTTAGCATTCAGGCTGTTGGCCCTCATCTGTGTGCTGCAAGCTCTATTACAATGACCAAAAGAACTGATATTTGAGAATTTCTTTATCAATCAAGGAATGTGCATTCATATCCATAAAGGCGTGAAAACGCCAAGGTATATGAAAAATATTACAAAATTGATATTTTTAGAATCAGGTTGAAAAAAAAGAAAGGCAACTCCTGATCCTGCAATTAAAAGTTGTTGATCTCTAGGAATAAATATATAAACTAATCAAAAATCAAGAATAGGCCCAAAAATTTAAATTTATTCAATAAAATTCAACTATGTATGTGTTTCAAGCTTTTGACCCTCATTTTCCGGATAGAAACTGAACCTCAATAAATACAAAATGGCTTCAGAGGACTTTTTTTACTCTTCTTCTTCTTTCTTATCTCCACTCAACAATCATATTAGGGTACCAAGTCTGTAGAGCTTGTTGATGGTATCTTTTGGGGATGAGTAGAGCTCATCAAAGGATGAGCCAAATTGTTTAATAATGTAGTTTGGGGTTGCAGGTTGGAATTGTACTTAGTACATAGGGGAAAACCTTGCAACCATTCTGGAAAGGCATTGTCTGTAGATGACCAGACTGGAAATCAAAGACTGTTGTTCTCTTGGGAGGACAGAACCGTTGCTTGTCCCTTCTACTTGGAACCAGTCATGTACAACATTAGATTTCCATTCCTGCGGACATTGGGTTTTGATGGTACGGAGAAAGTATTTTTCGTCTAGTTGGGTGGTAGATTTCCTGGCTTCAGGTAGGCCAAGAGCTACAGACTTTGCCAGAGAGTCTGATAGCTCATTTTTATGAATTTCACATGAGCTGGGAGCCATTGCACTGGGACAGAGCTGTTAGCTGAGAGACAGTTTACAAATTTAGCATGGTCTTAAAAAGAGGTTCTTGGCTGGAGTAGCAGCTTTGAAGGGCATAAATGGCTGCTCTTGAGTCGGAGTAGATTATTATATTGCTTGGTGAGTTTATGTCGATGTCTTTTAGAGCTGTATCTATTGCAGAGAGTTCTGATTTATAGACTGAGAGGTGGGAAAGGGAGATTTTTCCATGATCATATCTTTGTAGATAGCAATTCCACTGCCAGACAGTCCAATTTCAAGTTGGCTGCCGTCAGTGTAAATTGTGATGTCAAAGAGGGAGCTATTTTACTCAATGATTTGGAGGCCAAGAGCTTTAAGTAATTCTGGCTGAGTTTCATGTTTGTGGGGATTGGCTGGTAGATGAGGGAAACAGATGAGTTTGTTGCGAGTTCTGTGTGGGGGATAGGAAGTTCTGTGTTTGGGATTAATTGAGATGTCTAAAAGATTAGAGTTGTGAGGCAGGTTGAGAGGAGTGGGGCGTTTTAGTCTTTGGTTTGGGACCCAATTTCTAATAAATATTCCTGTAAGATGCTCTTTTGGAGAGTTAATCTTTTTGGATATGAATTTTGAGAAACAGATTTTTCTCCTTAGGTGCAGGGGAAGAAGGTTGGATTCGAGTTCAGCAATGCGATTTGGGCAGGATCCTCGAAGCCCGCTGATGATTTTAGCTGCACTTGCTTGGATTCTGTCTATTCTGGATAGGTTAGTTTTACTTGCATTGATCCAGGCTGGTGTAGCATATTCCAAAATATGTCTTACGAGTGCAAGGTACGTTATGCGTAAGATATTGGCTTTCGCACCCAGTTTAAGCCTGATATTTTTTCTGGATTTTGAGCCGATTTTTGGCTTTGCTCATCATGGTGTCAAAATGTTTATTGAAAGTGAGCGCAGGGTTGAATGTGACACAACAAGATATTGGAGTTTTGAGTTATTTAAGGAAATATTTGGTGTCCAGTGGCGAAGGTGGTTGTTGATGGTGAAGAGGCGGATTTCAGATTTGCTGATGTTAATGAATAATTTCAGTTTCTGAGTTACCTTTTGCAGATTTTTCATGGCTGAGTAGTGCTCCCAGTCTTAATGACAAAAGCAGACGCATTTTACTTCACCCAATCATCATGGTTGTCAATTTTTTGAAATATGATTAATTAAGGGTTAATATGAAAAAATAACTGAGCAATGCAAGGATTATTCACCCATGAAAATTTTAATTTGGATGAATGTGTAACTATTGTATAATGTAGTGTTCAAAAAGTTATTGAAAAAATGCATCTCTCAGTTGGTGGTAAAATTTACAAAAAATAAATATATACTTTTTGAATTACTCCTTGTTGGTCTATTATAAATTCTTGGATATTTTATAGGGTGTGATAAAGGTTTCTGTCAATTGGTTATCAAATTTATAAAAAAGATATTGACTTCATATTATAATATAGCAAAACAAGTCTATTCAAACACAATTATTAAATAGAAAAGTTATTTTATTTTTGGGCAATGTATCACCAATTGCCACCCAATATTACTATTTGAGATCAAGGCATCCTTCAAAATTTTAAGTTAAAATAGATGCAAAATATAATTTGTACATTCTCTTTAGCTGATTCTCATTTAGTGAATTTTTAAGAGCCTTGTGTAAAAATAAATAAAATAAGCCTAGTGGACATGGCACCTGCCCGGTAAGCAGAAGGTTGTGGGTTCGATTCCCGCCCCTGGACACTTTTATTTTTCCCGTTCGCCATTACTCTTCATATTTTCACCCTCTCATACTTCATTCAAAAAAGTTAGAAATAGTAAATATTTCTCTTTAAAATAAATATTGATTTTTCGTAGAAAAGAAGCTTATGCGGTATAATTTTAAGTATTGTTTATAATCACACGCCGCAGTCCTTTATAATGTATTATAAGTTACTTTAAGTATTATTTACGAACGGAGAAATAACGTCCAGGGTAGCCTAGTGGACATGGCACCTGCCCGGTAAGCAGAAGGTTGTGGGTTCGATTCCCGCCCCTGGACACTTTTATTTTTCCCGTTCGCCATTACTCTTCATATTTTCACCCTCTCATGCTTCATTCAAAAAAGTTAAAAATAGTAAATATTTCTCTTTAAAATAAATATTGATTTTTCGTAGAAAAGAAGCTTATGCGGTATAATTTTAAGTATTGTTTATAATCACACGCCGCAGTACTTTATAATATATTTTAATGTGTATAACTAATAGATTGAGTATTTTCCATTTTTTTAAAACTAATATTTCAATAATATACAGTAGTCTCCCATGAAAGACCGTCCAAAAAACACGGCAAACCCGGTTATCATGGAGACGGTCTCTCATCGGAGACTCGGTCATGATATGTCAGTGATGATAAAAATTATAACATAAGTTTAATAAGTAAACCTTCTATGGAAAACACCATTTTGCAGGTTGGCTCTATAATATAGTTAAAATGATTTACTTCAACAACCTTCTTTATTTTTGTATTCCAAAGTTTGATTATCTATCGCTGTATATTCTACATGTTTTAAATATAAAGCCATTTAAAACTTGGCATCAAATAAGCTTCCATTTCAGGATTCTAAGTCTATTTTTGGCTTTGTTTATCATGGTGTCAATATGTTTTTTAAAAGTGAGAGCAGGATCAAGTGTGACACCAAGATATCTTGGGGAATCTGAATATTGGATTATTGAGTTGTTCAATGAAATACAAGGTGTGTCCCATAAGTTTCCGGACTGGGTCCATAAAAAAAAAGGTAAGATATTTTTTTTTTAAATTATTAAAACTTTTTAAAGTAATCCCCCCTTGCTTCAACGCACCAGCGCCATCATTTCCCCAAATTGTCGAAACAGTTTTTATAGAGCTCTTTTGGAATGCTCTTCAATGCCAACAGCGATTTTTCTATTATGTCATCCCTGGTGTCAAAATGTCTTCCTTTTAGAACTGCTTTAAGTTTGGGGAACAGGAAAAAGTCATTTGGTGCGATGTCTGGGGAATAGGGTGGTTGAGGTAGGATTTCTGTCCCGTTTTTAGCCAAAAAAATCGTCACCAAGTGCGCTGTGTGAGGGCGGGCATTGTTATGGTGTAGGATCCAATATATACCGCAACAATCGTTACAAACCCTTTCTTATCATGTAAATTAATTAAAGAGTTTTCAAATTCATTTGCAACCACTATATCAGTACAAACTACTAAACGGCAAATTATTCTTTCAAATATTTATATACACCCTAATAAAATGGATACCTGTCATGTTCAATTCCTTGATAAATTAATTAAAAATTTTAACACAAATCCATTGATTTTAGCTGGAGATTTTAACGCTCGAAGTCAGATGTGGTTTGATAATATTATTAATCAAAACGGTAGAAGACTTCAACCTATAATTGATTTTCACAATATGCTCATACATAACAATCAAAACAAAACATGTCGAGCATTAAGTATAATAGATCTTACTATTACTAATAGTCATGCTCATGTACTTGTTAATGGATGGAAAACGTTAAATCTTTCGCAAATCACAGACCATCACGCAATCTCATTCGACATTAGTCTGGAAACAGAAATTTTATTACATGAAAATAATTCTACATGGTATTTTCAAGAAAAAGGAGCCAATTGGCAAAAGTATGAGCAGGCAATCAATGTGTCTAGGATAAATGAGGCAATGATGAAATTAGGTAAAATAGTAAATATAAACGATATAAACTGTGTAGTTTCTCTCATAACTGACATATTAATTGAAGCTGCATATGCATCTCTACGATTAAAACCAAAATATTTAAATAATAATCCATTTAATTGGTGGACGGATGTACTGGAACTTTTTAAAAATCATTTTAAATATGTTCGAAATCTATATTATCGGGGTAAACGGTCTAATAGACAGCTAGTTGATGAAAAAATGTATAAAGAAATACGTAATAAGTATATGAATATTATTGAAAAAACAAGAAATGTAAGCTGGAGAGTATTCCTGGAGGAAGTTGAAAATACATCTCCTTTTGGTAATACTTACAAAACTTTTAAACAAAAAATTTCTCCTAGGTCTTTTGATTTACCAATTCTAGATGTATCTCAAGATGTGCTCGAATCAGAAATGAAAAATCTTTTATCTTCTCTATTTCCGAATGACTGTCAATCTTCTGACACAAACTATCATAAATTAATCAGAGACAAGAGTTATACTTTTTCTAATGATAAAATAATTTATTTTGATAATATTCAAATCTGTTCAATAATTAAAAAACTTTAAAATGGCAAGGCTCCAGGAATAGATCATATAAGCAATCAGATGATCAAAACGGCAGTTCATCATATATCTCCTGTGTTAACAAAATTGTTCAATGCTTGTATTGGACTTAATTATTATCCGGAGGCCTGGAGAAAGTCAGTAGTAATGATTATAAAAAAAACCTAATAAAGAAAATTATAAAGATCCGAAAGCCTACCGCCCTATAAGCTTGTCTTCTAATTTAGGTAAAATTTTTGAAAGTCTAATTCATATTGAACTTTTAAATCATATTAATAGTAATAATGTTATGCATCCTGCTCAACATGGATTTACACAAGAAAAATCAACAATCTCTGCTTTACAAGAAATAACTAAATTAAGTCTTCTGAAAAGAGAAACAGAAAATACGGCAATAGTAACAGTGGACATCAGCGGAGCTTTCGACAACGCATGGCATCCGGCAATTCTCCAACAATTGGACAAGGCATATTTTCCAGCAGTACTTATAAAAATAATTAATTCTTACTTTGAAGACCGGAGTGTAGAGTTTAAATATACTAATATAAAGTGTATAAAAAAGATAAATAAGGGATGTCCCCAGGGTGGTATTATTTCTCCTATTCTTTGGAATATATTACTTAATGATTTCAACTTATCTTTTAACGAAAGTTTTGCTAGAGTAATTGCTTTCGCGGACGATGTGACATTTGTGGTATGGAGTTCAAACATCTATGATCTTCAGTATAATATTACCAAATGTTTAATAAAAATCAAAGCCTGGTGTGAAAAGGTAAAACTTTCACTAAGTCCAAACAAAACAGGTATACTCTATCTACATAACTATGAAAATTTGTCCATTAATTTTGATGGAAAAATAATTCAACCATCAGAAACTGTTAAAATTTTGGGAGTTATTTTTAAAAATCATAGACAAAGGAATAAGATTAATTTTGGAACACATGTTGACAATATAATTATGAAAACTACGAAACTTAAGAATATATTATTCTCATTATGTGCACGTACTTGGGCCATTGATACTCGACGTAGATTGATCTTATATAAAGCTATGATACGCTCTACAATAAGCTATGCATCAAATATTTGGTTTCCTTTTATCACTGCAGCAAAAAGATCCAAGTTGAATTCTATACAATATCAAATTCTTATTAGATGCATTCATGCTTATAGGACTTCATCTTCTTACATCACACATATACTAGCGAAAACCCCTTTACTGTCCGATTATCTTGAATTATTACAAACAAAGTATAATATGACAAATTCTCTCACGGATCGAACACTCAAAAAACCCCTTCAAAAAGAATTAAACAAACTATATCTGGATCTAAAATTTAAGTTTTATCTTTCTCAATCTAATGAACTGTTCAAGAAATTCTTTCCAAATACTGTCCCAAATTTCATTTCTTCTGATAAATTCACTACTTTATTCTTAACTGGCAAAGGACCCTTCTTAAGTTTCCTATTCAAACTGAATGCTATCAATGATCCAACATGTGAATGCCGCTTAGATGTTGAATCACCAGAGCAACTTCTTTTATCTTGCCCTCTGACTAATCAAATTGTATGTAGATACTTTGAAACATTACCAAATTATTTTTGTGTATATACTCTATCTTATGAGAACTTTGTTAAGTTTAGAACTATTTGTACAATAATTTACAAAACAATACTAATCCATCGTGTAAATAATTAATCATATATATGTAAATAATACCAGCACAGCACAATAGTCCTTTGGACTTCGTGCTTTTGTAACAATAAATCCAGTCACCATTAGGCCATTTTTCTGGCATTTTTTTCGAATCGCTTCCCTTAGATGGCGAAGAATGTCCAAATACTTTTCCTTAATAACCATTTGGCCTGCAGGAAGATACTCGTGATGAACAATGCCCTTGTTATCCAAAAAAGCGACCAGCAACACCTTGTTTCTGGATTTCAATATCCTGGAATTTTTGGGTCTAGGCTCATCCTGACCTCCCCACTCGGCATATTGACGCTTGGTTTCAGGGTCATAGTCATAGACCCAAGTCTCGTCGCCTGTGATTATCTTGTCTTTCCATTCCGGATCCGTTCTTGTCATTTCCAACATGTTCTCACAGGTTGCAAGCCGACACAGTTTTGCTCATTAGTGAGGAATCTTGGGATGAATTTTGCAGGAGTCTTTTTGAGCTTCAAATCTTTGGTTACGATCCTTCCAATCGTTGTTTTAGAGATGCCTGTGTCTTGCTCTAGCTCCAGCAAAGTGGTTCGAGGATTTTCTTTTATCAAATCGGTGATTTTTTGCACATTTTGGGCGTTCTTGCCGAGGATCATCTTCAATGGAATTCTGCCAGCTTTAAATCTAGAATGTCATTTAAAAACAGTTGTTCTCTTTGGGGTGTCATTGGGGAATGCTTTATTAAGCATTTCAAAAGTTTCGGTTGCTGATATTTGAAGTTTCACGCAAAAATCTATGCAAATCCTCTGCTTCAATTTTTGTTCCATCGTAAAATCGCCGCAGCGCAAGGTGTAACCTTTAAATAAATTAGAATAACTTTGGCGCACGCGCACGAACAGCCTCGATATTGGTACCACCGTGTTGCCAGATATTTTTCTATAATAAACTGTCAAATCTATTTACATTTTTCATTTATTTATTTTTTTTATGGACCCAGTCCGGGAACTTATGGGACATACCTTGTATTTTGGGTCCAGTGTAGAAGGTGGTTGTTGATGGTGAAGAGGCCGATTTCAGATTTGCTGATGTTAATGGATAATTTCAGTTTCTGAGTAACCTTTTGCAGATTTTTCATTGCTTTATTCAGTTAGTGTTCTGCATCGAAGAGGTTGTTTTTGGAGACCCAGATGATTATATCATTTGCGTAAAGGGAAATATTAGCTGGTGGTTTGATGAAAGTGTGTACATCATTTAGGTAAATATTGAGGAGAATAGGGCTTAGGATTGATCCTTGGGGTAGACCTTGGTAAATACGAGTGGTTTTTGATTTGTTGTTGTTGAGATTAACCTGTATTGTGTGTTTGGAAAGAAAATTGCTGATCCAACTAAGCATACTTCCCTCTATTCCAAGTTTATCGAGTTTGAGAATTATCTTTTCCTTCCAGACTGTCGAAGGCTTGTATGTTTATGATGAAAGCTATCCTGGATTTGTTGAACAAAGTAAAAGATTGAATCCTCTGTGCTCTGATATTTTTAAAAGCTCTTTAATGAGGGTCTAGTAGGTTGTTGAGGTTAAGATAAAAAGTTAACCTATTGAGAATCATGTGTACCATGATTTTTCAAGGAATAGAGGTCAGAGAGATAGGTCTGTACTTGGTTGGGTGGTTCTCAAGCGTGCCTGGTTTGTAGATGGGGATAATTGTGGCATGTTTCCACTCTTTAGGGAGGGTAGACGAATTCCAACTGTAATTGAAAATGCTTAAGAGTTCTAGTTTGGCATGGGAGCTTTCAACATGGGTTCAGTGATGTTATCTGTCCAGGAGCTTTTGTAAGGTCGAGATGACTTAAAGCTTCTTCTTACAAACACATTTTTCTCCTGAGGTGCAGGAGAAGAAGGTTGGATTCAAGTTCAGCAATGTGATTTGGGAAGGATCCTTGGATTTTAGCAGGCAAGGTCTTATTACCCGCAAATTGAGAAATATTTATGGTGCCAAACCTAAATATTTGAGGATGTTGATATATAATTAAAATAAATTATGCACAAAATTTGTATTATTGTAAAAAGTAATAAAAGGTAAAATTACCAAATCAAAATATTTAAACTATATGTGACGTTTTAGAAACAGTTTTGTTACATATGTCACTTCTATTTAATATCATGCCTTTCTTATTTATAATTTGATATAATAGTAAAATTAAGTGTAACGTGTAAATTTCGCTGTCAAAAAGGTAGTTGAGTGTATATTCATTCTATTGATTCAAATCTCCTGGACAATACCACAGGTTTGTGGAGATAAGTTTCTTTTCATTTTATTAACTTAGTCTCAAGCTTTCAGGCATCTCTGTTCTTCTACAGGAAAACATAAAGCAGATATGCCTGAAAGCTTGAGACTACGTTAATAAAATGAAAAGAAACCCATCTCCAAAAACATGTGGTATTGTTTAATATATTCACTCTAGGAAACATTGATGCTAAGGACTTATCCCAAGGGGAACTTCTTCATCTATCCTACATCTGATATAAGGGACCTGCTGAATTAGCATCTTGCTGGACGCACGGACTAGTCTGCCCTGAATAAGTCAATATGGACTACCAGCCTGTGAGTAACAACTGGTCACATATGTTACATCAGACACATGTGCTCCCTCAACTAAAGCTTTAAACTCACAGCACTCAACTTAGGAAACAGTCTGTTAAGTTAAGATGAACATCTTGGGAAGGACCATTTATATTGTCACATAGAAAATTAGGAAAGACAAACTTCAGGGTGACAGGCCAACCACAATGTGCTCGCTAGGGACGATGTACGCATACCTTTTGTCTAAAAGACTCATTGGAGTAAGGCCAAAGCGGGTGTGGATATTAGGAGCTAGAGAGAGGAATCTGCTCTCCCATGCTTCACGCGCCCGCCCGTAGATTGCCGATTTTACAAACGACAAAGGAGCGAGTTTGTAACAGCTTGGGTTAGCAGACTCAGCAACTCGCTTTGCGAGTGTGTCCGCAATGTCATTACCCACGATCCCACTGTGGCCCTTGATTCATTGTATGGTGCATCTGTTCACATTGCGATTCAATCGCGAATTTGAGGCACGGATACGGAACGGAAATATCTTTATTTACGGGGATGCTAACCAGAATGAATGAGCCAATGAGGCATTGATACAAATCAAAATTTATAAAATACAAGATAAATAATAAGTACACAGAGTAGCAAGATATATAAATATATCTAAATCAATAATCTGTTCAGAAAATATAAATATTTTTCTACAATATAATCCAACTTAGAGATAATATAACAACCATTATTCAGTTTTCTCTCATATTAACTTCAATTCCCTCCTATAGATCACATTATCCTCACTTCTATCAGATCTACCTATTCAACACCTATAGTGGTCTTAATACTTATGGTATACAGAGTCTGAAGCAAATATTGAAGGTTCTGAAGATAGAAGTTGTCTGGCCGGCATTCATATTTCTGTGAAAAATAGACACTTCGGCCAGTTAGAGTTTTTATTTTCGCAACGTTTAGATAAAAATATTTTGTTTTCGCCAGGAGAAATATATAAAAATAAAGCATTTGACAAGGCGTTAAAAAATTGAAGGTAATATTCAAGGTATAAAGACGAACTGATGTTATAGGTCCGCTCATAAACTATAGGTATACCTATATCTATGTAGAAGTAAAATCCAGCCCACCATTTGTATTTACCTTGACAAAATCTTATGAAACATCATTCCCTAATAGACTTTATATCATCCCATGTAGATTAATCTGACAATTTCATATTGAAATATTTAAAAATACCAAAGATCTTAAGAGAGAATATGGTTTCACGGGCTACTAACCAAAGTGTATGATTTTTGAGCTCAAAAAAAAAAAAAAAAAGAGGGCTCGTCCAGAACAAAAGATCTTAAGACCAGATTTGGTAGATATCTTTAAAAGTGACCACTAATGTAGACCCCCTATAGGAAATTGACGTTACTGAAATAGACAAATTCTTATTGTCCATGTAAAAAGAATAATATGGAGATATTTAAAATTTTTATTCAAAGGTTTGGTATAAGAACAATGGTAGTTTTTAGCAAAGAAAAGATACAATTTCTAACTATTCAAGTAAATAATATTGTCACAGTAATGAAGGTGACAAGTCGTTTGGATAGAATAAAATAATAGTTTATTAGATAACTTTAAATGAGGAATAAGTTTGAGGGATGAAAAGAATTAGCGGTAAACAGCGTTAACTCTCGAGCGCGCGCGCAGAGAATGTAACGTGCGCGCAGATAATGTAACGTGCTTGCCAAGCTTTACATTTACAAGCTATGTACATTTTTGGTTATGACATTACTCCCCTTTTCAAAAATAAGCAGCGACCCGCTGCTTAAAAAAAAAAAATTCACTCTGAGATCAGTCCTGTGTTTGTTCTTCTGGGCTTCTGTATGGTTTCATCCGCAGGACGTGGACGATGTCTTTGATATTCCGTTTTCGGGGTCTCCTCTCCAAGGCCTCTACTTCATAAGTTACTTCAGACAGTTGTCTCACAACTTTATAGGGGCCGAAGTATCTTTTAAGTAGCTTCTCCGACAGCCCTTGTTTACGCACAGGTGTGTACACCCACACAAGGTCTTCCGCGCAATACTGGACAGGTCTGTGGCTTTTGTCGTATCGAGATTTGTCTTTTTCTTGCGCCTTCAAAATGTTCAAACGGGCCAGCTGGCGTGCGTCCTCGGCATTTGTGACCAAAGACTCCACGTAGTCTTCCAGATTGGCTTCCTCTCTATACGTCAGGATGGTGTCCAATGGGGTCTCGACATCGCGTCCGTGTACAAGATAGAAAGGGCTAAACCCAGTGGTTTCCTGTTTGGCGGTGTTATAGGCAAAAGTTACGTAAGGGAGAACTGAGTCCCAGTTTCTTTGGTCTACGTCAACATACATAGACAGCATGTCACCAAGTGTCTTGTTGAGTCTCTCGGTCAGGCCATTTGTTTGGGGGTGGTAGGCAGAAGTAAAGCGATGTGCGGTTCCACAGAGGTTGTTAATCTCCCGTATTGTGTGAGATATAAACGTTCGACCTCGGTCTGAAATCAATTCTCTGGGGGCTCCATGTTTAAGGATCACGTCTTCTACTAAAAATTTTCCAACTTCTTCCGAACTTCCATTTGGTATGGCTTTGGTCATAGCATACCTTGTTAGATAGTCTGTCGCGACCACGGTCCATTTATTGCCATCGTTCGAGGTAGGGAATCTTCCTAACAAATCTATCCCTATTTTCTGAAAAGGTCGTGCAACCGGCGGAATTGGCACAAGTTGTCCTGGTGGACGTTCGGTAGAACCTTTTCGCCGTTGACATTCTCGACAATGAGCCACATATTGTCGCACAGATCTATGCAAGCCGGGCCAGAAATATTTTCTTCTAATGCGGTCGTATGTTTTTGCAAATCCCAGGTGTCCCGCCATTGGTGCATCGTGGGCTTCACTCAAAATGTCAACCCTCATTTGTTTGGGTACTACTAAGAGCCAAGGTTTGCCCATGGGATCGTAGTTTTTGCGGTAGAGGATCCCGTCGATTATTTTGTATCCACTTTCACTTTTGGAATCAATTTCCTGAATTTTTTTTGGTCTGGACATCGCTTCTTTGCTCTTTTCCTATGTCGGTAATTGAAGACAATTCTGGTATGTTATCTTCGTTGGATTGGGGGAGAGGACTTCTTGAGAGGCAATCCGCATCTTGGTGTCTTTTACCTTTCTTATACACAATAGATATGTCGAACTCTTGAAGTCGCAAGGCCCATCTTGCTAGCCTTCCCGATGGATCCTTTACATTAGCTAGCCAACACAGGGAATGATGGTCGGAGACGACGGTGAAGTGTTTTCCAAACAAATATGGTCTGAACTTGTAAATGGCCCAAACTACAGCCAGGCATTCCCTCTCCGTCGTGGAATAATTTCTTTCTGCGGCGTTAAGGGTTCTTGATGCATAGGCGATAGGCTTTTCTTTTCCTTCTACCAGTTGGGTCAACACTGCTCCGACGCCATATCCACTCGCGTCGGTATGTACAAGTGTCTCAGCATCTTCCTTAAAATGGCCAAGCACAGGATCGGTAGTTAGGGCTGATTTTAATATTTGGAAAGATTGTTCTTGTTCGTTAGACCAAAAGAACTTCACGTTATTCCTCAGGAGGTCGTGTAACGGCTTAGCTTTATTTGCAAAGTCCTTCACAAATCGCCTGTAATATGAACACAATCCCATGAAGCTTCTTACTTCATGTGCTGTTTTTGGAGTCGGGAAATTTGAAATTGCTTCAATTTTGTCGGGATCAGGGCGAATGCCGCTTTCTGTAACCAGATGTCCTAAAACTTTGATTTCTCTTGACCCAAAACGGCACTTCTCATGATTAATACACAAGCCCGCTTGCTGGATGCATCTGAGAACTTTCCCTAAGCGTTCAATATGTTCTTTAAAGGATGTAGCATAGACAATTATATCGTCTAAATAACAAAGACAAATTGTCCATTTCAATCCTGCTAGTAGCTTGTCCATCATTCTTTCGAATGTTGCCGGTGCGTTGCATAGACCGAAGGGCATCACCTGGAACTCATATAAGCCATCAGGGGTGATGAAAGCTGTCTTCTCCCGATCTTCCTCGTCGATTTCTATCTGCCAGTATCCTGTACGTAGGTCCATGCTGGAAAAGAATTTAGCTCCTGTTAAGCTATCCAAAACATCATCATTTCTAGGTAAAGGATACACATCCTTTTTGGTGACCTTGTTAAGCTTTCGGTAGTCTACGCAAAATCTCCAGGACCCATCTTTCTTTTTAACCAAAACTACTGGAGACGACCAAGGACTTTCGGACGGTTGTACAATTCCCATCTTTATCATTTTATCGACTTCACTTTGTATAGCTCGTCTTTCGACAGGAGACACCCGGTATGGTCGTTGTTTAATAGGACGGCTGTCTGAGGTGTCGATTTTATGTTTCACATTGGAGGTTGTACTGAATGATTTTCTCTCAAAATCAAAAACCTCAGAGTACTTTTCTAGACATTCTACAATCATTGACTTCTGTTCTTTATCTAATCTCTCGTCTACCAGAGATAAGATTTGTTGGCGTCTATCCTCACTCTTAATGTTTGATTGAGTTTTATCGTCTTCAGCTGTGTCAACACTGTATATCCCGCTACTTCCAATTTTCCTCAAGTTTCCTACAAGCATACCAGCTGGGATTATTTGATTCTGAGAAGTCCCATTAGTTACCCATATCTCCCCTCTGCCGTGATGGAAGTTAATTATGGATGATGGTATGACCAATTCTTTTTTTAAGATGAGATCTTTGCTTCCTTCTATCATTAGATCTTTTCCGCCTCGAATATCTTCGTTAATAACCGTGATTTTCTTAATTGAGCGAGCTGGAATAAAACAGTCTTCTAATGCATGTGTAGGCAGATCTTCTAGGCCGTCGTTCACACTTTCCTTCAAATGTATTTCACCTTTTCCACAATCAATCACTGCACTTGTGGCTCGAAAGAAATCAAGACCAAGGATTATGTGATGGCTACATTCAGAGATGACAACAAAAGTAAAATAAATCTCGAGTTCTTCAATTGACACTTTTAAGTTGCAGCGCCCCAGAGTTTCGATATGCTTTCTATTGGCGACTCTCAGTACAGGCCCTTTTTCTGCAAAGAAGGGAATTTTCAAATATCGGCGAAAATTTTCAGAGATTACGGAATAATCGGCTCCAGAATCGACTAAGGCCTCAACATTCTGTCCATTTATGATGATAACAACGTAGTTCCGTTTCATGTTCGCAGTTATAATAGGGGGAGGATTTATACTTTCGTCAGCGGCCTTACCTCCAGTCTCGGTCGCTCTCCTTAGTTTCCCTGGCTTAGGCGGCGAGGAGATTGACTGGATCGGCGAGAGGGCGACGGCGTTGCGTTTCGTCTTGAGGGGGATCTTCCACGGCCAGGATAGGGCGACGGGTTTCGAAAGCGGCGATCTACAAACTCAACTTCTTCGGCATTTTGATTGAACCAGGTGTTGTAATTATTGGAGTAGGTCGGCCTCTTTACCCTGGCTTCCTCGAAAACACGCCTTCTGTCTCGGCAATATCGGGCTACATGTCCCGGGCGACCGCAATGGAAACATATTGGAACGTTTTCGTGTGTCCTCCATTCATCAGTTCTTCTCTGTGGTGGTGTCTGGTTGGGTGCCGGTGTACTTTGGTTCAGGAACTGCTGTCGTGGCGTCTGTTTGAATATTTGGGGTCGGTTAGAGTACTGCTGTCGTGGCATTGGCCTTTGAACGGGCTGCGAAATTGCAGAGAGGTTCCTTTCAACTTCCTCTCGAATAATTAGATCCAGGGAAGATGGTTTGAGAGCTGCTGGCTCGGGATTCAATGCATGGTGGATTTCTTCTCGGACGATACGTCTGATGAGGTCCTCCATAGATTCCGATTCTGCTGGGTTGATGGCGGCAGCATTCGGCAGTCTGTCAAAAACTATCCGCGTATTCACACGCTTCTTTTGAGATAGTTCGATTTTTCGACACCACCTTATAAACTCCTCGGTGGTGGCAATTTCAAAGGTTACAATTGCCCTGTAAATTTCCTCAGAGACCCCCTTGACTAAATGAGCAACTTTTTCATTTTCATTCATGTTGGGATTAATTTGCCGACATAAATAGAGGACGTCTTGAATATACGCCTCACTAGACTCTTCCTTTCTTTGGGCCCTGGCTTTTAGTTTTTCTAAAAGTTGATCTTTTTCGCTTGAGTAATGCCCAAAGGCCTGAGACAACATTGTCTCAAAAAGTTCCCATGAGGTTATTTTTTCCTCTACATTCTCGAACCAGACTTTGGCCGTTCCTGAGAGGAAGAAGTAAACATTTGCTAGGCACATGGAACTGTCCCAGCAGTTGTAGCGAGCTACACGATGGTACTCTTTCAACCATTTCTCCCTGCTTTGGCCCGGTTCCCCCGAAAATATAGAAGGGTTTCTAATATGTTTGAAGTGGTACTCACCCTGTGGGGTCTCTCTTCCTTCTTGTTGCATCTTAGAATACTCCAATGGGTTTAATCCTTGGATTCTACGACTTCTTCTTATAGCTTGGGCAGCGAAGGGATGATCCAGCTTGTCTCCACCAGAATGTCACAGTAATGAAGGTGACAAGTCGTTTGGATAGAATAAAATAATAGTTTATTAGATAACTTTAAATAAGGAATAAGTTTGAGGGATGAAAAGAATTAGCGGTAAACAGCGTTAACTCTCGAGCGCGCGCGCAGAGAATGTAACGTGCGCGCAGAGAATGTAACGTGCTTGCCAAGCTTTACAGTTACAAGCTATGTACATTTTTGGTTATGACAATATTTATATCTCTTTTTTTTTTTATCTAAATATATTTTAAAATTTGTCTAATCGAATTATTAGAGTTCAAAAATTTGTATTTAGTACAAAATAAATCTTTATTCAAAGTAGCAAGTTTGAAATAATAAAACATTGATAAATTATGAGATTATCTGTGATATTTTGTTGAAATTTACTGATTTAGAAATCCAGATTCATCACAACAACAAATCTAAAACATAAAGGAATATTTAAAAAGAAAACGTAAAAATAAACAATTTTAATCTATTAATCATATTTTTCTCTAAATGCTGTATATATATTCAATATTTTTCCAAATCGAAATATTAGATCAAAAATATATTTATTTTTGCACAAATGAAATAAATTATTTATTCAAAGTACCAAGTTTTAAAGAAAATATAATTGATAAATTATGAGATTATCTGTGATATTTTGTTGAATTTTACTTATTTAGAAGATCGGAATCTTCACAACAACAAATCTAAAACACATGGAAATATTTAAGAAGAAAACGTGGAAGAATTCAGTACCATTGACAACAAAACTATTCATACAACAATCAAATATGGAGTCTGTATAATTCTCTCGATCTTAAAATCTACATGTTGATAAGAATAATTATGATACCTCAAGTTGGAATCCTAAGAAATTCAGCAAGAAGCTCAATAGATTATTATATGAAAAAACAATAGAAAATAAAAGGTCAGGTGTTGATATTAAAAATAATGAAGGCATTTCCTGACCACGAGCTCATGTGATTTTTAGATGGCAGAGCGCCATCTAGTGGAACAATTTAACCTGTTCCCTGATATTTGACCAACTCATTTTCTTGATAAATCAATAAAAGCCAGATTATTATATGCATATATAAGATCCCAACAATTATTTAAAAGTAAAAACAATCAACTTCAATGCAAGTTTAAATCAATGATGTTGAAGAAATCAGGTAGGATTTTATATCAGATATATCCACACAGAAGACATCTCAACTAAACCATACTCAACTTTACAGAAGTGAGACATCGTTTGTTCCCTGATCTAAATGAAATAACTCTCTTACATCTACCACTTTGTCTATATAAATTTTATGAACTCTGTGGATTAATACATGTGTTTTTAAAATTTAAAACTATGCCAGACGCGTATGATTCTTTTAAAAAATAAACAATATCAACTGCTTTTACTGCAATGGAAAAATTAATAGCAGGGTTTGGCTTATCAGTGGTGAACCTTCCCAGCGATTTTGCCAGTTTAATCTACCATACCGCTGTTATGTTGCATTTTTCGATCTTCCTTTTATTGTGATACTGATGCTAGATTCCTGAAATGGGTATTTAAGATTATCTATGCACATAAGCTTTGAGGACAGCAGAATTAAATACATTTATAAATATATAACATGTGTTTTTACAAATATTTAATTATAATTTGTTTAATTAACTTTATTAACATCCTATACACGATATCCCAAACTCTGGGATATTTGTGTCAATACATTTCTTTACATCATAACACATTGGCTATATACAAGGAGAAAGGTCAAGGAGAAAAAAGACAAATATACAAAAGCAATTCTAATTTGTTTGTTGTTTTGTTTGTTTCCTCTGTAATAGACGCAAATATTTCAATGTCGTGCCTGGCTGATTAATTGAAAAATAAATAAATAATAAACTAAGCCATACTCTAGTATCAATCTCATATGTTACCTATGTACTGATGAAGACCACAATCTATTTATCAGCTGGACACAGTTGTCATTGATTCTCCTTCTATCTCAACAAGGCCATGTACAGCCTGACGGTAACACATGATGTGAACTGATTGTTTTGATTGACAAGACCCAACATTAAGCCACACGAGGGACAAGCATCAATTCTGACCTTCCAAGAAAAAAACAGTCTTTGATTTCCAGACTTAAGTCTGGCTCTCTACGGACAATGACTTTCCAGAATGGTTGCAAGGTTTTCCCACTATGTACTAAGTGTAATCCTCAACCTGCAACCCCAAGACATTATTGACTGTATTGACTCATCCATTGATGAGCTCTACTCATCCCCAGCTGACACCATCTACAAACTCTACAAGCTTGATACCCTAATATGATTGAGTGGAGATAAAGAAGAAGAACACCTGTAAAGGACACTTAATTTCAGAACCAAAGTGTCCTTTAGGGAGAGGTGTGCTCCTACCGTATAATTGCTGAATAGTAAAAAAGGTAATTTTGGTATTTAAAACTTTCCTTTGTAGAGAGGTGTCCTCTAACGTGAGTGTCCTCTCATGGAGGTTCTACTGTATTCACAACCCATACAGTTACCGATAATAAGGAACAATTTGGATTATAAATTATAAACCACAAGATAATAAGAACAAATCCAAATAAATAGTGTGTGACGTTTCGTTAACAGTGTTGTTACCATCTTTAGACAGATTCATTACTTTTGTTTGATGTTGGTAACAACACTGTAACAGAAACGTCACAAACTATTTATTTATTTGGATTCATCTTATCACCTTGTGCCTATACAGTAACCTTTTAATGAAGTATGGTGATATCATCCACAAATATATTGGAACCCATTTTACATGTTTTTAACGATATCCCTGACATAGTTTCATATATTAAAAATAAAGAAGGCATATCCTGACCAGAAGCACATGTGGTTTTTAGATGGCAGAGCACCATCTAGTGGAACAGAAATCAACTAAACATTGAAATAACCTGTTCCAGATATTTGGCCAACCCATTTTCTTGATAAATAAAAAAAAGCCATTCACGAACGCGTTTCGCGCTGTTGGCGCTGGTGAGCGTGGAGCAGGCTGTACCACTGCGACCGAGTTCCATATATATACCTTGAATAAATGCGAATTGAATCTAGAGGTTGTAAGATTTCTTGTGGTTCTTGAATGAATTTGGTGTCTTGTGTTGCTGTAAGAACTGCTCCATTAATTGGTTGGTAACAACAAAAATGTCTTTAGTTATTTGTCTTAGTTGAAATCTCTTATTGTGAACTTTAAACTTTTTGATTTCAAATTATCAAGAATCTGGTAGAATAAAAAACTCACAAACAGCTTGAATGCCAATAATAAAAAAGCGTCTCGGTGACAATAGCAATCTGTTTAACATAAAGTCTGAATTCTAGGCCGCTGTGTGTAACAGATGTTCCAGATGGAGAGACCGCAGTGTGACTTTCCTGAGATCCGGCTCTACTAATGCCATTGTTGCAGGATCTAGATAGTGACTAGACAGTACTGGGACATTGACAGCGGGTCGGTGTTTAGTGCTTACACCCCTGTGGTGGCCACTGCGACGATTAGCCGCCCTAGACTATCCCGCTTTGGTCATTGGTCATTTCCACGCTGGGAAGGGAGGTGGCGACCCTACTACTTTAACCCTGTGTATTCACATAGCCTGGAATGATACTCAACTTCCCCTCCGATAGCTTGCTCGCTCCACTGATCTAGGACTAGGTACTGATTACTAGGCTGTTGGCTCTGGCGTAAAACTCCGACGGGAGGCCTCGCGTGTAGACGTAAGTCCGGCTTTCAGCGTTGTCAGTGTCCAACAGTGCTGTTTTCAGTCTCTAGTTCACTCCATTCTACTTTATTGTCAATAGAAACTCTACAGCGAGCTGTCGGAATTGGGAAGTTGGTGTCAAGGGTGTAGCAATACATGACGGAGTGAGATAGTATAGTCTACCTCTAACCCCCTCTGTGTTATGTATCTAGATAAAACCTGGAGCCCTCGCAATGTCTAGTTAACATTTAGGTAATTGTCTTTCTTTAAGGTCCCTTCTTATGTCACCAAGTCCCTTATTTATAACTTGGTATTCATGCGGTATATAAATTATTAACTCCCTTGGAAAAGAGTAAATAAATGTTGCTATATATATTTGGAGGGTTTTCAATATCTTAAAATAGAATATTTGTGGCATCAATGAAGGAGGGTGCGACTACACTAAATGAGCATCTAATTATTTCTTTAAATGCATCTCTCTTTTTCTTCTTTTTTTATCTTCATTCAATCATATTAGGGTATCAAGCTTGTAGAGTTGACAACCAACATTTTTTATCTCAAGTATACGTGGTATAGGCCTAAATAATCATAGTGGGTAGAAGTTGGCGATTGCTTACAACCATCATGACTGGGTGAAATAATGACAAAGGCAGACGCATTCTATTTCACCCAGTTATGTTGGTTGTAGGCAGTCGCCAAGACTGGAAGCACTACTCAGTAGCAGGCCGACCTAGCTCCAAAGAAATGGTCGCCTCAGACATGAGGAACAGACACCATGTGCAGCCACTCCTAACATGGAGTACAAACGCTGCTGCTGCTTCGTACAAACGCAGTAAGGAGTTAGAGTGAAGTAAGTAATCCTAAAACGCAGTAAGGAGTTAGAGTACAGTAAGTAATTCTAAAACGCGTGCGCGCAGTAAGGAGTTAGAGTGAAGTAGGTAGTCCTAAAACGCAGCAAGGAGTGAGAGTGCAGTAGGCAATCCTAAAACGCAGTAAGAAGTTAAGTGCAGTAGGTAATTCTAAAACGCAGTAAGGTGTTAGAGTGCAGTAGGCAATCCTAAAACGTAGTAAGAAGTTAGAGTGCAGTAGATAATTCTAAAACGCAGTAAGGAGTTAGAGTGCAGTAGGTAATCCTAAAACGCAGTAAGGAGTAAGAGTGCAGTAGGTAATTCTAAAACGCAGTAAGGAGTAAGAGTTCAGTAAGTAATTCTAAAACGCAGTAAGGAGTTAGAATGCAGTAGGTAATCCTAAAACGCAG
Source organism: Cordylochernes scorpioides (assembly GCA_030710605.1). Lineage (NCBI taxonomy): Eukaryota > Metazoa > Arthropoda > Arachnida > Pseudoscorpiones > Chernetidae > Cordylochernes > Cordylochernes scorpioides. The sequence goes on from CP092880.1 coordinate 25,289,140, forward strand.
TAAGGAGTTAGAGTGCAGTAGGTAATTCTAAAACGCAGTAAGGAGTTAGAGTGCAGTAGGTAATCCTAAAACGCAGTACGGAGTAAGAGTGCAGTAGGTAATTCTAAAACGCAGTAAGGAGTGAGAGTTCAGTAAGTAATCCTAAAACGCAGTAAAGAGTTAGAATGCAGTAGGTAATCCTAAAACGCAGTATGGAGTTAGAGTGCAGTAAGTGGCAGGCCGACTTAACTCCAAAAGAAATGGCCGCCTCTGACATGAGGAACAGACGCCATGTGCAGCCACTCCTAACATGGAGTACAAACTCATTCTGTATCCCTGAATCAGGAGCCCTTACAGGGTACAATCAGCCGGGCCAGCTGAGCCCAGGTTTTTTAGTGAGCTTGTTATTGTTCCCCCTCCTTCTTTTTCATCTGTGCTTGGGACTGGCAAAGGCGGAGAATAATAATAAAAAAGAAGACTTTAAAATTTGTAACAAATAAATTTACTGGCAATGTGTTTCTTTTCATTAAGTATTATATCTACAGACCTTTTATATTTGGTGAAAAGAAATACATTGCCCTACCCCATCCTGACCATCCTGCCTCGAGGCGTGCCAACTATGCATATTATTTTTTATCTATTCATTCATATTTTTATCATTATATAATCATATGTGTTCATATTTATAGTTATTCTGTATTTAACCTTATATAATCTTATATGGACTTTGAAATAAAGTAGTTTCAATCTTAATCTATCTCTCTAGGCCGCGCGGTGCGCGAGCTCCGCGTTTTCCAGCATTGGAGATGATGGAGATAAGCAACCCTTATGGTGTATTGGCGGAGGATCACGTCCTACGTGAAGTTTCCATCAAGGGACAAGCAGAGCACTTTGATTTATCGACGGAAAAAATATCAACGAATATTAGTTTCAACATACAAGCAAATAACAACGATGCAAATTCAACTATGTTGAGCGGCGACTATGCAAATCAGGCCGCGGAAAAAAGCAAAAAAGGGGCCGTTCGAGTAGAGGCCTCGGAAATGAGATTTACCCTCGTGGACAATAAAGAGCCTAAAGGCTTTAAGAGGAAAGGTGATTTCCAAGAGAAGCTTGTAAATATTTCAAAGGCTGACACTACCACAGTAAAGCCGCCTCAACTACCAAGGAAGGCGACAAGTGACCTTGTTACGCAAGTTAAGAACAGTCGACAGCAGCAGGCGCTGAGCAAAGCAAGATCAGCAGCAGCTTCCTTTGATCAATGCTGCTATGTTGAGTACTGCTCGGTCCTGTGCAGTATATCCAGGCTCTGGAGGAGATGCTGGGGAGGGGCGCCGTCTTCCAGCTGATGAAGATGTCCGGCCAGGTTCTGGTCGGGCTGGAGAGCACCGAGAAGGCGGAGCGCCTATCCGAGGAGGGCCTTACCATCGGGAACACCCTCCTCAAAGTGTTCCCCTACAGGAAACGCGCGGAGAAGATAGTGGTTGGGAACCTCCCAATCGCTATAAGAGATTAAGATATCGTCGCGGCGCTGCGGCCCTACTGCAGAGTTGTCTCCCTGACCCATGAGGTAGTGGCGAGTGGTGGCTACACCTGGACCACCGGCAACAGGGAAGCCTTCATCCTTCTAAATGAAGGATTGGAGCTTCACCAGCTTCCTTTAAAGCTGGTTATCGTCTCGAAAGGCGAATCGACGCCTGCCTACATTACCTGTATGTAGGCCACCATTATGTGTAGCAAATGTCACCGTCAAGGACATCGGCGAGCCACCTGCCCCTTAGGGATCAATGAAGCACGTCATCAGGACACCCGGCAGGGCCCGGTGTCGAAGCCTCCTTCCTCAAAGCCCATGCCCTCCAACTCCGCCCTCTCTCCAGCTGCAGATTTGTCTGCACCCATCCAGCAGACCCCCTCAACACCCTCCAGCCCTGCCGCGCCTTCGCCCGGGGCGAACATTCCTGTCCATATCCAGGGGATTCCAACTCCTGAGCCTCCGGTTCCGGCGCCGAGCATCAGCGAATTGCCATCACGACCAGCGCCCTCCACGACCATTACTGAGCCAACAGCGGCTCCTGCTCGAGAGATGCAGGATAAGACCTCACCACCCATCCAGTCTTCTACCACCATGACCCAAATTCTGCCCTCTCAGGAAAAGGAATTCGAGGATCAGGTAACAAATATTTTCAACCAATTGAACGATGAGTCATTCTTAGATCCCCATATATGAGAACATATATAGGTACGACGTCATGTACGCGGTTCTATACCGCCCTGAGAGGAAGGAAGTCCTTGAGGCACTCTCGCCTACACACAAGAAAATTTTGTGCGAATTCCTCAACATTGCCATTGAGCATGTCGGGGACAAAAACTGTATAATAAGCAAGGGCATGTCCACACTCAAGGAGGCTTGTAGCTCCTGATAATATCCAGACGTCCCATCGGAGAAGGCTTCGTCTGGTGTAAACATTTTATATTTTCATCTTTATTCCAATACTGTATTTTAATTTTACTTGATTATTTTGCTGTTGACTAGGAGTCAATAAACCTTTTTCATTGTCAAATTGTCTCTCTCTCTCTCATACAGTAAAACCTCCCAGTTAAGGACACCTAATTGCTGAGCCGAATTGTCCTTTAGGGAGAGGTGTCCTCTTACTGGAAAGTTGATAAATAGTGAAAATGATAATTTTGTAAATGAAAACTGTCCTTTGTAGAGAGGTGTCCGCTAGAAAGGTGTCCGCTAAAGAAAGGTTCTACTGTATATAGCAAGTTATTTGTATGTTAACACCATAGTACTGCTATATCAAAACTGTAGCAATGCTAGTATTAAGGCATTAAGCCATAATTACTTCCCAAGTCCTGTTAACTGCCTCAGTGTGGCGGGGAGGTGACCCTGGGCAGAACCTTATGTCTGGAGTATTGTACTCCTGGTACCCTAGACATGAAGGCTGTCCTTCTAAGCCCAGCTAAATGTTAACAGGCAAAGTCCTACCTTTGTGTACTTCATTTGTTCCCATCAACAGGAAACATACCTAATTACTCTGTGTGAGAAAAAGATAAGCACCGCTCATAATAACTGGCACATGGCCTGAGGCCCTATAATCACCTGGAGCAATCTATATATATATAAGGTTGTCCCAAAAGTTCGTGTTTTTCTTAAAACATAGTTTTTCATATTTCTTGGCGAATAATATTATTACGGCAAATACACAATACAAAGACATTATAAATAACGGCGAATAATATTGGTATTTCAATTTTTGGCAAGGGTTTACGAACTTTTGGGACAACCTTGTATATTGTTGCACCAAGTTGCAGCTTTGCAGGGTCGTCGACATTGGTTTCTTCCTTCTTGGTGTTACACACGTTTCCCGAGCGGGTTTCCATATTCAAAGCAAATAAATAAAAGTAAAAGTAAATAAAAATAAATTACCTTTCAAAGTTGTTGTGTTTATTTATTCGTGGTCTTCCTCGTAGGTCGTGATGCGCAGTCTCCTTCTAGGTCCTCTCTCGCTCTAATAACCAATTAAGATATATGTACAATAACAATATTACAATAGGAATGAAACTATAAAAAGGAATGATGATAATCTAAATATTCTGTTTTAACTAAATATTAAATATCATATAATATTTTGAATAAATGTAAGGCGCATTAAAATTGATGTAACACTTCCCCCTCTCCAGAGGTTGTCACGTTCTCGTGAATGACCTCATCCATTCTCTCATAATAAGGCTTGATTCTTGAAACATGAACTATCAGAGGGTCTTGGCCCAGATTATCTTTCGGTTCTATTAGATAATTGAGGCTAGGCATCTTCTTTAATATTATATATGGACCAAAATATTTTCTCAGAAGTTTCTCACACTTTCCTATTTTCCTAAATGGTGTCCAAACTGCTACTAATTCTCCTGGTTCGTAGCTTCTATCCATTTTCTTTTTAATTTAGAACATTGAAAAATTTTAGTTATTTATATATATATAAATATTTTCCTTTTAAAATAAACAATTCATTATAATAAAGCCACAATGGTTGTGATAATTATTTCAATAGTTCATTTCCGTGTTAGTTTAAATAAATGAACATGGCAGGGATGTCAGGTTCTACCAAAAAAAGATCAGAAACGTGTATGGCCAGCTTACTTATGTGCTACACACATATGTGCTCCCGCGCGCGGCCGCACTTTGATCTAGCCTTTTGTTTTCTTTGCCTCTTCAAATATTTTTGTTAACCCTAATTAACTTATTTATAATATGGTTTTCCGCCCTGGCGGGTGGATAACTGTTGGCTGATATGCCGAATTTGGTACGGGCTGAAAGCCCTTTGAAAGCTGATCATGTACCTGAAAGATGAGCCTTCAACTGTTGCAGAGTTATCTGCGAAAATCAATTCTCAGGACAAATTTTCAATTGAAATGCAGGAAACTGCTAACAATGTAAATTCGCCTACTGGCGGTAACTCTGCAAATTTTGCCACGTCGCACGACTTCGCGACTAAGACGCTTTCAATTGGCGCTGTAAATGTTCATACGAACTGGTCAGACCTACCGGAGCATGAATATCCCGAAATTAGGGACGGCTACACCGTCGTACAGAGCAAGAAAAGACGCCGCGATTCGGGAGCATCGGGCGTCACGGCCGCACATTCCAACAGTGCCAGAATCACTACTCGGCGACAGCGATCGTCGGCAGGATGGACACCGCGCGTGCGGGAGGTGAAGGCCACGAGGGCTCACATCGCGGAAGTCAGGGCGCGTCAGGCGTCCTCTACCCAGGATCAGTGTGTCTACATAGAGCACTGTCCTGAATTCGCGCCTTATCATTACCTTAAGGCGATCGATAGAGTGGTCGGAGGGGCCAGGAACATAATCCAGCTCATTAGGAGGAATGGCCACGTCCTGGTGGGACTGGCCAGCAAGAGCCAAGCGGAACGCCTTATTGAGGAAGGCCTCGAAATTAAAGGCATGTTCCTCAGGACCTTCCCCTTCCGTAAAAGGGCAGAAAAAAATATCATCGGGAACCTCCCCTTTTACGTGGAGGACGCCGTCGTCATCGACGCCCTTTCGCCCTATGGGCGTGTTACCTCCATCGCCCCTAAACAACTCAAAGCTGGCGAGTACGGCTACACTGACGGCCGCCGTGAGGCTTATATTCTCCTCCCCGACGGCATGAAAATCGAGAGGCTTCCTATCCGCCTTGATATAAAAACCAAAGGCGATACCTGGCCGGCGTTCTTGACCTTCAGGATCAGGTGCTCCAAATGCTACAACCAAGGCCATCGCAGAGCCAACTGCCCCATGCATGCTAGTCAGTCCACCGGCTCCAGGCAGGCCTCACCACCCTCCCCCACTGATGTCCCCTCATATCCCGCACCTCAGATGCCCAGACAGCTAATGCCCGCGCCTCTTGCACCAGCACCCCCTACTCCATCTATGGAGGTCTCCAACATTGGTCCCGCGGCCCGGGCTACGCCCCATCGACCAGCTGCGCCTCGGCTCCCTGCACCAGGACTCCCAGCTCCATCTGTGGAGGTGCCAAGTGATAGTCCCACATCCCAAAATTCGCCCCGTCGCTCCACTGCGCCTCAACCTACTGAAACAGCACCGACTACTCCCCATGAGGAGGAGTCAACTCCAGCCGTAGTAGACCCTCCGCCTCCACTACCTGCCCCGATGACCTTTGACGTTCAGGAAATGGAACGTGAGAATCAGTTAATGGACATAATCGAACAACTGAACGATGAAACTATCCTTAGGCCCCTATATAATCGAGGGACGACCATTAATGATGTCGCGTATGCGGTCCTGTACCCCCATCTAAGGGAGGGTTTCCTCGCGGATACCTTACCTAAACACAATATTATCAATTGAAAAAGCCCTGTAAGATTTATATATGAATTGTTTGTTTTATTCATACACAATATTATTCTTGGCAAATTCCTCAACACACTCATCGAGCATGCTGGGAGATGGATTCCATAACTCGCAAAGGCCTGTCCGAACTCAAGGCGGCTTTAAGCTCCTGATGAAATCCAGACGTCCCTTCGGAAAGGGCTCCGTCTGTTGTATATATTTCTCCCTATTTTACCCTGTAACCTCTCTCCCTACTGTTGACTAGATGTCAATAAATTATTTTAATTGTCAATTGTCATATTTTCTCCCTCAACTAAAGCTTGAAACTCACAGCACTCCTGTGGGAACTGTCTGTTGGAAGGATACATTGGGCAGGACCATTTATATAATCTAACAACCATTATTCAGTTGTTCTCTCATCTTAACTTCAATTCCCTCCTATAGATCACAATTTCCTCACCCATACACTATCAGATCTACCTATTCAACCGTTTATATATATACAGTAGAACCTCCCTGTAAAGGACATCTAATTGCAGAGCCAAAGTGTCCTTTAGGGAGAGATGTCCTCTTACCGGAGAGTTGCTATATTGTAAAAATGGCAATTTTGCAAATGAAAACTGTCTTTTGTAGAGAGGTGTTCGCTAGCGGGGTTTCTGCTAAAAGGAGATTCTACTGTATATATATATATATTTCTATTTTTATCCCATTGTATAATTATACAAGGTCATGGAGTGTTATAAAAATTCATAGATCAAATTCACAATCTTGTTAGAGTTGGAATATAGGTCCTGTCTTGAGGCTCCCATGCAATTCAAGAGGTGGTCAGGTGAGGCCACTCCGGTCCTGCAGATGGTGCATTGTGGAAAGGTTTTTACACAATCTTGGAAGAAGCGCAGTTTTGTATGGGCAGTTTTTAGCCTGAAAATACTGGTTGCTGCCTGTCGGTTCATCCCATATTCTAGAATAGCTCCAAGCTTGGTTCAGATACCAATCTTTAATATAGTGGTCTTAACAACTATGTCAGATATTGTCTGAAGCAAATATTGGAGGTAATTATCAAGGTATAAAAGCACAATGATGTTATAGGTCCACTCATAAAATATCCTTCCTCTATGCCTTTCTATAACTTCTTCTACTGAGAGTGGGCCACATGGTCTTTCCAAATCTCTTCCTTCGATGCCTTCTTCTACTGAAAGTGGACCACATGGTCTCTCTATATCTCCCATCTTCAATGCCTTCGTCTACTGAGGGTGGGCCACATGGTCTCTCCATATCTCCTCCTTCAATGTCTTCTTCTACTGAGGGTGGGCCACATGGTCTCTTTATATCTCCCTCCTTCAATGCCTTCCTCTACTGAGGGTCGGCCACATGGTCTCTTCATATCTCCCTCCTTCAGTGTCTTCCTCTAATGAGGGTGGGCCACATGGTCTCTTCATATCTCCCTCCTTCAGTGTATTCCTCTAATGAGGGTGGGCCACATGGTCTCTCCATACTCTCTCCTTCAATGCCTTCCTCTACTGAGGGTGGGCCAAATGGTCTCTCCATATCTCCCTCTGTCAGTGCCTTCCTCTACTAAGGGAGGCCACATGGTGTCTCCATACTTCCTCCGCCATTTTCTTCATAGATTTGATATCATCCCATGTAAATTAATCAGATAATTTCATATTTAAAATATTTAGAAATATCAAAGATCTTAAGAACTAGATTTGTTTGATATCTTTAACAGTGACCTCTAATCTAGAGAAATCCTAGAGGAAAATGGCGTTACTGAAATATACAAATTCTTAATATCCATATATGTAAAAAGAATAATATGGAGATATTTAACACTATTTTTAGCCACGATTTTATTTTATTAAAGGTTTTGATAGGTCTGGTGTAACAACAATGGTAGATTTTGTAAAGAAAATATATATTTTAAAATTTTTGAAGTTAATCACTTTTTTTATCTCCAAAATATTATAAAATTTGTCCAATCAAATTATTAGAGTTCAAAAATTTGTGTATAGTACAAAAGAAATCTTTATACAAAGTACCAAGTTTTGAAGAAGTAAAATCATTGATAAATTATGAGATTATCTGTGATATTTTGTTGAAATTTACTGATTTAGAAGATCATAATCTTCACGACAACAAATCTAAGCACAAGTAAATATTTAAAGAGAACATGGAGGAATTAAGTACCATGGGTAACAGAAACTATTCATGCAGCATATATGGAACCTGTATAATTCTGCTGATCTTGATCTAATCTATAATGATGAAAAGAAGAATTGAGATATCTCAAGTTGGAATCCTAAAAAATTCAG
>CP092880.1:25297380-25451865 GCA_030710605.1 Cordylochernes scorpioides
TATATATGTGATAAGGTCCAGTCGACTTATCTGTGATGAGGTATCCTGTCGACTCTCGCTATAAGCTGTGGTAACCGGGGGTCAAACCTGTAGTAACCGAGAGGGACAGTCAGGGCGTGGAGAGTTTTCCAGTACCTCTCTGCACCTTGTAAGACCTTTAACAGTTCTCACAGAGTACAGGCAGTCGTGGTCGAGGCAGAGTGGAAAGCTTGGGAACGTCCACACACCAAAAAACGAAGAGACACAGTTGTAGTAGGAAAGTTCCGTGAACAGATAAAAGTCGAGGTAAGAGCAAGATGGAGTTAAAGAATATTTCTTACTGTTTTACATGGTGATGAGGTGGTCCTGGCTAAGACCGACACGGGCTCACGCCGACGGTGAAGTGTCTGTCTGCGTAGGGCTAAAACCGAGGTTTTTTTATATACCATTCCCGAGGAGGGGGGGGAGATTTTGGACTTTGCACATCTGCGGCATTCTGCACCCTTTGACCTTGATGGCAACGACTCGCTAAATTCCTCTTTAGGGTTTCTATCTCGATTTTAGACGTTTTTGAACTTCTCAATCTTGCTTTAACTCAGCTCTTAATCTATTACATAGTTTTATTTATTTATCCTCAGTTTGTACAAAGTACATTACATATGGTGATGCAATGACACATGTAAATCATGCGTATAATTATTTATAGATGTGTTTCTATATACAACATGACAATCTTGTTATAAGTATTATACAATATAGGGTTGTTGGTTTAAATTACCATAGATGAGCCCCAGGAGTGAAAGGGTTTATCCGGGTTTAAACGGGTAAAGCCTCTCTAACACAGGTAAGTAATTAAAATTTCTTTTAATTAATTCAAACTGTGAGGGTTAAAAAGGGCTATAACAAGATGTTTTGTTTGGATATATCTGCAAATGATAAAAAATACAACTTATGTTTAATTTAAAAGTTATATGATTTCCATTATAAAAGAGAAATTTAGATAAAACCTTTGTTTGATAAAAAAAAAATAATGATGATAAAAAATAAAATGATGTTCTAAGAGATTGTTGGCGGGCGTTGGAAAGGGTTAGGGGTTATAGAATAAGTAATTGTAGGTATTACACATGCAATCAAATACTTAGGTCCAGGTGCAAAGCGAGGATATAGACTTAATCGTCTTCCTAGGCAATGTTTCACCTTTGATCCTGTATAAGGTTACAATGCTTTGTTACAATTGTAGGGTTATTGTGTTGAAAAGTTGTTGAAGAAAAAGTTGTTCATTAATATGATTGAAAGTGGTGAAATGGAGTGCCATGCGTTAAGTAGAATTGTTGTAGCGACAGTAGGTGATCTGACTTGACTTGAAATCAAAGGTTGATTGTGGTCCGCTAGAGCTAAAAAAATTGTGAGTTGTGAACGCTTTGTGCTACGCTTAAACTTTTGAAACGTGTTCAGGCCAGAAGTTGGGATTTGTAAATCTGGGGAACTGTGTTCAAGGAGTTTGTTGAAATTACGAAATCAAAAAAATTGTCAAGCAGTACTGTCGTTTTTCTACGTTGATGTGAGCAATGACTTGTGTTGTGTGTGTGTGTGTGTGTGTGACAATTTGACAATTAAAAAATATTTATTGTCATCTTTGACAATATTATACATTTTCAATCAAAGGGAGAGAAAAAGAAAAAAGAAGATGAGAAGAGAAGAGAAAATATATACATATATGAAACATATTTTACAAGATGGTGATGGGAGATGGAGGAAGAAAACCTCGGCGCTGGAGGGTCCTGGACCAGGCGATGAGCGGGTCTTCCACTGCTTCTCCGAGCCCAACCTGTACAAAGTAGCGATAAATTCGCAACTTTGCCGACGCCAAGATGGAAAGGGCGTCGTCCTCAAGGCCGGACCCGCCGAAGATCCAAGCCTGCAGGTCAGGGGGCCGCCCTATGATGTTGAAGGCCTCTCTGATGAGAGGCCTGATGGAACGGCAGCACCAGTAACGGTGGCCGAGGGAGCGGTCGATGGACCCGCAGGCAGGACAGGAGGGGCCGACCGAGGCAGGATGGGCCGGATGAGGCAGGGCGTGGAGGGCCAACTTGAGGGCCGCGTCAGCCTCGTGGCCCGAATGGGCGCAGCGCCGCAGCGAGGCCCAGTCGATCCTAGATGGTGGTGGACCGATGGTGGGCGACCATCTCGAGGTAAACCTTGATATGGGCGTGGCGGCGAGGCGCGGGCAATCCAGGGCCCGTCGGGCCGAGCGGGTCGTGAGCCGTTGAGGAAAGGCGTAGCCGTCCCTCGCAGCACCACGGCCGCAGCTAAAGAGCTAGATGAGGGTGCAGACTCCGCCCCGAAGACACGGCGTTCTCGGAGGTCAGCCTCCGACAGAAGGCGCCCAGGGCCGCGGCGTCAGCCAGGGTCGAGCGCGTAGGTCGGGCGGTGAGGTGGCCCTCCGCGAGAAGGTCCCGGACTCGGGCTCCGCGCCAGCGGGCAGGGGCCAGGAGGTCGGGAGGGCGAAGGAACCGGCAGCCACCGATGATTGGGATGTCCAGCAGCAGGGATAGGGGACCGCCCGGTGATTGAGGCTCAGGATCTTGGAGGCCTCCTCCCACAGCTTCAGCAACCGGAGACGGCGGGGCTGGAGAGGCGTGCCGTCTGGTGGAGGGCGGATCCAGGCCTTGCTGCCGCTGGCGACCAGCCAGTCGAAGCCGTTCCTGCCTCCGCGGAGCGCGACCTGCACACCCTTGAGGCAGGCGAGCTGGAGTTGGGTTGCCAGGTCGAGGAGGCCGAGGCCTCCGATGGCTACGGGCCTCGCCATGACGGCGGCGGGAAGCCACGCCGTGTGCGCGGGCCCCCAGACGAACCTCGCTAGTCTGGCCTGCAGCTTGGCGATGGTCGGGGGTGATGGCAGGTACCCGTGCAGGTGATGCTGGATGGTGGAGCCCACCAGCGAGTTCGCCGCTCTAGCTCGTCCGACGAGGGATAGGCCGCGGGTGAAGGGCGTCCATCTGCGGCAGGCGGACTCCAGGAGGGCGAGAAGATGCTGCTCCTGATGGGCTACGGAGCTTCTGGGGGCGATGTCGAGCCCGAGGACCCTGATGGAGGTGGTCGACCAGGAGGCGCCGAGAGGGGAGTCGCCGCGGTTGCGCCAGGTTCCGCACCAAAGGCCCGCGCTCTTCCCGAGGTTGACGGCGATACCGGAGGCCCGCTTGAAGTCTTCGAGGACGGTCGCCACCCGCTCGAATTCTTCGTCGCGATGGAAAAGGAGGACGATGTCGTCGGCGTAGGCGATGACGTTGCCCACGCCGAGGGTCAACTCCAAGCGACGAAGCAGCGGCCCCGTAGCGATGCTAAAGAGGGCGGCACTCACGGCGCAGCCCTGCCTTAGGCCGTTGAGGAGGGGGAAGGCGGTGGTGTGAAAGCCTCCAGCCCGGATTGTTGCGTCCGCCCCGGCGTGCAAGATGTTGATCCAGCCCATGAAGGCCGGCGGGAGGCGGAGGGACGTCATCAGGGACTCCAGGAAGCCGCGGTCCAGGGAATCGAAGGCGGACTCCAAGTCGATGCCCATGACGGCCAGCGGCGAGCCCATGGCGGTTGCCTCCTCAACAGCATCCGTCACCTTAGCGATGTTCCAGGACGGGGACGGCGTAAGTCTGGCATTCCGGCACAAGGGTCCGCAGGTGGGGCTTGAGGCGCCGATGAAGGATGGCGGCCAGGACCCTGTAGTCGGCCGAGGGCAGCGCGACGGGCCTGTAGCCGTCAAGGCCGCGACCTACGCGGGCCTTGGGCACGAGGCAGATGGAGCTGCGCCGCGTCGACGGAGGTAGGGCACCGCGGAGCCGTGAAGCCGCGAACACCCGGGCCAGAGCTTCCGCGAAGAAGTCCTCGTTGAAGGCGACGAGGAGTTCGCACGGCAAGCCGTCCCAGCCGGGGGCCTTTCCGCGAGGGAGGTGCTCGATGTCCGGCCGGTAGAGCGGGTCCTCCTCACTCAGCTCGCAGGTGGTGGTGGGCGCGCTGCTGGCGATGAAGGCAGCTCCCGCAGCTGGATCGGTGGTGGGACGGGCGAAGCGGGGCCGGAAGGTCGCGAACGCCCTCCGCCGAAGCTCGGGGCCCTCGATTACGTTATCTTCGTCGTCCCTGATGACTCTGACCGGGCGTCGGAGGCGGATGGCGCGTGCCAGGTCCGGCAGCGATGGGTAGTCGGCCCGGATGGAGGAGGCCTCGAGCTGCGCCGCGATGTAACGTCTCGCCCTGCAGACGTAGCTGTCGCTGGCAGCGTGGCGTGGGTCGTGCAGGGATCTGGCCTCCGCCAGCAGCCCCGCCTTGATGGAGGTCCACCTATCCCAGAAGGTCCCGTCGTCGTCATCGTGCGCTGCGTCTTCCTCCAACTCCCGGATGTAGCCAGCCAGATGTTCGAGAGCAAGGCCCGAGCGGAGCATCGCGGCCAAGCGAGGCTGGGTGGGGGAGGAGACGGCGGTGGTGGGCGGGCCCACCTGGAGCAGCACGAGGCGGTGGTCCGAGAGGTGGTAGTGGCTGGTCGCGTAGATGGACACGCAATCCAGGACTCCAGCAGGGACGAGGATCCGGTCCAGGCGGTTCGATTCGACTTGGTCGCCCTGCATGGCGACTCTGGTGGGCAGGTGGGCGGCGTCGAACTGGGTGGCCACGTCGACCAGCGCGGCCAGGTCCAGAAGAGCGGCGAGGGCATCCGATGATGATGAGGGGCCCCGATCCCTGATGTTAAAATCGCCGATGATCCAGCAGGCCCCCTCCTCCTCCTGTGCCGCTGTCGCCGCCAGGAGCTCCAGTTGCCGGTTTCTCTCCCGGGGTTCATGCGCCAGATGAACGACGATGGCCGTCATCTCCTCGCCGTGGACATCTATGGTTGCCAAGGCGATGTGGCCCGGCCACAGGACGCGCTGTTGTATCACGGCTACGCCTGGCCCGAAGACGCAGGCGAGTCCGGATCTCGAGATGGCTACGGGATGGGCCAACACAACAGCGTTGTAGCCGAGGCAGAGGTCTTGGCCGCTGCCCAGATGAAATGCGTTTGTCTCCTGGACAAACGCGATGTCCACGTGATGTTGCCTAAGGAGATGACAAAGGGCAAGGCTCCTCCCCCGAGTGGCGAGCCCTCGCGCGTTGATGGTGGCGACGCGGTAGTTCATTGGCGCTGTTGGCCTCGCAGGAACTTCCTGGTCTTCTGGAGGGTCTTGCGGATGGTGGAGTTGGAATCTGGGCACGAGGCCTTGAAGGTTTCGTGCAACTTGTCGAGGGTGGCGACCTGTTCCTCTGTCAGCGTGGGCGCTATCCTCTTCATGGTGGTTTCAGAGGTGAGGAGCTGCTGTGCGTCCTTGCAGTTAAGGCCGGGCAGCTTGTCCCAGTCGATGGAAAGGGTGGGGGTCTCCTCGATGTGCTTCAGCAGCTGTTTGAGTGCGGATTCTCCCCGGGCAGGCGTGGAGGGAGGTGAGGTCATCTTCTCCACCGCCATCTTGTGGTCGAGCGAAGGGATGCCAGGCTCGAGGGGCCGCGGGGCAGCCAGGAGAGCAGGGAGGGCGGCAGGGGCGGGCTGGGCGAGATCCATCGGTTCGGCAGGATGGGGCGCCGAGGGGATCGCCTAAGCCTCGGTTGAAGTCTTCGCCGGTATTGCGGGCGCAGGTGCCGGCTTCTTTGGTCGCTGAGGAGGAGGGAGGGGGGGCCTTGCGTCGGTGGGAGACGCTGCTTGCCTGGGGCTGCTGTTCCCTTGCCTGGCGAGCGCTGGGCAGTTGGCTCTGCGGTGGCCCTGCTTGCCGCACTTGGAACACTTGATTCCAAAGGAGAGGAAGGCCGACAGGGTGTCTCCCTTGGAGTGGATGGTCATTCGGGTGGGCAGCGTCTCCAGCCTTCCGCCCTCGTGGAGCAGGATGAACGCCTCCCGGCGGCCGTCGGTGAAGGTGAACTCCCCCATTTTGACCAGGATGGGGGCGATGGAGGTGACCCTCCCAAACTGACCCAGGGCGGTCGCGATGGTGCTGTCCTCCACAAAGCCGGGCAGGTTGGCCACGACTATGCGCTCCGCCCTCTTGCGGAAGGGGAAGACCTTGAGGGTCGTTCCCTCGATTTCTATGCCGTCCGCGACCAGATGGTTCGCATGTTTCTTGTCCGCAAGACCCACGATGAAGTGGCCGTTCATTCGATGGAATTGCGTGATGCTCCTTGGCCCCCCGAGTAGCGTGCTCATGGCCTTTAGGTAGGAGTAGTCCGGGATGTCTGGGCACAGCTCCACGAAGACGTAGTACTCGTGGTTGGTAGAAGCCTGCCTCGCCCTGGCGTCGGCGATGTTGGCGCGCGTCGCCTTGATTTCCTGGGGCGGCACTGCTCTCGGCCCTGTTGGCCGCTTCTGCTGCTGGGAGCTGCGCTGGTTTCCAGGCTTGTTGGGCTGCCTTGCAGCGTGCTCAGGTGAAGTTGAGCCGAGGCGCCTCTTCTTGCCCTTCACGACGATGAAGCCCTCGTTTTCATCCACCTCCGCCATCTCGCTGTCGGCCCAGTTGAGCGAGGCCGGGCTAGCTGGAGTTGCGCTGGTCGTAGCAGCAGTCTTCGGCGCCGTGACATCACCACGCGCGGCGGCCAAATTTGCATTTTCTTTATTTTCAGAGTTTTCTAGAGAAATCTTTCTCTGAAAGCCGTTTTTCGGTGATAACTTTTCACCTGTTTGGGACAGGACGCTGGGCCTTCCAGGCACTAGATCACCAGATCCTGGGCTCTCCGCCGGTACCAATTTTGGCATGTCTAACGACATTTACACGCACTCCAGAGGCGAAAACGGCGGAGCTCGCGAAAGCGTGGCCGCACGCCCGAGTGTGTGTGTGTTACAATTTTGACAATTGAAAATTATTTATTGTCTTCTAGACAATGTTACATCTCAAAGAGAAAGAGAGAAGAGAAGGGTATATACATTAGGTTAGCGCTTGCCGCGGTGACGTCTAGTCTTGGGAGCCAAGGCCCTCCTGAGCTCGGACAACCCGCTGAGGATCCTGGGATGGGAATCCCGAGCGCGCTCGATGGCCGCCTCGAAAAAGACAGCGTAGTTTTTCTTCAAAATAGGCGAGAGTCTCGCAAGGAAAGGCGCCCTAGAATGGGGATGTAGGATGGCATCAATGGCGTCGGTCCAGGAGGTTTCATCATCGACCAAGGGTCGAGGGTCGATATTGGAAATGATGATCTCTCCTAAAATTCCATCGATGCAATCACCCAGGTTCGGCGGCAGGTCTTCCTCCATCGGGGTAGGTGGTGGGGACGGAGGTGTCATAGCCGGTGTCGGATCCTCTTTGTGGGGAGCAGAGGGTGTCGGCCCAGCAGGCCGAGGCGCAGGCAGTAGGGGTGTTTAAACTGCGGCTGGTGAGGGAGCAGAGGGCTCCTCAGTGGTGGTCATGTCGACATCCGGTGTGTGGGTCGCAGGTCCGAGGGTCCCCTGTGCAGGCAGAGGGCCACACGGGGCAATGAAGTCCGGTCGGGCGGGAGGCGTCGGCTCAGTTGCTGCCGAGCGAGGGCCCGCGGGATCTACAGGTGCAGGGGCCACTGATGGAGGAACAGGGGCCGCCACCGGCACAGATGGGGCCGGGGGCGCTAGTGTAGACGGCCGGGGCGCCGTAGATGGTGGGGACGCAACTCGGGCATCTGGTTGAGCGCCGGAAAGCCTGACAGCTGGGCTGGTAGGCGCCGGCGGGGTTGGCGCGGCCGGAGACGGTCCAGGCAGCCCAGGTGCGGTCGATGGTGGAAGGCCGGTGGAAGGGGGCGGTGATGCCCGTCTGGCGGTAGTAGGACGCCCATGGAGTTGGGGGCAGTTTGCTCTTCGGTGACCTTGACCACGGCATTTCGAGCATTTGACTCCGTGGGTCAGGAAAGCTGGCCATGGCTCGCCCTTGATCCTCAGTTCGAATCGAGAGGGGAGCATTTCGACGGTTATGCCGTCATGGAGGAGTATAAAGGCCTCCCGGCGGCCGTCGGTGAAATTAAACTCTCCAACCCTAAGCTGTTTGGGGGCGATGGAGGTTATTCGGCCGTATCTGGAGAGAGCATCCATGACGGCGGCGTCTCCCACAAAGAAGGGGAGGTTCCCAATCGTAACTCTGATTGAAGTTCTCCTGAAGGGGAAGGTCTTGAGAAGGGTTCCCTCGATCTCGAGGCCCTCTCGAACTAGGCGCTCCGCCAGGGATTAGTTGGCGAGTCCGACCAAGTATTGCCCGTTCACCTTAGTGAACTGGACAATGTTTCCTGTGCTTCCGACCACCTTTTCCAAAGCCTTCATGTACTGGTAGGTCTGGTATTCCGGACAGAACTCGAGGAAACAGCACTGCTCCTCGGTGCAGGACGCCTGGCGAGCCCTGGCCTCCATGACGTGTGCCCTCGTGGTCCTGATTTCCTGGACCTGGGGCATCAGTCCCGTCGATGGTCGCTGTCGGCGAGAAGTGCCAGCGCTGTTAGACTGAGCGGCCATGGCAGGCAGATCCGGCGAGCCGCGGCGCCTCTTCCTGCCTTTTACGACTGTGAAGCTGTCATCCTCCTCAGAATTCACATTCTCGGCATAGTCTGCCCAGTTTCTTTGGGCATCGGCACCGCGGTTGGAAGAAGGGAGAGCCGCCAAGTTGAACGGCGCGGCCGAATTTACATTTATTCCGCCGGCGGGATATTTACATAAGTTTCAATTCTCTCATTAGTATTCGAGATATTTCTCTGCGAATTGAAAATTGCAGATTTCTCTGCACAGGGCTGTGCTACGTTGCTGTGCCTTCCAGGCATTTGATCAGCTTTTAACGGGCTTTCAGCCCGTGCTAAATTCGGCGTACTGCCGGTAGCCATTCACCCGCCAGGGTGGGAAAAAGGCGGAGCTCGACAAATGCGTGCCGCACGGCCGAGTGTGTGTGTGTGTGACAATTGACAATTGAAAAGCATTTATTGACCTTAGTCAACTTTTACAAGATTAAAAAGGAAATATATACAGATGGAATAGATACAATTCAGCCAGGGAGTCTTCCCCAGCGGGCGAGAGTCCTGTGCCAGGCGATGACGGGGTCCTCGGCGCTGCCAAGATGGCCAACCTGGATGAAGTGCCGGTAGACTCGAGACTTGGCCGACGAGAGGATGGAGATGTCGTCTTGCTCGAGGCTGGTCCCGAATATCCACGCCTGGAGGTCAGGGGGTCTGCCTATGATGTTGAAGGCTTCTAGGATGAGGGGTCTGATGGTTCTGCACCCCCAGTATCGGTGGCCCAGGGAGCCATCGCTGGAGCCGCAGGCAGGGCATGAGGGACCGGCAGATGCTGGGTGGTCTGGATGATGCAGGGCATGGAGGGCCAGCCGCAGGGCGACGTCGGCGTTGTGCCCCGAGAGGGCGCCGCGTCGGAGGGAGGTCCAATCCACCCTGGGAGGCACGTCAATGGTGGGCGTCCATCTTGCTAGGAGCCGGTGGATGGGCAGGGCCGCAAGGCGCGGGCGATCCAGGGCGCGACGGGCCGAGCGGGTGGTGATGTGGGCGAGAGGCTTTGTCGTTCCGCGCAGGACAACGGCCTCGGCCAGGCTGGGAACCCGGTAGCTCGCCTGGATGTTCTCCGCCACGATCCTCCGGCAGAAGGCGGCGAGGGCAGCAGCGTCGGCGAGGGCGGAGCGCGTTGGGTGGGGTATTACGATGGTATGGTGGTCGTCGTCCCCCAGGTCCCGGACACGTGCGCCGACCCAGCGCGAGGGAGCCAGGAGATTTGGTGGGCGGAGGAACCGGAAGCCGCCGATGATAGGGAGGTCCAGCAGCTGGGTCGTGGGTGCCGCCCGATGGTCGAGGGACAGGACGCCGGAGGTCTCCTCCCATAGTTTCAGCAGCCGGAGGCGCCGGGGCTGGAGTGTGGTGCCGTCCGGTGGAGGTCTGAGCCAGGCCTCGCTAGTCACCAGCCAGGAGAAGCCGTTTCTCCCACCTCGAAGCGCGACCTGGACACCTTTTAGACAGGCGAGATGGAGTTGGGTGCCTATGTCTATTAAGCCGAGGCCCCCGGTGACAACGGGCCTCGCTAAGATGCCGGAGGCGAGCCACGCCGTGTGGTCGGGCCCCCAGATGAAACGGGCCACGCGGGCCTGCAGCTTGGAGATGATGGAGGCCTCCGGCAGGTAGGCGTGGAGGTGGTGCTGAATGGTGGAGAGGACCAGAGAGTTGGCTGCTCTGGCTCGCCCGACAAGGGAGAGGCCTCGGGTGAAGGGCGTCGTTCTTCTGCAGGCGGACTCCAGGAGGGCCAGAAGATGTTGCTCCCGCTGGACTACGGAGCTCCTGGTTGCTATTCTGGTCCCCAGGACCTGGATCGAGGAGTTCGACCAGGAGGCACCGCGGAGGGGGGAGTCGCCGCGATCGCGCCAGGCGCCGCACCAGAGGCCCGCGCTCTTCGAGTAGTTGACCGCGATCCCCGAGGCTCGATGGAATGATTCGAAGATGGCGGCAGCCCTCGCGAACTGCTCGTCGCGGTGTATCAGGAGCACGATGTCGTCGGCGTAGGCGATGACGTTGCCCACGCCGAGGATCGTCTCCAGGCGACGCAGCAGAGGTCCCGTCGCGATACTGAAGAGCGCCGCGCTCAGAGCGCAGCCCTGTCTCACGCCGTTGAGTAGTTTGAAGGCGACGGTCTGGAAGCCCCCGACCCTTATTGTGGCGTCCGCCCCGGCGTAGAGTAGAAGGATCCATCCCACGAAGGCCGGTGGGAGGCGCAGGTGGGACACCAGGAGGGATATTAAATACCCGCGGTCCAGGGAGTCGAAGGCGGACTGCAGATCCACGGAGACCGCGGCCAGCGGCGTGCCTCGGGCAGTAGCCTCCTCGACGGCGTCTGTGACCCGCGCGATGTTCCAGGAGGGGGACCTTCCGGGGACGGCGTACGTCTGGCACTCCGGCACCAGAGTTGGCAGGTGGGGCCTGAGGCGGCCCAGCAGGATCGATCCGATTACCCTGTAGTCGGCCGAAGGAAGGGAGATCGGTCTGTAGCCGTCCAGACCGCGATCGCCGCCGCGGGCCTTGGGTACCAGGCAGATCTCGCTCCGGCGCATCGATGGAGGCAGGGCACCGCGGAGCTGAGACTCGGCGAGCACACGTCGCATGGCGACCGCGAAGAATTCCTCGAAGGTGCTGAGGACCTCGCAGGGCAGACCGTCCCAGCCGGGGGCTCTTCCGCGAGGGAGGCGTCGGATGACAGCGGCTACCTCAGCCTCGGAGACCTCAGCCCGGTGGAGTGGGTCCTCTTCTCCTAGTTCTATAGGAGTGGTGGTCGTAGCTCCGATGAAGGCCGCGTACTCCGCCGGGTCGCAGCTCGGGCGGGCGAAGCGAGGCCGGAAGATGTCCAGGGCCTTTCGCCGCAAAACGGGGCCCTCGATGACCTCGCCATTCTCGTCCCTGATGGTGGTGACAGCTGGGCGGCGGTGGCGCGTGAGGCGCGCGAGGTCCGAGAGAGATGGGTAATCCGCGTTCGTCGACGAGGCCTCAAGCTGTACCCTGATGTAGCGTTGGGCTCTGCCGATGTAGCTGTCGTCGCGATCGTGGTGGCGAGGATCGTGGAGCGAGCGGGCCTCCGCGAGGATGCCGGCCTTGATTAGTGTTCAGCGGTCCCACAGTTGAGGCGCATCGAGCAGGGATATTTCCTCCGCGATGTCCATCAGGTAGTTGTTCATGTGCTCCTGGGCCAGCCCGGAGCGGAGCGTAGCAGTCACGCGAGGTTGGGAGGGGGCGGCTGGAGGGCCCACTCGGAGCAGCACCATGCGATGATCGGAGAGGTGGAAAGGAGCAATCGCATATGATGTTGAGACCTCCAGAAAGCGCGCCGGAGCGAGGATCCTGTCGAGGCGACTGCTCTCGATCAGGTCGCCATGTGCAGCGACTCTGGTGGGAAGGTGGGCGGCGTCAAACTCGGGGGCGGCGTCCAGGAGCGCGGCGGACTCGCAAAGAGCTCCGAGGGCCGCCATGGAGATAGAGTCGCGGTTCCTGTCGTCCCTGATATTAAAGTCCCCGAGGACCCAGGCTTCCTCCTCTTCTTCAACGGCGGCTGCCTCGATGACTCGGAGTTGCTCGATGCGCTCGAGCTGGTCGTGCGAGAGGTGGACATTTATGACGGTCATCTCCTGGCCGTGGACATTGAAGGTGGCCAAGACGATGTGGCCCGGCCACAGGATGCGGTGTCGCAAGACGGTGACGCCCGGCGCGTAGATGCAGGCGAGGCCCGAACCCGATATTGCGTCGGGTGGGGCAGTAATAGCATCGTAGCCGAGGCAGAGGTCTTGGGCGCCGTCGAGGTGGTGGGTGTTAGTTTCTTGCACAAGCGCAATGTCCACGCGGTGTTGTCTCAGGAGATGGCAAAGACTTAGGCTCTTGTTCCTAATAGCGAGCCCGCGCGCGTTAATGGAGGCGATGGTGAAGCCTATGATGAAGTCCCTTGATGGAGCAGGGGCAGGGCCTGGCGAAGGCGTTTGTAGATGGAGCCGCTGGAGTCGAGCCTCCTACGTAAGAGGGCCTGGACCAGCTCGTACAAGGCAGTCCTCTGGGCGGGTGTAAGGATAGGGAGTTGCTTTTTGAGGTGCGGTGTGGAGACGAGGAGGCTACAAACCCTCTCCTTTTCGAGACCCGCTTGGTTGGTTTTGTCAAAGATTGTGGAGGGGGCCGGCCGCAGGCAGGCATCTAGCTCTTTCCTGATTTTATTCTTTCCTTCCTGGGTGGAGCCTGTGCCTTCCTCCTCAGGCTGAGCCACCTCCATTGGCTCGGAGGGCACCGGTGGAGGCAGGGCTGGTGTGGTGGGCGGGTCGGAGGCTGAGCAGGTGGAGCTCGGCGCCTCTCCAGGCGGCAGGAGAGGACGCGCAGGATGGAGCGCTGGGGCACCCGGAGCAGCAGCAGCGGGCGTCACTGGGGCATTATTAGGTGCCTCCTCCGATGGAGCTAGGGGCGCTGGTGGAGAGGGAACGGGTGATGGTGGAACAGTTCGCTGAGGCACGGTGGGAGAAGGAGAAGAGGCCTGGATCTGGGCGGGGGAGTCCACGCGCTTTGGGGCGTCGAAGTTCCGCCTGGCGAGCGATGGGCAGCTAGCTCTGCGGTGGCCCTGCCTTCGGCATTTGGAACATTTGATTCCGAAGGAGAGGTAGGCAGATAGGGTGTCTCCCTTGGACTGTATGGTCAGTCGGGCGGGCAGAGTCTCCAGCCTGACTCCCTCGTGGAGCAGGATGAACGCCTCCCGGCGGCCGTCGTTGAAGGCGAACTCCCCCAGCTTGATCAGGATGGGGGCGATAGAGGTGACCCTCCCGTATTGGATCAGGGCTTTCACGATGGTGAAGTCGTCCACGAAGCCTGGCAGGCCGGCGACGACGATCCGTTCGGCCCTTTTTCGGTAGGGGAAGACCCTAAGGGTCGTTCCCCCGATCTCTAAGTCGCTCTCCACCAGATGGCGCGCAAGATCGTTGGTTGCCAAGCCCACGAGGAAATGGCCGTTCATTTTGCCGAAATGTGTGATTTTATCCGGCCCCCCGACCAGCCTGGACATTGCCTTTAGGTAGGTGTAGTCCGGGATCTCTGGGCACCGCTCCACGAAGATGTAGTGCTCGTGGTCGGTTGTGGCCTGCCTCTTCTTGGCGTCAGCGATGTTGGCGCGTGTCGCCTTGATCTCCTTGGGCGGCACTGTTCTTGGCCCTGTCGGCCGCCTCAGCTGCTGGGAGCTGGGCTTCTCAGCAGGCCTGCTAGGCTGCTTGGCGGCGCGCTCCGGCGTTGTTGAAGTGCGGCGCCGCTTCTTGTTCTTCACAACGGTGAAACCCTCGTTGTCGTCCACGTCAACCATCTCGCTGTCGGCCCAGTTGAGCGAGGCCGGGCTGGCTGTTGCAGCGCTGGAAGAGGCAGCAGTCGGCGGCGCGGTGACGTCACGCGCGGCGGCCGGATTTACATGCTTGTCGCCTGCCGGCGAATTTGCATCATTTTGAGATTTGAGAATAGAATTTTCTTGAGAAATTCATCTCAGATTCGTCTTTTGGTGCTAATTCATCACCTGGTTGGGTTCCTGTGCTGGGCCTTTCAGGCGCTTGTACAGCGGATCGAGAGGTTTCTATTGGTACCAAATTTGTGCTGGTAATCGCCTTTTACACACACTCCAGAGGCGAAAACGGCGGAGCTCGCAAAAGCGTGGCCGCACGCTCGAGTGTGTGTGTGTGTGAGAGAAGATAGTAGTGAAAAGTACACTGAGGTGGTTAGAGAAATAGATTGTTATATGCCCGAAAGTTAATGATAAGCGTGTTCATTTTATATAAAGGTATAAAAACAAATATAAAATGAATAAAAATATAGAAATATCATTGTGGTTGAATAAAGTTTAAGTGGACAAAATCAAACATGTAATATATAAAATTAATAATAATGAAAATTAAAGTGATTTTTGAAAACAAATAAATGTTTTGTAATACTAAAATAATATGAAAAATAAAAGTAAAATTGATTTTTTTAATAATGTTGGATTAGAAACTTGTGATTATATAATTGAAAGGTAAACAATAAAAAATAAAATAATTTTTACAAAAACAGAATATAATTAAAGATTGTGATCTTAATTTAACATGTAAAATGTTTGATATGTAGAAAAAATTAGAGATTTACACAGGATTAAAATATCAAAATGTTCAATTTAAGGTAGGTCTTGTTCAAATTCAAATATCTAAATGTTTAAAAATAAGGTTAAGATGTCGACTGCCAATGCAGCAAAATGTGTCGAATAAAAGAATGTATAGGACACGGCCTTAATTTATTGGAGGCGAGTAAGGGGGGGAGAGTGGCAATGGATTTAGGTGACGCGGCATGGTCTCGAGTTGTTTAGTCTATCAATCCGGTATTTTTTATGACTCTCTGTCTGGGAATTTGTGAAATTCTCGAGGAAATATAAATGGCTGATGGGAAACACATGTTACACATGGCGGTCATTCCGATATCGGAGATTTAGTTGGCAGCTTTGCGGGCGAGGAGGGAGGCCGTTGTATATTTTTG
Source organism: Cordylochernes scorpioides (assembly GCA_030710605.1). Taxonomy (NCBI): domain Eukaryota; kingdom Metazoa; phylum Arthropoda; class Arachnida; order Pseudoscorpiones; family Chernetidae; genus Cordylochernes; species Cordylochernes scorpioides. The sequence goes on from CP092880.1 coordinate 25,312,360, forward strand.
AAGGGTGGGATATGGGGGTTGTCTACAGCACGTGTTTTAAATTCTTTCTCCTCTAGTTTGGATCTGGTGGGTTCAAATAAATCTTTATATAGTATGAAATAGAGTAATTAATTAACTTTATTAACATCATGAAACGCGATATCCCAAACTCAGGGATATTTGCGTCAATACCTTTCACTGCATTACAGCAATTCGGCTATATACAATCCTGTTCAATTATTATTTTACATAAATTAACTAAAGAAAATTGTCCAAAAAGAAAAAAAACAACAAAGCAAAACACACAGAGCAAGCATCGCAGTTCTCTTTTTTTTTTTTCTAAGATTCCTTCTCTTTTTTTCCAATTCAAGAGAAAGTTGTATATGTATTTACAAAATTGATCAAAATTTTTATACTTTTCTTTTTTGTCTACAAATTCATCAAGCTGCACAATACGACCAAATCTATTTTCCCTAAAATCCCGGAAAATTGGGCACTCCAGAAGTAGATGTCTCGCGGCTTGAATTTCACCTCCGCAGAAGCATCCCGGTTCCTTCACGGCGCCGATAGTTGCCAAAAATTTCCCAAAATTGCCATGATCTGTAATGAATTGGATATTATAAAAATTTGGACGGAAAAATCTTGGAATTCCCAAATACGAAAAAGCTTCTGAAAATTTCATTAGTGTTCTCAAAAATTTCATTCATTTTTGCGTGTAAGAATGATTTGACTATACTTGGAGCATGGGGTTCGTAAGTAATTAGATCTTCAATGGACAGTTGAGCTAGATCAAATTTGATTATTCTGGATTCTATATAGTCTGTTAGGAGTGGAATTTTTGCCAAGCTATGCACACAGTTTGATGAAGTGGTTTTGTATGCTCTAACTGCCCATAAAATGATCTGGTACTGTATGGAGTTCAGTTTTTGTTTACAACGATTGTTTAAATATTTGAAACAAATTTCAGAACCGTATGTAAGTACAGGCCTAATGATTGTTTTGAATAAAGTTAACCTCTTTTGAGTGTCTAAACCCCACATATTGCCACTTAGTGAACATAATAAATTTTTCATACGTCCTGCCTTACACAGAATATCATTAACATGCGGTGTAAAGTTAACTTTGTTTTTCCATTTATGATTAGAAAATTTCATTCCCAGAATTTTTACTTGCTTGACCGGCATTATTATATTGTTATTATAATAGGTATTTTTTGTCTGTTATGTAGGTATAGCATATTAGTCTTCTCTGTACTGATCGTTAATTTATTTCTATTACACCATTGGATCACTTAATTTAAGGTGTATTCACTTGCGGTTTTTAGTCCTTCAATAGTCTTATTCCAGCAAATTATTGTAACGTCGTCTGCATAACATATAATATCTGCATTCATTGAATCAAAATTTATCAACAAATCATTTAGCAAAATATTCCATAGAAGTGGTGATAAAGGTCCACCCTGTGGACATCCTTTAGTTAGTTTCTTATAAAAAGTTTCTGATTCGTATGTAAATTTCACCTCCCTTTCATTATTCAAATAAGATTTTATGATCCGTATTAAATCTGAGGGAACATCATCATTATCCATTCTTTTTATAATAGCAGGCCACCATGCATTGTCGAATGCACCCGCAATATCTATAGCTATCAAGGAAGTCAATTCTTTTTGTTTATGTTTCAATATAGTTTCTATAATTTTATCCATTCCAGTAATTGTTGATCTAGATTTCATAAAACCATGCTGCCTTGAGCTCATTAAATTATTCTCTAAATAATAGTTACTTAATTTATTTTTTATTATATTCTCAAATGTTTTAGATAGATTAGATGTCAATGATATAGGTCTATAACTTTTATTTATTTCATAATTCGTTTTGCCTGGTTTTGGAATTATTTTTAAGAATGATTTTTTTCCATTCATCCGGATAATATCCCATTTCTATACATTTATTGAATGATTTATGCAGAATTGGGATTATTTTTATTTTAGCCTGTCTAATCATATTGTTACTAATGTAATCAGGGCCCGGTGCTTTTTTAATATTTGTTTTTAAAATTGTTTCCTCTATTTCCTTAGATTCGATATAAACACTACTTTTATTTTTATATTTAGGCATATAATTTCTAATCAAAATATGATCATCTTTATCCAAACCTCCAATATCATCCTGAAATAGATCGTTCATTAAACTTTTTATTTTGTCGGTCTTTAAATGATCTGTTAAATTATCTATTAGTGGTAATCCTAAATTTCTATTTTTCGATCTCAATGACTTGAATATCCTGTAAGCATTACCAAATGAGTTATTTGAATGACTTTCTTCTATAAAAATTCTCCAACTCGCTCTTTTTGCCTTTTTACTTTTATTTAAATATTTATTTCTCATTGATTTATAGGTCTTTTCAAGGACCTTTCCATGTCGGTAATACAAATTTCTAATATAGTGGAAATCGTTTTTCATTTTCTCCAGCTTCCCATCCCACCAGTATGTATTTGTTTTATGATTTCCGCTTCTTATCTTGACATTTAGTGACAGATAAGCTGCCTCTTTAATTATTTGTGTGAGAGTCTTTACAATGTTGTCAATATCTTTGATGTTTGACGCGTGGTTTATCATGGTGATAATATTATCTACGTCATGTATTGCTATTTTTTCGGTAAATGTTTTCCAATCAGCATCTTTTTCTATAAATTTCCATGTTGAGTTTTGAACTGTCCTTTGCCTGTTAAAATTGTGATAAATGTCAAAGGTTATTGCTACGTGATCTGAAATGTGTGTCAATATAGTCGTCTTCCAGTTTTGTACCAAACTTATTGATTTTTTGTTTGAAATCGTAAGATCTATAAAGCTAGAATTTCGGCAGGTGGGTATCTTAAGATTATGAATAAATAGGTTATGTTCATCTATGATGGAGTGGAATTTGAAACCATTGGAGTTTGTTGTCGGATCAAACCAGACTGGGTGTCTAGAATTGAAGTCACCACATAGTATAATAGGTTGTTGATTGTAGGTCTCCAGAAGCTCTTGGATAAATTTCCGATGAGTGTCATTAAATCTATGTGGATGTATATAAAAGTTTGCGATAATAGTTTTTGATTTTGCTGAATTTAAAGAAGTGGTTGTACAAAAGGAGTTTGTGAATTTATTGATTTTATTAAATTTTAAACTCTTATTCATAAAGATCGTTGCAGTATAAATTTGTTCATCTGTCGTTGAATGCACTATTTGAGATTCCAAATCGAAAATTACATCTCTATCAATCAGATAATGTTCCTGTATTAGGATGATATCTGGTGGGTTGTCTTTTATAGAAGCTTGAAGCTCATTCAGTGCCAAGATACTTTTCTTACATTTTGTTGTAAACATTTAATTCCTTTTCCCTGCATGATATTCAAACTAAATAAACAATAATCTTAGCTGCGAAATTTGCCTAATTGTCGGTTGGATGATATTTCGTTCGTTGGATAATTCTGTCTATCTGTATTTTGTATAGAGGACAGTCCGAGGAATTAGCTCTATGATTCGGCGAGTTTCTAAATTTAGGATGTTTTTAGACAGTTATAACAATTGCAAATTTCTGAACAGTCATGAATTCCTTGCGCGCCGCATAATTTGCATATCTCGACGTTAGTACAATCGGCCAATTTATGGTTGGGATTAAATTGAAGGCATTTCTGACATTGTTTTACCAGAATCTTATCTTCCACAAAACAGCGTTCAAAGTCAGTATATAATTTATTATTCATATTTTTAATTATCTGGTAAACCTTTGGAGAAACCCTAAGAACTATGTTGTGGTGGGGCGTGTTCGATTTCATGCTAAACAGAACATGGATATCATTTTCCATTTCGTTAAATTCAGGGTTCATACTGCAGATTGTTTTAGTAAAATTAGCGGTTTCTGTAAGTTTATTAACATTTTTGACTACTACTGTAGGATCTCTTGGTTTGGGGATGAAAATTTTGCTGATATTTGCGAGTTCCTCTGCCCTGCCTAACTCATCATTTAGAGATTTCATGTCTGATTCTGTAGGGGTCTTTATTATTACAGATTTCCTAGCATTTATAATTTTGTTAATCTTTATTTTTTTCCTTCGTCCCTAAGCTTTTTAACTTTGCTTGATATAGTTTGATACATTTTTGTATTATCTTCCACATTTATAGGTGTTGCCACTATTGTGAACTCTTTATGTAAATTTTTTTTTTTTTTTTAATGTAATCTTGTGATGTTTCTGTACGAGCTACTTGAGCATATGTTGGAGTTGTTTTAACTAATTCATCTTGGATCCCTTTCAGTTTTTGGTCCATAACATCTGTAATTGTTGTTTTCATTAGTTCCAATATATCTTGGTTATTTATTTCTTTTAAAGTTGAAATACCATCCTTGGTTTGCCTATGAAATAGAGTAAGTAAGTAAGTAATACAGATCTAAATGGGTTGTTGTAGAGTATGTAGGTAGAATAGGTTTTTGAATTTAACGGGACATTTTCTGGTCGCTACTTGAGGTTTGTTTTAAAACGATCGATGTTAAATAAATCTGGATTTAAATGTAGGAATGGCTGGGAAGTTTGAGGCGGTATAATTCGGAATAGTTGCGTCTCGAAGATATCTGGAGTCAAATGTTTGAATTCACTGAGATATATATCTTGAGACATTCACTGTGGTTTTTGAATAAATCGGTTTTGTGGAGGTGTAATGTACAGAACATTCTCTGTGTAATATTTTAATGCATTGACATGTATGGTGTCACTGTCTCTATTGAGAAGTTGATTGGGGCGATCTATTCGAACGACATTGGGTGAGATTATTTCCTTCGAAATGTGGTGTTCTGTGCTGCTTATCAAATGTTTCTTTATCTTTTTTATGCTTATTTTGGGTACGAGAGCGTTCTATCACTCTAGCTCTGGTTATTTCGGGGTATGGATTAAGATGAGTTATTAGATCTGGGGGGACAACATTGAACATTAAGTAGGAGGGTGGAAAACTTGTGACAGAATGGGGTGTGTTATTAGAAATTTGCGGAATTTTTCCGAGGTAAAAAGTGGGCGTTCTGTCAGATAATAGACGTTTCGGAAATCCTTGTTGTAGTACAGTTTTGAGGGTTTAAATGTACGTTAGGGTACTGGTTTACTGGTTAAACTCCCTTTGAGAGTGTTGAAAGCTTGTTGGAAGTTTTATGGTCTATTTGAAAAATGTAGTTTTCTCGGTGTTCGTAAGTGTTGTGTTTTGACGTTGTTGCGGACTTAGTAAAAAATGTTATTCAATGATGTCAGGTTTAGATGTGAGTAAAAGTGCGACTTTCGACGTGGACACGCTTTGGGGTGAGAAGTTTCACAGGCATGAAGGCGTCTTTGTGGCCTGTTAAGTGAGAAAAATTGTTGTGATGCGCTGTGTGACACGAGTGAGTGAATTGAATGGAAGGTGTCACGTGAAGTCTTTGTTTTTGGTACAGCATCTAACTTGTTTCAGCATGAATAGCAAATTTACTAGTCATGGGTGGTGGTTGTACAAAATACATCGAGATATTTTGGCTGTTAGTGGATGTGGCACGTTTAGTGGCGACGATATGGAGCTTGTGTGGCTCGAGATTGGTTTGTTGCTAAGTCGCGCGCTAATAGATGGTGGCCAATGGAGAAACTGATGGGGAGTGTGTTGTAGTTTGTTGAGAGAGATGTGTGGATGATTAATAATTATGCATGTAAAAAGAAAAGGACGAGGGAGTGTAGCTATGTTGATATGTAACGATTGTAATAGTTTTGGATGACTGTGACTTAATTTAGCTGCTGGCGTGGTAGTTGATGGGATTTTATTTTTAACTTGTTTTGGGAAAGATAGTTACTTTTCTAGTTGTGATTTTGAAGATATTTTATCTTTCGATTTTTGCAATTGAAAAAAAAAATGCGTTTCACCTATGTTTATTAAAATTTGAATATATTTTTAAATCGTTGATTATCGTAGTGCGAAAATCATCCTTGTAAAAGGGGCAATGGCGTGTGTTGTGTTTTAACTTTAAAAGCACACAAAAATATAATACACTTGAATTTGTTTATTCAAGTCTCAAAAAACAAAGCTTTACATATAGAACAAATAATAATGAAGAAGAAAAAAACATTTTTAGGAAAAGCAAAAACAAAACAAAAGTACTGGTCAAAAAGAAACATTTAAAATCACAGATTAATATCTTCAACACTTCCCCTTTATCAGATTTCAAATGTCCCTCATACCCAGTAGATATCTCAGCATTTGGAAACGCGGCTTAGGGAGCCCTTTGGTCATAATGTCAGCAACTTGATCTTTCCCAGAAATATGTTCTACATTGAAAATACCTTCTTGATACTTTTCTCTCACAAAATAGTGTCTTACTTCTATATGTTTGGTTCTCTTATGAAATTCAGGATTTTTGATCAATTTAATTGTACTTGCATTATCAACTTTTATAATTGGTTGTTCTTTTAGTGGAGAAATTTCACTGAAAAGTCTACTTAACCAAATGACTTCCTTTGCTGTATTGCTTGCTGCCACGAGTTCGGCCTCAGTTGTTGACAAAGATACTGATCTTTGTTTTTGGCTAAGCCAAGAAATAGCACCACCAGCCAGTTTACACATAACTCCACTGGTAGATCTTCTAGCTTCTGGGTCTCCAGCAAAATCTGCATCACTGAAAGATTCCAAAACTCCTACTTTATGACCCTTTTGGTACATAATTCCATATTCAGTTGTTCCTACAAGATATTTGAAGATTCGTTTAACTGCTTCCCAGTGATATTTTGTTGGTGCTGCAAGTTTTTGAGAAACTTTTTTCAATGCAAAAGTGATATCGGGTCTTGTTAAGCAGCTCAGATACATCAGACTACCAATCGCTTCACGAAAGGGAACATTTTCTAGAATCTCTGCTTCCCCAGGAACAGTAGAATTATCAGTTGGTGTTCCCACTTTATTCGCTTGAGACATATTGAATTTCTCAAGAATTCTTTTTATATATGACTTTTGATTTATAAAGATTGGCCCATCTGGTTGCCGCTCTATCTCAATACCCAAAAAGTAAGTTAATGGTTCACTTGTGATCTTAAATGAAAACATTAGTTCATCAATTCTATTCCTTGTTCTTTAAGCCATTTTTGAACATGCCTTTTATTTTGATGTCCAAATCTTTCATGCCATAGTTGTAGCATATTGACATTTTGGGTTTTGGCTAAATTGACTTCTGCAGCATTTTCAGGTTTGATACTTGTTATTAACATACCATACAAGCCTCCTGGTAGTCTTTTCCCTTCTACAATAACTTCTCCAGTTGTTGTCTTAAAAAGTTTACAACCTTTTTTATCCATTTTCATTTCAAACCCTTTATCCAATGTGGACTGTAATGACATCACATTACGACTGAAATTGGGAACATACCATACATCAGTTAGGTAGTGAGTTTGCCATTTACCTTTTACACAAGTTTCAATTGTTATAGTTCCACTTCCATAAGCTATCAATTTTTCATTACTTCCAACTTTAACAGTCTGTTGGGTAGGAAAAGAACTTTGTAAGAAGTATAAAAACTTGCATTTCTTGTAATGTGGTTAGTAGCTCCTGAGTCACCAATCCAAATGTCTTCATCTTGTTCATTGAATCTTTCACTGATTAAACTTTCACTTAATTTTGAATTAAGTTTTAATTTAGTTTCATCCTTTTCTTTATCCTTTAGTTTCTTCTGTTTTGCATACCTACAATCTTTGGCCAAGTGTCCTTTTCTATGACAAAAGTAACATTCTCTTGTTTCTCTTGTTTTCTGAAAATTTTCATTACTTTTGGTAACTTTTCCTTTCATATTTTTGCTTATTTTCATATGAATTTGCCATTAGTGCTGTCGAACTTGATGCGCTGCATTCATCTCGCTGTTGAATTCTTATTTCGAGTAACCGAAGCCTTTGTGTGAGATTGTCTACAGAACGTTCTTCTTTAGACACTGATTCCCAAAGACTTTTAAAATCAAAATATTCATCAGGCAAGGTGTTTATGATTCTGCACATCAGCATGGATTCAGGCAATTTCAAATTTTCTTGTTTAGTAAGTTCATTTTGCATATCATTCCGTAAACTTTATAGTTTTGAAATGTGCTTTGAAATATCATCTGTAGGATCCTTCTTAAAATTAAAGAATTGATTATAGAGCATGTCTAATCTTCGACCAGAGCTTTGCTCATAGACACTTAACAATTTGTCCCACATATCTTTAGCACTTGAGCAGGGAATGATTAGTTGACTCACATCAGGCATCACACTTGTTGTAAATAACAATTGGGATATTGCATCTTCACTTTCCCATTTTACATATGCCTCTTTTTCTTCATTTGTTTCTTGTTTATTGGCTTTCTATATGTTCCATCAACAACGCCTATTACTTTGTTTATTGTTAAAAGCAATTTTATATTTTTCTTATATTCTGGCCAGTTTATTAATCCTTCCAATTTGGGAATATTCATACCCATTTTAATATTATCCATTCCAGCCATTACTAATATAAATTTTAACGTGATAAACAAAATATAATTCTTCTCAGGCTTACCGTTGCTTCGTTTTCGTTATATTTCGCAGTGAATGCGTGGCTGGTTCCATAACCTGTTGTGTTTTAACTTTAAAAGCACACAAAAATATAATAAACTTGAATTTTTTATTCAAGTCTCAAAAACAAAGCTTTACATATAGAACAAATAATAATGAAGAAGAAAAAATCATTTTTAGGAAGAGCAAAAACAAAACAAAAGTACTGGTCAAAAAGAAACATTTAAAATCACAGATTAATATCTTCAACAGCGTGATAGTGAATTATAATTTGAGTGGGGCGTTTACATAAAATAGTGAACATAACAATGATTTTTGCAAAGTTTTGAGTATTTGATTAAGAAATTGATGTTTTGGAATAAATATAATATATTAAGGAAAACACACAAAGAAGTTTATAATTATGATTTTTTTCTTATGTAAAATTGAAAGTAATGGATTAAAATTTATAAGTTGCTTAAAATAAAGTAAAAATTGATAAATGAGGGTGTAAAAATTTTAAAATTTGGATTGAAATGATATAAAAATGGTAAAAAATTGATTTAAAATGATTACAGTGAAAATAAACATTAAATTTATGGAGAATCAAGTTGTGAGCATGTGGAGAGAGTTAAGTAGATTTTTTAAAAACTCACAGTTTTTATGATTGTTCAGTCAGGAGACTTGGTCTTTAGTTGTCATCCTGATGAAGCGGAAGATGCTCCATGTAGAGCTTGTAGAAGCTTGTAACTTCTGTTTGATGACGGCGGCATGTCGCCTGGAAGGTGGTTGCGTTGTAAGGCCGAAGGTGGGGGAACTTCTCACCGGCTTAATTTGCGGGATTTTCGGCTGTGTCGTTGGGGGGATTGACAGCTTGCTACTGAAATATAGTCTCTTGTTGGGGGAGACATTGATCGGTCGTTTCGTTAGAATGGCGTGCTTGTTCCTCCATCTTTGCTCTTTCTCGCTTCTCTATCTGGACAGGCTTCTTAACTTCTTCGTTGTGGTCTCCTTCGTTGTGGTTATCCTGTCGACTTTAACTGTGATAAGGTCCAGTCGACTTATCTGTGATGAGGTATCTTGTCGACTCTCGCTATAAGCTATGGTAACCGGGGGTCAAACCTGTAGTAACCGAGAGGGACAATCAGGGCGTGGAGAGTTTTCCAGTACCTCTCTGCACCTTGTAGGACCTTTAACAGTTCTCACAAAGTACAGGCATTCGTGGTCGAGGCAGAGTGGAAAGCTTGGGAACGTCCACACATCAAAAAACGAAGAGAGACAGTTGTAGTAGGAAAGTTCCGTGAACAGATAAAAGTCGAGGTAAGAGCAAGATGGAGTTAAAGAATATTTCTTACTGTTTTACATGGTGATGAGGTGGTCCTGGCTAAGACCGACACGGGCTCACGCCGACGGTGAAGTGTCTGTCTGCGTAGGGCTAAAACCGAGGTTTTTTATATACCATTCCCGAGGAGGGGGGGGGGGGAGATTTTGGACTTTGTACGTCTGCGGCATTCTGCACCCTTTGACCTTGATGGCAACGACTCGCTAAATTCCTCTTTAGGGTTTCTATCTCGATTTTAGACGTTTTTGAACTTCTCAATCTTGCTTTAACTCAGCTCTTAATCTATTACATAGTTTTATTTATTTATCCTCAATTTGTACAAAGTACATTACATATGGTGATGCAATGACACATGTCAATCATGCGTATAATTATTTATAGATGTGTTTCTATATACAACATGACAATCTTGTTATAAGTATTATACAATATAGAGTTGTTGGTTTAAATTACCATATATATATATATAAATTTAAAAATAACTAAAAAATATATTTCTATATTTTAAATTAAAAAGAAAATATTATTATTAATTTCAAAGCACATTATGCCTAAACAGTCTGTGTAAAAAACAATAACACTCACGACATTCACAACGGCACTGCAAAGTGAAACTCAAACTGCCCAGAAACCAAAAGTGGGCAGGCGCGATCCTGAAGTTTGCTTTTCGGCGGATGACTCTCCTTTGTATTACCTTGTTAGTGGTAAAGTTGTATGTAAACAACAATCAACTGTCAAAATTTGAATGGTCAAATTATCGGAAGTGTCAATTACTGTTTGTTATTTGATAGGTTGGAGGTCGGGACATCAAACCATGGTCAAATTATCGTTTAGTGTCAAATTATCGTGTGTTGAATTAATATATATTAGGTTATACTGTATATATTTATAGAGATCCTGCCCAGAAAAGTCCTTCTCTACATGGCGGGGGGGGGAGAAGTAGAACAAGTAAAGGACTGCCCTGTAGGGTGAAGTACGGTGTTTTCTGAGCCCCGAGCCGCTACGGTAACCCTGAACTCTGAAATGTGGCTGACTAACAGGGCAATGGCACCCCCTATTTCCATGGAGCAACAAAATCAGAAATTGACGATCCATGCTACTGCATCCGAGGGAGCTGAAGCGCTAGGGCATGCAATCATGGGACACAGTGGGAAATATGTTACGAGGACCCTGAACATCTTACAATTGAATGGGAGAGCGGAGTAGACTGCTGTATAAACATCACATAGATGTAGCATGTCTCCAGGAAACCAAGCTCAATGAAGACCTGAAATGTGCAATACCTGGTTACATCACAGTAAGGAAAGATCGTGAGCGGGGAGATGGAGGAAGATTCGCCTTCTTAATAAAAAAAAAACCAAACCATAAAATATGAAGAAATTAACGTAGATGGACCAGACACCACCACCATATATAAAGATGGCTTCGGGTGATTATAGGGCCTCAGGCCATGTGCCAGTAATTATGGGTGGAGCTTATCATCTTATCATATGGAGTAATTGGGTGCTTGGTTTCCTGTTGATGGGAACACCTGAGGTACACAAAGGTAGGAGATTGCCTGTTAACATTCAGCTGGGCTTAGTAGGACAGCCTTCATGTCTAGGGTACCAGGAGTACAAGACTCCAAACATACTGCCCTGCCTAATGTCACCTCCCCACCTACACTGATACAAAAAGCTTATGTCCATAGTTTTCTTGAATATCATTTCTAAGACTCCACCTTTCATTGCAACATAAATAAGCAGAATGATCCAGTACAGTATTAGAGCTACAAGAAGTGATCTGGTTGATTGAATTGCAGAAACCGCTGGGAGGGTTCACTACTGATGAGCCAAGTCCTTCCAATATTTTTTCACCGCAGTAAGGACAGTAGAAGTTTGTTTTGTGTTTAAAACAAAAATTTGTGCTTTAATGCTTCCATTGCTTATACAAGTCCACATCTTCATTTTACATAGCCTCATATTTCACCATGGTATGTAGACAGCTCTGACTGGCTGCAACTTCTATCTTTTTTTTGCTTATCCCTAGTACACATGGTACAGAACATAATAATCACGGTGAGTAGAAGTTGACGATTGCTTTTACAAATGTGCCAGAACCCCGTTTGGTTATTTGCACTCGCTGTTGAAGTTGGGCGTTTGCAAGAATTGGGGGCCATTGGAGCTTTTATTTTTAAATCAGAAAAAAGTGCCCAATGCGGGAATCAAACCTGGATCGTAGCGGTTGAAAACCAACAGTTTAGACCACTCATACCTGAAAATTAAAGGGTTATTATGCTAGGTACAAATGGCTGATATTCCGATCGTCAATATGTGATCCAAAATGTTTCCAATATATCGAGGCCACTACTTAAAAAAAAAGTTTATTTTGCTAAAATAATTCAAAGCTTCCACTGTTTCTCTGGAAAGTTAATAAAACAATGCAACATTTAATTTAGAAACATAACTGAAGAAGATTTATAATACAAGAAAATAAGACCTAATCCAAATCCATCATCAGAAAAAAGAATAAATGAGAAAAAAAGTTATTTTGTCTGATGATGGAGACAATGCAGTTACTGAAACATCACACACTATAAATTTATTTAGATTAGGTCTTATTTTCTTGTATTATAATATATAATATAAATTGTGCTTTATCATGAAGAAGATTTAATGTGAAAAAAATAACAGAGCAATGTAAGGATTATTCACTAATGAAGATTTTAATTTGGATGAATGTGGCCATTGTATAATGTAGTGTTCAAAAAGTTATTGAAAAAATGGATTCTTCAGTTGGTGATAAAATTTACACAAAAAATTAACTTTTGATTTTTACCCAACCTTTTAAAAGCCAAAGAACTTCACTCTTTGTTTGTCTGTTAGAAAATCTTGGATATTACAAAGTATGTGAAAATTACAAGGTAATAAGACCTAATCCAAATAAATTAATGGTGTGTGACGTTTCCGTAACAGTGTTGTTACCATCAGCAGACAAAAGAATAAATGAGAAAAATATCACAGCATGTTCTTCTCTTCTTCCTTCTTATCTCCACTCAATCATATTAGGGTATCAAGTTGTGACCCTTGATGGTGTCTGTTTGACAACCATCATGACTGGGTGAAATAGAATGCATCTGCCTTTGTCATTAAGACTGGGAGCACTACTCGGTAGCAGGCCGATTTAGCCCCAAAAGAAATGGCCGCCTCTAACATGAGGAACAGACGCCATGTGCAGCTGCTCCTAACATGGAGTACAAACGCTGCTCATCCTGTATCCCTGGATTAGGAGCCCTTACATGGTACTATCAGCCGGGCCAGCTGAGCCCAGGTTTTTTAGCAAGCTTGTTACTGCTCCCCCTCCTCCTTTGTCACCCGGGCTTGGGACCGGCAAAGGCGGAGTAGTACTGTTATCAAGTATGTAAACAAGTAATCAGAAAAGAAAAAATAATTTTCTGATAAACTTGATAACAGTACTATTTAAGAACATGCTGTGATATTTCTTCTTTTATTATTTTGTCCGATGATGGTAACAACGTTGTTACCGAAACGTCACACACTATTAATTTATTTGGATTTGGTCTTATTGGCCATTGGACATGCGTCGGACCTGGAGGCTGTTGTTGGGTGCTGCGCTGCCTGGAGTATAGAAGTTCCATCTATTATTTTTTTCTGTGGTGAATCTGTATAAGACCAGAGGTCTTAATAAAGCTTTGTGTGTGTTGATTTGTTCTTATTACCTTTGTAGTTCTAATCTATAATACAAATTGTACCTTTCAAAGTCTATGATAAAGTTTTCTTTCAATTAGTTTTCAAATAAGAAGATTGAATGACTTCACATATTATAAACAATACATGAGTATTCACACAATGATGAAATAGGAAAGTTATTTTATTTTGGGGCAATGTATCCATTGCTCAATGCTCAATAGCAATGCTTCAATGGCTCCCAATTCTTGCAAAAGTCTAACCCCACCAGAGAGTGCAAGTAACTAAAAGGTGCTCTGGCACATTTGTAAGTGCAAAGTCGAACTGCTCTTTTCACATGTGTAGACATATGGTGCACTTACAGTAAAAGCAGTCGCTCACTTTTACCCACCATGATTATCATGGCCTGTAACATGTGTACTAGGGATAAGCAAAAAAAAGGTTTCTAGTTGAAAATACCAAATTTCTATATTTGCCACCCAATACTACAACTGACAGCTATTTGATCAAGACATCTTTCAAAATTTCAAGTTAAAATATATATATAGATGCAGAATATAATTTAAACAAACATTCTCTTTAACTGCTCAAAACACTTTTAGTAATTTTTAAAGAGCCATGTAAAGATAATAAAATGCATTATAATGTCTAAACCTAATAGATTGTTTATAACAAATGAAAACATTAAGACGCAAATGTTTCTTTTCACAAAAAAATCAAACTTCTACTTATTACTTCTACTGTCTTTACTGCAATTAAATAATATTGGGAGGGCTTGGCTCATCAGTGGTGAACCCTCCCAATATATTCTGCTGTCCTGTCCATAGTTTTCTTGAAATTAATTTCTAAGATTCCACCCTTCATTGCGGCATATTGATGTTTTCATTTGTTATATATAAATGGCGCGTTGTTGCTTTGTATTAATTTATACCTAACTGGCCTTGTCCTTATTGTTTGCAGAAGAGAATTGCTCGATGCAAATATTTATATGTAATTCTAATGTCCTAAAAGCTTATGTCCATAGTTTACTTGAATACAATTTCTAAGATTCCACCCTTCAGTGTAGCATATATAAGCAGAATGATCCAATACAGTATTAGAGCTCTAAGAAGCGGTCTGGTAGATTAAATTGGCGAAACCGCTGGGAGAGTTCACCACTGATGAGCCAAGCCCTCCCAATATTTTTCCATTGCAGTAAGGACAGTAGAAGCTTGATTTATTTGTAAAAGAAAACATTTTCATTTTAATGTTTTCATTTGTTATATATAGATGGCATGTTGTTGCTTTGTAATAGATTGTATATTTTTCATTTTGACAAAACCAATATTTTAATAATATAGAATGTTTGAGGATGAGAAAGTTGTGAAAATGATTTACTTCAACTTTTTTCTATAAATATTTTTTGATGCAAAGGTTTGAATGGTCAGATATTTGAAACATGTAGAGCATATCAATAATGAAAATTTGGAATATAGTATAACTCCGCCTTTGCCGGTCCCAAGCCCGGATGAAAAAGGAGGAGGGGGAGCAGTAACAAGCTCACTAAAAAAGCTGGGCTCAGCTGGCCTGGCTGATAGTACCCTGTAAGGGCTCCTAATCCAGGGATACTGGATGAGTCTGTACCCCATGTTAGGAGCGGTTGTACATGGCGTCTGATCCACATGTCAGAGACGGCCATTTCATATTGAAGCTAAGTCGGCCTGCCACTGAGTAGTGCTCCCAGTCTTAATGACAAAGGCAGACGCATTTTACTTCACCCAGTCATGATAGTTGTCAAATCTCAAGCTTTACAAGTTTGATACCCTAATATGATTGAGTGGATATAAGAAAGTAGAAGAAGAGGAATATAGTATACAAAAAAAGGTTGAAGTACATCATTTTTAACTACACTGGGCTCTGGCACATTGAGGACCACTATCTCCCACATTATGGAACATACTGATTGAAGAATTGTTAAACACCAATCTGGATGATAACAGTGAAACAATTGGCTATGCTGACGACATAACTATAATATGCTGGAACAAAAGTCATGACGAATTAAGACAACAATTAACAATGTACTTAGTAAAATTAATACCTGGTTGTGAAAGCAGTAAATTACAGATACCAAAGGACAAAACGAAAATATTATTTTTATATAATTGCAAAAATAATACAAAATTCCTTAATAGCAATATAGCTAGACCTGTTGAAACCCTTAAGATCTTGAGATTGGTCTTCAAAAATCATCGAAGCAGGAATAAGCTGGACTTCATGCCACACATTAATGAAATCGTCGACAAAACTACTAGAGCTAGCAGTTACCAATTCAGTTTAATAAAGAAAGCATGGGGTCTAGAATGCAGACGAATATTAACTTTATACAAGACAATATTTCGAAGTACAATAACATATGGTCAAACAATATGGTTTCCATTTATAAGCAAGAAAGCCAAAGACAAACTAAATTCCCTGCAGTATAATATTCTAAAACACTGCATACAGGCCTATGCCACAACATCGTCAAACTGTACACATATACTAACACAAATACCAAAACTCACAGATTACATAGAATCCAACATATTGAAAAATGAAATAGGCTACAATAGATTTAATTTATCAAACAGAAAAGATATTGCTAACTATAATGAAAATAAATTACAGGAATACTATGAAGATTCCAACAATAATTTCAAACATTTTTTATCCCCTCTAAAATTCCAAAATTTGTCAAACCAAATTTTAACAATGTTCAATTCTTTACGGGTCATGGTACGTAACTTCAAATCATATCTCTTAAGAATTAAAAAAATAGTTTCGCCCAGATGCTCTTGTGAAGCGGAAGAAGAACCCCCCAACACATTCTGAACTCATGCCCACTGGTGTCAAACCTAAGACAGCAGAGCAAGATGGAAAGAACCTATCTGGGTCAAATAGTTTATAATAGGGAAAGATATACGAAATTATATAGGTTCTGCAGATTTATAAATAGACAGCTTCATGCAGCTTGAGGAACTACACTACTATGCGACATGATTTACATCGAGTGTAAATAATTAATAAGTTACTTTAGAATATAATTCATTGTAAATAGCTCAACTTAATCAACTTTCTCTCTCCACGATACTAATTATTACAGATAACTTCATTAAATCAACTTCCATCATTGCTTAGCATACTGTGAATAACTACCTTGCGATTTCTTCTATCTTCTTATGTTGTTGCTTATTTGTTTAATGTATATGTTTATTCAATGCTCTTTTTCTTAATTGTTTTACTTCATTTATAATTCTGTCTACTGCAATATGAATTATTGTAAATAGTTTCACGCGCAATTATCCAGATCGGATATAGCGTGTCTTATTGGCAACTGGTAATGAATGATAAACTTACCTTGTTATTTACTCTTCGAGGGAATGATTATTTTTAATACTATTTCTACTTATATACATACATGATTTGTAAAATATTTGTAAAGTGTTACACACCTATCTGCATATATCGAGAAATGAATAAGAACTTGAAAATAAAAGGCACTTTTGCTAATTAAAAAAATAAAAATATAAATTATATACATAACCTTTGTTTTTAAATATTTGTCTGTATTTACATATATTCTTATTACTGCGTCTTCGGATTACTTACTGCAATCTCACTCCTTACTGCTTCTTCGGGTTATCTACTGCACTCTTACTCCTTACTGCGTTTTAGGATAACTTACTGCACTCTAAATCTTTACAACGTCTTCGGAATACCAACTGCACTCTTACTCCTTACTGCATCTTCGGAATACTTACTGCACTCTAATACCATACTGCATCTTCGGAATAATTACTGCATTCTTACCCCTTACTGCGATCTAGGATTACCTACTGCACTCTTACTCCTTATTATACATTCGGATTACCTACTGCCTTCTTACTCCTTACTGCGTTTTAGGATAACTTTCTGCACTCTAACTCCTTATAAAGATCCGAAAGCTTGCACTTTAAACGAATAAAGAAACGCATTGTGCTACTGTTTATATTCTTACAATATCCTCAATCTGGATTGACTCCGCATTAGAATAATGACTCATCTTTTTGAAACTATCCCCAATGTGACACAAATGTTATTACCTTCATTGGATTGGAAGATTGGATGAGTTGTCAGTTGCAATCCATGATAATTAGGTGGTAAATTGTCTAGGGATAATGGAATGTGCAATAGGACATACCAGTTATGCTCTTTTAACACGTTCTTGACCGCTACTGCAACATGTGGCATGTACTGTAAAATCACTTTCTCATCTACTTTTATGTTTTTTGATATCTCGCTGATCCATTCCTCGCCAACTTCTTGATCCCTACATATCTATTTCACAGATCATCCCATCTCCCATAGTGCCCCGTTATCTAAAAAGCATCCAGTGTTGCCGTCCCACCAGACCTACACTTTAAATACATTTGAAACTCTGCCTTTGTCGGTCCAAAGCCCGGATGAAAAAGGAAGAGAGGGAGCAGTAACAAGCTCACTAAAAAACTTGGGCTCAGCTGGCCTGGCTGATAGTACCCTGTAAAAATCCTAATCCAGGAATACAGGATGAGCAGCGTTTGTACTCCATGTTAGGAACGACTGCACATGGTGTCTGTTCCTCATGTCAGAGGCGGCCATTTCTTTTGGAGCTAAGTCGGCCTGCCACTGATTAGTGCTCCCAGTCTTAATGACAAAGACAGACGCATTCTAATTCAAACAGTCATGATGGTTGTAAGCAGTCGTCAACTTCTTTCCACCATGATTATCATGGCTTGTACCACGTATACTTGAGATAATAAAAAAAGATTGTTGTGGACTCTTCAAGCTTGATACCGTAATATGAATCAATGAAAATAAGAGAGAAGAAGAGAAATGCATTTGAATAAATAATTAGATGCTCATTTTCTGTAGTCTCACCCTCCTTCATTGTTGTCACATATATTCTATTTCAAGATAATGAAATCTCTCCAAATATATAGAGTAACATTCATTTACTCTTTTCCAAGGGAGTTAATAATTTATATACCGCATGAATGTCAAGTTATAAATAAGGCACTTGGTGACATAAGAAGGCATCTTAAAGAAAGACAATTACCTAAATGTTAACTAGATATGGTAAGGGCTCCAGGTGATATCTAGATACATAACACAGAGGGGGTTAGATGTATGCTATACTATCTCACTCCGTCATGTATTGCTACACCCCTGACCCCAACTTCCCAATCCCGACAGCTCGCTGTAGGGTTTCTATTGACAACAAAGTAGAATGGAGTGGACTAGAGACTGAAAACAGCACTGTTGGACACCGACAACGCTGAAAGCCGGACTTACGTCTACACGCGAGGCCTCCCGTCGGAGTTTTGCGCCAGAGCCAACAGCCTAGTAATCAGTACCTAGTCCTAGGTCAGTGGAGCGAGCAAACTATCGGAGGGGAAGTTGAGTATCATTCCACGCTATGTGAATACACAGTGTTGAAGTAGTAGGGTTCCCACCCCCCTTCCCAGCGTGGAAATGACCAATGACCAAAGCGGGATAGTCTAGGGCGGCTAATCGTCGCAGTGGCCACCACAGGGATGTAAGCACTAAACACCGACCCACTGTCAATGTCCCAGTACTTTATAGAAACTATCTAGATCCTGCAACAATGGCATTAGTAGAGCTGGATCGCAGGGAAGTCACACTGTGGGTCTCTCCATCTGGAACATCTGTTACACACAGCAGCCTAGAATTCAGACTTTATGTTCAACAGATTGTTATTGTCACCCAGTCCCTTTTTTATCCTTGGCATTCAACGGTTTGTAAGTTTTTTTATTCTACCAGGTTCTTGGTATTTTGAATTAAAAAGTTTAAACTTTACAACTAAGACAAATAACTAAAGCTTATGTTCATAGAAAATCTAAAATATCCATTCCAAGAGTATATAGCATCAATATCACTATAAAAGGAAGTTTGAAAAAAGCAATATAACGGCGGTATGGTAGATTAAACTGACGAAACCGCTGAGAAGGTTCACCACTAATGAGTCAAGCCCTCCCATTATTTTTTTTCCATTGCAGTAAGGGCAGTAGAAATTGTTTATTTAAAAAGAATCATACGCGTCTATAATAGTGTTGAATTTTAAAAACACATGTACGAGTTCATAGAATGTATATAGACAAAGTGGTGGATGTAAGAGAGTTAAATGATTTAGTTCTGGGAACAAACGATTTCTCACTTCTGTAAAGTGGAGTATGGTTTAGTTGAGATGTCTTCTGTGTGGATATATCTGATATATAAAATCCTACCTGATTTCTTCAACATCACTAATTTAAACTTGCATCGAAGTTGATTGTTTTTACTTGTAAATTCTTGTTAGAAACTTATATGCATATAATAATCTGGCTTTTATTGATTTATCAAGAAAATGGGTTGGCCGAATATCAGAGAGCAGGTTAAATTGTTCCACTAGATGGCGCTCTGCCATCTAAAAATCACATGTGCTCGTGGTCAGGATATGCCTTCATTATTTTTAATATCAACACCTGGCCTTTTTGCCTATTGTTTTTTTTTTTTTCATATAATAATCTAATGAGTTTCTTGCTGAATTTATTGGTATTCCAACCTGAGATATCTTTATTCTTCTTATCACCATTATAGATTAAATCAAGATCAGCGGAACTATACAGGTTCATCATTTGTTGTATGAATAGTTTCTGTTAGCCATGGTACTTAATTTTTCCACTTTCTCTTCTTAAATATTTCCATGTATTTTAGATTTGTTGTCGTGAAGAATCTGATATTCGAAATCAGTAAATATCAACAAAATATCACAGATAATCTAATAATTTATCGATGTTTTCTTTTTCAAAACTTGGTACTTTGAATAAAGAATTATATTGTACTAAATACAAATTTTTGAACTCTAATAATTCGATTGGACACATTTTCAAATATATTTAGTGAAAAAAGAGATATAAATATGATTAACTTTAATATTTTGAAATTGTATCTTTTTTTTCTCTAACTAAAGACTACCATTGTTGTCATACCAAACCTATGAATATTTCAAAAATAAAATAAAGACATGGCTATAGTCTTAAATATATCCATATTAATTTTTTCACATGGATATTAAGAAATTGCCTAGTTCAGTAACGTCATTTTCCTCTAGGATTGCGCTACATTAGTGGTCACTTCAAAGATATCAATCAAATCTAGTTCTCAAGATCTTTGGTATTTCTAAATATTTTAAATATGAAATTATCTGATTAATTTACATGAGATGATATCAAATACACTGGTCCGCAAAATTAAAGAAACAAGATATTTTTTCATTTATCTCAAATTTTATTGAACATTTATCAACGAAATTTTATACACATATTTATTATTCCATTATTGATTAGAATACCCGAAATCAAAGAATTCTAACACGTATTTTATGCAAATTAGTCGGTCAAGCAATGATCTTCTTGCAGTCAGTGCATAAATATCTTGGATATTGTTGTTAATATGGGGTGTGAGCGCCATTAACTGATAGACAGGCTCTACATCGGTGACCCATACTAAGAATTAGGGAGTTCATCAGCTCCTGTGGAATCAACGTCCACTCTTGTGTTAAGGCTGTTTCTTGCTCATGAGTGTTTCTAGGAGGGGGTTGGAGGGATGAGATCCGCCGTCCTAGGTTGTTCCATACATGCTCAATAGGATTTAGGTCTGGGGATCGAGCTGGCCAATTCATCCGAGCAATTGCATGGTTTTGGAGAAAAGTGTCGACCACACCAGCCCTATGTGGACGGGCATTATCATCCATTAGAAGAAAGTTTTCTCCTATTTCTAATGCTTGAGGCATCACATATGCTGCCAAGATCTCGTCCCGATACCTCTGTCCAGTCAGGGTTCCTTGCCGAAAAATATGGAGTGCTGTGCGACCGCCCAAGAAGATTCCAGCCCAGACCATAAAACCTTGGCTTCTGTAGGGATCTTTTCAACCATATTCCGGAGATTATTTCTAGTTCCTACCTCTCTCCAGACAAAGACACGACGAGAATCGCTGTTTAGAGAGAATCTGGACTCATCAGTGAACATTACACGCCTCCATTCATCTGGATTCCAGGCGACATGTTGTCTGCACCAAAGTTTCCTTGCTCTCTTTTGAGGTGGTGTCAATGGCACACAAATTATGGGTCGTCTAGCATAGAGACCCTTCTTGTGAAGCCTTCTGCGTATTGTATCAGTTGATACTAAGACTCCTGTAGCTGCATTGAGGTCACTTCGTAGTTGCGATGCTGTCATTCTTCTATTGCGACGCACAAGAAGACTCAAATAACGGTCTTGATTTAACGTTGTGACCCTTGGCCGTCCTTGTCCGGGTGTTCTGGCAACATTAACTGTCGTTTGAAATTTTTTCCAAAGCCTTGAGACAACGTTTCTTGTCACTCCAAGCCATCTTGCTACTTCTGCCTGTGATTGGCCTGCTACCATCCTTCCAATAGCTTGCCATTTTTTTTCTTGTGATAAATGTTGCTTATAAGCCATGAAAATTAAAAAAAAACAAAAAGGTTCAATAAAAATCTAGTGGAGCGTAAAATTAGGACGCTTTGAGAAAGACTCAGGCACGTGCTGGAGGCGGAGTCAACGTAGTCGGTGGTATTTTGAATATTGAGAACAACTTTATTTGTTTTTCTGTTTCTCATACTCTCTTAATTCATGGAAGCTTTTGAATATACCAACACTTGATATATATCCCTTAATATAACTTTTTTTTTCTTAAACATGTGTTGTTCCTTTAATTTTGCGGACCAGTGTATAAAAGGAAATAATTTTCCTTAAGATTTTGTTAAGGCAAATACAAGTTTTACTGCTTTTTACTTTTACATAGATATAGGTATGCCTATAGTTTATGAGAGACTTTGCTGACTGTTGGAAGGAAAGCTCCAGTTGAAGAGATCGAGGGGAAGGAGACGACAGGGATACAAAGACAATCTCAAACAATGAACTGGACGACACACCTACGTGGAAATGAAGAGGATGGCGGAGGAAGTATGGAGAGACCATGTGGACCACCCTCAGTAGAGGAAGGCACTGAAGGTGAGAGATATGGGGAGACCATATGGCCCACCCTCAGTAGAGGAAGGCATCGAAGGGGGGAGATATGGAGAGACCATGTGGTCCATCCACCCTCAATAGAGAAAGGCATTGAAGGAGGGAGATATGGAGAGACCATGTGGCCCATCCTCAGTAGAGGAAGGCACTAAAAGAGGGAGATATGGAGAAACCATGTGGCCCACCCTCAGTAGAGGAAGACATTGAGGGAGGGAGATATGGAGAGACCATGTGGCCCACCCTCAGTAGAGGAAGGCACTGAGGGAGGGAGATATGGAGAGACCATGTGGCCCACCCTCAGTAGAGGAAGGCACTGAAGGAGGGAGATATGGAGAGACCTTATGGCCCACCCTCAGTAGAGCATTCAAGGAAGGATATGTTGTTGCTTATTTCTTTAATATGTATGTTTATTTAATGCTCATTTTCGTAATTGTTCATTTTCTTTTTGATAATTCTGTTACCTACTCTACTACAATATGAATTATTGTAAATAGTTTCACGCACAATTATCCAGATCAGATATAGCGTGTCCTTTTTGTAACTGGTAATGAATAATAAACTTGCCTCGTTATTATTCTCCTCGAGGGAATGATGATTTTCATACCATTTCTACTTATATACAAACATGATTTTCTAAAATATATCTGCATATTTCGAGAAATAATTAAGAGCTTAAAAATAAAAGGCACTTTTGCAAATTAAAAAATAAAAAATATAAAATTATATACATAAACTTTGTTTTCAAATATTTGTCTGTATTTACATATATATTTATTACAATGTCTTCGGAATACTTACATCACACTAACCCATTACTGCACTCTTACTCCTTACTGCGTCTTCGGATTACCTACTGCACTCTTACTCCTTACTGCGTCTTCTGAATACTTACTGCACCCTATCCCCTTACTGCTCTCTTACTCCTTACTGTGTCTTCTGAATACTTCCTGCACCCTATCCCCTTACTGCTCTTTTACTCCTTACTGTGTCTTCTGAATACTTCCTGCACCCTATCCCCTTACTGCTCTCTTACTCCTTACTGTGTCTTCTGAATACTTCCTGCACCCTATCCCCTTACTGCTCTCTTACTCCTTACTGTGTCTTCTGAATACTTCCTGCACCCTATCCCCTTACTGCTCTCTTACTCCTTACTGTGTCTTCTGAATACTTCCTGCACCCTATCCCCTTACTGCTCTCTTACTCCTTACTGTGTCTTCTGAATACTTCCTGCACCCTATCCCCTTACTGCTCTCTTACTGCGTCTTCTGAATACTTACTGCACCCTATCCCCTTACTGCACTCTTACTCCTTACTGCGTCTTCGGATTACCTACTGCGCTCTTACTCCTTACTGCGTCTTCTGAATACTTACTGCACCCTAACTCCTCACTGCACTCTAACTCCTTACTAAATCTTCAGAATACTTACTGCACTCCTACTCCTCACTGCATTTTCGGAATACTTACTGCACTCTTACTCCTAACTGCATCTTCTGAATACTTACCGCACTCTTACTCCTTACTGCGTCTTCGGAATACTTACTACACTATAAATCCTTACTGCGTCTTCGGAATACTTACTACACTATAACTCCTTACTGCGTCTTCGGATTACCTACTGCACTCTTACTCCTTACTGCGTCTTCGGAATACTTACTGCACTATAACTCCTTACTGCGTATTCGGATTACCTACTGCACTCTCACTCCTTACTGCGTCTTCGGAATACTTACTGCACTATAACTCCTTACTGCGTCTTCGTATTACCTACTGCACTATTACTCCTTACTGCGTCTTCGGAATACTTGCTACACTATAACTCCTTACTGCGTCTTCGGATTACCTACTGCACTCTTACTCCTTACTTCGTCTTCGGAATACTTACTACACTATAACTCCTTACTGCGTCTTCGGATTACCTACTGCACTATTACTCCTTACTGCATCTTCGGAATACTTACTGCACTCATACTCCTTACTGCGTCTTCGGATTACCTACTGCACTCTTACTCCTTACTTCGTCTTCGGAATACTTACTACACTATAACTCCTTACTGCGTATTCGGATTACCTACTGCACTCTTACTCCTTACTGCGTCTTCGGAATACTTACTACACTATAACTCCTCACTGCGTCTTCGGATTACCTACTGCACTCTTACTCCTTACTTCGTCTTCGGAATACTTACTGCACTATAACTCCTTATTGCGTCTTCGGATTACCTACTGCACTATTACTCCTTACTGCATCTTCGGAATACTTACTGCACTCATACTCCTTACCGCCTCTTCAGATTACCTAAAAGGCTGCATATCTGGCAAACAAACCAACCTTTTTCCAAACCAACTTCCAACCAGCAAATTAACTTCAAAAACAATTTAATCAATATGTGAAATGATACCTTTTTAACTCTAATATTTCGAAAATGTGCCATGATCAACTTTTAGTGATGGATAAAACAAAAAACAATTATTCGATCAATAAACAAAAATCTACATTAAAATTCAGGGTAAATATGCAAACTGGTCGATAAATGCTGATAACATATCAATATTAGAAATACCTAGATTGGAAAATGCAATAGCTAAAGAAAAAAACGAGACAGATATTGATCAAGTGATAAATGGAAACACGAATCTATTAAAAGAAGCCGCTTACCAATCTTTGGAAGTTAAGCCCACAAATCTTAAAGAGTTCTCTAGAATTAACTGGTGGAATAGCGAACTGAAAAAAAAACGAAAACGTATTTCCACTATTTGAGAAATTCATATTATCATAATGGAACAATTAGTTATATCATATTTAAATCAGTTAGGAATAAATAAAATAATGCATTAAAAAAAGCTAAAATATTCAATCGGCGATTCTTTATAGAAGAAAACTTTACTAAAAATCCTTTTGGAAACGCATTTAAGATTTTTCAAAAATTTAGAAGAACAAAAGGGAATACCCATTATTGATAAATCCCCAGAAAATTTAAAGAAACAAAAGATGATCGAATTAATGAACAAGTTAATTCCAGACGACAATCAAAATTTTGACGACTCCAGTCAACAATCAACGAGAAGATACAAAACACAAATGAATAATAAAAGCAGAGTACATATCGAAGTAGAAGAAATAAATAAATTAATCTCCAATATTGATGTTAAAAAGGCGCCTGGAATAGAGATTGCATAAGCAATAATATGATCAAATATGCTTTCCTCCAAAATTGCATCGTTGCTTATAATGGATTATTTAATAAATGTATTCAAAAAGGATATTATCCTGATAAATGGAAAAGAGCAGCTCTTAAAATAATTCCTAAACCAAACAAAACGAATTTAGAAATTGCTAAAAGCTACCGACCTATATCTCTAATATCAAATATTTCCAAGATTTTTTAAAAATACTAAAAAATAAAATTTATGAATTTTATCAAGAAAATAATTTTTTAAACAATAGACAGCATGGATTTATAAAAATGAAATCAACGATAACATGACTGGAAAAAATAACAGAAGTTATATTAGAACATAGACAGAATCATTTAGTGTCGTTAATTGCAATCGATATAGAGGGTGCATTTGACGACGCATGGTGGCCAGCTTTTTTTTAAAGAATAGATCAAAATAATATACCCGCTGATTTGATTAAAATGTTGCAATCTTTCTTGAATAATAGAAAAACAATTTTCACTTATGGTGATAAGAAGGTTAATAAAACAATATCAAAAGGCTGTCCACAGAGCGAACCACTGTCTCCATTGCTATGACTGATATTACTGAATGATTTATTAAACAAAATGCAGATACCCAATTCTGGTGATGTGACAATAATAGTTTGGAATAAAGATACTATTAAAAATTTTATATAATTAATCTTGGAAGAAATCGATCAATGGTGTACTCAAAATAAACTGAAAATCAGTCTTGAGAAAACTTACATTCTGCATTTTCACAATAAAGACATATCCGCAATAAAGTTTTAAAACAAAATAATTATGCCAGTACAAGAAATTAAAATATTAGGAGTCACTTTTGCAAATCATTTTAGAAAGAAAAAACTTAATTTCAATCCTCACATAGATATTACACTAAATAAAGCAAACATATTAAAAAAATCTGCTACTGTCAATTAGCGGAAAAGCTTGGGGTCTGAGTACCCAAAAGAGACTTACATTATACAAAACAATATTTAGGCCAATGCTTTCTTATGGATCGGAGATATGGTATACATTTTTAAATAAGAAAAGCTTCTTCCCTAACAACATACCGAAATATTTCCGACCAAACTTTCATAATTCTCAATTAATTTCTAATCATGGGAATTTCAGAAGCTTTTTGAAAAGAATTAAAGCGGTGGAAGACTCGAGTTGTTTTTGTGGACATGAAGAACAAACCTCAATACATCTTTTACTGGATTGTCCGACTGGATTGACGACTATATTGAGGCACATTTCAGATCACGTTGCAATAACCTTTGACATTTATCATAATTTTAACAGGCAAATGACAGTTCAAAACTCAACATGGAAATTTATAGAAAAAGATGCTGATTGGAAAACATTTACCGAAAAAAATCAATACAAGATGTAGATAATAATATCACCAAGATAAACCACGCGTCAATAATCAAAGATATTGACAACATTGTAAAGGCTCTCACACGAATAATTAAAGAGGCAGCTTATCTGTCACTAAATGTCAAGACAAGAAGCGGAAATCATAAAACAAATACATACTGGTGGGATGGGAAGCTGGAGAATATGAAAAACGATTTCCACTATATTAGAAATTTGTATTATCGGTATGGAGTGGTCTATGAAAAGACTTATAAATCAATGAGAAATAAATATTTAAATAAAATTAAAAAGGCAAAAAGAGCGAGTTGGAGAAATTTTATAGAAGAAAGTCATTCAACTAACGCATTTGGTAATGTTTATAGGATTTACAAGTCATTGAGATCGAAAAATATAAATTTTGGATTACCTCTAATAGATAATTTACCAGATCATTTAAAGATCGACAAAATAAAAAGTTTAATGAACGATCTATTTCAGGATGATATTGGAGGTTTAGATGAAGATGATCATATTTTGATTAGAAATTATACGCCTAAATATAAAAATAAAAATAGTGTTTATATTGAATCTAAGGAAATAGATAAAACAATTTAAAAAACTAATATTAAAAAGCACCGGGCCCTGATTACATTAGTAACAATATGATCAGACAAGCTAAAATAAAAATAATCCCAATTCTGCATCAATTATTCAATAAATGTATAGAAATGGGATACTATCCGGATGAATGGAAAAAATCATTCTTAAAAATAATTCCAAAACCAGGCAAAACGAATTATGAAGTAAATAAAAGTTATAGACCTATATCATTGACATCTAATCTCTCTAAAACATTTGAGAGTATAATAAAAAATAAATTAAATAACTATTATTTAGAAAATAATCTAATGAGCTCAAGGCAGCATGGCTTTATGAAATCTAGATCAACTATTACTGGAATGGAAAAAATTATAGAAACTATATTGAAACATAAACAAAAATAATTGACTTCCTTGATAGCTATAGATATAGCTGGTGCATTCGACAATGCATGGTGGCCTGCGATTATAAAAAGAATGGATAATGATAATGTTCCCTCAGATTTAATACGGATCATAAAATCTTATTTGAATAATAAAAGTGAGGTGAAATTTACATACGAATCAGAAACCTTTTATTTATTTATTTATTTCAATTCAAAACGCTATGTCCCCCTAGGGACACTTGCGCTAAATGTACATACAAATATATATAACAAAGAAAATATTCAACATGGAAAGATACACAGAAAGCGACTTAGAAAGATTCAAAAATGTTATTTACATATAGAGATATTCTTTGAATTTTATTTACAGTTACATCATTAAATTAAAAAATATATATACATATGTACACACATATACACGCATACACCTATATATTGTTTACAACCATATAATATGTCCAATATCTCCTTGAGATCGTTACATCAAAGACCATTTTTCTTAATGAAGTCCAAAATATATTTACAATGGAAATTAAATTTTATATATGTGTCCTTACTTGAAATTAAATCACTAGGGCCTAAAGCAATTAAACCGTTGTTGACTCTGTACTCTTGAAAGACAGGGCACTCCAGCAAGAGATGTATTGAAGTTTGTTCCCCCAATCCACAGAAACATGTCGAATCTTGCACAGCCTGAATTTTCTTAAGAAAAAACCTGAAATTTCCATGATCTGTGATAAATTGTGAATTATAATAGTTTGGTCGAAAATAATTCGGAATATCATAAGGAAAGAAACTTTGAAATGCTTGATTAGTATTCTTTTTCAGTAAATTAATCCTTGATATAATGAAATCTTTGAGTATTCTTGGAATATACAAATCATAAAATTGTTTATCTTCTGTTGATAAATTATTCAACTCATAACCTATAATTCTAGATTCCATATAATCAGTGATCAAAGGAATATTGGCTAAGGTGTGAACACAGTTATAACTGGTTGTTTTATATGTTTGGGTACACCATAGCAGAATTTGATATTGCATTGAGTTCAGCTTGTACATATATTTTTTGCTAATAAATTCAAACCATATTTCTGTTCCGTAAGTTAACGTTGGTCTTATTATAGATTTATAAAGTGTAAGCCTTTTTTGGGTGCTAAGACCCCAAGATTTTCCACATATTGAAAAAAAGAAGATTTTTTAATCTTTGAGTTTTGTTTAGTATAATGTTAAGGTGAGGGCCAAAATTCAATTTGTTTTTCCTTCTGTGATTCGCAATCGTAATTCCAAGAATTTTAATTTCTTCCACGGGCACAATAATATTGTCTCTAAAATTAATTGAAATTTTGTCTTTATTGTGCAAGTGTAAAATACTAGTTTTATCAAGATTGATATTTAGCTTATTATCATTACACCATTGATCTATCTTTTACAAATTAAACTCAATCGACTTTTTTAGATTTGTTAGCTCATTATCCCAACATATAATTGTTACATCATCAGCATAGCAAATGATTTCAGAGTTTGGTGATTGCAAATTAATTAGCAGATCATTTAAATATATCAGCCATAACAACGGAGACAATGGTCCACCCTGAGGACAGCCCTTTGTTAATATTTTTGAAACTTTCATATTATTATACTTGAAAATCGTTTTTCTATTTTTCAAAAAAAGAACGTAAAATTTTGATCAATTCAACTGGTAAATTGTCTTCGTCTAATTTTTTAAACAAGGCTGGCCACCATGTATTATCAAATGCTCCTTGTATATCAATTGCAATCAGCGTAACTAGTTGTTTCTGTCTATGTTCCATTATGATCTTTGTGATTTCTTTCAAACAGGTAATTGTTGACCTATTCTTCAAGAACCCATGTTGTCTGGGGCTAAGGAGATAATTATTTTCATAGTATTCGTATATTTTATTTTTCAAAATTTTTTCAAATATTTTTGATAAGTTTGAAATTAATGAAATAGGTCGATAACTCTTTACTAATTCTAAATTCGTTTTGTGAGGTTTTGAAATTATTCTGAGAGCTGCCTCTTTCCATCTATCTGGATAGTATCCGAAGTGAATGCATTTATTAAATAAATCGCATAATAATGGAAAAATTTTGGAAGGGCATTTTTGATCATGTTATTACTTATACTGTCTACCCCAGGGGCTTTTTTAATGTCTATGTTAGATATTAGGTTAACTATTTCCCCTCCCTCAACAAAGACCTTATTCTTGTTAATCATTTTTAGTTTGTAATTTCTAATTAGTTGATGGTAAGAATCATCCGTATCGAAATTATCATCTGGTACCAACTCATTTAACAAATTGCTCATTGATCGTTCTTTTAGGTGTTCTGGGGCATTGTCAATTAAGGGTATTCCCCTTTGTTTATCTGGTGTTCGTAATTTATTAAAAAACAATGGTTGCCTGTAAAGTCGGTTTTACGGGCGAAGATTTTACGTGACAACGGTAGAATATTTATTGATATGAATATAATTAAATTGCACAATAGGAACAAGGAATTGAATGAAAATAAGAATTGCACAAATTTTAACTATAGAAATATATTTTGTTTACTAAAACATTGTACATGTAAACTTAAACTTAACTAATTCCTATTTGAGTGATTTTGTTGAGGATAGGACGATGATAGGAGAAATATGAAATGAAAGGAAGTGTTTCTGCTGTAATGTGTCTTGCGAAAGTCAAGTCGATAGTTGTTCCTTTTAACGTAGTTGACTTAGAAACGTTTGATACGCAATCAAGATTATACGTATTTTTCATGAATTTAAGAAACGAGTTGTCAGGCTTTACGTTTTTGTTAAAATCACCACACAGAAGAATCGGTATACTAGAATCAACTTGCACGAACGGTGGCACGTACTGGCTGTTGTGAATGTACGGACCGAGTCCTTGCCATAGTAACATTCCAATATCCTGCATACTAGCTCCTGGATGAATATATACAGCACCGAGTATAAACTTGAAGCTAGTATTAGCGGCGAAGCAAGTAACTTCAGTCATGCACATGTCACCCTTGGTTTTAATGACACGAGTTACGTCTGTAATCGCAACTTGGAACACTTCCGCCGTAGATGTCGATGATAATTTACGATAGATCGCCACTCCACCAGCCGCGTTGGTATTTGAAAATCAAAACACTTATTCAGATCGAAGGTTCAAATTTTTGCTAAATAAATTTGAAATTAAATAAAATTTGTAATTGTAAATGATGAAGTTGAAAATTAAAACATTTACTTAAATTAGATGTTAAAATTCTTGCTCAACACAGTTTAAATAAAGTTTTCTTATATCTGCCACTTTTTCTTAATATTTGTAATTTTAAAGAATCAATTCGAAAATCAAAACATTTATTCAGATCGAAGGTTCAAATTTTTCCTAAATAAATTTGAAACTATTTAAAATTTGTAAAATAATAATTAATTAATTAATTAATTTTAAACTAATAATTTACTTAACACTATCAACATTTATCAATAGTATGACATAACCTATAAACTCAGTTTCTCAACTTTTGTGTCAATCTAACAATTAATCAATCAATCATAGTTTACGATAATGAAATATCAGTGTACAATTATTTACCTTTATTGTTGTAGTTGTTGTAAATGACGAATCTAAGCACTCCACATTTTCACTACAGACACAGCTGACGATACTTTAACCACACGTGTGAACTTGTATTATGACGCTTTCTTGTTTTTCCAACGCCAAGAACGTTCGAGAAAGACAAAGACAGAGACAAGCATGCGCCGATTAAATGCGCCTAATTCTCTAGCGCTGCGCGCGCAGCTGCGCGCGCAGCACTCTCGTTCGATGACTCATCGTAACGTTACCGGGCGTTACACTTTTTCATAAGTGACTCCCAGCCGCAACCTAATTTAAGACGTTGTCACGTCAAAATTTGATCAATTTTGCAAATTTATTTACAACTTTCTTTTAAATTGGAAAAGGCAGAGGGAAACTTAGAAGGAAAAGAATTGCTATGCTTGCTTTGTGCGTTTTGCTTTGTTGTTTGTTTTTCTCTTCGGACAATTTTCTTTGGTTAATTATTACAATTATTTTATTTCCAAAGCGCTATATCCCGCAAGGGATACTTGCGCCAAACAAGGAGAAAAGTTTATTTACATATGTTATTTACATTATTCAACGCATGAAAACATTAGAGATCCAGATTTTGTAGAAGTTTTAGAATGTATTTACAAAATGAATTAAACTTTAAATATGATTTTTTATCGGAAATCAAATCGTTAAGTTCACAAACAACTAGTTCATTCTTCATTCTATAATCTTGAAATGCTGGGCAATCGATCAGTAGATGTCTTGAGGTTTGTTCCTCCATACCAAAAAAGCAACTTGAATCCTCCACTGCCTTTATTCTATTTAAAAAACTTTTGAAATTTCCGTGGTTTGTAACAAATTGAGTGTTATAAAAATTTGGACGAAAGTATTTAGGGATTTCCTGGGGAAAAAAGCTTGAGAAAGTATTATTTGCTTCGTTTTTCAGAACATTCATTCTTGATTTGAGAAAGGTATATATAATTCCTGGAATAAATGGGTCATATAATTGTTGATCATCTGTGGATAAGTTTCTCAGATCAAATATCATGATTCTGGATTCGATAAAGTCTGAGATCAGAGGAATGTTGGCCAAACTATGAACACAGCTATATGATGTGGATTTATAGGCTTGTATACACCATGTTAGTATTTGATATTGGGTTGAATTTAATTTTTGTAAACATTTTTTATTTAAATATTTGAACCAAATTTCGGCTCCATATGTAAGTATTGGTCTGAAAATGGGTTTATATAAAGTTATCCTTTTCTGGGTGCTTAGACCCCAAGATTTCCCACAAATTGAGAAGAGATCATTTTTAAAATGTTTTGTACGATTTACTATTTCTTCTATCTGGTATGTAACATTTATTTTGTTTCTTCTTCTGTGATTTGCAATTACTATTCCTAAAATTTTGGTCTTCAGAGTTGGTATGATTATTTCATTATTAAATTTGATTGGGGTTTTTTCTTTGTTATGTAAATAAAGTATATTAGTTTTTTTCTAGACTTATTTCAAGTTTGTTACTCTTACACCATACATCAATTGTATTCAATGCCTTTTCTATAACTAATTTCAGGTCTTTGAAATTGTTGTGCCAGCATATAATTGATACATCATCCGCATAACATACCACTTCACTATTAGGAACTTGATATTTGATCAAAAGATCGTTTAGTAATATTATCCATAGTAGTGGAGATAGCGGGCCACCCAGTGGACCTCCCTTTGTAATTTGTTTATTTATTGTTAAGTTCTCATATGTAAATTTCGTTTTCCTCGATTTGAAATATGATTGAATAGTCCTTATTAAACTTTCCGGCAAATTATCTTCATCTATTTTTTTTTTTATCGCAGGCCACCATGCGTTATCAAAGGCTCCCGCAATATCTATTGTGACTAGTGCTGTCAGTTCTTTGGTTCTGTGTTTCATTATTATATCGATTATATTATTCAAGGCTGTAATAGTAGATTTTGACTTGATGAATCCATGCTGTTTGGGACTTAATAAATTGTTTTGCATAT
Organism: Cordylochernes scorpioides; assembly: GCA_030710605.1. Taxonomy (NCBI): domain Eukaryota; kingdom Metazoa; phylum Arthropoda; class Arachnida; order Pseudoscorpiones; family Chernetidae; genus Cordylochernes; species Cordylochernes scorpioides. Next base: position 25,346,112 of record CP092880.1, read on the forward strand.
AATAATCATAAATTTTCTTTTTAATAACTTCTTCGTAGATCTTAGACAGATTAGATGTTAACGAAATAGGTCGATAGCTTTTTATTGATTCGACGTTAGATTTGTTTGGTTTCATTAGAATTTTTAAAACTGTCGTTTTCCATTCCCTTGGAAAATATCCCATCTGAATACATTTATTTAATAACGAATTTAGCACCGCGGAAGTAACAGAGTCTTTGCGTATTTTATCATGTTATTACTGATATTATCATGACCTGGTGACTTTTTAACATTGCTATTGTCAATTAGATATTCTATTTCTTCGGTATCAATATAGATAGCGCTTGAATTCATTAGAAAAGGTTCGTAACTTCTAACCAATTCTTGTTTATGGTTGTCTTGATCAATTCTGTCATCTGCAATTAATACATTTATTATGTCTGTAATGCGTTTCTCTTTTTCTGATTCTTGATTGTTATCTATTATGGGAAGTCCTTTTTGTTTGTTTGAGGATTTGAGCTTTTAGAAAATTTTATATGCGTTACCAAAAGGATCATTTGATTCATTTTCTTCGATGAAATTTTTCAAACTGTTTCTCTTTCCATACTTTATCATATCATTAAATTTGTTTCTGACTTGTTTAAATCTTGTTGCATCGATAGTCTTACTGTGATAAAATAAGTTTCTTACATAATGAAAATGTGTTTTCATTTGTTCAAGTTCTTTATTCCACCATTTTATACCTGCATCGTATGTGTAGTTGTTTGATTTTACTTTTAATGATATGTAAGCTGCTTCTATTATGTTATCCGTGAGTTATATCCTGTGCTACAGGGGGCCCATCGGGTTTATAAAACAATTAAGCAATTTACTCAATAATAACGGATCCTCGTGGCTTACTTATTGTAATGATCCTGATTCACTAAGGAATGCTATCCCAGGAATATTAAGAACTGCGATAGAGCAAACAATACAAAATGACTTAACAAGAACAACCCAATCAAAGTTATATTCCCACTATAGAGATATATATACAACGTTTACCACCGAAGAATATTTCTTAAGTGAACTCCCTTTTCCTGTCATCAGATTAATCGCACAATTTAGAACCCTTTCAATTTTTTTCAGAGAACACCATCTGATTTTATTGAGGCGTGAAGACCTGAAATGCACTTTCTGTGGATCAGGAATAACAACGGAGATGTTGCACTACTTATTTGACTGTGCTGCTCTGTCTGAGGAAAGACGAAAACTAAATGATAAAACGGGTCAACTTTGTCCTTCATTTCCGGCACTAATTAATGAAATATCAAAAAATAGGTATATAGCGATGGCGATATTTGGATTCCACAAGACTATATCCCGGAAAAAGGCCACACAGTGTTCTCCCCATCCATTGTGAACTGGCGAATCCTGTATAGGGCGAGAGGCCCTAAATAAAGGCTTTTTGTTGTTTGTTGTTGTTATCCGTGAGTTTGTTTACAACTTTATCAATATCCGTGCAATTTCCCACCATATCTGCCTCGTTCTTTAATTTGATAAATTCTTGATACTTGAGATTTTTGGAAAAATTTGTCCAGTTGGCGTGTTTTTCATTGAATTTCCATGTAGAATTCTGTTATCTTTTATATAATTAAATATTTAGTGAATTTCAAATTGAATAGCCAAATGATCAGAAATATTCGTCAGTGATGAGGTGGTCCAATGTCTGATCATATTTATTGAAAGTCTATTCGAGATTGTTAGATCTACTATACTTGCCCCTCTACATGTTGGAGTTTTATCATGTACAAGTGAATGTACAAGTGATTTTCATTTATTATTGTTTGCAATTTGTAACCATTTGAATTTGTTATTTTGTCGAACCATATTGGATGATGGGAATTGAAATCTCCGCATAGGACTATTGGGTTATTTGAAAAAGTATTGATCAAGTTTCTTATAAAATCTAAGTGAGTATCATTACAGGAATTGGGATGAAAGTAAAAATTTGCGATTACTACAAACGAATTTGAGGTTATGACAGATATTGCAGTACAGAATTGATTCGTAAAATTATCTAATTTTTTTAATTTTATATTTTTATTTACAATTATTGTTGCTGTGTAAATAATTTCTGAAGTCGTCGAATAAATTATTGGTGAGTCTAAATCAAATATAACCTGTTTATTTAAAACATATGTTTCTTGAAGTAGTATAATATTGGGTGGATTATTATTCGTTGAAATTGTAAGTTCGTTTAAAGCTGTCATACTTTTTCTAATATTCTGTTGTAAACATTTTATGTTTCCTCTATATGGTAGAGCAGTGATCATCATGTTTACACATAACTAAATTCGTTATTCATTCCTCTTCTGAACCGATGAGATATTGAGTTCTTCTCACTGTTCTATCAACCTGCAAATTATATTGAGGACAGTCATTTGTATTTGGTTTATGGTTAATCGGACTATTCCTAAGTCTTGGATTCTTTGAACAGTTATGACATCTTAGGTCTTTTGTACAGACGTGATTGCCCTGGGTTTCACAGATGCAACATATTTGTACATTTGGACATTCTTTTGTTTTATGGTTTGGATTGAACTGAAAATTATGTAAAATAATGAATTGTGAACAGGATTGTATATAGCCGATTTGTTGTGATGTAGAGAGAGGTATCGACGCAAATATCCCTGAGTTTGGGATATCGCGTTTCATGATGTTAATAAAATTTTTGTTGTCCTGTTTTACACAAGACGATAGAATCGTCAATAATTTAATAGTAACAGATCCAGGTATTTTTATTTCCAGTAAAGAAATGTATATTAAATTCAATACCTTTTGCAGATATATTTTGAATTATATAACAACAAATATCTTTTAAGAAACTGATATTTTATATTATGCTTATTGTACATATTGCCAGACACTTCTTTCTTTTGCACACAGTTATTTTTTTCTCGTTTTTTTCTCTCTTTCTCATTGTTAACATCATATGACTATTCACGGCCTAAAATTATTGTAAATATGTATGTATAGACAAATGTAAAGGCATACATGTATGGGAGCTTTAAATTGAAATAAAATAAAAATAAAAATTGATAAAACTGGATTCATATTTTTTTTAGCAAAGAAATTTTCAAATACTATTTTATCTCAGAGAATAAAGGCTTTAGGAAGCAAGCGAATGAATTCAGAAAATAAATAAAAAACATTTTTTTTTTATTTGAAAAAAAAATCATATTTAAAGAGGTCTTTTAGAACTATTTGCTTTTGTTCTAAACCCCTATTTGGTGTGTGAATTCTAGCTCGTCAATCTTCAAAAGTCATGAATGCATCATATTTTTGAAGGTGAAAGTATTCTTTCGGGTTTTGTATGGTTTAGTTAAAAATAGGATTTATTTTTGGAAAATAAATTAAAATCATTTTTTATTTAGCACATTGTTCATTGCTAGACATTTCTTTTGTCTTACTTTCAGGCAACTGTTTTATATTGTTGTGTCCAATAAAAAGCTTCAGATATCTACAAACATCTCTATCACAGCAGTTACAATATCCACACCCGCACAAAAGTTCAACCCCTCCTCTACGTGTCGGGCGAAAGAAGCAGCACAAGTAAGGGACTGCCCTGTAGTACGGTGTCGTGAGCCCCGAGCCGCTACGGTTACCGTGAACAGGGAACTCTGAAATGTGGCTGACTAACGGGGCAATGGCATTCCCCTTTCCATAGAGCAACAATATATTCTTAGAAGTAAAATTTTCTATAAAGTATAAAAAAAGAATATAAACAGTAGAAATGTATTTCTTTATTCGTGCAAAGTACAAGCTTTCAGATCTTTATAATCCTTCCAAAGACATAGCTATAAGCTGAGAAGATGAGGATTCCCTCAACTTATAGCTATACCTGTGGAAGTATTATAAAGATCCGAAAGCTTGCACTTTACACGAATAAAGAAACGCATTGCTACTGTTAATATTCTTACAATATTCTCTATCTTTGATAATTCTGCATTAAAAGAATTACTCATCTTTTGAGACTATCCACAATGTGACACAAATGTTGGTACCTTCATAAGATTGGAAGTTCTGTTCAGACAGGCAATGAGTTGTCAGTTGAAAGTCATGATAATTATATGGAACATTGTCTATGGGTATGTGCAATAGGACATTCCAGTTAAGTGCTTTCAACATGTCCTTGACCACTTTTTCAACATGGTGGCATGTGCTGGAAAAACACTTTGTCATCTACTTTGTCATATCCCTGACCCATTCATCGCCAACTACTGATCCCTACATATCTATCTCACAGACCATCCCATCTCCCATAGTGCCCCGTTATCTAAAAAAAGGAGCCAGTGCTGCCGTCCCACCAGACCTACACTTTAAATGAATTTGAAACTCCGCCTTTGCCGGTCCCAATCCCGGATGAGAAAGGAGGAAGAGTAGCGGTAACAAATTTCGATAAAAAAAACCAGGGCTTAGCTGGCCCGGCTGATAGTACCCTGCAATGGCTCCCGATCCAGGGATACAAGATGAGTCTGTACTCCATGTTAAGAGCGGCTTTACATGGCGTCTGTTCCTCATGTCAGAGGTGGCCATTTCATATTGGAGCTAAGTCAGCCTGCCACTGAGTAGTGCTCCCAGTCTTAATGACAAAGACAGACACATTCTAGTTCACCCAGTCATGATGGTTGTAAGCAATCGCCAACTTCTACCCACCATGATTATTTTGGCTTGTACCACGTGTATTTGGTATAATTAAAAAAAGATTGTTGTCAACTCTACAATCTTGATACATTAATATTGTAGCGTAGAAATCAAGCCTTGAAATATCCTAAGATGTAAAAGTATTTATTGATCACGTCACAGCGACGAGTCGACAATTATTAACAGGTCAGCCCAAAACTATTTACCGCTAGAGAATCTTAAGCAAGTAAGCAAAGAAATATTTTAAGATGATTTCACAAAAACAGATTAATATATATTTTTATAATCTGTTGAATATATTTTCATTGAATAATATTAAATCAAATAATAAAATATTTATTCGCCACATAGCCTCCTCCTATAAAGAGCATCGACCCGATGCTCAGCAGGAGACTTACGTCGTCAGGCTTAAGAACTAGTACTATGGCCAGGGATATTTTCAGGTGACTGCGGTTGATGTCTTCTTTCAGTTGAGATATCTTCTTCATGAGGACTTGGTAGGTCTATGTTTACGTCAAGGTAGCTTTTTCTAATTTCTACTGTGGTCGGCAAGGGGGGATTTTATAACTTTGCGGCCTCACCTCCAATGTGGTCTATCATCTAGTTTTAATGGCGGGGCGTCCAGCTAGATCTTCTAGCAGGTGAGAAATGTTGTCTGTTTCGACCGCGATATGAAGTAGGGCTTCGGTAGCGAGTGAAAGTTTTCCTCGATGATTCGTCATTGGGGTCCTGAGATTCAGCTCGAGAGTTGTAGGATAACATTGCGTCTTGCTTTCTTTGGAAATAGTCATTTCTCCTTTCCTCATTGTGTCTCTTTCTGTCACGGCAATAGCGGACGACGTGACCTGGGCGTCCGCAGTAGAAACAGATTGGCCTTCCCTCAGTTGTACGCCAATCATTGGTGTCGCGTCTTCCTCCTTGTTTTGGGTATCGAGGTTCAGGGTGCGGTCTTATCGTTTCGGCCTCATATCTAGTATTTAAAAACTGTCGGGGTTTTTCCTTCTGAGGGGGACTTCTCCAAGACTTTGAGATTGGCGCCAGGGTTCTTCCAATCTCCTCCTTTACAATTTCTTCGATTGTAGCATTTTTTGGTTCCTCCCGAGGAGAGCCTAATGCCCGCTGTACCTCCTCACGAACAATTTGCCTAATCAAAGATGACAGATCTTCTCCGTCATCCTGGTCACAGAGAGAGGCTACATTTGGTAGGCGCTCGTACCTGGTTGGGGTAACTCGCCTACAACGGAGCGCTTCGACACGGCGACATTCTGTAATGAATTGCTCGGTGCTCTGTACATCCCTCGGTAGGAGTGCTTGATAAAACTTCTCAGCTATCCCCTTCATGAGGTGGGAGATTTTATCTTCCTCGCTCATTTGAGGATCAGCCTCTTTGCACAAGCACAGGAGATCCTGGATGTAACATTCGGTACTTTCACCTTTTAATTGTGCCCGTGTTTTAAGTTTCTTCTCCGCTTGCAATTTTGAATTTTCTTTTTTTCCGAACACATTCTCTAATTGAGATGTGAATTCCTTCCAAGTCTGTATGCTTTCTTCGTTGTTCTCAAACCATTTGAGAGCAGTTCCAGACAGATAAAAATAAACTTTAGTAAGACAAAGGGTTTCGTCCCAATGGTTGTACCTTGCCACACGTGCATACCCTTTTAACCATTTTTGGAGATCTTCACCATCCTCCCCGGAGAAAATGGAAGGGTTCCTTGGCAGATATTGAACAACGTAGTTGCTTACCTGAGTATCTTCCTTCTTTACATTCATAGAAGCTTCTTCTGGTTCAACAGAATCAATTTTTCTTTTATTTCTTAATGGGTATCGGTCCAGTCTCTCCACCAGTTGTAGCGTAGAAATCAAGCCTTGAAATATCCTAAGATGTAAAAGTATTTATTGATGACGTCATAGCGACGAGTCGACAATTATTAACAGGTCAGCCCAAAACTATTTACCGCTAGAGAAACTTAAGCAAGTAAGCAAAGAAATATTTTAAGATGATTTCACAAAAACAGATTAATATATATTTTTATAATCTGTTGAATATATTTTCATTGAATAATATTAAATTAAATAATAAAATATTTATTCGCCACAATATGATTGAATAAAGATAAGAAAGAAGAGAAGAGAAATACATTCGAAGAAATAATAAGATTTACTGTAATTTACTGTATTTACTCATTTACTGTAATCACTATGTTTATATTAAATAGGGAGAGACCATGTGGCCCAACCTCAGTAGAAGAAGATATTGAAGGAAGGAGATATGGAGAGACCATGTGGCCCACCCTCAGTAGAGGATGACATTGAAGGAGGGAGATATGGAAAGACCATGTGGCCCAACCTCAGTAGAAGAAGTTATTGAAGGAAGGAGATATGGAGAGACCATGTGGCCCACCCTCAGTAGAGGAAGGCACTGAAGGAGGGAGATATGGAAAGACTACGTGGCCCACCCTTAGTAGAGGAAGACATTGAAAGAGGGAGATATGGAGAGACCATGTGGCCCACCCTCAGTAGAGGAAGGCACTGACAAAGGTAGATATGGAGAGACCATGTGGCCCACCCTCAGTAGAGGAAGGCATTGAAGGAGGGAGATATGGAGAGACCATGTGGCCCACCCTCAGTAGAAGAAGACATTGAAGGAGGGAGATATGGAGAGACCATGTGGCCCACCCTCAGTAGAAGAAGACATTGAAGGAGGGAGATATGGAGAGACCATGTGGCCCACCCTCAGTAGAAGAAGACATTGAAGGAGGGAGATATGGAGAGACCATGTGGCCCACCCTCAGTAGAAGAAGACATTGAAGGAGGGAGATATGGAGAGACCATGTGTCCCACCCTCAGTAGAAGAAGACATTGAAGGAGGGAGATATGGAGAGACCATGTGTCCCACCCTCAGTAGAAGAAGACATTGAAGGAGGGAGATATGGAGAGACCATGTGTCCCACCCTCAGTAGAAGAAGACATTGAAGGAGGGAGGTATGGAGAGACCATGTGTCCCACCCTCAGTAGAAGAAGACATTGAAGGAGGGAGATTGAGATTTTAAAATATTTTATTGACATCTTACACAAGTCAATGGTGGTATTATGTAATAATCATAAAAAGAGGGATAAAATAAAAGAGTAAACTATATACAGTTATGTAAAGTCCAGGAGATTCCCCCAACGACAAAGAGCCCTCCTCTAGAGAGTAAGGGGGTTTTCATGTTCTCCCCTCTTCTCAAGGCTCAGAAAGAACCTGTGAATTGATGACTTGGCAGATGCGAGGATGGCGAGAGCGTCGTCATCCGGCCCTTGACCGAAGAGTCAGCCCTGCAGGTCGGGTGGTTGCTGTATGATGTTGAAGGCCTCCCGTATGAGGGGCCTGATGGAACTGCAGGACCAGTAGCGGTGGGCCAACGTCAGGTCACTAGAGCCACAGGCGATACAGGTCTCTCGAGCAAAGGCCGGATGTGCAAGATGGGGAAGAGCGTGCAGGGCCAGTTGTACTGCAATGTCAGCATTGTGCCCTGAGAAGGCGCAACGTCGAAGCGATGGCCAGCCGACGGTGAAAGGAATGTTGACAAATTCTTGCCAACGGTACAGAAGCTGGGCGATGGGCAGGGTTGCCAGGCGTGGTCTCTCAAGTGTACGGCGGATGGTGCGGGTAGTTAGGCACATGAGCGGAGTCACCGTCCCGCGCAGCACCACAGCTTCGCCTAGGTTGTCCGCCCGGTGGGACCCTAGGAGGTTTTCTTCAATCAGCCTATTGCAGAAGTTGGCCAACGCTGTGGCGTCTGCAAGAGCGCTTCGGGTCGGACGAGTGAGCGGTGACACAGGGCAATCGAAGTGCCCGATACGTGCTCCTATCCACCGTGCAGCGGGTAGGAGGTCAGGTGGCAGGAGGAACCTGCATCCTCCGATTATGGCGAGGTCCCTCAGCTGTTGTGTTGGAACTATCCAATGGTCCAGCGCTAGGAAGTCCGAAACTGCTTCCCATATCTTCAAGAGTCTACGATGTCGAGGTGGAAGCCATGTCCCAGATGGAAGGGGAGTCAACCAGGCCCCACTATCAGTGAGCCAAGAGTAGGCGTTGAGACTTCCACGAAGCGAAGCTTGGACACCTTTCATACACGCCAGTCTCAGCTGCGTGCCGACGTCGAGGAGGCCGAAGCCACCCACGGAAACAGGACGTGCTAGAACACCTCCCGGCAGCCAGGCGGTGCGCCCAGGTCCTCAGACGAAACGCACTAGTCGAGCTTGTTAACAGGACTTGGGGAATAATTATGCCTTAATACTAGCATTGCTATGATGCTATCCTACATATAACTTGCGCGCGCTGTGAGCTTTTTTAATTCAACACTTAAGGGATTTATATATATGTCATTCTGTTGAATTAAAATCTGTATTAAATTGTAGTTGGTTCAGATTCTTTGAGCAATCCATTTGATAAATGGTCAAAATCAATGATTATCATGGGAGGTTCAAATCTATAAATTCATCATAACATTCATCATCATAGTCTTCATTCTTATTATTTCAGCCTTTGCCGGTCCCAAGCCTGGATGTAAAAGGGGAAGCAGTAACAAACTCGCTAAAAAACCTGGGCTCAGTTGATAGTACCTTGTAAGGGCTCCTGATCCAGGGATACAAGATAATTCTGTACTCCATGTTATGAGCAGCTGCACATGGCGTCTGTTCCTCATGTCAGAGGCGGCCATTTCTTTTGGAGCTATGTTGGCCTGCCACTGAGTAATGCTCCCAGTCTTAATGATAAAGGCAGATGCATTCTACTTCACCCAATCATGATGGTTGTCAACATCATAGTGATGTTTTCTAATAAAATTTTAATAGAAAATAAGACCTAATCCAAATAAATTAATAGTGTGTGACGTTTTGGTAACAACATTGTCACCATCTTAAAAAAAAAAAAAGAATAAAATGATTTTTTTTTTAATGAATAAAATCATTTTAATCTTTTGTCTGATTATTGTAACAACGCTGTTACCGAAACGTCACACACTATTAAATTATTTAGATTAGGTCTTATTTTCTTATAGCTATAATCTATAATCCAAATTATGTTTTATCACAAACAAATTTTTGTAGTATATAGAAACGGTGTATGGGCTCTTTAGGAGCTTTTATTCTGATTTTTTATGGATTTAAAAATTAAGACAGAAAATTTTTGATATTACATTATACAATGAAACCAGGGGTTAAAGTCTGACTGTCACTCCCTGGACAGACAACCTATGACAGCAGATCTTTTTACTTATCATGGAGACTTCAGACTCCATGATTTTGTATGATTATAAAATGGGATAATAATAATAAAAAAAAATTAATCCTCTTTATGTCTAATTTGGCTATAACATCATAATTCTCAAGTTCATAGTTTTAAATTATAATTGTTTCAACTGTGGTTATAAAAACACAACAAAAAATACTGGTCCAAAGTGGTGTTGTTATAGTGTGGGGTTCAAACTGTAGTTAATATTGGGCAAATAAGACCTAGAAAAATTATACAGAAAGCTGATGTCCATATCTTCTTGAATATCATTTCTAAGAACTTGTTAATATTATTGCTTATCCCTAGTACAAGTGGTACAGACCATGATAATCATGGTGGGTAGTAGTTTGCAACTAATTTTACTGTAAGTGCACATGTCTACACAAGTGAAAATCAGTTGGACTTTGCACTTACAAATGTGCCAGAGCCCCGTTAGGTTATTTGCACTCGCTGGTGGGGTTGAACTTTTGCAAGAATCGGGGGCTATTGAAGCATTATTTTTAAATAAGAAAAAAGTGCCCAATGTGGGAATCGAACCCAGGTTGTAGTGGTTGAAAACCAACAGTTTAGACCATCCTTATATTATAAAATGAAATGGTTAATATGTTAGGTACAAATGGCTGATATTCCGATCGTCAATATGGGGTACAAAATGTTTCCAATATCGAGGCCACTACATAAAAAAAAGCTTATTTTTAAAAATATTTCAAAGCTTCTAATGTTTCTCTGAACAGTTAATAAAACAATACAACATTGAAAATGGGAACATAACTGAAGAAGATTTATAATACAAGAAAATAAGACCTAATTCAAATCCATCATCAGACAAAAAAATAAATGAGAAAAAATATAATTTTGTCTGATGATGGTAGCAATACTGTTACTGAAACACCATACACTATTAATTCATTTAGATTAGCTCTTATTTTCTTGTAGCTATAATCTATAATCCAAATTGTGCTTTATCAAGAAGAAGAAATATTGTGTAAAAAATAACAGAGCAATGTAAGGATTATTCACTGATTAAAATTTTAATTTGGATGAATGTTACCATTGTATAATGTAGCGTTCAAAAAGTTATAGAAAAAGTATCCTTCAGTTGGTGATGAATTTACACAAAAAATTGACCTTTAAACCAACCTTTTAAAAAGCAACGAACTTTTATTCTTTGTTGAACTGTAAGAAAATATTGGATATTACAGGGTATGTGAAAATTACAAGGTAATAAGACCTAATCCAAATAAATAAATGTAGTGTATAACTTTTATTCAACTGTAAATACAAAGCGCGATGTCCCGCCAAGGACACTGGCGCCCAAAGGAAAGCAACACAAGAGAAAGAGAGAGGGAGAATCTATTTACACTGCGTGACATTGAAAATGGAACACCAAGAAATAGTGGCCAGAAAGTGATGAAACTTGGCAGACAGAGAGAGACAGGGACGAACAATAAGTGATCTTTATTTCAAAATGATAGTCATAATACAGAGCGAGAACGGCGTCGGCTTTGTAGCAAGTAGGACCACCGCGGACGGCGATGCACGCAGCAACACGTCTAGGTAGAGAGTCAATTAGAGTACGGATGGCGTCCTGAGGGATGGCTCTCCTTTCCCTCTCAACCATTTGCCACAGTTCGTCTTCTGAACGCGGCTGTGGCAAGGCATGCAAACGGCGTCCAATGATGTCCCAGACGTGCTCGATTGGTGAGAGATCAGGAGAATACGGTGGCCAGGGAAGCATCTGTACATCTTGCAGAACTTGTTGGCTAATGCGAGCAGTGTGCGGTCGGGCGTTATCCTGCTGATAAAGGGCATTGGGTACCCCCTGAAAGTAGGGGAGTGTCACCGGTCGCAGCACATCATCAACGTATCGTTGGGCCATCATAGTGCCCTGAATACGAAGTAAAGGTGACCTGGAATCATACGCGATTGCGCCCCAAACCATGATTCCACGTTGTCGCACGGTGGGGCGTTCCACAATTGCTGCCGGATTGGACCTTTCTCCACGTCGACGCCACATGCGTACACGGCGACTATCACTGGACAAGCAGAAACGCGACTCATCTGAGAACACGACCCTGTGCCATTCCGTCATCCACGTCGATCTAGCCCGGCACCATTCCAAACGTTGGCGCCTATTCGGTGGGGTCAATGGCAGTCTTCTTAGCGGACGGCATGAGTGCAAGCCATTAGCAACCAATCGACGGGAAATGGTTCTGGTCGAGATGGAATGATCTAGGGTGTCTTGCACATGTTGCAGGATGGCGGTACAAGTGGCTTGTGGGGCCGCCACTGCTTGTCGAAGGATACGCCGATCCACACGTGCTGACGTCACTCTGGTTGCACCGGCATTCCTCTAAATTGCCACATTTCCTTGTTCCAACCATCTTCTCCACAGTCGGTGCACCGTGGACGCACCAAGGTGTGTATCAGCTGCGATTTGACGTATGGACCAACCTGCCCTTTTCAGTCCGATCACCATGCCCCTCGTAAAAGCGTCTGTCTGCTTGAACTGCCTCCGTTTACGATGACCTGGCATTCTCTGTTATTACACGTGTCTTTTGACACAAGAACAAAATTTCTACAATGATTTTCCTTGAAGAAATAACGACACGAATACTGTCCTTTCTGCAAGTTCCTTCCCTTATATCTTACTCCATGTGCGCACGAGAGCTGCGCATTTTACATGATTTGCATAACTCGGTTAGACGCGTCTACCCTGAAATTTGCATAATTTTCTGGCCACGATTTATTGGTGTTCCATTTTCAATGTCACGCAGTGTATATATCCAAAAACATATGCTCAAGGCTTTTACCATATTCTTGAAATTGATTTCAAACAAGCATACTATATACATAGGTAATTTAATTTAAACACACCTCAAAATAAATAAAAAAGGAAAAAAACATATATACAGCACATAGTTAATTATACCTAACACTTGAGATTATATAAAAACTTTGAAATAAATTTACAAAATCTATTGAATACAATGTATGAATCCCTGCTGGATATCAGTTCTCTTGGATCGGAACAGAGAATACCGTTATTTAGTCTGTAGTCTTGAAATGCTGGGCACTTAAGTAAAAGGTGAGTAGAATCTTGAATGCGGCATCCACAAAAACAGCCCGGATCCTCCGATGCGCGGATTATTTCCAGAAAACTCCCGAAATTACCATGGTTGGTTACAAATTGTGTGTTGTGGAAATTAGGGCGAAAATAATTTGGAATACCCCGGTTGAAAAAACTTGTAAATGTCTCGTTTGTATTATTCAGTAAGAGCAACATTCTTTCGTCTATATAGGATTTAATTATAAGGGAATATCGATGTTGTATTTTTGCTTGTCCTCGAACGATAAGTTATTTAAGTCATATTTCATATTTTTTGCTTCAATGTAATCTGCAATCAATGGAGTTTTAGCCAAACTGTAAACACAGTTGTACGAAGTTGTCTTGTAAGCTTGAATGCTCCATATTAATATCTGATATTGCATTGAGTTTAATTTTTGTATCGATTTTTTATTTAAAAATTTGAACCATATTTCTGATCCATATGTTAAAGTTGATCTGAATAAAGATTTATAAAATGTAATTCTTTTATGGGAGCTCAAACCCCATGATTTGCTGCACAGAGAGAATAGAAACTTTTTTATTCTTAGAGTTCTGCTAACTATTTCCTCTATATGAAAAGCAAAATTCAATTTGTTTCTTCTTCTATGATTTGCAATTGTTATTCCTAAAATTTTTATTTTTTGTACTGGTGAAATTAATCCACTCTTAAATTTAACTGGGATCTTCTCTTTATTATGCAAATATAAAATGTTTGTTTTTTTCGGAACTGATTTCTAACTTGTTCTTAATACACCACAATTCGATAGTATTTAATGCTTCCTCTATAACTATTTTTAGTGATGCTAGATCTTTATTCCAGCATATGATCGAAATATCATCCGCATAACAAATCAACTCACAATTGGGCACCTGAAAATTCATCAGCAAATCATTCAACAAAATTGTCCATAGAAGTGGAGAAAGCGGACCGCCCTGAGGACACCCCTTAGTAATTGGCTTTGAAGTTGTTAGATTGTCGTAACTGAAAGAAATGATCCTGGAATTTGAATATGATTGTAGAATTTTTATCAGTTTTTCCGGTAAATTATCTGAGTCTATTCTTTTGATGATCGTTGGCCACCAGGCATTATCAAAAGCCCCCGAGATATCTATTGTAACTAGTGCAGACAGTTCTTTTTGCTTATGCTCCATTAATACATCGATTATAGTATTCAAAGCAGTGATAGTTGACTTAGACTTGATAAATCCGTGCTGCCTCGAGCTTAACAGAATATAAAATTCATATATTTTATTTTTGAGAATTTTTTCTAGAATCTTTGAAAAAATTGATAATAAAGATATCGGACGGTAGCTTTTAGCTGATTCATAATTGGTTTTGCCGGGTTTGGCTATTATTTTGAGTGCTGCTGTTTTCCATTTTTTTGGGAAGTATCCTATTTGAATACATTTATTAAATATTGAGTGTAAAATCGGAAGTATTAGTTGAAAAGCATTCTTTATCATATTATTACTAATATTGTCTGGGGACCAGGAGATTTATTTACATTAATTTTGTCGATTAGCTCTTCTATTTCTTTCTTATGAATATTGCATGAGTTGGAGTTTGTAAAATTCGGTGTATAGTTCCTTATTGAGGTATGGTGAGCAGTATCCAATATAGTTGTATCATCAGGAATTAGTTCATTAACCAGATCTTTTATTAGAGTTTCTTTAGAATCTACTGGTGCCTGTTCAATTATTGGTAATCCCTTTTGTTGATTAGAGGAACTCAGTTTTTTTAAGGTTTTATAGGCGTTTCCAAATGGATTATTAGATCCATTTTCTTCTATAAAATTTCGCCAACTATTCCTCTTAGCTTTTCTAATACTATTTTTATATTTATTTCTGACAGACTTATATTCATTAACACTAAAAAGCAACGAACTTTTATTCTTTGTTGAACTGTAAGAAAATATTGGATATTACAGGGTATGTGAAAATTACAAGGTAATAAGACCTAATCCAAATAAATAAATGTAGTGTATAACGATTCAGTAACAGAGTTGTTACCATAATCAGACAAAAGAATAAATGAGAAAAATCGAGTTTCTTGAAATTCCGGGCTAATTGGCCTTAGCGGTAGGTCTTCTAGCCCCAACTAGGCTGCAGAACGCAAACTGGTGGCAAGGGATCCTAAGATCTGGCAGTGGAGGTGTCATCGCAGGGGTGGAGGAAGCTTGGAGAAGTCAGGGAAAACAGCGCCTTGATGCAGTGAGAAGCAGGAATGGAGTCCAGTAGATGAGGCAGGAGGTTCTAGAAGCCTAGAACTTGAGGGCTCTAGACTTCAGGATGGGGCAGCTTGAGGCTTTCGCCTCGTGCTTGTCAGGAAGGCCCTTGGCGCAGCAGTTGGCACACTTGGAAGTGCGCTGGTCGGCAATGGAGGGGCAGGCACGGTCTTCATGGCCGACTTCACCGCAGTGGAAGCACTTTGGAGCTCTGGAGCATTGTGCAGAGTTGTGGCCGAAGCCAAAACAGAGGAAGCAGACGCGGGCGCGGATGGACTCCTCGAAGTTGAGAATTACTCCATCCACCACGATCCTCCCGCGCACGCCCAGGGCTCTGAAGGTCTTGAGGTCCACCTCGATGAAGGCGGTGCAGGTCCCGTTTCTAGGTGCAGAACGGTGCGCTACGCGCACCACCTTGTCCCCAGGAAGTTGTCTGACAGCAGGAGTTTCCAGGAAGGTCTCCTCAATGGTGGAATTGGAAGTTTCCTTGTCCACTTTGAAGAGGCAAATGCGCGGCAGGATCTCCTTCTGCTGGCGGACCTTCATTCCATCCAACTTGTTGGCCAGGGAGGTTGTCACCGCAGGGATGGTGTCAGGATTACTGGAATGGAGGACCAGCTTTCCCTTAGTGCGCAGCGAAGCCCAAACGCCTTGAGGGAGAGTGTGGGCAGCGTGGACAGCTTTGAGAGTCTCCCTTGGGTCAGCCTGTGGGTCATCTGAGATGACCGCTGTGTGGGCCGCCGATTTTTCTCCATGGAGGGTCACTCGGGCGGCCGCAGGCTTGGAGACGCGGGAAGGCGCGGGCTTGGAAGGACCTTGCAGGTTTGTCCTCTTTGCAGGCGGGTCGGGAGCCTCAGACTGATTCCTCTTTGTAGGAGCAGGAGCAGGCAACATGGGGGCAGGCTTCTTCGTTGGAAGGGCAGCAGGAACAGGGGTGGAGGGCTTGACTGGGTCTGTTTGGGAGCAGGTGTCCTTGCAGAAAGGAGCAGGGCTGGTTTGGGTGCTGTGACAGGCAGTCTGGGGCTTGTTGTCCTACATGAAGTCGTCCAGCTCCGCAAAGGCATTGAGTGTGCCAGTAAGGTTCTCCACTTCAACGCAAAGGGCCTTGATCAGCTCAGTACGCGTCGCGATGAACCTGATCATATAATTATGCAAGGTCTTGAGGGAGGGATGGCCAACGGAGCGCAGGATATGGTGGTTGTGGGAGAGCACCATTTCGTCCTCTTTCTTCAGGGCAACGATGTCCACGATGTGCTTGTAGGCCTTCTTATTTTTCTTCTTGGCAGGATCCATGGCAAGAGCAGGAAAGCAAAGATGTGACCAGGTAGAGAGCTAACTTGCAACTGAGAAATGAGAAAAATATCACAGCATGTTCTTAAATAGTACTGTTATCAAGTATGTAACCAATATATCAAATAATAAAAAAATAGTTTTCTGATACACCTCATAACAGTACTATTTAAGAACATGCTGTGATATTTTTTTCTTTTATTATTTTGTCTGATGATGGTAACAATTCTGTTAACGAAACGTCACACACTAATAATTTATTTGGATTTGTTCTTATTATCTTTGTAGTTCTAATATATAATCCAAATTGTACCCTTTCAAAGTACAGTTAAACCTGTCTATAGCACCCCCTCTAAATAGCGCCTCCCTCTCTATAGCGCCCGATTTTAAATACGTAGTACGATGCGATTTACATTAAGTGACCTGTCTATAGCATCCCCTCTCTATAGCTCCCTATTTTGGTGAGTCCCAAGAGGGGGCGCTATAGACAGGTTTACCTGTATATGATAGTTTTCTTTCAATTATTTTTCAAATAAAAAGATTGCATGACTTCACATATTATGAACAATACACGAGTCTATTCACACAATGATGAAATGAAATAGGACATGCAACAACTGTCCTGGTGTGGAACTAACACCTACCCACATATTATCATGCCCAGCAATGGCCGCAGTCTTGCAGAAAATTGACATAGACCCAGAGCAGCAGCTTTACACACCCAAAATAGTGGACATTGCTGCTGCTGTGATAGAGATGCATGGAGACATCTGAAGCTCTTCATTGGACACGACAACAACAACAACATGAAATGAAATAAGAATTTTATTTTTATTTTGGGGCAATGTATCAATTGCTCAATTCTCAATGACAATGCTCCAAATGGCCCCCGATACTTGCAAAAGTCTAACTCCACCAGCGAGTGCAAGTAACCAGTGCTCTGGCATATTTGTAGATGCAAAGTCGAACTGCTTTTCACATGTGTAGACATGTGGTGCACTTACAGTAAAAGCAGTCGCCTACTTCTACCCAACATGATCAGCATGGCCTGTACCATGTGTACTAGGGATAAGCAAAACAAGAAGAATTACAACACACAGATGAGTGCTAACAACTTGAAATGTGTACATGGATAGATTTTTCAATTAATCAGGAAAGTGCATTTGCCCAATTCAGGAATTACCAAAAATTACCGTTAATTAGATATTTATTCTGATAGATGGTGCAGGCCATCAGCATCTTTCAGTTGTACTATAAGGAGTTGCTTTTATCTTGATATTTCTAACCAGGTCCCAGTACAATATCACTTTGTACTATTTGACCATATATTGGGTTGTAAAGAAAGTTCGTAAAAGGTGGGTAAAGTGGTGACTGATTTTACTATAAGTGCACCACATGTTTACACATATGAAAAGAAATTCTACTTTTGCACCTATAAGTGTGCCAGAGCCTTTTTTGGTTACTTGCACTCACTGGTGGGGTTGAAATTTTGCAATAATCGAAGGCCATTGGAGCATTTTAAAAATTATTGTTTGGTATTGTCATTTCTTATGGCAATAAATACCAATTCCATTATTAATCAGGAAACCTTAAAGACCAGCTTTGTTGGACATAGAGATTAGACTTGCAACACACAGATGAGGGCCAACAGCTTGAAATACATATATGGATATTATGTTGAATTAGCGCGCCATCTGTTATGAAAATTCGAAACTATTATAGACGTGTATGATTCTTTTAAAAAATTAATTTTCCATTTCAGTAAGGGCAGTAGAAATTGTTTAATTCTTAGAAAGAATCATACGCGTCTATAATAGTTTATAATTTACATAAATGGATAGCTTTATTCTTGATTAATTACAAATGGATATTTGACCAATTCAGGAATTATCAAAAATTGATGATAATTTGATATGAACGTCAAAGAAAAAAAACAGATTGAAATATCTCATTACATCTTTGGATGCCAGTATATTAACGAAGAAAGAGAGATGTTCTTCTCAAAAGTAAAAACGACATCTCCAACTTACCACGTGACAATGTCTGGTGGCCAAAATTGATAAAGAGACTGGATGACGACAATGTCCACGCTTCGATTATTAAACTAATACAATCATTCTTTAACAACAGAACAGTGAATTTCAGATATTCTTCCTCAATAAATATTACTAAAAAACTAACTAAAGGATGTCCACAAGGAGGACCATTATCTCCCACATTATGGAACATACTGATTGAAGAATTATTAAACACCAATCTAGATGATAACAGTGAAACAGTTGGCTATGCTGACGACATAACTACGAGTTATATATATATATAACCGTGCGGCCACGCGTCGCGCGAGCTCCGCGTTTTGTATCTGTTGTTCGCTTTTCGCTTATCTCTGGTAAATTTAAATATCATATTCTTTATCAGCATAAAAATCTCATCAATATTGTAGATTTATCATCTTCATAATCACTGTTTGATATTTTCTTTTAGTTTGCAATTTTACATAACTTCAAGTCTCAAGTTGAGACTTGAAGTATCATCGTCATGGCAACGACCAAGATTGGCGTTGCGTCATCAATTCCATCTGAAAGTTCATCGGTTGTTCATGAATCACCAAAATCACCATCATCTTCGCAAGCCTCGAAGGCAAACTCTACACACTCACCAAATGAAGCAACAATATCTGAAAATATGCAAAAAACTAAACATCATATTTCTCCTGAAGATAGGAAAAAATTCGACGAGGAAAGGAAGGCCACTTATGAAAGAAGAAGTAAACTCATAAAATCCACAGTGCAATTCGAATCTGTACCCAACGCCACAGCCGAAGACCACCTGATAGGAATAGCAAATATCATCGGCTACAAAAACATTCATTCTGTTGGTAAAATGAATGGACAGGCGATAGTGTCTGTCGCCAATAATGAACTAGCCCAAAAACTAATCGACGGCGGATTCAAGGTCAAAGACATTACTGTGTTCCCCTGCCCACTATTCAAACCCTCAAAGAAATATATCCTTTCGGGCGTTCTGGCCTTTATTCAAGACCAAGACCTCAAGATAGCTCTGGAACCTTATGGTCAAATGATAAGCAGCCGACCCCTCCCATTTCCGACGGACAATCCTCTCCTGAAGCATCTCTCGTCGCTAAGGCGGGAAATTGTTTTTAAGAATAAGGAGAAAACCCTTATGCCTGCAACGCTTAACGTGCCTTATATGGACAAAAATTTTACTATATTTATCGGTGAAGATGTCGTATGCAATGGATGCAGACGACACGGGCATGTTAAAAATAAATGCCCATTCGACCCTAATATTAGGGCCACTGTAACTAGAACTTTTGCGGAAGCCCTTAATCCATCAAAGAGCCCTGTCTTACCATCGGAGACACCAAAAGAAGCTCGCGAACCGACCCTAAGACCAAGCGAGACACCATAGAAGAAACGACCTCTCACAGCTTCCTCAGAAGAAGAAAACTGCCAAAAGGAAAAAAAATGACCTCGTGGAAAAACCAAGGCCTGATCCCCAGAGTGGACTTACGGCTGCACCGTTTCACGATGAAATGGGGAAAGATATAATTTCTGTCCTGGGAAAAGAGTTGAATGAGGAGAAGACCTTTAACGCGGCCCAATTCCTAGCGGGGTTGCCAGGCCCAAGCACCGAAAATCCAACCAGTGAAGATGAGGATAATATGTCGACCAGCAAATCAGACTGGTCGGTTACATCGTCTCAACTCCAGAAACAACTTGTGGAATGCGAAACCATGCCCAATCCAGACCTCGAGGAAGCTATCGCCACAATTTTCAAGAGAACAGGACAGGCAAAGAGAATCAAAATCCAGGAGCAGATTGAAAAACGCCCCGACCTACTCCATCAAATATCCCTCCATCTCGAAGTCCTCTTGGAAGACGATAAGAATACTGTCAACATGAAGAGCGACGACAGAAAAAGACTGAGGGAGAGAATCAGGAAGGCAAAAACAATTTTAAATGCGATGAAAGTGGACTAACGCAGCATTATGTTCATCATACTTTTTTTATTTGAACTACCTCTCTCTTTTACTTCGTTTTTGTTTCTTTTTATTTCACACTTTATATTTCTATCTTCTATCTTCTCGCTCTCGATTTTATTGTAAATACATTCCTTCTAAAACTAACGCTAATTTATACTATTTTACTTTCCTTATTCTATTATTTTACTGTTTTATCTATTTTATCTCTTTTTATTCTTTCGTTTTTAGGATGTTGGACTCTTGTAAGCCATCCTGCGACGCTGTAAATCTAGATTTTTTTAGAATTCTAACGTTGAACGCCCGTGGAATCGCGAATTTTTAAGGGATTGGTTAAAGAAAAACGAAGCGGAAATATATGCAATTCAAGAAACGAATATTCAAACATGCAAAACGCGACAAGACTTGGCGGCTTTTGATATCTATGTAAATGAACCTATTTCTCGCGGCAGCGGACAACTATTCTTAATACATCGCTCGATTTTTAGCGCAAATTTTAAAATACTAAAAAACGGGAAAATATGCGCCATAGAAATTTTAATGAACAGGAATTTCGTACTTTTTATTAATGTACACCTCGCTCACGATCCCGATGAAGCCTTAAACGATTTACAACTGATACAAAACTACTTGAACGCATACCCGAGAGATACAGCGACGTTCATATTAGGAGATTTTAACATTCGCGACAAACCGGGCAAGACAGAATCACGTCGAAAATTAAACTTTTTATCGGAATTTAACAAAAAAAAACAATCTTATCGATATTTTTAAGCACGTTAATCCTGGACTCGACGGTTTTACGCATGAAGCCCTCATCCATAACACGCCTTTTAAAACCAGAATCGATTATATATTTTGCTCGTCAAACTTTACACCTAATATTTTCAAATGCGAAACCATTGCTTACAACTTATATGACCACAACGCCATTATCACACGATTACAAATACGGAATACGCAATTTTTCAAAAAGAACATCGACTCGAAAATTTTTAACTCTTATATTTTCAAAGAAATATTTTTTTTCGAATACGAGAATTTTATTACGATTTTTAACAATATTGGCGTGAAATCACATTGGAGATGCACGAAAAAACTAATTCTAGAAACCGCAGAGGTTTGTCAAAAATACACTTTTACGAAACTTAGACGCCACAAACCTGCAATTACCGCAATATACAATGACAACAATGAATTCCTCAACAATAACGACGCTATCTTAAACCATATTTTTTCACTTTTTATCAAAATAAAACGAAGGCAGACGATTCTATTATTTTAGAAGACATTAGAAATTATGTAAATATTATTCCGCGCCTCGATATCGAATTTCATTTCAACGAAGAAAATTTTATAACGAAAAACGACATTTTAAACGCGATCAAGCTTTTACCAAATAGAAAGATGGCCGGCGAAAATGGCATCCCCGCCGAATTCTACAAAGATTTTTGCGACATCGTCGCCGACTCTCTACTCGAAATTTTTCATGAGACGCAATTAGAAACCTCCCTACCTGACCACATGAGGGCTGGAAAAATGTTTCTAGCACCTAAAACTCCTAATGCGCGAACTCTGAACGATTGGCGCCCGATCACCTCCATGAACACGGATTATAAGATTCTATCGAAAATCTTACTTACAAAAATCAAGCCGTACTCCGCGCGCATGATACCAGCAGAACAGAAGTACGCCATCCCGAGCCGTTCTATTTTCGATATCATCCCCGAAATTGAGAAGAACATTTACGAATCGAATTTATTTAATACGTCCCTCGCAATCGTAACAATCGATCTACAAAAAGCTTTCGATTCGATCAACAGACCATTTATTATTGCTACGCTGGAAAGGCTCGATATCCCCGATATTTTCTTGAAATGGGTTAAAATCATCTTTAGTGGTAATAAAATAAAAATCGACGTGAACGGCGAATGCTCTCCAGAATTCAACGTAAATAGAGGCGTGCGACAGGGCTGCGGCTTGTCCGCGCTGCTTTTCTCATTTGCCACGACGTCTCTCATATACTATCTTCGTCGAAACCTCAGCTCTACGTCCGGGATTTATGCATATGCCTACGATTGTATCTTATTTTTAAAAGACGAAACTGATTTTAAGCGTATTTATAATTGTTTCAAAAATTTTGAGAAAATATCCGGCATCGCTATTAATTTTAAGAAGAATAAGGGGTTGTGGTGCGGCAATTGGAGCGGCAGGACTGATAAGCCAGAAGATATAGAAATGCGGAACGACGCAATTGACATCCTCGGTATACATTTTGAAAATTCCAAAACGCCTCTCAAAATGCAAACAGAAAATCTTCGTTCCTACTTCCGCCACTCAGCCGTAATTGCTAAACAAAACATTTTAACGCTCCCCCTCCACCTCAAGACGCGATTTTTAAATTCGAACTTCATACCAATATTTACCTATTTGATAAACGCCATCTTACCAAGCGATTCTATATTAAACGTATTACAAAGAGATTTAGATGACGCGCTCTATATGGAAACAACTTGGACGACATCGACAATAAATTGCCTGCCCGTCGAGAGGGGTGGCCTCAGCCTGCTGCACTTAGCTACTCAGCGCGACCTCTTCATTTTAAAACGTATACAATGGTCCATAAATGGTGTAAAAAACGAAAACGATTTTCTTTTTGTAAACAAAAATTCGACAAACTACTACAATCTGTTTAACTACGATTTACATAGTTTTTTATCGCCGCACGAAAAACAAATTTTATCGAGCTGGAAAAATATCGCGCCCAACTTCAGCATCGATTTTAAACAACTTTCGCGCAACGATTTTTTACACCTTGTTCTACCGAAATGTTATCTTCTACACAGTCTATATCTCGAAATCCCGCCGTCTTTAGCACCCGACGCTTAAAACGGTTCAAAGACTTTATTAATTAGAACGGTGATATGCGCGAAATACACGACTTTTTCTCTCATGCCACCCGGAACATAAAGAAGGATTTTGAAATCTTAACTGAGCTCTACAACAAAAGAAAAAATACGAATTTTAAAGCGAGAGATAATGGTTCCTGCATGCACCTGCCCATCACCCACAAATCACGACTCTTCTCCCGATTCACGAGCAGCGCACTACGCGAGATAATTATCTCGACTTACTTTGATCTCAAATTTGCAAACGAAAAGGCTTCGAAATGGCTCTTTAACGCCGCACCCAGCTGGCACAAAAAACGAAACATTTATGATGACATAGCATGGCGCCTGAAAATACGAGCCTTGCCCTACCCGACCAGGAATGGAAAACAAGCTTGCTCCGCCTGCCTAGGACCGCCGGACATTTTACACCGCTACGTAGAGTGCCCTGAGATACAGCATTTGATCGAACAAATGAAGAACGACTGCCGAAACATCGACCCTTTATACAGATACAGCCCCGCCGACTTCGTCATGGACCGCGCCAAGCCAGAGCTCCGACGGTTTTTTAATAGGACTAAGTACGACATTTACAAATTCTTCATAAGAAAAGATTTTGAATGTACCCCCTCCCTTACTAACACTTAAAACTGTATCGTCGTTTATATGACTAAATAAAGATCGATCTTGTTGTAAAAAAAAAATATATATATATGTCATAATTTGTATAATTAATGCCCAAGAGATATAATTTATTTTCGCCATAATTATATTTTAAAATGTAAATACAAATTCACCCATGTATAAATCTGTACAAAATAAATCTGGGAGCCAGCGCGCGCGGGGGAAGGCCACGCCTCCGCCGCGTGGCGCGTGCTCACGAGTGTCGAACAAGTTCTTTTTTGACGCGTACATGCACAACGCTTGCGCCCTTCCATTCGACCACGGCAGCTACGACAGATAAGAGTCGACACAAATAAGAACCTCAAGAGAATGAGCAAGGCAAAGAGACAAGCAGGCCAGAAAGAGGCCGAATTAGCTCAAGAGAATAAGTCAGTAATTGATGCACTAACCGCGATGATGAAAAGCCTAGGGCGGGACGCGCCCGCCGCCGCAGCCAGATTTGACGGTTCAAGTTCCGCGGAATTATTCTTAAGGGAGCTGGAGAGGTCCCCGGAATTCCAAAACAGCAGCTGCGACGAACAAAGCCGCATGGTAGTGGCAGCGCTAGAAGGAGAGCCCCGGAGAACACTCCAATCCATGGACTATCTCTATGAACCCTACTGGAGGATCAAACAAGTCCTTGAGGATCTGTACCCCCCACCCGAGACTCCGACACACCAAGAGTTCTATCAACTACGCTGCGGGCCTCAAAAGGCTTACAAGAATACTATTTACAGAAGGTACGCATAGGTACGCAGCTCAACATCGATCGCAAGGAAATGGTCAATGCTCTCACTCAAGGAATGCCCTCCTACAGTCGAAATCTCCTGCTGATTGCAACACCCAGCAGCCCGTCGGAATGGCTCACTCTGGCCAGGAGAATCTATGGTATCGGCGGAGACCCGAGTCGTCCCGGCATTTCCTCCCCACAAAAAGCCCATCTCCCCGCCAATCCGGTAGACAGACAAGTAATCCGCTAAGGCGCTTATCCGAAGATGTGCCTCATTCCCAGAAGCGACCAGGAGGATCTCCCTCCACCACGCCTACACCATGCAAGCACTGCCAAGGGCCCCACTGGAACAATCAGTGCCCACAACGGTCCACCTTGCCTGGACAGCTTGCCGATCATCCTCGACTAGCGACACCGCCGCGGTATTTTCGTGACCCAAGAGACAGCACTACCAAGTAACCAGAAGTACAACCCACACGCCATTAATGGCGTGAGTACCCTGACTCTCAAGTTGCTACTAGCCAACCATTTATGTTCATTTCTAATAGATACTGGCTCTAATATTAATATTATTTGTTTGAAGCAATTCAAAACATTAAGAACTAAAATGTCACTTTTAAATTATGATGTTACTATTAGGACATTGTCTCATAATATCCAACCTGTGGGATTTGCATTTATTTTGGTTACTGTAGGATCCATTAAAGAACACTTGTTATTTTATATAATAGATAATGATCTACCATTTGGCATTTTTTCTTTAAACTCATTAAAGATATTCCGATTAACTATTGATTTATTTTCAAAGAGAATATATCAGGATAATACCATGTTAGCACAGTCACAATACTGTTTTAAGGATTATTTTACGCCATCATTAAAAAACTTTCCGATTCAACAGGACCCTAATAACCATACCATGCCCCACACCACTCAATCCTTTCTTCATGACAACCTTAATAGTACCACAAATGTAGAAAATTATATAGCTGCACATCCTCATCTAATAAATGAATGTAAAAATCTTATTAGAGAAAATATTGGTTTGTTTCCTATCGATAAGTTCTCAGTACCTGCTTTAAATATCGACCCGGTTAAAATTATACCTAACAGTGATAAGATTATAACACTAAGACCATATAGAATACCATATAGCGATTACCCTGAAATAAAATATCAAATAGAGAAAATGTTAGAAAATGAAATAATAACACCATCAAATAGCCCATATGCCGCTCCCGTAACACTTGCCAGAAAAAGGGATGGCTCGAAACGTTTTTGTGTAGATTTTAGAAAACTTAACGAATTAATGTCTGTAGATAATTATCCCATACCACTAATAGAAACAGTACTAGATCAATTATCTAATTCCAAATACTTTTCCACCATAGATATAACCTCCTCCTTCTGGCAAATTCCGATCCATCCAGAATCTAGGCCCCTACTTTCATTTGTAACCCACCTGGGGCAATACCATTTTAATAGACTTCCATTTGGACTCAAATTGAGTCCTCAAATATTCGAAAGGCAGTTAAATCAATTGATACAGAAACACAAATTAACATTTACTAATCATTATTTTGGTGACTTCATAATCCATTCTAACAGTTTAGAGGAACACTTAGGACACTTACAGGAATTTTTCATTTTTGTAAATTAGAAAATATAAAATTAAATCTTAATAAATGCCAGTTTTTCAGGACATCTTTTGATTACCTGGGATATAAGATTAGTTCAGGTACCTGCACTCCACTTGTTAGGAATATAGATGTAATTAATGCCATAAAACCCCCTACTAACGTAAAAACCTTGCAATCATTCCTAGGCGCCATTAATGTTTACAATAAATTCATTCCAGATTATGCGCGCATTAGAAATTCTCTAAATCAACTTTTGAAAAAGAACGTTAAATGGGAATGGACGTCAGACTGTCAAAAGGCGTTTGACAAACTCAAACAACTACTTTCATCAGGTCCCATTCTACATCTTTATAAATCAGACTTGCCCTGTCAAGTGTACTCTGATGCATCTTTGCAAGGGATAGGAGGAGTACTGAAACAGCTCCATCTCTCTCTCTCTCCAGATGGAAACTCATATCCAGTACAATATTATAGTCGCACACTGCGCAAATACGAGCGCAATTATACCATCACCGAATTAGAGTGTCTGGCCATAATTGAAACAGTAGATCGTTTCAAGGTCTATATGGCGGGAAATTGTTTTACTATTTTCACCGATCATTGCGCCTTACAGTGGCTGAAAAACATCAAAAATCCGACAGGAAGACTCTTTCGATGGAGTTTGAGATTGTCAGTCTACGACTATCAGGTGAAGTACATCAAAGGCACCAAACAACTAGAGGCTGACCTTTTATCCCGAAATCCGTTTTGTGGTCTTCTTGACGCCACGCAATTAAAAATGTACCAAAGCGAGCTTCGGGATAATTCCAAGTACGTTCACCAAACCTCAGGCTTGACTACCGTCACCAGACGTGGTGTGAGCAAAATAGTCGTTCCACCATCCTTACGACCCACCATACTTAGAGAAGCCCACCAGAAATTCAAGCATCCAGGAATTTCTCAATTGACTAGGATCATCTCCGCCCAATACTTTTGGAGCGGAATGTCAATAGACATTCGTGCCTTCGTTAAGAATTGTAACATCTGTCAAATGAGCAAAACCCCAAAAGGACCAAAGTATGGAGAGTTGGGCGAATTGCCAGAATCCCCATTGCCATTCGATCTGGTCTCTATGGACACTATAGCCGGGTTTGCTAGATATGGGAGGGCAAAAAATTACCTGCATGTAGTAGTAGACCACGCGACTCGATTCGCATGGACATTTCCATCTCGTTCCACCAGTACGACCACATATATTCAAGTAATAAAAAAGGTGCTACAAAGTGGTTGTCCGAAGCGTCTCCTTACAGATAGAGCCCCTGCCTTTACATCACCGAGGTTTAGGAGATTTCTAATCTCCCATAACATCCAACCAATGCTCACTACAAGCAACCATCCACAAGCAAACGGTTTATCCGAGCGTTTGAACGCAACCCTGACCGGAAAACTTAGGATCCTCCATCTTCAACATCCTAGAGCTAGTTGGACTATGCTCCAATCCAAAGTAGTTAAGGCATATAACGATACCCCTCATTCCGTCACGGGATTTCCCCCATCATACCTTATGGACGGTTCCCTACCGAAAGAACTGTCACAACATCTAGATCCTTATCCATCAGTCACTGAATCCAGACGCCTAGCGTTACAAAGAACGAAAGAACGTCATAAGATAGATAAGATCAGATTTGATAAAAATCACAGGTCCCCCGACTTTGAAGTAGGCGATCTAGTCCTTACCAAAATTTACCAACACCCCAATACGGGCAAATTAGTGCCTTACTTCAGTGGACCATATGAGATAATTGAGGTGATATCCCCCTATACAGTTAGAATCAATAGACCTAATCAAGCTCAAAACTTAGAAACAGAAATTATTCACGTAAACAAATTGAAACATTATTCCGAAGACACTAAGTACATCTTCACACCTCACTCAACGAACAACAATAGCAAGCCAAAATCATATTTTATTTATAATCATTTCCCACCTGAAATATTTCATGATGATTATGAGAATTATGCATCTACATTAAGTAACCCATTTAATCACATGAACCCGGATATTTTCTTAGATAATGTCGAACCAACATTAACAGCCAGATACATTTCTACTCCTGACACCATCTCAAAGATTGCTATCCGATTAGAACCATCCCCTACAACGAAGATAATGCTCCCATCCTCACCAACACGTAATCATACTCCGCAAATTAGCCCTCAATTCAGTGCTCCCCTTATTAACTGTGATAATACGAAATTGGAAAATAGGTCAGTCATAATCAAAAATACGTTAGTACCGTTGACCATAGTTAAATATTTTAATAGAATTAAACAATTCCCAATATTTTTTTATCCCTCCTTACAATGGCTTTTATTAACCCAAACGTCTCCATGACGATTATACATTTGCTGATTTATTTATTGCCGTCGTCCCGATTAAGACAAATTCAATCAATCTTGATTCATTGTCTTGAAGAGCTTTCAATAGTCCTTTGGAACACCTTAAAGGACTTCATTAATCACTCAGAAAAGAATGGTGACCACGACATTAAGATTGATGATCCCCCATAAGATCCTAACGTCAGGGAATTCATATATTCAATTCCTATATATAATTCCTATTTTGAATTAGAATAACACCACTTGCGTTGCCCATTGACCACCCCGAACTGATATTTTTCCCCAAATTTATTTGCTTTTAAGAAGTCAGCAGGATTACTGATAATCACAGACCCATCTTGAAACGATCCGTTCAGGATGTACGTCACAGAATTCATTACGTTGCCCTCTGACAATTTGCAATAAACCATTATGTTCACACACCGACATCAAGAGATATTCTCCTTGCGCTACTTCATTGACATGACCACCGTCCCCTTTTCTCTCCATCATAAACGAGAAACCTTCCGAGGACTCCAGTGACCCAATTTGGATCATCCTACCAAATTGTTCGCCACGACCAAGTCTTCATTCCTCAAACGTATCCTGCTATATCAAACATTCATTCCTTATAATCCCTGAGCACCTTTTTACACCCCTCTTCTTACGTTCCCTATGGAGAGTACGGTTCATAGGAGAATGCTTAGCCCATAATCAATCCACCAACACTCCAGCGCAGGAGATCCTCTCACGCACAGAACATTCTCGCAAACAGATACACAGTCGTAGCCACATCACACAGGTTCGTATCCTGCTATATTTAAAACTTTATTATCCTTGTATTATATATCAAACTTAATGTTGTGTTAATCCCTACTTGTATATATTTTAATATAATATCACACAAATTTCCAATTTTTTACATAGTATCAGAATTCAATTTATAAAATTGCCTCCCAATCTCAACTAAATAATTTTAAAATCATTTTAAATTTATTTATCCCACACAGGTTCCATCTGTCATAATTTGTATAATTAATGCCCAAGAGATATAATTTATTTTCGCCATAATTATATTTTAAAATGTAAATACAAATTCACCCATGTATAAATCTGTACAAAATGAATCTGGGAGCCAGCGCGCGCGGGGGAAGGCCACGTCTCCGCCGCGTGGCGCGTGCTCACGAGTGTCGAACAAGTTCTTTTTTGACGCGTACATGCACAACGCTTGCGCCCTTCCATTCGACCACGGCAGCTACGACATATATATATGCTATAATATGCTGAAACAAAAGCCATGACGAACTAAAGACAACAATTAACAATGTACTTAGTAAAATTAATACCTGGTGTGAATGCAGTAAATTACAGATATCAGAGGACAAAAATAAAATATTATATTTATATAACTGAAAAAATATACAAAGTTCCTTAATAACAATATAGCTAGACCTGTCGAAACACTTAAGATCTTGGGATTAATCTTGAGAAATCATCGAAGCAGGAATAAGCTGGACTTCATGCCACACATTAATGAAATCGTCGACAAAACTACTAGGGCTAGCGGTTACCTACTCAGTTTAATAAAGAAAGCATGGGGTCTAGAATGCAGACGAAAATTAACTTTATACAAGTCAATATTCCGAAGTACAATAACATATGGTCAAACAATATGGTTTCCATTTATAAGCAAGAAAGCCAAAGACAAACTAAATTCCCTGCAGTATAATATTCTAAAACACTGCATACAGGCCTATACCACAACATCGTCAAACTGTACACATATACTAACACAAATACAAAAACTCACAGATTACATTGAATCAAACATATTGAAAAATAAAATAGGCTACAATAGATTTATCAAACAGAAAAGAAATTACTGACTATAATGGAAGAAAATTACAGGAATACTATGAAGAATCCAACAATAATTTCAAATGTATTTTCAACCCCTCTAAAATACTAAAATTTGTCAAACCAAATTTCTACAATGTTCAATTCTTTACGGGTCATGGTAACTTCAAATCATATCTCTTCAGAATTAGAAAAATAGATTCGCCCAGATGCTCTTGTGGAGCGGAAGAAGAACCCCCCAACACATTCTGAACTCATGCCCACTGGTGCCAAACCTAAGACAAGCAGAGCGAAAGATGGAAAGAATCTATCTGGGTCAAATAGTTTATAATAAGGAAAGATATAGGAAAATAAATAGGTTCTGCAGATTTATAAATAGATAGCTTCTTGCGGCTTGAGGAACTACACTAATATGCGACTTGAAATACATCAATGTATATAATCAATATTTTAATTTAGAATATAACTCATTGTAAATAGCTCAACTTGATCAACTTTCTCTCTCCACGATACTAATTATCACAGATAACTTCATTAAATCAACTTCCATCATTGCTCAACATATTGTAAATAACTACCTTGTGGTTTCTTCTATCTGCTCATGTTGTTTTTTTATTTGTTTTATATATATGTCTATTCAATGCAATTTTTATTAATCGTTTATTTTCTTTTTGACAATTCTGTTACCTACTCTACTACAATATGAATTATCGTAAATAGTTTTACGCGCAATTATCCAGATCAGATATAGCATGTCTTGTTTGTAACTGGTGATAAATAATAAACTTACCTCGTTATTATTCTCCTCACGGGAATTATTATTTTTAATAAAATTTCTACTTATATACATACATTATTTTCTAAAATATATGTGAGTGTTACACACATATCTGCATATATCGAGAAATGAATAAGAACTTAAAAATAAAAGGCACTTTGGCAAATTAAAAGATTAAAAATATAAATTATATACATAAACTTTTTTTAAAAATATTTGTCTATATTTACATATATACAGATTACTGCGTCTTCGGATTACTTTCTGCACTCTCACTCCTTATTATGTATTCGGATTACCTACTGCGCTTTATTCCTTACTGCGTTTTAGGATAACTTTCTGCACTCTAACTCCTTATTAAGATCCGAAACCTTGCACTTTGAACGAATAAAGAAACGCATTGCTACTGTTTATATTCTTACAATATTCTCTATCTTGGTTGATTCCAGATTGAAATAATGACTCATCTTTTTTAGACTATCCCCAATGTGACACAAATGTTATTACTTTCATGGGATTGGAAGTTCTGTTCAGACAGGCAATGAGTTGCCAGTTACAAGACATGATAATTAGGAGGAACATTGTCTATGGATAATGGCATGTGCAATAGGACATTCCTGCTTTGTGCTTTTAACATGTCTTTGACCACTTTTTCAACATGTGTCATGTGCTTGAAAATCACTTTGTCATCTACTTTTATGTATTTTGATATCTCCCTGATCCATTCCTCGCCAATTACTGATCCCTACATATCTATCTCCCAGATCATCCCATCTCCCATTTCTTTTGGAGCTAAGGCGGCCTGCCACTGAGTAGTGCTCCCAGTCTTAATGACAAAGGCAAACAACATTCTACTTCACACAGTCATGATGATTGTAAGCAGTCGCCAACTTCTCTTCACCATGATTATTATGACCTGTACCATGTATACTTGAGATAATAAAAAAAATGATGGTTGTGAACTTTACAACCTAGATACCTTAATATGATTGAATGAAAATAAGAGCGAAGAAGAGAAATGTATTTGAAGAAATAACTAGATGCTTATTTACTGTAGTCGCACCCTCATTCATTGTTGTCCCAAATATTCTATTTCAAGAAAATGAAAACCCTCCAAATATATAAGGTAACATTTATTTACTCTTTTCCAAGGGAGTTGGTAATTTATATACCGCATGAATGCCAAGTTATAAATAAGGGACTCGGTGACATAAGAAGGGATCTTAAAGAAAGACAATTACCTAAATGTTAACTAGACATGGTGAGGGCTCCAAGTGATATCTAGATACATAACACAGAGGGGGTTAGATGTATACTATACTATCTCACTCCGTCATGTATTGCTACACCCCTGACCCCAACTTCCCAATTCCGACAACTCGCTGTAAGGTTTCTATTGACAACAAAGTAGAATGGAGTGGACTTAGAGACTGAAAACAGCACTGTTGGACACCGACAACGCTGAAAGCCGGACTTACGTCTACACGCGAGGCCTCCCGTCGGAGTTTTGCGCCAGAGCCAACAGCCTAGTAATCAGTACCTAGTCCTAGGTCAGTGGAGCGAGCAAGCTATCGGAGGGGGAGTTGAGTATCATTCCACGCTATGTGAATACACAGTGTTAAAGTAGTAGGGTCCCCACCCCCCTTCCCAGCGTGGAATGACCAATGACCAAAGCGGGATAGTCTAGGGCGGCTAATCGTCGCAATGGCCACCACAGGGGTGTAAGCACTAAACCCCGACCCGCTGTTAATGTCCCAGTACTGTCTAGTCACAATCTAGATCCTGCAACAATGGCATTAGTAGAGCCGGTTCGCAGGGAAGTCACACTGTGGGTCTCTCCATCTGGAACATCTGTTACACACAGCAGCCTAGAATTCAGACTTTATGTTCAACAGATTGCTATTGTCACCGAGTCCCTTTTTACTTTGGCATTCAAGCGGTTTGTAAGTTTTATATTTTACCAGATTCTTGGTAATTTGAATTTAAAAAGTTTAAACTTCACAACTAAGATAAATAACTAAAGCTTATGTTCATAGATAATCTAAAATACCCATTCCAAGAGTCTAGCATCAATATCACTATAAAAGGAAGATAAAAAATGCAATATAACAGCGGTATGGTAAATCAAACTGGCGAAACCTCTGGATGGGTTTATCACTGATGAGCCAGACCCTGCCATTGATTTTTTCCATTGCAGTAAGGGCAGTAGAAATTGTTTATTTTTAAAAATAATCATACGCGTCAATAATAGTTTTGAATTGTAAAAACACATGTATTATTCGAGAGAGTTCATAAAATTTATATAGATAAAGTGGCTGATGTAAGAGCGTTAAATAATTTAGATCAGGGAACAAACGATGTCTCACTTCTGTAAAGTTGAGTATGGTTTAGTTGAGACGTCTTCTGTGTGGATATATCTGATATAAAATCCTACCTGAATTCTTCGGCATCATTAATTTAAACTTGAATTGAAGTTGATTGTTTTTACTTTTAAATTATTTTGGGATCTCATATGCATATATTAATCTGGCTTTTATTGATTTATCAAGAAAATGGGTTGACCAAATATCAGGGAACAGGTTAAATTGTTCCACTAGATGGCGCTCTGCCATCTAAAAATCACATGAGCTCGTGGTCAGGATATGTCTTCATTATTTTTAATATCAACACCTGACCTTTTTCTATTGTTTTTTCATATAATAATCTATTGAGCTTCTTGCTGAATTTCTTGGGATTCCAACTTGAGATAACTTAATTCTTCTTATCACCATTATAGATTAGATCAAGATCATCAGAACTATACAGGTTCCATATAGGTTGTATGAATAGTTTCTGTTACTCATGGTACTTAATTCTTCCATATTTTCTTTTAAATATTTCCTTCTGTTTTAGATTTGTTGTCGTGTTCTTCGAAATGAATATCACAGATAATTTCATAATTCATCAATTATTTTTTCTTCAAAACTTGGTACTTTCAAAAAAATACTTCATTTCAATTGTGCAATATAAAAAAAAGTAACCAAATATTTCGATGTGTAAAATTTTATAATATATATTTAAAGAAAGAATATGATTAATAGATTGAAATTGTATTTTTATACGTTTTATTCTTAAATATTTCCTTGTGTTTTAGATTTGTTGTCGTGTAGAATCTAATCTTCAAAATGAGTAAATTTCAACAAAATATCACAGATACTCTCATAATTTATCAATGTTTTCTTCTTCTTCAAAACTTGGTACTTTGAATAAAGATTTATTTTGTACTAAATACAAATTTTTGAACTCTAATAATTCGATTAGACAAATTTTAAAATATATTTAGCGGAAAAAGAGATATGATTAACTTGAAAAGTTTGTAATTGTATCTTTTTTTCTAACTGAAAACTACCATTGTTGTTACACCTAACCTATCAAATTTTTAAAATAAAATAAAATCATGGCTAAAAATGGTATAAATATCTCCATATTATTTTTTTAACCTGAATATTAAGAATTTGCCTATTTCAGTAACGTCATTTTCCTCTAGGAGTACTCTACATTAGTGGTGATATGGAGAGACCATGTGGCCCACCCTTAGTAAAGGAAGGCACTGAAGGAGGGAGATATATATATATATATATATTAAAAAACGAAATAAAAAAATAAAAGATAAAAAGATCAGGTGTTGAAATCAATATAAAAAATGGCATATCCTGACCAGGAGCACATGTGCTTTACAGAAGGCAGAGCGCCATCTGGTGGAACAGAAATCAACTAAACATTGATTTAGCCTGTTCCCTGATATTTGGCCAACCCAATTTCTTGATAAATCAAGAAAAGCCATCCACGAACGCGTTTCGCGCTTTTTGGCGCTCGTCAGCGTGGAGTAGGCTGAACCATTGAGACCAAAAAAGATTTTTTTGATCCCAATGGCTTCCTGAAAAACCAAGAAATGGGTATTTAAGGCCAAACTTGCGTAAATACGCTTAGCACATTAAAAAACGAAATAAAAAAATAAAAGATAAAAAGATCAGGTGTTGAAATCAATATAAAAAATGGCATATCCTGACCAGGAGCACATGTGCTTTACAGAAGGCAGAGCGCCATCTGGTGGAACAGAAATCAACTAAACATTGATTTAGCCTGTTCCCTGATATTTGGCCAACCCAATTTCTTGATAAATCAAGAAAAGCCATCCACGAACGCGTTTCGCGCTTTTTGGCGCTCGTCAGCGTGGAGTAGGCTGAACCATTGAGACCAAAAAAGATTTTTTGATCCCAATGGCTTCCTGAAAAACCAAGAAATGGGTATTTAAGGCCAAACTTGCGTAAATACGCTTAGCACATTAAAAAACGAAATAAAAAAATAAAAGATAAAAAGATCAGGTGTTGAAATCAATATAAAAAATGGCATATCCTGACCAGGAGCACATGTGCTTTACAGAAGGCAGAGCGCCATCTGGTGGAACAGAAATCAACTAAACATTGATTTAGCCTGTTCCCTGATATTTGGCCAACCCAATTTCTTGATAAATCAAGAAAAGCCATCCACGAACGCGTTTCGCGCTTTTTGGCGCTCGTCAGCGTGGAGTAGGCTGAACCATTGAGACCAAAAAAGATTTTTTGATCCCAATGGCTTCCTGAAAAACCAAGAAATGGGTATTTAAGGCCAAACTTGCGTAAATACGCTTAGCACATTAAAAAACGAAATAAAAAAATAAAAGATAAAAAGATCAGGTGTTGAAATCAATATAAAAAATGGCATATCCTGACCAGGAGCACATGTGCTTTACAGAAGGCAGAGCGCCATCTGGTGGAACAGAAATCAACTAAACATTGATTTAGCCTGTTCCCTGATATTTGGCCAACCCAATTTCTTGATAAATCAAGAAAAGCCATCCACGAACGCGTTTCGCGCTTTTTGGCGCTCGTCAGCGTGGAGTAGGCTGAACCATTGAGACCAAAAAAGATTTTTTGATCCCAATGGCTTCCTGAAAAACCAAGAAATGGGTATTTAAGGCCAAACTTGCGTAAATACGCTTAGCACATTAAAAAACGAAATAAAAAAATAAAAGATAAAAAGATCAGGTGTTGAAATCAATATAAAAAATGGCATATCCTGACCAGGAGCACATGTGCTTTACAGAAGGCAGAGCGCCATCTGGTGGAACAGAAATCAACTAAACATTGATTTAGCCTGTTCCCTGATATTTGGCCAACCCAATTTCTTGATAAATCAAGAAAAGCCATCCACGAACGCGTTTCGCGCTTTTTGGCGCTCGTCAGCGTGGAGTAGGCTGAACCATTGAGACCAAAAAAGATTTTTTGATCCCAATGGCTTCCTGAAAAACCAAGAAATGGGTATTTAAGGCCAAACTTGCGTAAATACGCTTAGCACATTAAAAAACGAAATAAAAAAATAAAAGATAAAAAGATCAGGTGTTGAAATCAATATAAAAAATGGCATATCCTGACCAGGAGCACATGTGCTTTACAGAAGGCAGAGCGCCATCTGGTGGAACAGAAATCAACTAAACATTGATTTAGCCTGTTCCCTGATATTTGGCCAACCCAATTTCTTGATAAATCAAGAAAAGCCATCCACGAACGCGTTTCGCGCTTTTTGGCGCTCGTCAGCGTGGAGTAGGC
The DNA here is from genome assembly GCA_030710605.1 of Cordylochernes scorpioides. NCBI lineage: Eukaryota > Metazoa > Arthropoda > Arachnida > Pseudoscorpiones > Chernetidae > Cordylochernes > Cordylochernes scorpioides. Next base: position 25,383,220 of record CP092880.1, read on the forward strand.
TGAACCATTGAGACCAAAAAAGATTTTTTGATCCCAATGGCTTCCTGAAAAACCAAGAAATGGGTATTTAAGGCCAAACTTGCGTAAATACGCTTAGCACATTAAAAAACGAAATAAAAAAATAAAAGATAAAAAGATCAGGTGTTGAAATCAATATAAAAAATGGCATATCCTGACCAGGAGCACATGTGCTTTACAGAAGGCAGAGCGCCATCTGGTGGAACAGAAATCAACTAAACATTGATTTAGCCTGTTCCCTGATATTTGGCCAACCCAATTTCTTGATAAATCAAGAAAAGCCATCCACGAACGCGTTTCGCGCTTTTTGGCGCTCGTCAGCGTGGAGTAGGCTGAACCATTGAGACCAAAAAAGATTTTTTGATCCCAATGGCTTCCTGAAAAACCAAGAAATGGGTATTTAAGGCCAAACTTGCGTAAATACGCTTAGCACATTAAAAAACGAAATAAAAAAATAAAAGATAAAAAGATCAGGTGTTGAAATCAATATAAAAAATGGCATATCCTGACCAGGAGCACATGTGCTTTACAGAAGGCAGAGCGCCATCTGGTGGAACAGAAATCAACTAAACATTGATTTAGCCTGTTCCCTGATATTTGGCCAACCCAATTTCTTGATAAATCAAGAAAAGCCATCCACGAACGCGTTTCGCGCTTTTTGGCGCTCGTCAGCGTGGAGTAGGCTGAACCATTGAGACCAAAAAAGATTTTTTGATCCCAATGGCTTCCTGAAAAACCAAGAAATGGGTATTTAAGGCCAAACTTGCGTAAATACGCTTAGCACATTAAAAAACGAAATAAAAAAATAAAAGATAAAAAGATCAGGTGTTGAAATCAATATAAAAAATGGCATATCCTGACCAGGAGCACATGTGCTTTACAGAAGGCAGAGCGCCATCTGGTGGAACAGAAATCAACTAAACATTGATTTAGCCTGTTCCCTGATATTTGGCCAACCCAATTTCTTGATAAATCAAGAAAAGCCATCCACGAACGCGTTTCGCGCTTTTTGGCGCTCGTCAGCGTGGAGTAGGCTGAACCATTGAGACCAAAAAAGATTTTTTGATCCCAATGGCTTCCTGAAAAACCAAGAAATGGGTATTTAAGGCCAAACTTGCGTAAATACGCTTAGCACATTAAAAAACGAAATAAAAAAATAAAAGATAAAAAGATCAGGTGTTGAAATCAATATAAAAAATGGCATATCCTGACCAGGAGCACATGTGCTTTACAGAAGGCAGAGCGCCATCTGGTGGAACAGAAATCAACTAAACATTGATTTAGCCTGTTCCCTGATATTTGGCCAACCCAATTTCTTGATAAATCAAGAAAAGCCATCCACGAACGCGTTTCGCGCTTTTTGGCGCTCGTCAGCGTGGAGTAGGCTGAACCATTGAGACCAAAAAAGATTTTTTGATCCCAATGGCTTCCTGAAAAACCAAGAAATGGGTATTTAAGGCCAAACTTGCGTAAATACGCTTAGCACATTAAAAAACGAAATAAAAAAATAAAAGATAAAAAGATCAGGTGTTGAAATCAATATAAAAAATGGCATATCCTGACCAGGAGCACATGTGCTTTACAGAAGGCAGAGCGCCATCTGGTGGAACAGAAATCAACTAAACATTGATTTAGCCTGTTCCCTGATATTTGGCCAACCCAATTTCTTGATAAATCAAGAAAAGCCATCCACGAACGCGTTTCGCGCTTTTTGGCGCTCGTCAGCGTGGAGTAGGCTGAACCATTGAGACCAAAAAAGATTTTTTGATCCCAATGGCTTCCTGAAAAACCAAGAAATGGGTATTTAAGGCCAAACTTGCGTAAATACGCTTAGCACATTAAAAAACGAAATAAAAAAATAAAAGATAAAAAGATCAGGTGTTGAAATCAATATAAAAAATGGCATATCCTGACCAGGAGCACATGTGCTTTACAGAAGGCAGAGCGCCATCTGGTGGAACAGAAATCAACTAAACATTGATTTAGCCTGTTCCCTGATATTTGGCCAACCCAATTTCTTGATAAATCAAGAAAAGCCATCCACGAACGCGTTTCGCGCTTTTTGGCGCTCGTCAGCGTGGAGTAGGCTGAACCATTGAGACCAAAAAAGATTTTTTGATCCCAATGGCTTCCTGAAAAACCAAGAAATGGGTATTTAAGGCCAAACTTGCGTAAATACGCTTAGCACATTAAAAAACGAAATAAAAAAATAAAAGATAAAAAGATCAGGTGTTGAAATCAATATAAAAAATGGCATATCCTGACCAGGAGCACATGTGCTTTACAGAAGGCAGAGCGCCATCTGGTGGAACAGAAATCAACTAAACATTGATTTAGCCTGTTCCCTGATATTTGGCCAACCCAATTTCTTGATAAATCAAGAAAAGCCATCCACGAACGCGTTTCGCGCTTTTTGGCGCTCGTCAGCGTGGAGTAGGCTGAACCATTGAGACCAAAAAAGATTTTTTGATCCCAATGGCTTCCTGAAAAACCAAGAAATGGGTATTTAAGGCCAAACTTGCGTAAATACGCTTAGCACATTAAAAAACGAAATAAAAAAATAAAAGATAAAAAGATCAGGTGTTGAAATCAATATAAAAAATGGCATATCCTGACCAGGAGCACATGTGCTTTACAGAAGGCAGAGCGCCATCTGGTGGAACAGAAATCAACTAAACATTGATTTAGCCTGTTCCCTGATATTTGGCCAACCCAATTTCTTGATAAATCAAGAAAAGCCATCCACGAACGCGTTTCGCGCTTTTTGGCGCTCGTCAGCGTGGAGTAGGCTGAACCATTGAGACCAAAAAAGATTTTTTGATCCCAATGGCTTCCTGAAAAACCAAGAAATGGGTATTTAAGGCCAAACTTGCGTAAATACGCTTAGCACATTAAAAAACGAAATAAAAAAATAAAAGATAAAAAGATCAGGTGTTGAAATCAATATAAAAAATGGCATATCCTGACCAGGAGCACATGTGCTTTACAGAAGGCAGAGCGCCATCTGGTGGAACAGAAATCAACTAAACATTGATTTAGCCTGTTCCCTGATATTTGGCCAACCCAATTTCTTGATAAATCAAGAAAAGCCATCCACGAACGCGTTTCGCGCTTTTTGGCGCTCGTCAGCGTGGAGTAGGCTGAACCATTGAGACCAAAAAAGATTTTTTGATCCCAATGGCTTCCTGAAAAACCAAGAAATGGGTATTTAAGGCCAAACTTGCGTAAATACGCTTAGCACATTAAAAAACGAAATAAAAAAATAAAAGATAAAAAGATCAGGTGTTGAAATCAATATAAAAAATGGCATATCCTGACCAGGAGCACATGTGCTTTACAGAAGGCAGAGCGCCATCTGGTGGAACAGAAATCAACTAAACATTGATTTAGCCTGTTCCCTGATATTTGGTCAACCCAATTTCTTGATAAATCAAGAAAAGCCATCCACGAACGCGTTTCGCGCTTTTTGGCGCTCGTCAGCGTGGAGTAGGCTGAACCATTGAGACCAAAAAAGATTTTTTGATCCCAATGGCTTCCTGAAAAACCAAGAAATGGGTATTTAAGGCCAAACTTGCGTAAATACGCTTAGCACATTAAAAAACGAAATAAAAAAATAAAAGATAAAAAGATCAGGTGTTGAAATCAATATAAAAAATGGCATATCCTGACCAGGAGCACATGTGCTTTACAGAAGGCAGAGCGCCATCTGGTGGAACAGAAATCAACTAAACATTGATTTAGCCTGTTCCCTGATATTTGGCCAACCCAATTTCTTGATAAATCAAGAAAAGCCATCCACGAACGCGTTTCGCGCTTTTTGGCGCTCGTCAGCGTGGAGTAGGCTGAACCATTGAGACCAAAAAAGATTTTTTGATCCCAATGGCTTCCTGAAAAACCAAGAAATGGGTATTTAAGGCCAAACTTGCGTAAATACGCTTAGCACATTAAAAAACGAAATAAAAAAATAAAAGATAAAAAGATCAGGTGTTGAAATCAATATAAAAAATGGCATATCCTGACCAGGAGCACATGTGCTTTACAGAAGGCAGAGCGCCATCTGGTGGAACAGAAATCAACTAAACATTGATTTAGCCTGTTCCCTGATATTTGGCCAACCCAATTTCTTGATAAATCAAGAAAAGCCATCCACGAACGCGTTTCGCGCTTTTTGGCGCTCGTCAGCGTGGAGTAGGCTGAACCATTGAGACCAAAAAAGATTTTTTGATCCCAATGGCTTCCTGAAAAACCAAGAAATGGGTATTTAAGGCCAAACTTGCGTAAATACGCTTAGCACATTAAAAAAACGAAATAAAAAAATAAAAGATAAAAAGATCAGGTGTTGAAATCAATATAAAAAATGGCATATCCTGACCAGGAGCACATGTGCTTTACAGAAGGCAGAGCGCCATCTGGTGGAACAGAAATCAACTAAACATTGATTTAGCCTGTTCCCTGATATTTGGCCAACCCAATTTCTTGATAAATCAAGAAAAGCCATCCACGAACGCGTTTCGCGCTTTTTGGCGCTCGTCAGCGTGGAGTAGGCTGAACCATTGAGACCAAAAAAGATTTTTTGATCCCAATGGCTTCCTGAAAAACCAAGAAATGGGTATTTAAGGCCAAACTTGCGTAAATACGCTTAGCACATTAAAAAACGAAATAAAAAAATAAAAGATAAAAAAGATCAGGTGTTGAAATCAATATAAAAAATGGCATATCCTGACCAGGAGCACATGTGCTTTACAGAAGGCAGAGCGCCATCTGGTGGAACAGAAATCAACTAAACATTGATTTAGCCTGTTCCCTGATATTTGGCCAACCCAATTTCTTGATAAATCAAGAAAAGCCATCCACGAACGCGTTTCGCGCTTTTTGGCGCTCGTCAGCGTGGAGTAGGCTGAACCATTGAGACCAAAAAAGATTTTTTGATCCCAATGGCTTCCTGAAAAACCAAGAAATGGGTATTTAAGGCCAAACTTGCGTAAATACGCTTAGCACATTAAAAAACGAAATAAAAAAATAAAAGATAAAAAGATCAGGTGTTGAAATCAATATAAAAAATGGCATATCCTGACCAGGAGCACATGTGCTTTACAGAAGGCAGAGCGCCATCTGGTGGAACAGAAATCAACTAAACATTGATTTAGCCTGTTCCCTGATATTTGGCCAACCCAATTTCTTGATAAATCAAGAAAAGCCATCCACGAACGCGTTTCGCGCTTTTTGGCGCTCGTCAGCGTGGAGTAGGCTGAACCATTGAGACCAAAAAAGATTTTTTGATCCCAATGGCTTCCTGAAAAACCAAGAAATGGGTATTTAAGGCCAAACTTGCGTAAATACGCTTAGCACATTAAAAAACGAAATAAAAAAATAAAAGATAAAAAGATCAGGTGTTGAAATCAAAATAAAAAATGGCATATCCTGACCAGGAGCACATGTGCTTTACAGAAGGCAGAGCGCCATCTGGTGGAACAGAAATCAACTAAACATTGATTTAGCCTGTTCCCTGATATTTGGCCAACCCAATTTCTTGATAAATCAAGAAAAGCCATCCACGAACGCGTTTCGCGCTTTTTGGCGCTCGTCAGCGTGGAGTAGGCTGAACCATTGAGACCAAAAAAGATTTTTTGATCCCAATGGCTTCCTGAAAAACCAAGAAATGGGTATTTAAGGCCAAACTTGCGTAAATACGCTTAGCACATTAAAAAACGAAATAAAAAATAAAAGATAAAAAGATCAGGTGTTGAAATCAATATAAAAAATGGCATATCCTGACCAGGAGCACATGTGCTTTACAGAAGGCAGAGCGCCATCTGGTGGAACAGAAATCAACTAAACATTGATTTAGCCTGTTCCCTGATATTTGGCCAACCCAATTTCTTGATAAATCAAGAAAAGCCATCCACGAACGCGTTTCGCGCTTTTTGGCGCTCGTCAGCGTGGAGTAGGCTGAACCATTGAGACCAAAAAAGATTTTTTGATCCCAATGGCTTCCTGAAAAACCAAGAAATGGGTATTTAAGGCCAAACTTGCGTAAATACGCTTAGCACATTAAAAAACGAAATAAAAAAATAAAAGATAAAAAGATCAGGTGTTGAAATCAATATAAAAAATGGCATATCCTGACCAGGAGCACATGTGCTTTACAGAAGGCAGAGCGCCATCTGGTGGAACAGAAATCAACTAAACATTGATTTAGCCTGTTCCCTGATATTTGGCCAACCCAATTTCTTGATAAATCAAGAAAAGCCATCCACGAACGCGTTTCGCGCTTTTTGGCGCTCGTCAGCGTGGAGTAGGCTGAACCATTGAGACCAAAAAAGATTTTTTGATCCCAATGGCTTCCTGAAAAACCAAGAAATGGGTATTTAAGGCCAAACTTGCGTAAATACGCTTAGCACATTAAAAAACGAAATAAAAAAATAAAAGATAAAAAGATCAGGTGTTGAAATCAATATAAAAAATGGCATATCCTGACCAGGAGCACATGTGCTTTACAGAAGGCAGAGCGCCATCTGGTGGAACAGAAATCAACTAAACATTGATTTAGCCTGTTCCCTGATATTTGGCCAACCCAATTTCTTGATAAATCAAGAAAAGCCATCCACGAACGCGTTTCGCGCTTTTTGGCGCTCGTCAGCGTGGAGTAGGCTGAACCATTGAGACCAAAAAAGATTTTTTGATCCCAATGGCTTCCTGAAAAACCAAGAAATGGGTATTTAAGGCCAAACTTGCGTAAATACGCTTAGCACATTAAAAAACGAAATAAAAAAATAAAAGATAAAAAGATCAGGTGTTGAAATCAATATAAAAAATGGCATATCCTGACCAGGAGCACATGTGCTTTACAGAAGGCAGAGCGCCATCTGGTGGAACAGAAATCAACTAAACATTGATTTAGCCTGTTCCCTGATATTTGGCCAACCCAATTTCTTGATAAATCAAGAAAAGCCATCCACGAACGCGTTTCGCGCTTTTTGGCGCTCGTCAGCGTGGAGTAGGCTGAACCATTGAGACCAAAAAAGATTTTTTGATCCCAATGGCTTCCTGAAAAACTAAGAAATGGGTATTTAAGGCCAAACTTGCGTAAATACGCTTAGCACATTAAAAAACGAAATAAAAAAATAAAAGATAAAAAGATCAGGTGTTGAAATCAATATAAAAAATGGCATATCCTGACCAGGAGCACATGTGCTTTACAGAAGGCAGAGCGCCATCTGGTGGAACAGAAATCAACTAAACATTGATTTAGCCTGTTCCCTGATATTTGGCCAACCCAATTTCTTGATAAATCAAGAAAAGCCATCCACGAACGCGTTTCGCGCTTTTTGGCGCTCGTCAGCGTGGAGTAGGCTGAACCATTGAGACCAAAAAAGATTTTTTGATCCCAATGGCTTCCTGAAAAACCAAGAAATGGGTATTTAAGGCCAAACTTGCGTAAATACGCTTAGCACATTAAAAAACGAAATAAAAAAATAAAAGATAAAAAGATCAGGTGTTGAAATCAATATAAAAAATGGCATATCCTGACCAGGAGCACATGTGCTTTACAGAAGGCAGAGCGCCATCTGGTGGAACAGAAATCAACTAAACATTGATTTAGCCTGTTCCCTGATATTTGGCCAACCCAATTTCTTGATAAATCAAGAAAAGCCATCCACGAACGCGTTTCGCGCTTTTTGGCGCTCGTCAGCGTGGAGTAGGCTGAACCATTGAGACCAAAAAAGATTTTTTGATCCCAATGGCTTCCTGAAAAACCAAGAAATGGGTATTTAAGGCCAAACTTGCGTAAATACGCTTAGCACATTAAAAAACGAAATAAAAAAATAAAAGATAAAAAGATCAGGTGTTGAAATCAATATAAAAAATGGCATATCCTGACCAGGAGCACATGTGCTTTACAGAAGGCAGAGCGCCATCTGGTGGAACAGAAATCAACTAAACATTGATTTAGCCTGTTCCCTGATATTTGGCCAACCCAATTTCTTGATAAATCAAGAAAAGCCATCCACGAACGCGTTTCGCGCTTTTTGGCGCTCGTCAGCGTGGAGTAGGCTGAACCATTGAGACCAAAAAAGATTTTTTGATCCCAATGGCTTCCTGAAAAACCAAGAAATGGGTATTTAAGGCCAAACTTGCGTAAATACGCTTAGCACATTAAAAAACGAAATAAAAAATAAAAGATAAAAAGATCAGGTGTTGAAATCAATATAAAAAATGGCATATCCTGACCAGGAGCACATGTGCTTTACAGAAGGCAGAGCGCCATCTGGTGGAACAGAAATCAACTAAACATTGATTTAGCCTGTTCCCTGATATTTGGCCAACCCAATTTCTTGATAAATCAAGAAAAGCCATCCACGAACGCGTTTCGCGCTTTTTGGCGCTCGTCAGCGTGGAGTAGGCTGAACCATTGAGACCAAAAAAGATTTTTTGATCCCAATGGCTTCCTGAAAAACCAAGAAATGGGTATTTAAGGCCAAACTTGCGTAAATACGCTTAGCACATTAAAAAACGAAATAAAAAAATAAAAGATAAAAAGATCAGGTGTTGAAATCAATATAAAAAATGGCATATCCTGACCAGGAGCACATGTGCTTTACAGAAGGCAGAGCGCCATCTGGTGGAACAGAAATCAACTAAACATTGATTTAGCCTGTTCCCTGATATTTGGCCAACCCAATTTCTTGATAAATCAAGAAAAGCCATCCACGAACGCGTTTCGCGCTTTTTGGCGCTCGTCAGCGTGGAGTAGGCTGAACCATTGAGACCAAAAAAGATTTTTTGATCCCAATGGCTTCCTGAAAAACCAAGAAATGGGTATTTAAGGCCAAACTTGCGTAAATACGCTTAGCACATTAAAAAACGAAATAAAAAAATAAAAGATAAAAAGATCAGGTGTTGAAATCAATATAAAAAATGGCATATCCTGACCAGGAGCACATGTGCTTTACAGAAGGCAGAGCGCCATCTGGTGGAACAGAAATCAACTAAACATTGATTTAGCCTGTTCCCTGATATTTGGCCAACCCAATTTCTTGAAAAATTTTTATCTTTTATTTTTTTATTTCGTTTTTTAATGTGCTAAGCGTATTTACGCAAGTTTGGCCTTAAATACCCATTTCTTGGTTTTTCAGGAAGCCATTGGGATCAAAAAATCTTTTTTGGTCTCAATGGTTCAGCCTACTCCACGCTGACGAGCGCCAAAAAGCGCGAAACGCGTTCGTGGATGGCTTTTCTTGATTTATCAAGAAATTGGGTTGGCCAAATATCAGGGAACAGGCTAAATCAATGTTTAGTTGATTTCTGTTCCACCAGATGGCGCTCTGCCTTCTGTAAAGCACATGTGCTCCTGGTCAGGATATGCCATTTTTTATATTGATTTCAACACCTGATCTTTTTATCTTTTATTTTTTTATTTCGTTTTTTAATGTGCTAAGCGTATTTACGCAAGTTTGGCCTTAAATACCCATTTCTTGGTTTTTCAGGAAGCCATTGGGATCAAAAAATCTTTTTTGGTCTCAATGGTTCAGCCTACTCCACGCTGACGAGCGCCAAAAAGCGCGAAACGCGTTCGTGGATGGCTTTTCTTGATTTATCAAGAAATTGGGTTGGCCAAATATCAGGGAACAGGCTAAATCAATGTTTAGTTGATTTCTGTTCCACCAGATGGCGCTCTGCCTTCTGTAAAGCACATGTGCTCCTGGTCAGGATATGCCATTTTTTATATTGATTTCAACACCTGATCTTTTTATCTTTTATTTTTTTATTTCGTTTTTTAATGTGCTAAGCGTATTTACGCAAGTTTGGCCTTAAATACCCATTTCTTGGTTTTTCAGGAAGCCATTGGGATCAAAAAATCTTTTTTGGTCTCAATGGTTCAGCCTACTCCACGCTGACGAGCGCCAAAAAGCGCGAAACGCGTTCGTGGATGGCTTTTCTTGATTTATCAAGAAATTGGGTTGGCCAAATATCAGGGAACAGGCTAAATCAATGTTTAGTTGATTTCTGTTCCACCAGATGGCGCTCTGCCTTCTGTAAAGCACATGTGCTCCTGGTCAGGATATGCCATTTTTTATATTGATTTCAACACCTGATCTTTTTATCTTTTATTTTTTTATTTCGTTTTTTAATGTGCTAAGCGTATTTACGCAAGTTTGGCCTTAAATACCCATTTCTTGGTTTTTCAGGAAGCCATTGGGATCAAAAAATCTTTTTTGGTCTCAATGGTTCAGCCTACTCCACGCTGACGAGCGCCAAAAAGCGCGAAACGCGTTCGTGGATGGCTTTTCTTGATTTATCAAGAAATTGGGTTGGCCAAATATCAGGGAACAGGCTAAATCAATGTTTAGTTGATTTCTGTTCCACCAGATGGCGCTCTGCCTTCTGTAAAGCACATGTGCTCCTGGTCAGGATATGCCATTTTTTATATTGATTTCAACACCTGATCTTTTTATCTTTTATTTTTTTATTTCGTTTTTTAATGTGCTAAGCGTATTTACGCAAGTTTGGCCTTAAATACCCATTTCTTGGTTTTTCAGGAAGCCATTGGGATCAAAAAATCTTTTTTGGTCTCAATGGTTCAGCCTACTCCACGCTGACGAGCGCCAAAAAGCGCGAAACGCGTTCGTGGATGGCTTTTCTTGATTTATCAAGAAATTGGGTTGGCCAAATATCAGGGAACAGGCTAAATCAATGTTTAGTTGATTTCTGTTCCACCAGATGGCGCTCTGCCTTCTGTAAAGCACATGTGCTCCTGGTCAGGATATGCCATTTTTTATATTGATTTCAACACCTGATCTTTTTATCTTTTATTTTTTTATTTCGTTTTTTAATGTGCTAAGCGTATTTACGCAAGTTTGGCCTTAAATACCCATTTCTTGGTTTTTCAGGAAGCCATTGGGATCAAAAAATCTTTTTTGGTCTCAATGGTTCAGCCTACTCCACGCTGACGAGCGCCAAAAAGCGCGAAACGCGTTCGTGGATGGCTTTTCTTGATTTATCAAGAAATTGGGTTGGCCAAATATCAGGGAACAGGCTAAATCAATGTTTAGTTGATTTCTGTTCCACCAGATGGCGCTCTGCCTTCTGTAAAGCACATGTGCTCCTGGTCAGGATATGCCATTTTTTATATTGATTTCAACACCTGATCTTTTTATCTTTTATTTTTTTATTTCGTTTTTTAATGTGCTAAGCGTATTTACGCAAGTTTGGCCTTAAATACCCATTTCTTGGTTTTTCAGGAAGCCATTGGGATCAAAAAATCTTTTTTGGTCTCAATGGTTCAGCCTACTCCACGCTGACGAGCGCCAAAAAGCGCGAAACGCGTTCGTGGATGGCTTTTCTTGATTTATCAAGAAATTGGGTTGGCCAAATATCAGGGAACAGGCTAAATCAATGTTTAGTTGATTTCTGTTCCACCAGATGGCGCTCTGCCTTCTGTAAAGCACATGTGCTCCTGGTCAGGATATGCCATTTTTTATATTGATTTCAACACCTGATCTTTTTATCTTTTATTTTTTTATTTCGTTTTTTAATGTGCTAAGCGTATTTACGCAAGTTTGGCCTTAAATACCCATTTCTTGGTTTTTCAGGAAGCCATTGGGATCAAAAAATCTTTTTTGGTCTCAATGGTTCAGCCTACTCCACGCTGACGAGCGCCAAAAAGCGCGAAACGCGTTCGTGGATGGCTTTTCTTGATTTATCAAGAAATTGGGTTGGCCAAATATCAGGGAACAGGCTAAATCAATGTTTAGTTGATTTCTGTTCCACCAGATGGCGCTCTGCCTTCTGTAAAGCACATGTGCTCCTGGTCAGGATATGCCATTTTTTATATTGATTTCAACACCTGATCTTTTTATCTTTTATTTTTTTATTTCGTTTTTTAATGTGCTAAGCGTATTTACGCAAGTTTGGCCTTAAATACCCATTTCTTGGTTTTTCAGGAAGCCATTGGGATCAAAAAATCTTTTTTGGTCTCAATGGTTCAGCCTACTCCACGCTGACGAGCGCCAAAAAGCGCGAAACGCGTTCGTGGATGGCTTTTCTTGATTTATCAAGAAATTGGGTTGGCCAAATATCAGGGAACAGGCTAAATCAATGTTTAGTTGATTTCTGTTCCACCAGATGGCGCTCTGCCTTCTGTAAAGCACATGTGCTCCTGGTCAGGATATGCCATTTTTTATATTGATTTCAACACCTGATCTTTTTATCTTTTATTTTTTTATTTCGTTTTTTAATGTGCTAAGCGTATTTACGCAAGTTTGGCCTTAAATACCCATTTCTTGGTTTTTCAGGAAGCCATTGGGATCAAAAAATCTTTTTTGGTCTCAATGGTTCAGCCTACTCCACGCTGACGAGCGCCAAAAAGCGCGAAACGCGTTCGTGGATGGCTTTTCTTGATTTATCAAGAAATTGGGTTGGCCAAATATCAGGGAACAGGCTAAATCAATGTTTAGTTGATTTCTGTTCCACCAGATGGCGCTCTGCCTTCTGTAAAGCACATGTGCTCCTGGTCAGGATATGCCATTTTTTATATTGATTTCAACACCTGATCTTTTTATCTTTTATTTTTTTATTTCGTTTTTTAATGTGCTAAGCGTATTTACGCAAGTTTGGCCTTAAATACCCATTTCTTGGTTTTTCAGGAAGCCATTGGGATCAAAAAATCTTTTTTGGTCTCAATGGTTCAGCCTACTCCACGCTGACGAGCGCCAAAAAGCGCGAAACGCGTTCGTGGATGGCTTTTCTTGATTTATCAAGAAATTGGGTTGGCCAAATATCAGGGAACAGGCTAAATCAATGTTTAGTTGATTTCTGTTCCACCAGATGGCGCTCTGCCTTCTGTAAAGCACATGTGCTCCTGGTCAGGATATGCCATTTTTTATATTGATTTCAACACCTGATCTTTTTATCTTTTATTTTTTTATTTCGTTTTTTAATGTGCTAAGCGTATTTACGCAAGTTTGGCCTTAAATACCCATTTCTTGGTTTTTCAGGAAGCCATTGGGATCAAAAAATCTTTTTTGGTCTCAATGGTTCAGCCTACTCCACGCTGACGAGCGCCAAAAAGCGCGAAACGCGTTCGTGGATGGCTTTTCTTGATTTATCAAGAAATTGGGTTGGCCAAATATCAGGGAACAGGCTAAATCAATGTTTAGTTGATTTCTGTTCCACCAGATGGCGCTCTGCCTTCTGTAAAGCACATGTGCTCCTGGTCAGGATATGCCATTTTTTATATTGATTTCAACACCTGATCTTTTTATCTTTTATTTTTTTATTTCGTTTTTTAATGTGCTAAGCGTATTTACGCAAGTTTGGCCTTAAATACCCATTTCTTGGTTTTTCAGGAAGCCATTGGGATCAAAAAATCTTTTTTGGTCTCAATGGTTCAGCCTACTCCACGCTGACGAGCGCCAAAAAGCGCGAAACGCGTTCGTGGATGGCTTTTCTTGATTTATCAAGAAATTGGGTTGGCCAAATATCAGGGAACAGGCTAAATCAATGTTTAGTTGATTTCTGTTCCACCAGATGGCGCTCTGCCTTCTGTAAAGCACATGTGCTCCTGGTCAGGATATGCCATTTTTTATATTGATTTCAACACCTGATCTTTTTATCTTTTATTTTTTTATTTCGTTTTTTAATGTGCTAAGCGTATTTACGCAAGTTTGGCCTTAAATACCCATTTCTTGGTTTTTCAGGAAGCCATTGGGATCAAAAAATCTTTTTTGGTCTCAATGGTTCAGCCTACTCCACGCTGACGAGCGCCAAAAAGCGCGAAACGCGTTCGTGGATGGCTTTTCTTGATTTATCAAGAAATTGGGTTGGCCAAATATCAGGGAACAGGCTAAATCAATGTTTAGTTGATTTCTGTTCCACCAGATGGCGCTCTGCCTTCTGTAAAGCACATGTGCTCCTGGTCAGGATATGCCATTTTTTATATTGATTTCAACACCTGATCTTTTTATCTTTTATTTTTTTATTTCGTTTTTTAATGTGCTAAGCGTATTTACGCAAGTTTGGCCTTAAATACCCATTTCTTGGTTTTTCAGGAAGCCATTGGGATCAAAAAATCTTTTTTGGTCTCAATGGTTCAGCCTACTCCACGCTGACGAGCGCCAAAAAGCGCGAAACGCGTTCGTGGATGGCTTTTCTTGATTTATCAAGAAATTGGGTTGGCCAAATATCAGGGAACAGGCTAAATCAATGTTTAGTTGATTTCTGTTCCACCAGATGGCGCTCTGCCTTCTGTAAAGCACATGTGCTCCTGGTCAGGATATGCCATTTTTTATATTGATTTCAACACCTGATCTTTTTATCTTTTATTTTTTTATTTCGTTTTTTAATGTGCTAAGCGTATTTACGCAAGTTTGGCCTTAAATACCCATTTCTTGGTTTTTCAGGAAGCCATTGGGATCAAAAAATCTTTTTTGGTCTCAATGGTTCAGCCTACTCCACGCTGACGAGCGCCAAAAAGCGCGAAACGCGTTCGTGGATGGCTTTTCTTGATTTATCAATAAATTGGGTTGGCCAAATATCAGGGAACAGGCTAAATCAATGTTTAGTTGATTTCTGTTCCACCAGATGGCGCTCTGCCTTCTGTAAAGCACATGTGCTCCTGGTCAGGATATGCCATTTTTTATATTGATTTCAACACCTGATCTTTTTATCTTTTATTTTTTTATTTCGTTTTTTAATGTGCTAAGCGTATTTACGCAAGTTTGGCCTTAAATACCCATTTCTTGGTTTTTCAGGAAGCCATTGGGATCAAAAAATCTTTTTTGGTCTCAATGGTTCAGCCTACTCCACGCTGACGAGCGCCAAAAAGCGCGAAACGCGTTCGTGGATGGCTTTTCTTGATTTATCAAGAAATTGGGTTGGCCAAATATCAGGGAACAGGCTAAATCAATGTTTAGTTGATTTCTGTTCCACCAGATGGCGCTCTGCCTTCTGTAAAGCACATGTGCTCCTGGTCAGGATATGCCATTTTTTATATTGATTTCAACACCTGATCTTTTTATCTTTTATTTTTTTATTTCGTTTTTTAATGTGCTAAGCGTATTTACGCAAGTTTGGCCTTAAATACCCATTTCTTGGTTTTTCAGGAAGCCATTGGGATCAAAAAATCTTTTTTGGTCTCAATGGTTCAGCCTACTCCACGCTGACGAGCGCCAAAAAGCGCGAAACGCGTTCGTGGATGGCTTTTCTTGATTTATCAAGAAATTGGGTTGGCCAAATATCAGGGAACAGGCTAAATCAATGTTTAGTTGATTTCTGTTCCACCAGATGGCGCTCTGCCTTCTGTAAAGCACATGTGCTCCTGGTCAGGATATGCCATTTTTTATATTGATTTCAACACCTGATCTTTTTATCTTTTATTTTTTTATTTCGTTTTTTAATGTGCTAAGCGTATTTACGCAAGTTTGGCCTTAAATACCCATTTCTTGGTTTTTCAGGAAGCCATTGGGATCAAAAAATCTTTTTTGGTCTCAATGGTTCAGCCTACTCCACGCTGACGAGCGCCAAAAAGCGCGAAACGCGTTCGTGGATGGCTTTTCTTGATTTATCAAGAAATTGGGTTGGCCAAATATCAGGGAACAGGCTAAATCAATGTTTAGTTGATTTCTGTTCCACCAGATGGCGCTCTGCCTTCTGTAAAGCACATGTGCTCCTGGTCAGGATATGCCATTTTTTATATTGATTTCAACACCTGATCTTTTTATCTTTTATTTTTTTATTTCGTTTTTTAATGTGCTAAGCGTATTTACGCAAGTTTGGCCTTAAATACCCATTTCTTGGTTTTTCAGGAAGCCATTGGGATCAAAAAATCTTTTTTGGTCTCAATGGTTCAGCCTACTCCACGCTGACGAGCGCCAAAAAGCGCGAAACGCGTTCGTGGATGGCTTTTCTTGATTTATCAAGAAATTGGGTTGGCCAAATATCAGGGAACAGGCTAAATCAATGTTTAGTTGATTTCTGTTCCACCAGATGGCGCTCTGCCTTCTGTAAAGCACATGTGCTCCTGGTCAGGATATGCCATTTTTTATATTGATTTCAACACCTGATCTTTTTATCTTTTATTTTTTTATTTCGTTTTTTAATGTGCTAAGCGTATTTACGCAAGTTTGGCCTTAAATACCCATTTCTTGGTTTTTCAGGAAGCCATTGGGATCAAAAAATCTTTTTTGGTCTCAATGGTTCAGCCTACTCCACGCTGACGAGCGCCAAAAAGCGCGAAACGCGTTCGTGGATGGCTTTTCTTGATTTATCAAGAAATTGGGTTGGCCAAATATCAGGGAACAGGCTAAATCAATGTTTAGTTGATTTCTGTTCCACCAGATGGCGCTCTGCCTTCTGTAAAGCACATGTGCTCCTGGTCAGGATATGCCATTTTTTATATTGATTTCAACACCTGATCTTTTTATCTTTTATTTTTTTATTTCGTTTTTTAATGTGCTAAGCGTATTTACGCAAGTTTGGCCTTAAATACCCATTTCTTGGTTTTTCAGGAAGCCATTGGGATCAAAAAATCTTTTTTGGTCTCAATGGTTCAGCCTACTCCACGCTGACGAGCGCCAAAAAGCGCGAAACGCGTTCGTGGATGGCTTTTCTTGATTTATCAAGAAATTGGGTTGGCCAAATATCAGGGAACAGGCTAAATCAATGTTTAGTTGATTTCTGTTCCACCAGATGGCGCTCTGCCTTCTGTAAAGCACATGTGCTCCTGGTCAGGATATGCCATTTTTTATATATATATATATATGTTATATTAAGATATTATTTTAAATGTTATATTAAAATATTTTATTTAAAATTATGTTATATTAAAGTATTATTTTATTTAAAAATATGTTTCATAGATAAAAATACTGCTAAATCGACCGCCAGAGGTCACTCTTCCCATATAAAAACTCATTGTTGTTCTTCCCCGTTGGCCGACCCAAAACTTTGTAATTATGTAAATAATCTTTTCATTTTTTATTCTTACGCCTTAAGCCAGGCATTACTTTTATCAAATTATGTTATTCATATATATTACTCAGCTCAAATAAAGAAACCTATAATCTTCAATATTATTATTCTTTCAAGATTTTAGCCACGACTGCACCACCATACCATAATCCTCAACATGATCCAAAATATCAAGCAGAAACTCACTCAACTTTTTAATTCAAATATAATATTAGTCGACAGGATATCAGAAACTTGTGAACAAAAGAAAAATTTTCCAAATTCAAATATGCAAATATTCCAATCGAAAATAGCTTTCCCAATCAAAAATAGTTCATTTCAATCAAAAATAGCCCATTTCAACCAAAAATAACCTAATTTAAAAAGACATAGCCTTCTCCAAATAAACATAGCCTTCTCCACAAGCAAACATAGTCATCTCCACAATCAAACATAGCCTTCTCCACAAGCAAACATAGTCATCTCCACAATCAAACATAGCCTTCTCCACAAGCAAACATAGTCATCTCCACAATCAAACATAGCCATCTTCACAAGCAAGCATAGTCATCTCTACAAGCAAACATAGCCGTCACCATCTCAAGAATTTTCAAGCATCCTTCTCCCATCCGAGGTTGGATATCACCAGCCATCGCATCTTCCGCTCAACACCAGCCATCTCCCGAGAAGCCAACTCCAGCCGGGATCATCCAACCCAAGGTACTTTGTATCAAACATTTTGCGCAGTTTACCTTATTTTAACTTGTAATTTTCACCCATGCTTCTAGATAATTTTCAATCGCTTATTGCTTAAATTTACCCTTTTTGTCAAATTATTTTTGTGAATCAATTCTGCCATAGCTCTTTTTGCCATTTTAATTACATCACACCTTTTAATCCTTATTTTCCTTTGTATAATTAGTTACTATATATCCCACATTCCATATTACCTTTAAACATTTGCAATTAGGTTTAAACATTGTTCACCATATTTTCATAATTCTATATGTAAAACGGTCGGCCAAGAAAACAACAACAACAAATTAACATATTTCTCACATTCAATCTCTTAATTAAAAATTAGCTAAACCTTAATGTTTATCATATTATCATTTTTTTCTTTTTAAATATTTTCCAAATTCCCTATTGCTTATCATATGACCACAATACCCTATATCTTCACATTTCTATCTTATATTTAAAATTATCTAACTTTTGATATTTCCTTATTTAATCATATTTCTTAATACATTATTCTACAAATTTTCATTTTTACCCCCTTTGCTTATTTCCTGTGTAAACATCTGAAAGCGTGCCTAACAAATATGTGAATTTAGCGATACCAACTATGTAAATTTTTACCTCTTATTATCCACCTAGATTTTTTTTTTTTTCAAATGATCATTCTTTATTCTTACCATTAATTTTTCTTAACATGTTCATTCCTTGTTTTCACATTTGCCTTTTATACATTAACTTTATCCACTGTTTATTGCTTTTCACAAATGCCTTTTTTTTTCTTTTAATCATCCAATGTTTCCACCTATCCTTTACCAATGTAACTATTTTATTTTCAATACTATCATATTTAAATTTTCATTTATGTACGTTTGTAAATATCATGCATTTTTCTTATTTTTAATAATGTCATTTTTCCCAATCTATTAGCTCACAACAAGCCAATATGATCAAGGAATATCACCCTTTTATTTCTCACTTTTTTAATAATCATGCATTTTATTTTCCTTACTCATTCTTATGTGTCATTTTCTCAATTATTTTTCAATCTAATAGCTCACAACAAGCCAATACGATGATGGAAAACCAATTTATTTTTTCTCTTGACCACATTTTCACTCTTCACCACTATTTTTTTAAATCATTATTCACAATCATCACATTGTACTTTCCTGTCTATTGGTTGCCATACAAAAACCAATATGATAAGTGAATATCATCTCTTATGTTATTTTCTTTTAATCATTTTATCTTTTTTTAACAATATTTTTTTTATCACTTTTCTCTGAATGAACCCATATTATTTTCTTCACAGGGGGGAATTGTTATATTAAGATATTATTTGAAATGTTATATTAAAATATTTTATTTAAAATTATGTTATATTAAAGTATTATTTTATTTAAAAATATATTTCATAGATAAAAATACTGCTAAATCGACCGCCAGAGGTCACTCTTCCCATATAAAAACTCATTGTTGTTCTTCCCCGTTGGCCGACCCAAAACTTTGTAATTATGTAAATAATCTTTTCATTTTTTATTCTTACGCCTTAAGCCAGGCATTACTTTTATCAAATTATGTTATTCATATATATTACTCAGCTCAAATAAAGAAATCTATGATCTTCAATATTATTATTCTTTCAAGATTTTAGCCACGACTGCACCACCATACCATAATCCTCAACATGATCCAAAATTCAAACAGAAATAATATCTTTTTTTTTATTATTTTAAATATAATATATATAGCCGTGCGGCCACGCGTCGCGCGAGCTCCTCGTACTTCGTCTTTCATTTGGCTGACCGCCCTTTTTGCTTTACCGAATCCATATCATCTGAATCGCCTTAAGACAGGCTTCATTTAGAATCATCTTTTGGGTTTTTTCGCCCAGTTTGAAATTTTTTGTTTATTTTATTTTTCATAAGTTTGCAAAGTTACAAGTTGTAACTTTGCCTCATTGTCATGGCAACGGCCGAGTCGGTCGTTGCGTCATCACCTCCAGTAAGCTCATTGGACGCTCACTCATTATCGTTACCATCATCATCATCACAAGCTGTGAAAACTAAATCTGCATACACCAAACCAAACGAAAAACAATCTGAAAATCTGCATTTCCAGAGGATGCAAATTACCTCTGAAGAAAGAAAAAATATTCAGGAAAAGAGGAAGGTAACCTTTGAAAAAAGGAGTAAGAACATCAAGTCGACGATTCAGTTTGAACCTCTCCCAGACGCCACGGCGGAAGACCACCTGTTGGGAATTGCAGCCGTTATCGGCTTCGACAGCATCCACTCGGTGGGGAAAATAAATGGCCAGGCCATTGTGTCGGTGGCCAATAATGACCAGGCAGAAAGACTGATTAACGAAGGCTTTAAAGTTAAAGAGAGGACGGTGTTCCCAACACCTCTCTTCAGAACAGCCAAAAAGTACATCCTCTCCGGAGTTTTGGCCTTCATTCAAGACCAAGACATAAAGAAGGCTCTCGAGCCCTATGGCCATTTGTTAAGTGTCCGACCTCTCCCCTTCCCAACTGAAAACCCTCTGCTGAAGCACCTCTCCTCACTAAGGAGGGAAATTCTCTTCAAGTGTAACGAAAAAACAGCAATGCCGGCCATAATCACCATCCCATATATGGAAAACCTGTTTAAAATATTTATCGGAGAGGATGTAATCTGCAACAGGTGCCGGCGTCATGGACACATAAGAAGCAAATGTCCCTTTGACCCCGCGATTGGAGCAAGAGTCACTAAGACCTTCGCAGAAGCCCTGAACCAGGTGGTCCCTCCCCCTATGCATGAGCCAACTGATGACGGGGAAACGGAGCAAGAAACGACTCCCGAAAAGGCGAAAGGCATCAAGAGAAGCCTGAGGGAATCCTCGGACGAGGAAACTGTTCAAACAAACGCTTCAGAACCTGGCAAAAGACCGAAACCCATCCAGCAGGATGAGGAACCTATGGCCGAAACTGGCGAGCCCCAAGAAAGCCTAAACAACCGTGTAGGGAATATCTTGGCTGAGCTGCCTTGTGAGGAATCTTTAAAAATAAAAAGGGCTACGGCCGGAGGGGACGATGACGCCATGTCGACACGCTCTTCTGTGTCCGTCGCATCATCACAGTTGTTGGAGGTGGACTCGGAATACGACACTGAATCAGAACTGGAAATTGAAAAAATTGTTAGTACAATATTTAAGGGAGCAGGAGTCTCAAGGAGAAAAAAAGTTGAACGGCGGCTCCAGATGCACCCAAACCTACAAGCAGATATGATGGACCTATATAAGAGGTTGAAAAAGCGGCATAAGAATATTGACTCTCTGAAGAGCGATGAGAGGAGAAAGCTAAGAGATAAACTTGACAAAACGAAACGTATACTGAACGTTCTCGACGAAATTTGTGCCTAATGTTGAATCTCTTGTCATTGCCCTCTTTGCTACTATCGTCCTACGTTTGATTCTTATGTCTATGTTGAATTTTGGTCTCTTTACTTACCTCTGCTTAGCATAACTGAATTCTTAATCTTTTACTTACCCAAGCTTAGCATATTCGAATCTTATTTTTATTACTATTATTCTGTATTTATATTTTTCTTTTATCTCTTTTATTATTTTAATTAGTTTTGTTAATCTTTTACATTTCTTATTTACTTTTACCTGCATTTATTCTCACTTCTCATTTTATTTTATCTATTCTTTTCCTTTTTGTCTTCTTTCTTCATACATTTAAATATTGAGAAGATGGACTCTCTTGAGCCACCCTCCGCCGAAAACAACGATAGAAAAGATCCTATCAAGATTCTAACTTTGAATGCCTGTGGCATCGCAAACAAAGAGAGATATATTTACCTGAATGAATGGATGACGAAGATGAACGCCGACGCAATCGCGCTGCAAGAAACGAACGTTGAATCTTTTGACATGATGTATGAAAAGAAGAATTATGAAATCTACGTAAACAAGGCCAACAATAGGGGCAGCGGTCAACTTTTAATCCTGAAACGAATCATCTTATGCGCAAACTTCGCTATCTTAAAACCGGGAAAAATCTGTGCCATTGAGACGATCTACAACGGGAACTTCCTTTTACTCATCAACGTACATCTTTCGCACACGTTTGACGACATAAAAACCGACCTTACGCTGATTGAACGTTATATCTTAGACTACCCAAGCAACACCAGGAAAGTGATCCTCGGAGATTTTAACATCAACTACAGGCCCGGAAAAACAGAAGCGACGACCAAACTACACGCGATGAGAGAGTTCATGAGGAAACACTCGTTAATCGATGTCTATCATTTACTGCACCCCAACGAATACGGACCCACACACGTTACTTTGAAAAACAATGCACAAGTTCGCACTCGAATCGACTATACTTTATGCACTACAAATTTTATCGGAGAATTCGAGGATTGCGACGTTCGACCATACCCACCATCCGACCACGATGCTATCGTCTCTACCTTGCGCGAAGCCGCCCACGAATATAGGAATCCCGCATTTATCGATAGGCGAATCTTCTCCTTACACTTTTTCGACACGATTTTTAATTTCGAACATAACCTTTTTAATTCGAATTTTTCTGACCTTGGAGATTATGCTAAACTACATAGCCTGAAAACTCTAATCCGAGACATCGCGAAGACATGTCAACGCTACCGGACACCATGCATTCCACGGCGGAGACCTGCCATTACATCGATATACAACGAAAACGGAATCCTATTGCACGGAACCCAAAACATCATGAACTACGTTTACACCTTCTACCGCAACAAATGCATGCAAATCTTGAGTCCTCGCACCCAAGACATCATTGACTTCATCGAGAAAATACCACCTAAAGACGTCGGCTTCGATGCAAGCGATGAAAACTTTATCTCGAGGGAAGACATTGTCACAGCTATCAAAGACATTCCAAACGGGAAAATGGCGGGCGATGATGAGGTCCCCGGAGAATTCTACAAAAAATACTCGGACACGATCACGGAACCCCTATACAAAGTCTTTACTCGTGCCCAGGAAGAAAACGCCCTCCCATTCTACTTGCGTCAAGGCAGAATGATGCTTCTCCCGAAAATACCACGACCAACAACAATCTGCGACTGGCGCCCAATCACGTCCATGAACGCGGACTACAAGATCCTTTCGAAGGCCTTACTCAACAAAATCAAGCCCCACGCCTCTAAGTTAATTCCGGTTGAACAGAAATACGCAGTCCCAGGGAGGTCGATCTACGATATCATCCCCGACATCGAAAAACGAATCTTTAACGCCAACCTTCTGGATACGCCTCTCGCTCTCGACTTAGAAAAAGCTTTCGACTCCGTAGACCGTCATTATATTCTAGCGATTTTAAAAAGAATGAGACTCCCCGACGTTTTTATACGATGGATACAAATAATATTTCGAGACAACGAGATAAGAATTGAAATAAATAACGAAACCTCGCCGTTCTTGAAGGTCTCTACGGGAGTCAGGCAGGGCTGCGGACTTTCTGCGCTTCTCTTCTCTATCGCGACAACGGCACTTATTTACGACCTCAAGGAATCTTTACACCCTTCGACGACAATCTACGCTTACGCCGACGACTTTATATTTCTTATAAAAGAAGACCGCGACTTTACGACAATTCGCGAATGCTTCGCGCGTTTTGAAAGCGTTTCCAAAATAAAAGTCAACTATGGAAAGAGTACGGGACTGTGGTGCGGGAGCTGGAAAGGGAGGACAGACGCACCTAGCGACATCAAGATGAGGAATGACTGTATCAACCTGCTTGGACTGACCCTGGAGAACAGCAGAACACCTTTTAAACTTCAAACTGACGAGCTTCGATCGAACTTTCAACAATATCTCTCCATCGCGAAGCAAAAAATACTACCCTTGCCTTTAACATCAAAAGTCCGTTACCTAAACGAATATTTTATTCCTAAATTTACATACATCCTCAACTCCGTTCTACCTCACGATCTAATACTCAACGAACTACAATCAGAAATGGACGACGCCCTCTACCTATCCAAGACATGGACGAATTACACAATCAATTGCCTGCCCGTCCCTAATGGAGGCCTTGGACTGCTACACCTACCTACGCAACGCGACTTATTTACCATCAAGAGGATACAGAAACACGTGAACGGATATACGAACGAAAATGGCTTTCTATTCGAAAATAAAAACACGACTAATTACCAGAATTTATTTAATTACGACCTATACCACATATCGTCGCCGCGAAACAAAGAAATCTTACAGAGCTTAAATAAAATTGCGCCTTCGTTCGAAATCGACTTTACAAAATTGTCACGTAAAGACTTCCTCCACCTCGTCCTTCTCAAATGTCGCTTTCTACAAGATCTTAGAATGCAGAATCCCGCCGTTTTTAGTGTTCGGAATCTTAAAAGTTTTAAAGACCTCGTTAACGACGACGGCTCTTTTCGCCCTATTGACTGCCTTTTTTCACACGCCACGAGAAACGTTATTATGGACTTCGCGAATCTTACGACCCTGTACGACAAACTCAAGGAGACGAAATTTTTAACCCGCGACAACAATTCCTGCGTTTACCTTCCCATCGTAGCAAGGGCAACAAAACGACCCTTCTCAGGGGTAAAGAGCGCGTATTTGAGAACCTTGATAACGAACACCTATCTTGATGCCAATGGCGCAAATACTAAGGCAGAAAGGTGGCTGCTCGAGTATACACCATCCTGGCACCGCGAAACCAATATCCGCGACGATATCGCATGGCGACTCGTGATTCGTGCCCTCCCCTACCCTCGACGCTTTGGAAAGACTGCCTGTCCAACATGCCACGGACCGCCAGACGTTGAACACCGATATTTAACCTGCGACTCCATTCAGCCTATTCTGAACGACGCCATCTCCAAATGCCGCGATATACACAACGACTTCGTCTTTGACCGCGGGAAATACATAATGAACCGAGAGCCCGAAACCGTCAGGAACATCCTCAACGCCGCCAAACATGACATCTATAAATACTACCTACATTTTGATTTTCCTTAACTATTGCTATCCCCTCCCCCACTAACACGTCTCCCTGTAATCTCGATTTTTAAATAAAGTACCGTTTTTTTTTTTTTTTTGTTGTTATATATATATATATATGTTTGAAAATTGAGCAATCCATATATTCATTATTTAAAAACGCTTATTTTGAATCATATTTTATTTTCAAATATTCCGTAAGGCAACTCGCCAAACCCTCTTCGGGGAACAAGAATGTTTTGGGATGCGCTCGCGTATCTATTTACGAGTATGTACAACTGCTGTAAAATTCAAAATATCTAAAACCTACAATTATAATATGAAATATAATTATAAAAAATTGAACCTCATTTACAGAATCCCATGCCGATCATGCCCAGCAACATACATAGGTGAGACAGATGACACTCTAGAAGAAAGAACCAATCAACACCGGACAGCCCTTCAAAACTATAGCCCTCTTTCCCTCTTAGTAGACCACGCACTGAAACAGGACCACATACCAAATTTTGACTCAACTGAAATAGTATGTCAAAATATCAAGGACAAACATTCAAGACTTTTTCTAGAAAGCTGGACCTCAACAGAAGATAAAAACAGTATCAACCGAAAAATAGACATCCCTCAAATATACTTACAATTTAAAACCATATAGCCCACTATATATAAATAACAATTCACTGATATCCAATTTTTAGGTTTTAAATTTATATATTTATTTGTTCTTTATATACATATTAATATTTTTAGTATTCATTATATATATATTTTAAATTTTATATTTTATATTATTATATTGTAGGTTTTAGATATTTTAAATTTCACAGCAGTTGTACATACTCGTGAATTGATACGCGAGCATCTCAAAACAATCTTGTTCCCCCGAAGCAGTTTGGCCTGTTGGCATACGAAATATTGGAAAAATAAAATATATGATCCAAAATGAAAATTTTAAATAATATATATATATAGAGTTAAACCTGTCTATAGCGCCCCCTCTAAACAGCGCCTTTCTCTCTATAGCGCCCGATTTTAAATACGTAGTATGATGAAATTTACATTAAAAGTGACCTGTCTATAGAACCCCCTCTCTATAGCATCCTATTTTGGTAAGTCCCAAGAGGGGGCGCTATAGACAGGTTTAACTGTATATATAAAAGGTTGAATAGGTAGATCTGATAGTAAATGGGTGAGGATTTGTGATCTATAGGAGGGAATTGAGGTTAAGATAGAGAACAACTGAATAATGGTTGTTAGATAATCTCTAAGTTGGATTATATAAGTGGTCCTGCCCAATGTATCCCTCTAACAGAGTATTCTTACAGGAGTGCTGTGAGTTTCAAGCTTTAGTTGAGGGAGCACATATGACAATGACAATTAAAAATAGTTTATTGACATCTAGTCAATGGTCAAGAGAGAGTTTACAGAGTTTAAAATAGTAGAGAAAATATATACACCAGACGAGGCCTTCACAGAAGGGACGTCTGGATTTCATCAGGAGCTTAAAGCCGCCTTGAGTTCGGACAGGCCGTTGCGAGTTATGGAATCCATGTCCCCAGCATGCTCGATGACAGTGGTGAGGAATTTGCCAAGAATAATCTTGTGTTTAGGTAAGGTAACCGCGAGGAAACTCTCCCAAAGATGGGGGTACAGGACCGCATACGCGACATCATTAATGGTCGTCCCTCGGTTATATAGGGGCCTAAGGATAGTTTCATCGTTCAGCTGTTCGATTATGCCCATTAACTGATTCTCGCGTTCCATTTCCTGAACGTCAAAGGTCATCGGAGCAGGTAGTGGAGGCGGAGGGTCTACTACGGCTGGAGTTGACTCCTCCTCATGGGGAGTAGGCGGTGCTGGTTCAGTAGATTGAGGCGTAGTGGAGCGACAGGGCGAATTTTGGACTGTGAGACCATCACCTGGCACCTCCAGAGATGGAGCAGGGAGCGCTGGTGCAGGAGGCGGCACCTTCACAGATGAAGCTGGGGGCGCGGGTGCTAGCTGTCTGGGCAGCTGAGGCGCGGTCGGTGATGTGACATCGGTGGAGAAGGGTGGTGAAGCTTGCCTGGGG
This sequence comes from Cordylochernes scorpioides, assembly GCA_030710605.1. Taxonomy (NCBI): domain Eukaryota; kingdom Metazoa; phylum Arthropoda; class Arachnida; order Pseudoscorpiones; family Chernetidae; genus Cordylochernes; species Cordylochernes scorpioides. The sequence goes on from CP092880.1 coordinate 25,410,014, forward strand.
CCGGTGGACTGCCTAGAAAGCATGGGGCAGTTGGCTCTGCGAAGGCCTTGGTTGTGGCATTTGGAGCACCTGATCCCGAAGGTCAGGAACGCCGGCCAGGTGTCGCCTTTGGTTTTTATATCGAGGAGGGTAGGAAGCCTCTCAAGTTTCATGCCGTCGTGGAGGAGGATATAAGCCTCACGGTAGCCGTCAGTGTAGCCGTGTTCGCCAGCCTTGAGTTGTTTGGGGGCGATGGAAGTGACACGCCCATAGGGCGAAAGGGCGTCGATGACGACGGCATCCTCCACGTAGAAGGGGAGGTTTCCAATGGTTATCTTCACTGAACTTTTACGGAAGGGGAAGGTCCTGAGGATTACGCCTTCGATTTCAAGGCCCTCCTCGATAAGGCGTTCCGCTAGGTTCTTGCTGGCCAGACCCACCAGGACATGACCATTCATACTAGTGAGCTGGATTATGTGCCTGGCCCCTCTGACCACTCTATCGATCGCCTTAAGGTAAGGATAAGGCGCGAATTCAGGGCAGTGCTCTATGTAGACGCACTGCTCCTGTGTAGAGGACGCCTACCGCGCCCTGGCTCCCGCGATTTGTGTCCTCGTGGACTTCACCTCCCGCACGCGCGGTGTCCATGCTGCCGACGATCGCTGTCGCCGAGTAGTGATTCTGGCACTGTTGGAATGTGCGGCCGTGAGGCCCGATGCTCCGAAGTCGCGGCGTCTTTTCTTGCTCTGTACGACGGTGTAGCCGCCCCCCAATTTCAGAATCTTCATGATCCGGTAGGTCTCCCCAGTTCTTATGAACATTTACAGCGCCAATTGAAGGCGTCTTAGTCGCGAAGTCGTGCGACGTGGCAAAATTTGCAGGGTTACCGTCAGTAGGCGAATTTAAATTGTTAGCAGTTTCCTGCATTTCAATTTAAAATTTGTTCTGAGAATTGATTTTCGCAGATAACTCTGCAACAGTTGAAGGCTCACCTTTCAGGTACATGATCAGCTTTCAAAGGGCTATCAGCCCGTACCAAATTCGGCACATCAGCCAACAGTTATCCACCCGCCAGGGCGGAAACCCATATTATAAATCAGTTAATTAGGGTTAACAAAATATTTGAAGAGGCAAAGAAAACAATAGGCTCGATCAAAGTGCGGCCGCGCGCGGGAGCACATATGTGTGTAGCACATAAGTAAGCTGGCCATACACGTTTCTGATCTTTTTTTGGTAGAACCTGACATCCCTGCCATGTTCATTTATTTAAACTAACACGGATATGAAATATTGAAATAATTATCACAATCATTGTGGCTTTATTATAATGAATTGTTTATTTTAAAAGGAAAATATTTATATATATATATTGAAAATAGAGCAATCCATATTTAATTCATTAGATAATAAAAGGCATATATTGGATTTTATAAAATATTTATTTTGCCAATATTTCGGCTGGCTGAACGCCAACCTTTATCGAGGCATTACATTTTTGTATACACAAACTCAGCGCCGTATAGTGTTATAATATCACAGTTGAAATCAATTAAAATGCAGAGTAGGTGGGAGAAATTTGTGCATGAAAAAAAAATATTATAAAAAATGCAATCAAAAATGTAAAATATTTTAAAATATAAAAGGAAAAAGTTCTATCTTATATTTAAAAAATTGTAAAAAGTATTTAAAAATAATTCATTAATAACTCATAAAGAGATAAATGTAAAAATATATGTATATATTAAAACATTTGAAAATAAATTTAAAATGATTTAAATAATAAATTGTAAGAACTCCTTATAAAAAGTTTTTTAAAATGTGGGTATTTAAAAAATTCATTTCAAAATTTAGGAGATCGATTTATAAATAAGTAAAAAATATTTTATAAAAATGCATTAAAATGGAAGTTAAAACAATTTAGGATGAATAAATGAGAAAATAAATTAAAAAATGGAAACTAAAAAGTTTAAATTATTGCATGTAAAAAGTTATATATTTAATGTATCAATACTTTTGCGTTTTGAAGCGATAAATGTAAAAATAATTAAACAAGTGGTATGTATTAATTACAGGTAATTACTAATGTGTGAAAATATAATTTAAGAAATCGCGGGTATTACAACAAAATATAAAGTGCTATAAAAAGCAAAAAAATAAAAAAGCAAATTATGAAATTTAAAAAACGGCACCTCTCCCTTTAAAATAGTACATAATAAGTCAATTAAAAAATAAAAATTAACTAATTGAAATTAAAATAATTAGACAAAAAAATTAAGAAGATCTAAATGGTGTGTAGATGTCTGATAAATCAATTTTCCTATTTATGCTTTCTTTGTCTTCTACAGAGGCCCAGCTTTCTAAGAACAATCGGCAGTGTTTTTCTTTAATGTTATGGTATAAAATGGCTGTAATTTCGAAATCCGGAGTGTGGTTGTTTTTTAGTGCATGATCAACAAGGAGAGATAGTTGGTTGTAATTCCTTAGTCCTGATTTGTGTTGATTTATACGATCTTTGAGTGGTTTGCTGGTTTCCCCTATATAATTAGCTTGGCAATTGTTACAAGGTATTTTGTAAATTACGTTGATTTTGTTTTCCATTTTGTTAATTTGCTTAGTGTCTGGATTGCGTAGGGCCTTTTTTTCATCTTTAAATTTAAAAAAGGACCTACGCCATCCAGACACTAAGCAAATTAACAAAATGGAAAATAAAATCAACGTAATTTACAAAATACCTTGTAACAATTGCCAAGCTAATTATATAGGGGAAACCAGCAAACCACTCAAAGATCGTATAAATCAACACAAATCAGGACTAAGGAATTACAACCAACTATCTCTCCTTGTTGATCATGCACTAAAAAACAACCACACTCCGGATTTCGAAAATACAGCCATTTTATACCATAACATTAAAGAAAAACACTGCCGATTGTTCTTAGAAAGCTGGGCCTCTGTAGAAGACAAAGAAAGCATAAATAGGAAAATTGATTTACCAGACATCTACACACCATTTAGATCTTCTTAATTTTTTTGTCTAATTATTTTAATTTCAATTAGTTAATTTTTTTATTTTTTAATTGACTTATTATGTACTATTTTAAAGGGAGAGGTGCCGTTTTTTAAATTTCATAATTTGCTTTTTTATTTTTTTGCTTTTTATAGCACTTTATATTTTGTTGTAATACCCGCGATTTCTTAAATTATATTTTCACACATTAGTAATTACCTGTAATTAATACATACCACTTGTTTAATTATTTTTACATTTATCGCTTCAAAACGCAAAAGTATTGATACATTAAATATATAACTTTTTACATGCAATAATTTAAACTTTTTAGTTTCCATTTTTTAATTTATTTTCTCATTTATTCATCCTAAATTGTTTTAACTTCCATTTTAATGCATTTTTATAAAATATTTTTTACTTATTTATAAATCGATCTCCTAAATTTTGAAATGAATTTTTTAAATACCCACATTTTTAAAAACTTTTTATAAGGGGTTCTTACAGTTTATTATTTAAATCATTTTAAATTTATTTTCAAATGTTTTAATATATACATATATTTTTACATTTATCTCTTTATGAGTTACTAGCGGATGTGCCCGGCTTCGCTCGGGTTTTACCCGAGTGAATGTTTGTCTAACGAACATTTGTTAAAACAATTATCTTTAAACTTATAAAACGTACTCGGCTTCGCCCGGGTTTTACCCGAGTAAAGGTTTGTCTAGCGAACATTTGTTAAAACAATTCTCTAAAAACTTATTAAAAAATAAAAAAGATATATTTTGATAATTTGAAACTCGTAAATTTGAATCTCTCGATAAATTGAACATTTTTTCCCGGTCCCTGTGTGCCTTGTCATCCTGAATTTTGTCTTTCCTAATTTTCTACATTAGAAAATCATAGTTTTATCTAGTGAACATTTTTTCCCGGTCCCTTGAGAAATACTCGATAAGTTGAATAAAATCAATATTAATTGGTTCCCTCGGTTATTGGAAGTTAAAGGAATAGTATCTTCGCCTCGGAATTGTATCATTATTCTTGTCGCAAATAAATTGCCGTGTCATCCTGAGATAATCTTACTTTTGATAAATAATATTTAAGATAACAAACTTAGTGATAAGAAAACTTGTTATCATCGTCACAATGGGGGCGCTGCTTGCGAGTTAAATCTATAAATCTGCAAATAACTCTAAGGATATTCAAGATATTCATGAAATTATTTTTCAAAAAACCTTCCCGGTGATATACCTAATAATATCCCAAAATTTCACGGCGATTGGATGTATGGTTTTTGAATCTATAGAGTACAGACAGACAGACAGACATTCAATTTTATATATATAAGATAATATAAATGAGTTTTAAAAATTGTAAAAAAAAAAATGCATCGGCCGGGAATCGAACCCGGGCCGCCCGCGTGGCAGGCGAGCATTCTACCACTGAACACCGATGCTTAAAAAAATGGCCATATTTAGGTATTCATTCCATTCCGGATTAGTCCGCGTAAAAAAAGTTCTTCAAATGAAAAAAAGAAATAGCCAAAAATACTAATCAAAATGCAGCTGAAAATTTTCCTCAGGTTTATAAAAAGCGACATGCAATATTTGGTACCAATTGGTTCAGTAGTTTTTGAGTTTATCGCGAAACAGACAGACAGACAGAAATTGACTTTTATATATATATAGAGAGATTTACTCTTCATTGTTGGCTTTTTATCTTACATTCATTCTTCATTGTTGGCTTTTTATATTACATTCACTCTTCATTGTTGGCTTTTTATCTTACATTCACTCTGTTGGCTTTTTATATTACATTTACTCTTCATTGTTGGCTTTTTATCTTACATTCACTCTTCATTGTTGGCTTTTTATATTATATTTACTCTTCATTGTTGGCTTTTTATCTTACATTCATTCTTCATTGCTGGCTTTTTATATTACATTTACTCTTCATTGTTGGCTTTTTATCTTACATTCACTCTTCATTGTTGGCTTTTTATCTTACATTCATTCTTCATTGTTGGCTTTTTATCTTACACTCACTCTCCATTGTTGGCTTTTTTTCTTACATTCATTCTTCATTGTTGGCTTTTTATATTACATTCACTCTTCATTGTTGGCTTTTTATCTTACATTCACTCTGTTGGCTTTTTATATTACATTTACTCTTCATTGTTGGCTTTTTATCTTACATTCACTCTTCATTGTTGGCTTTTTATATTATATTTACTCTTCATTGTTGGCTTTTTATCTTACATTCACTCTGTTGGCTTTTTATATTACATTTACTCTTCATTGTTGGCTTTTTATCTTACATTCACTCTTCATTGTTGGCTTTTTATATTATATTTACTCTTCATTGTTGGCTTTTTATCTTACATTCATTCTTCATTGCTGGCTTTTTATATTACATTTACTCTTCATTGTTGGCTTTTTATCTTACATTCACTCTTCATTGTTGGCTTTTTATCTTACATTCATTCTTCATTGTTGGCTTTTTATCTTACACTCACTCTCCATTGTTGGCTTTTTTTCTTACATTCATTCTTCATTGTTGGCTTTTTATATTACATTCACTCTTCATTGTTGGCTTTTTATCTTACATTCACTCTGTTGGCTTTTTATATTACATTTACTCTTCATTGTTGGCTTTTTATCTTACATTCACTCTTCATTGTTGGCTTTTTATATTATATTTACTCTTCATTGTTGGCTTTTTATCTTACATTCATTCTTCATTGTTGGCTTTTTATATTATATTTACTCTTCATTGTTGGCTTTTTATCTTACATTCATTCTTCATTGTTGGCTTTTTATATTACATTTACTATTCATTGTTGGCTTTTTATCTTACATTCACTCTTCATTGTTGGCTTTTTATCTTACATTCATTCTTCATTTCTACTAGTAAACTCCGTATAATTGATACAATTGTACAACGAATCACAAGTTTTACGAAGGAGCTTCTTTATTTTATTAATAAAGAAGCTCCTTCGTAAAACTTGTGATTCGTTGTACAATTCATTCTTCATTGTTGGCTTTTTATCTTACACTCACTCTCCATTGTTGGCTTTTTATCTTACATTCATTCTTCATTGTTGGCTTTTTATATTACATTCACTCTTCATTGTTGGCTTTTTATATCATATAGAAAATCATAGTTTTATCTAGTGAACATTTTTTCCCGTGTCACATTGCCGTGTCATCCTGAGATAATCTTACTTTTGATAAATAATATTTAAGATAACAAACTTAGTGATAAGAAAACTTGTTAACATCGTCACAATGGGGGCGCTGCTTGCGAGTTAAATCTACAAATCTGCAAGTAACTCTAAGGATATTCAAGATATTCATGAAATTATTTTTCAAAAGCCTTCCCGGTGATATACCTAATAATATCCCAAAATTTCACGGCGATTGGATGTATGGTTTTTGAATCTATAGAGTACAAACAAACAAACAGACAGACATTCAATTTTATATATATAGATTAATTAATGAATTATTTTAAAATACTTTTTACAATTTTTTAAATATAAGATAGAACTTTTTCCTTTTATATTTTAAGATATTTTACATTTTTGATTGCATTTTTTATAATATTTTTTTTTCATGCACAAATTTCTCCCACCTACTCTGTATTTTAATTGATTTCAACTGTGATATTATTACACTATGCGGCGCTGAGTTTGTGTATACAAAAATGTAATGCCTCGATAAAGGTTGGCGTTCAGCCAGCCGAAATATTGGCAAAATTAATATTTTATAAAATCCAATATATGCCTTTTATTATCTAATATATATTGTAGCGTAGAAATCAAGCCTTGAAATATCCTAAGGTGTAAAAGTATTTATTGATGACGTCACAGCGACGAGTCGGCAATTATTAACAGGTCAGCCCCACTCTATTTACAGCTAGAGAATCTTAAGCAAGCAAGCAAAGAAATATTTTAAAGATGATTTCACAAATACAGATTAATATATATTTTTTTAATCTGTTGAATATATTTTCATTGAATAATATTAAATTAAATAATAAAATATTTCTTCGCAACATAGCCTCCTCCTATAAAGAGCATCGACCCGATGCTCAGCAGGAGACTTACGTCGTCAGTCTTAAGAACTAGTACTATGGCCAGGGATATTTCAGTTGAGATATCTTCTTCATGAGGACTTGGTAGGTCTATGTTTACGTCAAGGTAGCTTTTTCTCAATTCTACTGTGGTCGGTAAGGGGGGATTTTATAACTTTGCGGCCTCACCTCCAATGTGGTCAATCATCTAGTTTTAATGGCGAGGCATCCAGCTAGATCTTCTAGCAGGTGAGAAATTTTGGCTGTTTCGGCCGGTATATGGGGTAGGGCTTCGGTAGCGACTGAAATATTTCCTCGATGATTCATCGTTAGGTTCCTGAGATTCGGTTTGAGAGTTGTAGAATTCCTTTGCGTCTTGCTTTCTTCGGAAATATTCATTTCTCCTCTCCTCATTGTGTCTCTTCCTGTCGCGGCAATAGCGGACGACGTGACCTGGGCGTCCGCAGTAGAAACAGATTGGCTTTCCCTCAGTTGTCCGCCATTCATTGGTGTCACATCTTCTTCCTTGCTTTCGGTAATGATGTTCAGGATGCGGTCGTATCGTTTGGGCCTCGTATCTAGTATTTGGTTCCGGCCTGGTTGCTTGAGGGGGACTTATTGTAGGTTTTGATTTAGGTGCCAAGGTCTTTACAATCGCTTCCCTCACTAAATCTTCAATGACAGCGATTTTAGGCTCCTCTTGAGGAGAGTCCAATGCTTGCTGTATCTCTTCACGAACAATTTTTCGGATCAGCGATGACAGATCTTCTCCGTCATCCTGGTCACAGAGAGAGGCTACATTTGGTAGACGCTCGTACTTGGTGGGGGTAACTCGCCTACAACGGAGCTCTTCGACACGGCGACATTCTGTAATGAATTGCTCGGTGCTCTGTACATCCCTCGGTAGGAGTGCTTGATAAAGCTCCTCAGCTATCCCCTTCATGAGGTGCGAGATTTTATCTTCCTCGCTCATTTGAAGATCAGCCTCTTTGCACAAGCACAGGACATCCTGGATGTAAAATTCGGTACTTTCACCTTTTAATTGTGCCCGTGTTTTAAGTTTCTTCTCCGCTTGCAATTTTGAATTTTCTTTTTTTCCGAACACATTCTCTAATTGAGATGTGAATTCCTTCCAAGTCTGGATGCTTTCTTCGTTGTTCTCAAACCATTTGAGAGCAGTTCCAGACAGATAAAAATAAACTTTAGTAAGACAAAGGGTTTCGTCACAATGGTTGTACTTTGCCACACGTGCATACCCTTTTAACCATTTTTGGAGATCTTCACCATCCTCCCCGGAGAAAATGGAAGGGTTCCTTGGCAGATGTTGAACAACGTAGTTGCTTACCTGGGTACCTGCTTCCGTCTTTACATTCATAGAAGTTTCGTCTGATTCAACAGAATCAATTTTTCTTTTATTTCTTAATGGGTATCGGTCCAGCTTCTCCACCAGTTGTAGCGTAGAAATCAAGCCTTGAAATATCCTAAGGTGTAAAAGTATTTATTGATGACGTCACAGCGACGAATCGGCAATTATTAACAGGTCAGCCCCACTCTATTTACAGCTAGAGAATCTTAAGCAAGCAAGCAAAGAAATATTTTAAAGATGATTTCACAAATACAGATTAATATATATTTTTTTAATCTGTTGAATATATTTTCATTGAATAATATTAAATTAAATAATAAAATATTTCTTCGCCACAATATATATACAGGGTGATCCAAAAGTCCCGCACAACTTTAAAAATTAATAACTCCGCGAATATTTGCGCTAGAGCAATGCGGTAAACACCATTGTGTTCAGGATGCAATGGGATTTTTTATGGCAAATAATGAAAAATTCGAAATTGATTTTAGTTACAATTTTATTCGCCAGATGGCGCTCTACCAGAATCAGAGATTCAGCGGCCAAATTGTTTGATAAATTGAAAAATATAACTGATCAGTACGTATTTTTCCTTTTTGAATACCAGGAAAGAACCCTAATAATTTCAAATAACAAATTAATAAAACACCACTTCGCCAAAAGTATGAAGAATTGGTTAACGATTTTCAAATACAATCAGAGATATGTAAAATAGGTAAATGCAAATTTAAACGTGTAGCAAAAAGAAATTTGATATTTTAGATACTGTTTGTTTCCGAAGATAATAAATTTCTAATATTTTTAATTCAACTCTCACTCTGTATCGATTATATTTATTTTAATTCATTTGAAAAATATGTATCTATCTCTGATAATTTATTTTACTCTGGAATGCCGTTGTTGTTGTTGTCGTGTCCAATAAAGAGCCTTAGATGTATCCATGCATCTCCATCACAGTAGCAGCAATATCCACTATCTTGGGTGTGTAAAGCTGCTGCTCTGGGTCTAAGTCAATTTTCTGCAAGGCTGCGGCCATTGCTGGACATGAGAATATGTGGGTAGGTGTTAGATCCACACCAGGACAGTTGTTGCATGTCCTATAGGTTCTTGTGCCATCTGAATGTATTGTCATTCCTTTATAGTGTTTTGTTCTAAGTCTTGTTATAGTTTTTATCATTTTCTCTCAGAGTTTATTTCGCATTTTGATCTTTTCTTATTTTTTTGTTTAATTATCTTGTATTTTGACAAAGAATCAGTGTCAAATAATGACATTTGTTCTTTCCTTTGGCTTAACTTTCTGGCTTTCTTTGCCAATTCAAATGCCATTTCATTACCCCCGATCCCAGCATGGGCAGGGATCCAATGTAGAATGCAGTTATTCTCCAATGGTTCCAGTTGGGTAAGTAACGAGTGTATTTTCTGTGTGATTTTAGTATTGCCCTTCTGAATTGCTTCTAGAGCGGATATGGAGTCGCTGTATATTAAAAAATTCCTTCTGCTTGATGCAGGGATGGATGGTTAAGGCATACATCAAGGGCTTTCCAGATAGCTGTCAGTTCACAAGTGAAGTTTGACGAAATCTGTCCTGCTCCTTCTTTGATTTTGATGTTTGTTCCATCTTGCAGTATTATGTTAATTCCGGCCCCTCCATTATCAGGGTAAGGTCTGAAGATCCATCTGTATATGCTGTTAAAGGGGGTGGCCTAGCATTTTTAATCAAGAATTTGTACTATGAGGACATAGCCATTAATATTCCAAACATTAGACCTCGAAGCCCAAGGTATCAAAGTCTACCTCAATCAAAACAAAGCCATCAACATATACAATATGTATAACCCTCTAAACAATACATTTATTGACGATGGAACAATGGCTCAATTTCTTACAGACAACACTATTATTGTAGGTGACCTTAATGCCAAACATCAACTATGAGGATGTTCTACGCCAAACCCAAGAGGCAAAATACTATCAAACATATTTGACGACAATGCCTTCATTTGCTTAAATGATGGGAATCCTACCCATCATTCCTACAAGCTATAATACTGCACAAGCCCTTGATATAAGTTTTTACTATCCTGACATTTTCCACAAATGCAAATAGCAAATATTAAAAAGTTTTGGAAGTGATCATTTGCCTAATTTGATAGGAATTAGCACCAAGACCAAAATTAGCTCAATTAAGAAAATTTCTGGAACTTCAAAAAGGCTAATATGATATCTTTCGAAAACACCATTATTGAAGCAGCCAAAGTTGCAATACCAAGAGGTAAAATTGAGAAATAATTTCCAAATTATACACACCAGGCAAAATATATTCAAACACTTATAACTAAAAAAAATGAACTACAAAAAAGTGCACCCAAAACCAAACAAATTGTAGAACTGAACTGAACATTGTGATTGCAAAAATAAAAAGATTATACGTAAATGTGAAAAGGGAAAATGGAAACAAACCTGTGAAAATCTGAACCCAAGAAACCCAAATACAAAACTTTGGAATTTGGCAAAACAAATTGACAGAGTCCAGCCACAAACTGAAAACACAAATATGATTAAGAATACAGATGGTACACCAGCAACTAATGACAAAATTGCTGCCAATCTTTTAGGTAATTCATATCAAATAAGTAGTAAAATTAAGGTTGAAAAAGGCCCGAAAGATTATTCATGACTGTAAAAATGTCACCAGCACTCAATATTTTCCATGAAAAAAATCAATATGAAAGAGCTAGCTTATGCATTAGAAAACACTGACTTAAACAAGACTCCTGGGCCAGATGGAATCCATGGCTGAATGATATCAAACTTGGGCAAAATTGGCAAAGAAAGACTTCTTAATATTTTCAATAACTCCTGGAAAACTGGAAAATTGCCTCAAGACTGTAAAAATGCAACAATAATTCCCATTAAAAACTTGACAAATCTGCTGATGACCCAAAAAAACTATCGACCTATCTCCCTCACAAATATTTGCTGCAAATTAATGGAAAAAATTATACTCAGAAGACTCACCTACCACCCCGACACAAGAAATCTCTTACCAGAAGAACAATATGGATTTAGGAAAGGGCATGGGACAATAGACCAACTCTTATTTTTCACACAAAAGGTAAAAAAAGATGCACAAAATAAAAAACCAACTAACCACATCATAGCTGCTTTTTAGACCTTACACAAGCTTTTGATAAGGTATGGAAAAACAAGTTAATTACAAAATTATACAAACATTTCAAAATTGATGGAAAAGCTATAACTTTGATAAATGATTCCCTTAAAAATATATACATCAGGGTCAAATATAATGTCACTCTATCTAAAACCTTCAAATTGTACCAAGGATTACCACAAGGATCAGTCCTTAGCCCAACTCTCTTCACCCTATTTATTGCAGGCATAGAAGAAAAAAATTCACATAAAACCAATATTGGACTTTTCGCTGATGACATTATTCTATGGAGCAGCAACACTAACTGGAAAAAAGCTGAAAGAGATTTGAACAAGACTCTTTCCCACCTAGAAAAATTTGCTAATAAACATAAATTAGAATTTAACCCCCAAAAATCGGAGACCTGACTTTTTACTACCGATAAGAAACTATACAAAATAAGACCAAATATTATTCTGAAAGAACAACAATTGCAATATATTTAACATCCTAAATATCTCGGCTACACCCTGGATCCAGAAATTCACTCCAGTAAACATATTGAAGGAGTTGTTAGAAAAGGAAGAGACCGACTAAAAATCTTGAAATATATTTCAGGAAGAATGGGGAGCTGAAGCAACAACACTAAAATTAACTTACACATCTCTAATGAGACCTATCTTGGAATATGGATATCAAATCTATGGTACAGCATCTGAAACAAATCTAAAAACACTGGAAAGGATACAACTAAATGCAACTAGAATTATTACAGGTCTTCGAAATACCTGCCCTGATAATATTGTACTTTACGAGGCAGACATTATGCCCTTAAAGGATAGAAGAAGCTACAATCTGCCAAAATATATAAACAAAATCAAGAGTTATGAAAACAAACACAGAACTTTCAATTACATACTTAATTGGGAATCCAATATAAGACTAAAAAAAAAAAGGCCCTCTCCACCTGGCCAAAAGAAATGGATTTTTAAAATATAAAGTGGAAAAAAATTATTTAGCAGAAAAAATGTCTCCATACAAACCACTACAAAATGTTATTTTTAGTCACACTTTAAATGAACCCACCAACAAACAATACCAAAATCCAGAATACTTAAAACAATTATCATTAGAAATAATAAATATAAAATTCCTGATAATGCAATAACTATCTATACCGATGGTAGCAGAGACGAGTTGGGACACACTGGCAGTGGCTCTCTCATAAAAACCACAAATGGCATTGAGAAAATAAACAGAAGAAACCCAGATTTTTGCTCAGTCTTCAGATCAGAACTTATAGCCATCTATGAAGTCTTAAAATCCATCAGAAACACTAAACATCACGATATATGGATTCTTACTGATAGTAGAAGTGCCATACAACACTTGAGTCACACAGGGGAACTTAGAGACAAAGTAAGTAGGAACATAATTGGTTATCTCCAAAAACTCTCAATACCTCAAAAATTCACCTTCAATGGATACCCTTACATGTTAGCATTGAAGGCAATGAAGCTGCTGGTGCGCTAGCGAAAAAAGGCACAAAAGAACCCTTGCTACAGAAATATAAACTTAATTTTAAAGAAATAGAAACAGTAGCCAAAATAAACAATAACTGGAGGATCCCACCTAAGCACAGTTGGTACACCCTAGAAGCAGATGGCCACCCAGACCTTTCGGTCCACAAGCCGGCATGCGAAGCATGCCCTTCGCTGCTATTCTGTTCAACTCATAAGCCAAGTAACGGTATCCAAGCTAGTGCTTGGACATTGTACCTGGATACACCACCTCCCAGACAACGTGTCTGGAAGGATTTCTATACCGGTTGCCTTTAATCACAGCAAAATAGGAAAATATCTACTGTGTCCAGCAGGGACCGCGGGGAGGCAACCCCCGGTCGACTCTGTTCACTCACAGCTGAGGAAAAGCTCAGCTGACACGTCGTGGGCTTTCTCAAGAAGCTTGCTGTGATTTCTCAGCAGCTTACTCTCGATCACGCCCCTCGCCCTCCTTCTCTCTTCCTGCACACCCACTACCCTTGGACAATCCAAGACGTAGTGGCGTGCATTCACATCCCTTTCTCCATAGACGCAATCCGGGTTTCTCTTAATTTTAAATCTGTGGAGAGACTTGGGGAAGGGCCCATGTCCCGAACTACCCTAATGAGTTTGTGGGAAATTACCTTACAGAGGTACTTGGGTGTTGTTACCCCATTGAATACCTCTCTCTCCTTCACACTGTTCCTCCATCTGTCCAACCATAAGTCCTGGACGTGCCCCCTGATCCTCCTATACGTAAACTTCTTTCTTGGTCACTGGGGTCCTCAGTAATCTACCTCTAAAGCATCCTGCCTTAGCGATCCTGTCTGCGAACTCATTACCTTCGAAGAGGCTGTGTCTCCTAAACCAAGGGAGCTCCGGAGCCCGCGTCATCATCTCCAGCTCCTGGATTATTTGATGCGCGAGTTGCCCTTTCTCCAGATTGATGGCGACGAGGGCCGACATACAATCTGAATAGAGGCGGTCCGGGCTGAAGTTCTTCTCGGCACACACTCTGAGGGCTACCCTGATCGCAACCAGCTCGGCTGAAAAGACCAATTCGTCCACTCTGAGTGTTAAACTTTCTTGGAAGATCAGCTCTCCATTAGTGAATATCACTACCCCAGCTCCAGTATTGGTTCCAGACTTACTACCATCAGTGAAATCTTTCGTGCCAATCCCTGTCGGCCCTCCAGGACTCCAATTTCACTTTGGCAACCACTGCTGAGGCTTCCTTGGGTCCCTCTTCGATTCCAGGGCCCCCGCTTTAAGTCCCAGGGCATCTTCGCTGTTCTCCCAGATCTTCTGTCTGTGGTCTCATCCTCTAGTTTCAATCCCAGGGGAATAAGCCCAGCGAGGACCAAAAAGGCCTCACTGCTGGTAGTGCGATATCCTCCTGTGATTCTGAGTGCCGCTGTCCTCTGCACTCTCTCTAGAGTTGTTGCCACCTTCTGATCCCTGTTTCGGCGCCACCAAGCCCCGGAAGCATATAGCAAGATTGGCTCGACACAGGAGAGGCAGAGGTTCCTAAAAATAGTAGCTCAACGGTGTTTGCCAGGATATTCCACAGAATAGGTCCGCAGCAGGAGCCCTGGGGGCAACCCCTAGCACAGTGTCTTTCCAACTTCCGCCCACCAAAACTGAGGCTAATCCGTCTATCCCTCAGGAAGTCACGAACCGAGCTGCACAAATTATCTGGACAACCCATGTCCATCAAATTACTTATCAGCTTGTTCCAGTTCATGGAGTTGAACGCGCCATCAATGTCCAGGGCCACGAGAAGAACCCAGCACCCTTATTCAACCCCATCTCAACCCCCTCTAACACCTCGTTCAGAGCTGTGATTGTGGATTTGCCTTCCCTAAAACCATGTTGGAAAGAGGAAAGGAACTCATTACTCTCTAGCCAGTGCTTCAGTCGCTGAGCTAGTAGGCTATCCAGGACCATACCTAGACACACTAGTATAGAAAGCGGACGATAATCCTTATGAGAATTACCCTTTATACCAGACTTTTCGAGAAGCACTACTCGGGCAACCTTCCATGCCTCAGGAAATGTACCAGTGTCCAGGCATCTATTGAATGACCTGGAAAGAAGCGATGGGTGCATCCTTACCAGGGCTTTCACGACCGTGTTATCGATCCCTTCGGGAGCAGGAGATTTCCTTTTCCCGAACTTGAAAGCCGTCAGTTTCACCTCATTCTCAGAAAAGGGCGGATCCACCAAACCACAAGTGGTCAGAGAGATCTCGTCCTCTGGTTCCTCGTTTTCGAAGTGCCGATCCAAGTTGTTTTTATTTTGTCTTCTGCTTTCGAGCGAGTAGGTCTAGAACACATTCTCTCTGAATTTTCTCATTGTTGGTGGATGAAACAGCACCAGTGATTATTTTGGCCGCTTTTGCTTGAACACTGTCTAGTCTTACTTTAGTGATGAGCTTGAGGGAGCCCAGACCGGTGTTGCATATTCCATTATCGGCCTTATTAAGGTGGTATATGTTGTTCTGAGAATTCTGGGTTTTGCTCCCCAATTTGTTCCACATAGTCTTCTCAGAATGTTTAGTTTTCTGATAGCTCTATTTGAGGTGCTAATTAAGTGTTCTGAAAATTCCAATTCCTCATCAATAATAATTAAAATAATTTTGTTGACATCTTGTCAATACATACACAGTCTGCATTATTAAAAAAAGAGAATATGCATTATATACACTATGTACAATGAATATGGCGCCTCTGCCAGCGCTGCAGAGTTTGGTGGAGAATCGCCAGTGGGTCTCCAGCGACACCACGCATTTTGCGATCTACGATGAATAGATCGCGTACTTCGCCGCTTAGGAGATGGCGATGGCGTTGTCCTCGAGACCAACTGGAAAGATCCAGGACTGCAGTATCACACCTAGGTATTATGGATTTCTAATTTTATCAATTATTTGTTTGTTTATGCTTATATTGTGGCTATATTTATCCCTTTTTCCCTGTGAGCGGAGAAGACGCATAGGTTTGGTTTTATTGGGTTTATGGTCATTTGGTGTTCCATTGCCTACTTCTCCAGTCCTCTCATTGATGTGTTCAGTATTTTTTACGATTTTTCTATGCTGCTACTTGTGTGCCATATGGCTATATCATCTGCATAACAGGCAACCTTTGTGTCTTCAGTGAGGTAAGGATGGATGTCGTTAATATATAGCAGGAAGAGTAGAGGACTGAGCACAGATCCCTGAGTTACACCAGCCCATGTTCTTCCTTCCTTGGAAAATTCTCCATTGACCCTAACCTTTAACCTTCTTCCCCTTAAGAAGTCTGCAATCCAGATTAAGGTTTTTCTTCTTACTCCTATATTGTGCAGCTTTTCACGTAATTTCTCCCTCCACACTCGATCAAAAGCTGAGGTCATATCAAGGAATATAGCCGTGGTCTTCTTTGGCGGTTTTTCCTGGAAAGAATCTATTATTGATTGACAGAAGTAGAACAGTTGATCAGTCGTACAGTGCTGGGATCTATAGGCAGTTTGGTAGAAGTTTATTTTATTATTGTTAGTGAGCCAGACTATGAGCCTAGAGTGGATAATTCGTTCTGGTATTTTACAAAGTATGCTGGTGAGAGCAATTGGCCGATAGTTCTTGTATTCCTTGGCATCTTTGTTTGGCTTCAGTATTGGCACTATAATTGATATCTTCCAATTCTTTGATAGTTTACCAGTTTGCCATGAAATGTTCAGTATTCGTAGGAGTTGATTATTAGCTTTGTCTTCAAAGTGTTTAATCATTTGACCAAAGATTAGATTATCTCTTGGTGAACTCTTGGATTTTTTTATTGATGAGTTTAGCTCATTCAGTGTGAAGTCTCTCGAGAAAATATCTTGTTGATGGAAGTTTCTTGCTTGTGTTTAACTAACTGGTTTATATTATTTTTAGAGTCCTGTCTTCATTCGTATAGTTGAGTATGGAAGTGCTTGAAAGATATTCAGCAATTATGTTAGCTATCTGTTTGTTCTCGTTCTCGCTGTTCTATTCATATCGGCTAGAGTATTGGAGGATTTGTGTTGGTTTTGATTGTTCTCTAACACTCTAATCATATTCCAGTGTTGGCTGTCCTTTCTTGGATCCATTTTTCGCAGAATTCTGCCATTTTTCTTGTTTGCATATCCAAATTTCTTGTTCTATTTTGTGACTAATTTCAACGAGTTCCTTTCTGTTTTCTTCTGTTTTATTTGTTTTAAAAAGTTCATTGATATTGTCTCTCTCTCTGAAATCTTTGCCTCGATGTTGTGGTCCTTCCAGTAAGGTATCCACAGGTCTTTACGTCTACCTCTAGGTATCGATGCTTTTGCAGCTTTTGAAATGTTCGAAGATAATTTTTCCAAGTTTTTGTCAAGCGTTCTGTAATTCAATTTTTCGTTGAACAGTTCTTCAAGCTTTTCTGTGAATTTTTTTCAAGTCGGCTTTCCTAAAGTTCCATGTTCTTTTATTCTAATGGATATTCTCAATTTTAAAGTTTAGGGTTGTTAAAATTGGTCTGTGGTCGCTGATTGCACCTCTCAGGATTTTCCATTGTGTTGTGGGTGCGATGTTGTAATTTATCGCTGTGATGTCTATTGCGGATTCTGTGCCTGTGGACTTAGATAGATAGCTGTTCTCTCCGTTATTTAACGGTGTAAGGTCGAGGTCGGTTAGCATGTCCTCAACCTGCTGACTTTTGTTATCCTGGACAGGTGATCCCCAAATTGAACTTTTGGCGTTAAATTCGCCGAGTATGATTGTGATATCCGAAGACGCTTCACTTAATGCCTCTATTGTGTGTACCCATACAAAATTCAAAGATTTCACGAGCTGAAAGTTGGCGATTTTGAGATTCGTCAAGAATTCGCTGCATGGGTTTTCCGGCAAATTGATATTGATGAAAACTGGCTGTCGAATGTTCTGTGGACAGATGATGCTCACTTTTCTCTAAACGGAGAATTTAACATTCAAAACAGCCGCATTTGGGCAACAGAAAACCCTAGGATTTTTACAGAAATGCCACTTTACCAGCCTAGAGTTACAGTTTTGTGTGGGTTCACTTCTTTTATTATTGGGCCATTTTTCTTCGAAAAATAAACGGAAGAACTTTTAAAACCGTTTTTTTAACTGGTGAACGTTATGTTCAACTTTTGTGAGAAAAGGGTATTCCCATATTGCAGGGCAAAAGCACTAAGCGAAATAACATTCATGAAAGATGGAGGACCTCCTCATATCTCCCTAGGTGCCAAACAATTGCTGAAAGATACGTTCGGTGAAAATCGTGTGATAAGTCGCCACTTTATATACCAGTGGCCTCCAAGATCACCAGACTTGACGCCTTGCGATTTTTGTTTATGGGGGTACATTAAATCGTGTGTTTATCGATGCTGGCCTACCACATTGGCCATGTTGAAGGCTTCTATCAGATGGCACGTTTTATCAATTTCAACAGATATGTTATTTAATGCTGTCCATTCTGTCATTTATCGTCTGCAGGCGGTGATTGAGAATGAAGGGTGCCACATTCAGCAAGGATTGTGACCTAATACAAGAGAGAAGGCAGTTATCTCATGTGTTATATAAGCTGCCATGTATTATATTATCTACTAATATTTTGCAGCTCTTTGTGTTGGGATATGGGGATAATAAATGCTGTCCTAACATCTTGACTCTTTTTTTTTGTGAACAGTAATATTTTGTTTGTGATTTGCTCACATATTATGTCGTGCAAACCAGAGGGTTATAACTTCTCGAATAACACTGGTACACACAATTTTTCCCCTTATGTTTAGTTTTTCGCTTTTCGCTCATTAGAAGAAATAGCATAAGGAATATTTTCTGTACACCAATAACTTTAGAAATTTTGTGAAAAAAAATAATACAAAATGATTTTACTACCACTTTTTTCAACGCAAAAGGTCGATTTAAAAATTATTTTTATTTGAGGGGATACATTTTAAAAAATTGTGTACAGTATAATAAACAATGATAACATTTGACAAGCCCATAGGATATTTGGAATAAAGTACGACAAATATATTTTGTCACTCCCCTCTATATTTCATTTGTTGGATCATGACAAATATCCAGTTAAATAGTCAAGGGTCGCCAATCAGTCAAGAAACTACACATTTCTTATAGCTAGAAATCCCATTAATAGTGCCATCATAATTTTTGGTACTATATTAATGTATCAAAAATTCGTGTATTGATATCAGCAGTGTTTTTAAACATTCAATCTATTTCACAAAACCCCATATAAAATATAAATATTTTTGCTACATGTTTTAATTTGCATTTACCTATTTTACATATCTCTGATTGTATTTGAAAATCGTTAACCAATTCTTCATACTTTTTGCGAAGTGGTGTTTTATTAATTTGTTATTTGATTATATTAGGGGTCTTTCCTGGTATTCAAAAAGGAAAAATACGTGTCGATCAGTTATATTTTTCAATTTATCAAACAATTTGGCCTCTGGATCTCTGATTCTGGTAGAACGCCATCTGGCGAATAAAATTGTAACTAAAATCAATTTAGAATTTTTCATTATTTGCCATAAAAAATCCCATTGCATCCTGAACACAATGGTGTTTACCGCATTGCTCTATCGCAAATATTCGCGGAGTTATTAATTTTTAAAGTTGTGCGGGACTTTTGGATCACCCTGTATATTAAAAATAAAGAAGGCATCTCCTGACCACGAGCACATGTGCTTTTTAGATGGCAGAGCGCCATCTAGTGGAGCAAGAATAAACTAAACGTTTATTTAGCTTGCTCCGTGATATTTGGCCAACCCAATTTCTTGATAAATCAAGAAAAGTCATCCACGAACGCGTTTCGCGTTGTTGGCGCTCGACAGCGTGGAGTAGACTGTAACCACTGCGACCAAAAATATTTTTTAGTCCCAATGGCTTCTTGAGAAATCAAGAAATGGGTATTTAAGGCCAAATTTGCGTAAAGACGCTTAACACATGAAAAAACAATAGAAAAAAATAAAAGATAAGTGGGTCAGGTGTTGATATTAAAAATAAAGAAGGCATCTCCTGACCACGAGCACATGTGCTTTTTAGATGGCAGAGCGCCATCTAGTGGAGCAAGAATAAACTAAACTGTTTTTTCATGTGTTAAGCGTCTTTCCGCAAATTTGGCCTTAAATACCCATTTCTTGATTTCTCAAGAAGCCATTGGGACCAAAAAATATTTTTGGTCGCAGTGGTTACAGTCTACTCCACGCTGACGAGCGCCAACAGCGCGAAACGCGTTCGTGGATGACTTTTCTTGATTTATCAAGAAATTGGGTTGACCAAATATCACGGAGCAAGCTAAATAAACGTTTAGTTTATTCTTGCTCCACTAGATGGCGCTCTGCCATCTAAAAAGCACATGTGCTCGTGGTCAGGAGATGCCTTCTTTATTTTTAATATCAACACCCGACCCACTCATCTTTTATTTTTTTCTATTGTTTATATATATATATATATATATATATATATATATATATATATATATATATATATATATATATATATATATATATATATATATAATATTTCAATGTTCTAAATTAAAAAGAAAATATTATTATTAATCTCAAAGCGTAGAATGCCTAAACAAGCCGGAATAAAAAAATAATAATAACACTTGTGACATTCACAACAGCACTGCAAAGTGAAACTTAAACTGCCCCGAAATCTAAAGTGGGTAGGCGCAATCCTAAAGTTTTCTGGCCACCGCTAGCTTCTGTAATACCTTTTTGTTGGTGAAGTTGTACAGTAGAACCTCCTTGAAAGAGAAGAGGACACTCTCACTTGAAGACACCACTCTACAAAGTACCGTTTTCATTAACAAAATTACCATTTTCACAATTTAGCCACTCTCCGGTAAGAGGACATCTCTCTGTAAAGACAATATGGCTCTGCAATTAGGTGTCCTTTACAGGGAGGTTCTATAGTATGTGTAAATAACAATTAACTGTCAAAATTTGAATGGTCGAATTGTTGATAGTGTCGAATTACCATTTGTTATTTGATAGGCTGGAGGTCGGGACATCAAAACATGGTCGAAATATGGTAAGGTGGCAAATTAATGATGTTATACTGTATATTGTTACATCAATTTTAATGCGCCTTACGTTTATTCAAAATATTATATGATATTCAATATTTATTTAAAACAGGATATTTAGATTATCATCATTCCTTTTTATTTAGAGGAAGCGTTTCAAACCCTGAAAACAGCACTATTAAGTCCACCAATTTTAGGTCACTTCAATCCAAATGCGCCTACTCATACTGATGCGTCAAACATCGGCATAGGTACAACACTTGTCCAAGACATCGGCGGTGAAGAGAAGGTGATCTCATATTTGAGTCGTACCCTAAGTAAAGCGGTGAAAAATTATTCAACCACGGAAAAAGAATTTCTGGCCGTTGTCTGGTCAATGTCAAAATTACGGCCCTACATTTATGTAAGATACTTTAAAATAGTAACAGACCATCACGCCTTATGCTGGCTCAAAAACATGAAAGAATCAACAGGTCGATTGGCAAGATGGGCATTGAAAATTCAAGAATATGACTTCGTTATAATACATAAATCAGGAAACAAGCATCTGGACGCCGATAGCTTATCAAAGGGATCCTTACCAGAAACTGATTGGGATGAGGATTTTGAAAGGATATTTTTAAATCAAATAACAGACGAAGAGGATAAGTTTATCGAAAATATTAAGAGAAACCTTAATGGAAGCAGGCGATCAATTGCGCAAAACTTTAAAGAAGAAGAAGGATGCCTCTTTAAGAAAAACCCCAACCCTGAAGACAGGGCGTGGTTGCTTGTGGTTCCAGAGAAGAAAAAGAAATAAATTATGAAAGAATATCACAATCATATGTCGAATGGCCATTTGGGTGTCGCCAGAACCATGTACCGAATAAAGAGTAAATACTTTTGGCCTTCCATGCTAAAGGATGTCTCAGAATTCGTTAAGACGTGTCACCTTTGCCAAAGTAGAAAAGGCTCAAACCAATTACCTTCTGGACTACTACAGCCCATTCCCCCAGCCAACCTTCCTTTCGAAAAAATTGGAATTGACCTTTTTGGTCCATTGCCATCTACGAAAAACAGGAAGAAATGGATAATCGTGCTGACGGACTACTAAACAAGAGCAGTTTCGGAAGCAACAGTAAAATAAGTTTCTAAATTTCTAGTAGAGGATATTTTTCTCCGGTACGGAATCCCACAATATCTTATTAGTGACAGGGGCCTCAAATTACCAGTAATTTAATGAAAGAGGTGATAAAATGTGCAAGATTAACATTGCTTCACAACGAGCTACCATCCCCAGACTAATGGATTGACAGAGCGGTTAAATAGAACATTGATTAATATGCTCAGTATGTATGTGAACACTGATCAGAAGAATTGGGACGAAATACTCCCATTCATCACTCACGCTTACAATACTACAATTCAGGAAACCACAGGATATTCTCCCTTTTTCTTGATATTTGGAAGAAAACCCACGTCTCTTTTGGAAGGCAGGCATATCTCGGTGGACATTGACAAAGAAGATTATGATGAATACATAAAACTTCACTTAAACAATTAGTTATTATCAACACAATAAAGACTCAAGAAAGAATGAAAAAGAACTATGACAAGAAACACATGGATAGAAGCTACGAACCAGGAGAATTAGTAGTAGTTTGGACACCATTTAGGAAATAGGAAAGTGTGAGAAACCTCTGAGAAAATATTTTGGTCTATATATAATATTAAAGAAGATGCCTAGCCTCAATTATCTAATAGAACCGAAAGATAATCTGGGCCAAGACCCTCTGATAGTTCATGTTTCAAGAATCAAGCCTTATTTTGAGAGAATGGATGAGGTCATTCACGAGAACGTGACAACCTCTGGAGAGGGGGAAGTGTTACATCAATTTTAATGCGCCTTACATTTATTCAAAATATTATATGATATTTAATATTTAGTTAAAACAGAATATTTAGATTATCATCATTCCTTTTTATAGTTTCATTCCTATTGTAATATTGTTATTGTACATATATCTTGATTGGTTATTAGAGCGAGAGAGGACCTAGAAGGAGACTGCGCATCACGACCTACGAGGAAGACCACGAATAAATAAACACAAATACTTTGAAAGGTAATTTATTTTTATTTACTTTTACTTTTATTTATTTGCTTTGAATATGGAAACCCGCTCGGGAAACGTGTGTAACAACAAAAAGGAAGAAACCAATGTCGACGACCCTGCAAAGCTGCAACTTGGTGCAAAAATATACAAGGTTGTCCCAAAAGTTCGTAAACACTTGCCAAAAATTGAAATACCAATATTATTCGCCGTTATTTATAATGTCTTTGTATTATGTATTTGCCGTAATAATATTATTCGCCAAGAAATAGGAAAAACGATGTTTTAAGAAAAACACGACTTTTGGGACAACCTTATATATATATATAGATTGCTCCAGGTGATTATAGGGCCTCAGGCCATGTGCCAGTTATTATGAGCGGTGCTTATCTTTTTTATCACACAGAGTAATTAGGTATGTTTCCTGTTGATGGGAACAACTGAAGTACACAAAGGTAGGACATTTAGCATGGGCTTAGTAGGACAGCTTTCATGTCTAGGGTACCAGGAGTACAATACTCCAGACATACTGTCCTGCCCAGTGTCACCTCCTCGCCACACTGAGGCAGTTAACAGTACTTGGGGAGTAATTATGGCTTAATGCCTTAATACTAGCATTGCTACAGTTTTGATATAGCAGTACTATGATGTTAACATACAAATAACTTGCTATATACAGTAGAACCTTCCTTTAGCGGACACCCTGCTAACGGACACCTCTCTACAAAGGACAGTTTTCATTTACAAAATTATCATTTTCACTATTTAGCAACTTTCCAGTAAGAGGACACCTCTCCCTAAAGGACAATTCGGCTCAGCAATTAGGTGTCCTTAACTGGGAGGTTCTACTGTATGAGAGAGAGAGAGACAATTTGACAATGAAAAAGGTTTATTGACTCCTAGTCAACAGCAAAATAATCAAGTAAAATTAAAATACAGTATTGGAATAAAGATGAAAATATAAAACGTTTACACCAGACGAAGCCTTCTCTGAAGGGACGTCTGGATATTATCAGGAGCTACAAGCCTCCTTGAGTGTGGACCTTGCTTATTATGCAGTTTTTGTTCCAACATGCTCAATGGCAATATTGAGGAATTCGCACAGAATTTTCCTGTGTTCAGGCAAGAGTGCCTCAAGGACTTCCCTCCTCTCAGAGCGGTATAGAACCGCGTACATGACGTCGTACCTATATATTTTCTCATATAGGGGATCTAGGAATGACTCATCGTTCAATTGGTTGAAAATATTTGTTACCTGATTCTCGAATTCCTTTTCCTGAGAGGGCAGGATTTGGGTCATGTGGTAGAAGACTAGATGGGTGGTGAGGTCTTATCCTGCATCTCTCGAGCAGGAGCCGCAGTTGGCTCAGTGATGGTCGTGGAGGGCGCTGGTCATGATGGCAATTCGCTGATGCTCGGCGCCGGAACCGGAGGCTCAGGAGTTGGAATCCCCTGGGGATGGACAGGAATGTTCGCCCCGGGCGAAGGCGCGGCAGGGCTGGAGGGTGTTGAGGGGGTCTGCTTGATGGGTGCAGACAAATCTGCAGCTGGAGAGAGGGCGGAGTTGGAGGGCATGGGCTTTGAGGAAGGAGGCTTCGACACCGGGCCCTGCCGGGTGTCCTGATGACGTGCCTCATTGATCCCTAAGGGGCAGGTGGCTCGCCGATGTCCTTGACGGTGGCATTTGCTACACCTAACGCCGTAGGTAATGTAGGCAGGCGTCGATTCGCCTTTCGAGACGATAACCAGCTTTACAGGAAGCTGGTGAATCTTCAATCCTTCATTTAGAAGGATGAAGGCTTCCCTGTTGCCGGTGGTCCAGGTGTAGCCACCACTCGCCACTACCTCATGGGTCAGGGAGACAACTCTGCAGTAGGGCCGCAGCGCCGCGACGATATCTTCATCTCTTATAGCGATTGGGAGGTTCCCAACCACTATCTTCTCCGCGCGTTTCCTGTAGGGGAACACTTTGAGGAGGGTGTTCCCGATGGTAAGGCCCTCCTCGGATAGGCGCTCCGCCTTCTTGGTGCTCTCCAGCCCGACCAGAACCTGGCCGGACATCTTCATCAGCTGGAAGACGGGGCCCCTCCCCAGCATCTCCTCCAGAGCCTGGATATACTGCACAGGACCGAGCAGTACTCAACATAGCAGCATTGATCAAAGGAAGCTGCTGCTGATCTTGCTTTGCTCAGCGCCTGCTGCTGTCGACTGTTCTTAACTTGCGTAACAGGGTCAATTGTCGCCTTCCTTGGTAGTTGAGGCGGCTTTACTGTGGTAGTGTCAGCCTTTGAAATATTTACAAGCTTCTCTTGGAAATCACCTTTCCTCTTAAAGCCTTTAGGCTCTTTATTGTCCACGAGGGTAAATCCCATTTCCGAGGCCTCTACTCGATCGGCCCAATTTTTGCTTTTTTCCGCGGCCTGATTTGCATAGTCGCCGATCAACATAGTTGAATTTGCATCGTTGTTATTTGCTTGTATATTGAAACTAATATTCGTTGATATTTTTTCCGTCGATAAATCAAAGTGCTCTGCTTGTCCCTTGATGGAAAAATCACGTAGGACGTGATCCTCCGCCAATACACCATAAGGGTTGCTTATCTCCATCATCTCCAATGCTGGAAAACGCGGAGCTCGCGCACCGCGCGGCCGCACGGCCTAGAGAGATAGATTAAGATTGAAACTACTTTATTTCAAAGTCCATATAAGATTATATAAGGTTAAATACAGAATAAATATAAATATGAATACATATGATTATATAATGAAAAAATATGAATAAATAGATAAAAAATAATATGCATAGTTGGCACGCCTCGAAGCAGGATGGTCAGGATGGGGTAGGGCAATGTATTTCTTTTCACCAAATATAAAAAGGTCTGTAGATATAATACTTAATGAAAAGAAACACATTGCCAGTAAATTTATTTGTTACAAATTTTAAGGTCTTTCTTATTATTATTCTCCGCCTTTGCCGGCCCCAAGCACAGATGAAAAAGAAGGAGGGGGAACAATAACAAGCTCACTAAAACACCTGGGCTCAGCTGGCCCAGCTGATTGTACCCTGTAAGGGCTCCTGATTCAGGGATACAGAATGAGTTTGTACTCCATGTTAGGAGTGGCTGCACATGGCGTCTGTTCCTCATGTCAGAGGTGGCCATTTCTTTTGGAGTTAAGTCGACCTGCCACTTACTGCACTCTAACTCCATACTGCGTTTTAGGATTACCTACTGCACTCTAACTCCTTACTGCGTTTTAAGATTACTTACTGAACTCTTACTCCTTACTGCGTTTTAGAATTACCTACTGCACTCTTACTCCTTACTGCGTTTTAGGATTACCTACTGCACTCTAACTCCTTACTGCGTTTTAGAATTACCTACTGCACTCTAACTCCTTACTGCGTTTTAGGATTACCTACTGCACTCTAACTCCTTACTGTGTTTTAGAATTACTTACTGAACTCTTACTCCTTACTGTGTTTTAGAATTGCCTACTGCACTCTTACTCCTTACTGCGTTTTAGGATTGCCTACTGCACTCTCACTCCTTGCTGCGTTTTAGGACTACCTACTTCACTCTAACTCCTTACTGCGCGCGCGCGTTTTAGAATTACTTACTGTACTCTAACTCCTTACTGCGTTTTAGGACTACCTACTTCACTCTAACTCCTTACTGCGTTTGTACGAAGCAGCAGCAGCGTTTGTACTCCATGTTAGGAGTGGCTGCACATGGTGTCTGTTCCTCATGTCTGAGGCGACCATTTCTTTGGAGCTAGGTCGGCCTGCTACTGAGTAGTGCTCCCAGTCTTGGCGACTGCTTTCAACCAACATGACTGGGTGAAATAGAATGCGTCTGCCTTTGTCGTTATATCACCCAGTCATGATGGTTGTAAGCAGTCGCCAACTTCTACCCACCATGATTATCATGGCCTGTATCACGTATACTTGAGATAATAAATAAATGTTGGTTGTCAACTCTACAAGCTTGATACACTAATATGATTGAATGAAGATAAGAAAGAAGAATATAAATGAATTTGAAGAAATAATTAGATGCTCATTTACTGTAGTCGCACCCTCTTTCATTGTTGTCACAAATATTCTATTTCAAGATAATGAGAGCCCTCCAAATATATAGAGTAACATTTACTTACTCTTTCCCAAAAGAGTTGGTAATGTATATACTGCACCATGCCAAGTTATAAATAAGGGACTCGGTGACTTAAGAAGGGATCTTAAAGAAAGACAATTACCTAAATGTTAACTAGGCATGGAAAGGGCTCCAGGTGATATCTAGATACATAACACAGAGGGATTTAGATGTTTATTATCTCACCCCGTCATGTATTGCTACACCCCTGACCCCAACTTCCCAATTCCGACAGCTCGCTGTAGGGTTTCTATTGACAACAAAGTAGAATTAGTGGACCAGAGACTGAAAACAGCACTGTTGGACACTGACAACGCTGAAAGCCGGACTTACGTCTACACGCGAGACCTCCCGTCGGAGTTTTGCGCCAGAGCCAACAGCCTAGTAATCAGTACCTAGTCCTAGGTCAGTGGAGCGAGCAAGCTATCGGAGGGGAAGTTGAGTGTCATTCCACGCTATGTGAATACACAGGGTTGAAGTAGTAGGGTCCCCACCCCCCTTCCCAGCGTGGAAATGACCAATGACCAAAGCGGGATAGTCTAGGGCGGCTAATCGCGCAGTGGCCACCACAGGGGTGTAAGCACTAAACACCGACTCACTGCCCACTTCCCAATGCTGTCTATTCACTATCTAGATCCTGCAACAATGGCATTAGTAGAGCTGGATCGCAGGGAAGTCACACTGTGGGTCTCTCCATCTGGAACATCTGTTACACACAGCAGCCTAGAATTCAGACTTTATGTTCAACAGATTGCTATTGTCACCGAGTCCCTTTTTTTCCTTGGCATTCAAGCGGTTTGTAAGTTTTTTATTCTACCATATTCTTGGTAATTTGAATTTAAAAGTTTAAACTTCACAACTAAGACAAATAAATAAAAGTTATGTTGATAGATAATCTAAAATACCCATTACAAGAGTCTGGCATCAATATCACTATAAAAGGAAGATCGAAAAAAGCAATATAACAGCGGTATGGTAGATCAAAATGGCGAAACCGCTGGAAGGTTTCACTACTGATGAGCCAGACCCTGCCATTGATTTTTTCCATTGCAGTAAGGGCAGTAGAAATTGTTTATTTTTAAAAAGATTCATACGCGTCAATAATAGTTTTGAATTTTAAAAGCACATGTATTATTCGACAGAGTTCATAAAATGTATATAGACAAAGTGGCTGATGTAAGAGAGTTAAATCATTTAGATCAGGGAACAAACGATGTCTCACTTCTGTAAAGTTGAGTATGGTTTAGTTGAGATGTCTTCTGTGTGGATATATCTGATATAAAATCCTACCTGATTTGTTCAGCATCATTGATTTAAACTTGCATTGAAGTTGATTGCTTCTTCTCAATATTTAATATATATGTTTTACTTGTAAATTCTTGTTCGCGGATCTTATATGCATATGATAATATGGTTTTTATTGATTCATCAAAAAAATTAGTTGGCCAAATATCAGGGAACAAGTTAAATTGTTCCACTAGATGGCGCTCTGCCTTCTAAAAAGCACATGAGCTCGTGGTCAGTATATGCCTTCATTATTTTTAATATCAACACCTGACCTTTTTCTATTGCTTTTTCATATAATAATCTATTGAGCTTCTTGCTTAATTTCTTAAGATTCCAACTTGAGATATCTTAATTCTTCTTACCATCATTATAGGTTTAAAGATCATCAGAATTATACAGGTTCCATATTTGCTTGTTGTTTGAATAGTTTCTGTTACCCATGGTACACAATTCTTCCACGTTTTCTTTTTAAATATTTCCTTGTGTTTTATATCCGTTGTCGTAAAGAATCTAATCTTCAAAATAAGTAAATTTCAACAAAATATCACAAATAATCTCATAATGTATCAATGTTTTCTTCTTCTCCAAAACTTGTAACTTTGAATAAAGATTTCTTTTGTACTAAATACAAATTTTTGAACTTTAATAATTTGATTAGACAAATTTTCAAATATATTTAGAGGAAAAAAAAAGAGATATAAATATGATTTACTTGAATAGTTAGTAATTGTATCTTTTCTTTTCTAAAAACTACCATTGTTATTACACCAAACCTATCAATTTTTTTAAAATAGAATCATGGCTAAAACTGGTCTTAAATATCTCCATATTATTCTTTTTACATGTATATTAAGTATATGTCTTTTTCTGGAACGTCATTTTCCTCTAGGATGTCTCCATTAGTGGTCACTTTTGAAGATATCAATCAGATCTAGATCTTAAGATATTTGGTATTTTAGAATATTTTAAATAGGAAATTATCTGATTAATTTACATGGGATGATATAAAGTCTATGAAGGAAATGAATTTCTATAAGATTTTTGATGTAAATGGACTTAGAGTTACTCAGACGTATAAAAATAATTAAATTGTGTATATATTTATTTATTGGGTTTTGACTAGAGACTAGAGTAAATACATTCTGTCGAGATATATGTAAATCAGCATTGTTTAATTTTGAGATTAAAATTATTTTGTTAAATTGCTTCTATGTAAATATTTTTAAAGGAGGAAAATAAACTTCATTTTTTAAATAAGTTCTGATAATTTTTATAGCTAGAGGGATACATCATCAAGGAAAATAACAATGGCGACGAGGATTTCGTTCGAACCATATACACTGGTCCGCAAAATTAAAGGAACAACATATTTTTTTCATTTATCTCAAATTTTATTGAACATTTATCAATGAAATTTTATACACAAATTTATTATTCCATTATTGATTTGAATACCGGAAATCAAATAATTCTAACACATATTTTATGCAAATTAGCCGGTCAAACAATGATCTTCTTGCAGTCAGTGCATAAACATCTTGGATATTGTTGTTAATATGGGGTGTGATCGCCTCTAACTGATAGACAGGCTCTACATCGGTGACCCATACTAAGAATTAGGGAGTTTATCAGCTCCTGTGGAATCAACGCCCACTCTTGTGTTAAGGCTGTTTCTAGCTCATGAGTGTTTCTAGGAGGGGGTTGGAGGGATGAGATCCGCCGTCTTAGGTTGTCCCATACATGCTCAATGGGATTTAGGTCTGGGATCGAGCTGGCCAATTCATCCGAGCAATTGCATGGTTTTGGAGAAAAGTGTCGACCACACCAGCCCTATGTGGACGGGCATTATCATCCATTAAATTCTCCCATTTCCAATGCTTGAGGCATCACATATGCTGCCAAGATCTCGTCCCGATACCTCTGTCCAGTCAGGGTTCCTTGCTGAAAAATATGGAGTGCTGTGCGACCGCCCAAGAAGATTCCAGCCCAGACCATAAAACCTTGGCTTCTGTAGGGATCCCTTTCAACCATATTCCGGGGATTATTTCTGGTTCCTACCTCTCTCCAGACAAAGACACGACGAGAATCGCTGTTTAGAGAGAATCTGGACTCATCAGTGAACATTACACGCCTCCATTCATCTGGATTCCAGGCGACATGTTGTCTGCACCAGTTTCCTTGCTCTCTTTTGAGGTGGTGTCAATGGCACACAAATTATGAGTAGTCGAGCATAGAGGCCCTTCTTGTGAAGCCTTCTGCGTATTTTATCAGTTGATACTAAGATTCCTGTAGCTGTATTGAGGTCACTTCGTAGTTGCGATGCTGTCATTCTTCTATTGCGACGCACAAGGAGACTCAAATAACGGTCTTGATTTAACGTTGTGACCCTTGTCCGTCCTTGTCCGGGAGTTCTGGCAACATTAGCTGTCGTTTGAAAATTTTTCCAAAGCCTTGAGACAACGTTTCTTGTCACTCCAAGCCATCTTGCTACTTCTGCCTGTGATGGTCTGCTTCCATCCTTCCAATAGCTTGCCATTTTTTTCTTGTGATAAATATTGCCTATAAACCATGAAAACTTTAAAAAACAAAAAGGTTCAATAAAAATCTAGTGGAGCGTAAAATTAGGACGCTTTGAGAAAGACTCAGGCACGTGCTGGAGGCGGAGTCAACGTAGACGGTGGTATTTTGCATATTAGGAAAACTTTATTTGTTTTTTCTGTTTTACATACTCTCTTAATTCATTAAAGCTTTTGAATATACCAAAACTTGATATATATCCCTTAATATAACTTTTCTTTTTCTTAAACATGTGTTGTTCATTTAATTTTGCGGACCAGTGTATAATGAAAGAAGAACCTTTTGAAAATTATATTCAACGATCCCATCTAGAGATGTTTGTACATTAGAATTCGAAGAAATTGTGAGTATTTCAATTGTTCATTTTACACCGAAGCCAAATATCATTATTGAAACATATGCATTCAGCCAGTTGGTTCAGGAACATGGCGAAAAAATAGAATATTATGTCCTTAAATAAAAAAAAAACAGGCTAATAGGTGTAACTTTGGTTTAAATTTTGTAGAACAACTAAGGGATAAGTTCGTTTAAGGAGTTTCTAGTCAAGTTATTTTCAAAAGATTACTGAAAGAGCCTGAGCTCACTTTTAATATGGCAGTAAATATGGCTACCACAATAGAAACGGTAGATTGTAATGTGCTGAAAATGAAGTCTTATGCTGAAACTAAAGAAATACACAAATTACATTCTAAGTGCAAACATTGTGGAAAGATGAATCATCATTCGGACAAATGTTTTTTAAAAAATTCTTTCTGCTGTTCTTGTAAACAATTGGGACATATATCGACTGTATGTTATTCAAAGTCTAAGAATAGATATTTTCAACCAAGAAAGAGATGTACATTTAGCGAGAATCCATGATCCATCCGACACCTCTAAAATTCTTACACCACACCTAATCGTCCACCTCAAACTCCTCTTGGCCTTTTCCTCGGTCATACCTCATCTGCCTGGCCTGTCGTTCCCTCACCCTATTGTCCAGACTCTGGTGTATTAATGTCAGTCTGGTCCGAAGAGACCGCCCCATAAACAGCTCTGATGGAGTCTTCCCAGTTGTCTCATGCAGCGTGCATCGATACGTGAGGAGAATTCTTGACAGTGTATCTTGAACGGTATTTTCAAACTTCCTTTTATTTTTCTCCAAGGCCATCTTTATCAATTGAACCGCTCTTTCCGATAAACCATTACTATGTGGATGGTACGCTGGAATCAGAGTTTGCTTGACTCCATTTCTTTCGAAAAAACTTTTCATCTCTACCCCTGTAAACTGTGGGCCTTTATCCGACACCATTTCCTCTGGTAACCCATAGGCTGAAAACAATCTTCTCAACTGCTCAATCGTCTTTCTTGCGGTGATCTCTCTCATCGGGACCGCCTCGGAACCCATTTTGAGTGGCTATCCACCACAATTAACAAATTCACTCCATCTTTAAATGCAATATCCATATGAATTCGCTGCCAGGGCCTGGTTGCCCACACCCACGGTCTCCAGTTCACTTTACTTGGACCGGTCTGAGTTTGCTGGCAATTTTTACACCCATTTACCATACACTCAATCTGGTTGTCAATGATTCGGCCACCAAAAATGCGATCTAGCAACCGCCTTCATTTTTCTCATCCCCGAATGGGTCTCATGCAGACAACCCAACATATTTTTCCTAAGAGAAGACGGGATAATCACTCGCATTCTCCACAATAAGCATTCCCCGTCCATAGTTAACTCTAACTTTCTCTGAAAGTAGGGTCTGAGGTGTTCCCCCACTCTCTCAGGCCAGCCTTGCTGCGTATAGCGCTTCACCTCTGACAATACCTCAACTTTTTTAGTTTCTATGCCTATTTCTTCTGCTGTAACCGGCAAATCTTCCACGTATGATAATATGAACGTTTGATTCAAAACCGGTTTTTCGCCACTCTCTACTGGCAACCGGAGCCGGCAAACTCAGACCGGCCCAAGTAAAGTGAACTGGAGACCGTGGGTATGGGCAACCAGGCCCTGGCAGCGAGTCTGCATTTCCATGATCTTGAGTTCTTCGGAACTTAATTTCATATGTATAAGCCGCCCCAAAGTCAGTCCCCATCTCTACAATCTTGAAGTAGACAAAGTGGGAATCCCTGCCTTCGGGCCCAAAATAGACTCCAAGGGTTTATGATCTGTAATCAGGGTAAATCGTTTCCCATAGATGAACTGGTGAAACTTGGTCACACCACATATTATTGCGAGAGCTTCTCTTTCTATTTGTGAATGATTACGTTCGGCCCCGGAAAGTGTTCGTGAGGTAAACATGATTGGTTTCTCTTGGCCCTCGATAACATGAGACAGCACCGCCCCCAATCCAATCTGAGATGCGTCCGTGGCCAGAGATAAAGGCAACGTGGCATCATATGTCACCAACACTTTTTCGGATGTAATTCTTTTTTTACACCCTGAGATCGCCTCCTCACATTCCTTTGTCCACTTCCAACAACTATTATTTTTCAGCAGCCTGTGAAGTGGTTTCAAAAGCTCTGGCAAATTCGGAATAAACTTTCCATAATAGTTCACCAGTTCCAGAAAAGATCTTAACTCCGAGACATTTGTCGGACTTTTGGCTTTCTGTATTTCTTGAATTTTGTCATCGAAAGGCCGTATACCATCTTCTTTGATGAGATGTCCCAAATACGCTATTTCTCTTCGCAGAAATTCACATTTTCCCCTTTTTAATTTGATGTTGTGCTTCTGCAACCGAATAAAAATAGTCTTTAATACCGCCATATGTTCCTACACTGACGCCGTGGATACGAGTACATCGTCAATGTAACAAATAAATCCATTAATTCCCGCCAATATTCTATCCATAACCGACTGAAAAAAACTAGGGGCATTTGCTAATCCAAAAGGCATCCTTTTAAACCTAAAAAGTCCCCTATGCGTATTAATGGTCAAGAGTGGCTGGGTGCTAGGTTCTACCTCCAATTGAAGGTATGCATTGCTCAAATCTAGTTTAGAGAAATACTTCCCTCTAGCCAAGACGGAAAACAGGTCCTGCTGAGTAGGTAGTGGATAGGCCGCAGTATCCAAGAACCTATTTAAAGTTATTTTGAAATCACAACAAATCCTAAACTCTTTATTCTTCCTGGGCACTACCACCACTGGAGTTGCCCACTTGCTGTTTGGTACTTGATACAAATAGCCCTTCTCCACCATTCTTTCTAGTACCTTGTTTACCGCCGTTCTAATCGCAAAGGGTACTGGTCGGGCCTTATGAAATATTGGGCTTACATCCTGAATATTTACTGCAAATGTGAATCCCTTTATTGGATCTCTTGTTTCCCTGAACACAACCTGGTGTTCACTCAATAATTCCGCCAACGTGTCCTCCAAAGGCATCTGATTTACAAAATAATTTCAAATTTTTAACACATTGATCCATTCTCTCCCCAACAAGGCTTTCCTTTCTCCTCTCACCACGACAGCTCTAAGCTTAGCGATCGTTCCCTGAAAATCGACCTTGACATCTATTTCACCCAGATTCGATACCACAGTTCTGTCATAGGTCTTAACAATTATTCCCGCATCTTTTACCTGCACGTCTAGGATATATCTCTTGAAATCCTTCTCCGAAATCAAAGTCAGACAGCTACCCGTATCGATTTCAAAAGTCATCAAAGTATCCTCTACTCTCACCTTAATCACATAGGGAGGGTCATTCGTAGCATACTTGACTCTATAATCATACGTCCTCATGAAGACGATTCTTTGAACGGGTTCTTCCTCCTTCTCTTGATCCTCGATCCGATGAATCTTTCTCTGGTTCAGAAACCGGCTCACCTGTCTTCCGCTTGTATGTTCCTCACGGCTCCTGCAGATGGTTGTAATGTGGCCTCTTTTCCCGCATCTAAAATAGGTCGCCTCTCCTTGTCCACGCTATCTGCAGGCTCATGGAATATTCTGGTATTTTTCTCTGCTGCCTCCATCGACAACGCAATTTCAATTACTCTTGCCAACGGCATATCTCCTTCCGACAAAATCCTCCTTTAATTTTTGCATTTTTCAGTCCGCACACTAATTTGTCTCTTAAAGATTCTTTCAAAAATTCTCCAAATCCACAGGTTGAGGCTAGCCGCTTGATTTCCACCAGATACTCTGAAACACTTTCCGTTTCCTTTTGTATTCTTCCAAAAACATAAATCTCTCTACGATTATAGATCGCATTGGGAAAAATATTGAAAATGTTTCTCTATCAATTCTTCATACTTGCACATTTAGGTAACTTCGGGCTACATAAATTTTTCAATGTATCATACGCTTTCCCGCCAATTAAAGTCAACAAATAGGCTGTTTTCTTGTCCTCATTAGCTTCTTCTAGAATTAGAAACTGTTCCAGACGCTCGAAAAATGAACAAAAATTCCATTTTTTTTTTTTTTCCCTCAAATTCCTTGAAATGGTAATGAGCCATCATGAAACAATTTTTTTCTCTTATGTAAATTTCTAATAACTTCTTTCTTCTTTTATTTTAAACAAAATTCTTCATATTACCTCATACTATCGCTTGGGTACTTATTCTTAAATCCTCGTCGCCAATGCAATATATTCTAGCCAGGGACTTGAAAATATTATTTATTTTCAATGCAAACAACAAACATAGTTAACACGATTCCACAATTAAAATACAATCGACGTCTATATACACAAACACTATATATAAAATTGAATTTTGCTTTTCATATAGAGGAAATAGTGAGCAGAACTCTAAGAATAAAAAAAATTCTATTCTCTCTGTGCAGCAAATCATGGGGTTTGAGCTCCCATAAAAGAATTACATTGTATAAATCTTTATTCAGATCAACTTTAACATATTGATCAGAAATATGGTTCAAATTTTTAAATAAAAAATCGATACAAAAATTAAACTCAATGCAATATCAGATATTAATATGGAGCATTCAAGCTTACAAGACAACTTCGTACAACTGTGTTCACAGTTTGGCTAAAACTCCATTGATTGCAGATTACATTGAAGCAAAAAATAAGAAATATTACTTAAATAACTTATCATTCGAGGACAAGCAAAAATACAACATCAATATTCCCTATATAATTAAATCCTATATAGACGAAAGAATGCTGCTCTTACTGAATAATACAAACGAGACATTTACAAGTTTTTTCAACCGGGGTATTCCAAATTATTTTCGCCCTAATTTCCACAACACACAATTTGTAACCAACCATGGTAATTTCGGGAGTTTTCTGGAAATAATCCGCGCATCGGAGGATCCGGGCTGTTTTTGTGGATGCCGCATTCAAGATTCTACTCACCTTTTACTTAAGTGCCCAGCATTTCAAGACTACAGACTCAATAACGGTATTCTCTGTACCGATCCAAGAGAACTGATATCCAGCAGGGATTCATACATTGTATTCAATAGATTTTGTAAATTTATATCAAAGTTTTTAAATAATCTCAAGTGTTAGGTATAATTAACTATGTACTGTATATATGTTTTTTTCCCCTTTTTTTTCTTTATTTTGAGGTGTGTTTACATTAAATTACCTATGTATATAGTATGCTTGTTTGAAATCAATTTCAAGAATATGGTAAATGCCTTGAGCATATGTTTTTGGATATATAAATAGATTCTCCCTCTCTCTCTCTCTTGTATTGCTTTCCTTTGGGCGCCAGTGTCCTTGGCGGGACATCGCGCTTTGTATTTACAGTTGAATAAAGTTGAATCCCAAGAAAAAAAAAACTATATATATACATATACACACAATTATGATCATTAACTCTGTGCAAAACAATTAAATAAAAACAAATATTAAACTAATTTGCTAATATATTACAGTATATACCCCTTGAAAGACAAGCTAGCTTGCATAAAGAATTGTCCAGTTCTTAAGAATATAACTGAATTAAAAAGCTTCCTTGGATTTTTGTCATTTTATAGTAAATTTGTGCCAAATCTTTCAGATTTAGAATATCCTTGATACAACCAATTAAAAAAGAATGTGAAATGGTCTTGGAATGTTGAGACAGATGGATCTTTCAATTCCTGTAAAAATGCGTTAGATGAGACCACATGTTTATTGCATTATTCCCTAAATTTGCCTTTGATTCTTTCTTGTGATGCAAGTCAAGTGGGAATAGGAGGAACCCTTTCACATTTGAAGGATGGGGAGGAAAGGCCTGTGTGTTTCATTTCCAAAACTTCAAATGTTCATGAAAAATAATATTCTCAAGTTGAAAGAGAAGGACTTGCAATTGTTTTTGCAGTAAATAAATTTAAAAATTACCTTTTTGGTAGGAAATTCACCATTTATACTGATCACAAGCCCTTAATAACTATTTTTGGAGATAAAACAAATTTGCCTCCACTCATCGCAAATAGACTTCATAGATGGGCTTTAACTCTTTCCAATTTTAATTTTGAAATTAAATATAAAAAGGGAAAGGATAATATAATTCCAGATTTCCTTTCTAGATTTCCAGAGTTTCAAAAGAGTAGTTTGGAATATAATGATGGGAGTGGTGAAATTTTACTGTTAAATACTTTCATCATCGACCATGTTCTTGTGGCTCATGAATCACATTTAGACAGAACTTTATTCAAATTGTATGAAATTATTGAGACAGGGGAGTTACCCTCAAGTCCCAATGATGATCTCATTCTTCATTTAAAAAGGATTGATGACTTTACCATTCTCCAAAAATGTATTTTTCTTGAGAATAGAATGGTTATTCCAAAAGGTCTACATGGAAAGGTACTTCAATTATTACACGAGAGCCATGCGGGGACTAATAAAATGAAAATGATGGCTCGTTCATCTATTTGGTGGCCCAGCATGGACTCTTCTAAAGAAATAATTACAAAAAATTGTCGAACTAGTCTTTCTAATGAAAGTTTGCCTCATTGAAGGACTGAGAGTTGGCCTAAATACGCAGGACCATGGAGGAGGGTTCACATGGACTATTTCAATTTCAAAAATAGACTGTTTTTACTAGCAGTAGATTCATTATCTTCATGGGTTGTAGTTTCTGAAGTACCATCTACCAGTGCATATTTTTGTATATATTTTATGAGAAATTGTATTGCTCGTTACCGATTTCTACAAGTAGTGGGTTCTGATAATGGTCCTCCTTTCTTTAATAGTGACTTTGGTGATTTTTTGTCTAAGAATGGCATATCCCATGTGACATCTCCCCCATATCACCCAAAATCAAATGGACAGGCAGAAGTCTCTGTGAGACAGGTAAAGAAATTGCTAAAAAAGCTATTATATGAAAACGAGCAGGTGGAACTAGATTTTGCTCTGTCCAGGGCTTTGTTCTTTATAAGGACAGATGTAAATATTAGAAATGGGACATCACCTGCGGAGCTGTTTCTTGGAAGAAAGATCAGTTCAAGACTCTCTGTGTTATCAAAAGAAGAAGTGAAAGTCTCAAAAGTCAATGGTCAATATGTAAACAGTAAATTTGAGGTGGATGAGACTGTGAAATTTAGGTGGATCACTAATAATTATCCCTCTTGGTATACAGGAAAGATAATTAAAATACTAGGAAGGAATGTTTATTTAATAAAACAAGGTGACAGTGAGAAAAAGGTTCATCAAAACTACATTTAAAAAATGTGCCTGGTAAATTACATCCCACTAATATGGATAATGATGAATGTGTGCCAACTCCAATCTCAGAGGAGAAAAGTGTTACAACCCCCAGGTACCCTCAGAGGGAGCGCAGATGTCCACAGAGATATAAAAAAAATAATAATAATAAAAAAATAAGAGGGGCCAAGCCTAAGAAGGGGGAATTGATGTATATAGTTGTTTATTTGTTTTGCATATTTTTCATTTATAAATTAATCTCATAATTTAGTCTGTGAAAATAAAAAAAATTGACCGGTGACGAAAACAAAACTGAAAATAGATGGCTTAATGTTATGTAGTTATGATATATAATTAATTGTGATGTTTATGCAATTTTGATCTTCATTGAATAAAATACATAAAGTTTAAATGTGTTTTAAACTTTAATAACAAACAAAAACAGATTTCTTCGTACTGTAGATCCATTTACTATTGATGACTTTCATGCCATTTTCCTAGGTACCTGTGTCCATACTTTATGTTTCTCTATCTCACTGAGCTATTCTTCCATTGCGTTGTGCCATTCATATCTTTCTCCACTATCCATTGCTTCTTTAAAATTTTCCGGAATTTAATGATCTATTTCCATAATTGAATTCGCCTCATTCCTATCCTTTATTC
This sequence comes from Cordylochernes scorpioides, assembly GCA_030710605.1. Classification (NCBI taxonomy): domain Eukaryota; kingdom Metazoa; phylum Arthropoda; class Arachnida; order Pseudoscorpiones; family Chernetidae; genus Cordylochernes; species Cordylochernes scorpioides. The sequence goes on from CP092880.1 coordinate 25,449,545, forward strand.
TTTGTGAGCGTCGAACTCCTTCTTCAATCAATTTCCTTTCTTTTTCTTCAAGTCTTGCTTTGTGCCATTCTTCTAAGATGCTCTTTGTTTCTCCTTTCTTTCTTCCTCCTTTTACGCATCTTTCCTCTATCGGTTCAGTTTGTGATGTATCATTTTCACAGTCACCACCTGGTTTTACTGAAGTAATTTCCTGAGACTTCATTTTACTCTGTAACAGGATTGTCTTCTCTCAAGCTAAGAAAGTCTTCAGCAACTATTTCTTCACAATTTCCTTTATAGGTCAAATTATCAGAATTAGTATCTTCCTGAATATCATTTGCATAATCAATTCCTCTCTTCACTAAATATTACTGTTCTGACTTCATGAATTCTCTTTGTCATTATATCATATGCTAGCGGGTGTACCCGGCTCCGCCCGGGTTTTACTCGAGGGAATGTTTGTAGTCTAGTATGTTGATATAATAAATCTATCTGAATATTAGGAAAGGTCAGGTAATTTTTTTGTAGGGTGATGCTCTGAAAAGGAACGCTATACCACTTTATCACTAAACAAATTGGCGAGTCAAAAATAAGCAACCTAAACAATCCATTAGCTTTGCAAGATAAGAAAAGAAATAGAGAAATGCATGCAAAATTCTCAACACAAATCAAAATCTTTAATCCTCAGAAGTAATGTATATTAGGTAGGATGAGGTTTATTTTGTTTCTATTACATTACATGGAATAGTTTTTTTTCTAATAAAATTTACTGACCTCTTTGTTCACTGAAACCTAAACAATGTGTATGTTAGATCACTCTTTGTTCAACCTTACACATTGTTTAGGTCTCTTATTAGGTGCAAGATGTATACTTATGCTAAAATGGTAATTTGGGTAAACATAGGTAAATTCATGTTGGGCCAGTATTTTTCAGCAAGCCAACACAGATATAACATTACGGTATGAAGCAAATTGTGCTAAAACTAATATTTCCAATCCAATTATCAAAAAAAATAACACATACTATGTAATATAAACACATGTATGTAAAATAAACACAATAATAACCAATAATTAAAAACCATAAAAACCATTCTGCAAACCTGAAAACGGCTTATGAGTCCAAAGCTGAATACGCTGACCAGGAACTTGCATAGTTTGTGTAGCTGCGACGCGGGCTTCAGAATACCTAAGACGGCGAAGCGCACGACGCGTCTCACTTTGAAGTGGTGTCTCAATAGCTCTAGCATTCCTATATCTCCTGGAAGCAGCCGTATTCCTACCAAGTAAACGTCGGCTGTGGCGAGGCATATTCTGAAAAAAAAATTTAGATTGAGATTAATGACAAAAGCTTCAAAACCAGCAATTTCTAAACAAAGCATAAAAATTTCCTGTCTTTTTGAGGAAAAAATCAAAATTTTTAAATTTTTTATTCAAAATAACCTTCAGATATGTTAAAAAGATTTTAAAAAACTAAAATCATAATATTATTACCAAAAATTTAATGTACAAAACCAGTTATCATTAAAAAGCTTCAAAAATAGACCAACCGCTGGATACGGCAATGAAAAAGCATGCTTTTTTGAGGTAAAAAATATAAATAATTTTCTAAAATACAAAATACAACCCCTATATGTTAAAAAAAAACTATAAATAATCTAAATATAAAATATTTAATCAAATAAATTAAAATATCTTTTAAAAAAATTTGAAAAAGGACTTCAAGAAGACAAATAAATGAATCCGTAAAAGAAATCCCTTGCTTATTTAAAAATATAAATAACCTATTTTTAGATACAACCCATATATGTAGAAAATATAATAAATAAACTGTATTTAAAAGATCAAAGCAATAATTAAAAAACTCCATAAGAAAATTTTAAAAAGACCTCAAAATGACCCATAATTGAACACAATGAAATTGCTTGCTCTTTTTTGCGATTAAAAATAAAAAAACCCAAATATTTTAAAAAACACAACACCTATATGTAATAAATACCACAAATAATTTGTATTTGAAAGATCTAAATAATTAAATAAAAATTTCTTAAGAAATATTTTAGAAGGGCCTCATAATGACAATCACATAAACATATCAATAAAATATCTTGCATCTTAGTGAAAAAAAAATAGAAATAACCCAAAATTTGTTTACCAAACAAGCCATATATGTGGAAAACACCATAAATAATCTACTTTTAAAATATCTAAGCAATTAATTAAAATTTTGTTAAGGTCCTCAAAAAATACATAAAATTGAGCACATTAATGAAATTTCAAGCTTTTTAGTGAAAAAAAAATAGATATAATCCTAATTATTTTTGCAAAACAACCCATATATG
>CP092880.1:25451965-25710897 GCA_030710605.1 Cordylochernes scorpioides
GGGAGATATGGAGAGACCATGTGGCCCACCCTAATTAGAGGAAGGCACTGAAGGAGAAAGTATGAAGAGACCATTTGGCTCACCCTCAGTAGAGGAAGGCATTGAAGGAGGGAGATATGGAGAGATCATGTGGCCCACCCTCATTAGAGGAAGGCCCTGAAGAAGGGAGATATGGAGAGATCATGTGGCCCACCCTCATTAAAGGAAGGCACTGAAGAAGGGAGATATGGAGAGATCATGTGGCCCACCCTCATTAGAGGAAGGCATTGAAGGAGGGAGATATGGAGAGACAATGTGGGCACCCTCAGTAGAGGAAGGCCCTGAAGGAGGGAGATATGGAGAGATCATGTGGCCCACCCTCAGTAGAGGAAGGTATTGAAGGAGGGAGATATGGAGAGACTATGAGGCCCACCCTCAGTAGAGGAAGGCACTGAAGGAGGGAGATATGAAGAGATCATTTGGCCCACCCTCATTAGAGGAAAGCACTGAAGGAGGGAGATATGGAGAGATCATGTGGCCCGCCCTCATTAGAGGAAGGCACTGAAGGAGGGAGATATGGAGAGATCATGTGACCCACCCTCATTAGAGGAAGGCACTGAAGAAGGGAGTTATGGAGAGATCATGTGGGCCACCCTCTTTAGAGAAGGCATTGAAGGAGGAAGATGTGGAGAGACAATGTGGGCACCCTCAGTAGAGGAAGGCCCTGAAGGAGGGAGATATGGAGAGACCATGTGGCCCACCCTCAGTAGAGGAAGGTATTGAAGGAGGGAGATATGGAGAGACCATGAGGCCCACCCTCAGTAGAGGAAGGCACTGAAGGAGGGAGATATGATGAGAATGTGGCCCACCCTCATTAGAGGAAGGCATTGAAAGAAGGAGATATGGAGAGACCATGTGGGCACCCTCAGTAGAGGAAGACACTGAAGGAGGGAGATATGGAGAGATGATGTGGCCCACCCTCAGTAGAGGAAGGAATTGAAGGAGGGAGATATGGAGAGACCATGTGGCTCACCCTCAGTAGAGGAAGGCATTGAAAGAGGGAGATATGGAGAGATCATGTGGCCCACCCTCATTAGAGGAAAGCACTGAAGGAGGGGAGTTATGGAGAGATCATGTGGCCCGCCCTCATTAGAGGAAAGCATTGAAGGAGGGAGATATGGAGATACCATGTGGCTCACCCTCAGTAGATGAAGGCATTGAAGGAGGGAGATATGGAGATACCATGTGGCTCACCCTCAGTAGATGAAGGCATTGAAGGAGGGAAATATGGAAAGATCATGTGGCCCACCCTCATTAGAGGAAAACACTGAAGGAGGAAGTATGAAGAGACCATGTGGGCACCCTAAGTAGAGGAAGCCATTAAAGGAAGGAGATATGAAGAGACCATGTGGCTCACCCTCAGTAGAGGAAGGCATTGAAGGAGGGAGATATGGAGAGATCATGTGGCCCACCCTCATTAGAGGAAGGCACTGAAGAAGGGAGATATGGAGAGATCATGTGGCCCACCCTCATTAGAGGAAGGCACAGAAGGAGGGAGATATGGAGAGATCATGTGGCCCACCCTCATTAGAGGTAGGCACTGAAGAAGGGAGATATGGAGAGATCATGCGGCCCACCCTCATTAGAGGAAGGCATTGAAGGAGGGAGATATGAAGAGACAATGTGGGCACCCTCAGTAGAGGAAGTCCTTGAAGGAGGGAGATATGGAGAGACCATGTGGCCCACCCTCATTAGAGGAAGGCACAGAAGGAGGGAGATATGGAGAGATCATGTGGCCCACCCTCATTAGAGGTAGGCACTGAAGAAGGGAGATATGGAGAGATCATGCGGCCCACCCTCATTAGAGGAAGGCATTGAAGGAGGGAGATATGAAGAGACAATGTGGGCACCCTCAGTAGATGAAGGCATTGAAGGAGGGAGATATGGAGAGATCATGTGGCCCACCCTCATTAGAGGAAGGCACAGAAGGAGGGAGATATGGAGAGATCATGTGGCCCACCCTCATTAGAGGTAGGCACTGAAGAAGGGAGATATGGAGAGATCATGCGGCCCACCCTCATTAGAGGAAGGCATTGAAGGAGGGAGATATGAAGAGACAATGTGGGCACCCTCAGTAGAGGAAGTCCCTGAAGGAGGGAGATATGGAGAGACCATGTGGCCCACCCTCATTAGAGGAAGGCACTGAAGGAGGGAGATATAGAGAGATGATGTGGCCCACCCTCAGTAGTAGAAGGAATTGAAGGAGGGAGATATGGAGACACCATGTGGCTCACCCTCAGTAGAGGAGGCCATTAAAGGAAGGAGATATGAAGATACCATGTGGCTCACCCTCAGTAGAGGAAGGCATTGAAGGAGGGAGATATGGAGAGATCATGTGGCCCACCCTCATTAGAGGAAGGCACTGAAGGAGGGAGATATGGAGAGATCATGTGGCCCACCCTCATTAGAGGAAGGCACTGAAGGAGGGAGATATGGAGAGATCATGTGGCCCACCCTCATTAGAGGAAGGCACTGAAGAAGGGAGATATGGAGAGATCATGTGGCCCACCTTCAGTAGAGGAAGGAATTGAAGGAGGGAGATATGGAGAGACCATGAGGCCCACCCTCAGTAGAGGAAGGCACTGAAGGAGGGAGATATGAAGAGATCACGTGGCCCACCCTCATTAGAGGAAGGCATTGAAGGAGGGAGATATGGAGATACCATGTGGCTCACCCTCAGTAGATGAAGGCATTGAAGGAGGGAGATATGGAGATACCATGTGGCTCACCCTCAGTAGATGAAGGCATTGAAGGAGGGAAATATGGAAAGATCATGTGGCCCACCCTCATTAGAGGAAGGCACTGAAGGAGGAAGTATGAAGAGACCATGTGGGCACCCTTAGTAGAGGAAGCCATTAAAGGAAGGAGATATGAAGAGACCATGTGGCTCACCCTCAGTAGAGGAAGGCATTGAAGGAGGGAGATATGGAGAGATCATGTGGCCCACCCTCATTAGAGGAAGGCACTGAAGAAGGGAGATATGGAGAGATCATGTGGCCCACCCTCATTAGAGGTAGGCACTGAAGAAGGGAGATATGGAGAGATCATGCGGCCCACCCTCATTAGAGGAAGGCATTGAAGGAGGGAGATATGAAGAGACAATGTGGGCACCCTCAGTAGAGGAAGTCCTTGAAGGAGGGAGATATGGAGAGACCATGTGGCCCACCCTCATTAGAGGAAGGCACTGAAGGAGGGAGATATAGAGAGATGATGTGGCCCACCCTCAGTAGTAGAAGGAATTGAAGGAGGGAGATATGGAGAGACCATGTGGCTCACCCTCAGTAGAGAAGGCCATTAAAGGAAGGAGATATGAAGATACCATGTGGCTCACCCTCAGTAGAGGAAGGCATTGAAGGAGGGAGATATGGAGAGATCATGTGGCCCACCCTCATTAGAGGAAGGCACTGAAGGAGGGAGATATGGAGAGATCATGTGGCCCACCCTCATTAGAGGAAGGCAATGAAGGAGGGAGATATGGAGAGATCATGTGGCCCACCCTCATTAGAGGAAGGCACTGAAGAAGGGAGATATGGAGAGATCATGTGGCCCACCCTCAGTAGAGGAAGGAATTGAAGGAGGGAGATATGGAGAGACCATGAGGCCCACCCTCAGTAGAGGAAGGCACTGAAGGAGGGAGATATGAAGAGACAATGTGGGCACCCTCAGTAGAGGAAGGCCCTGAAGGAGGGAGATATGGAGAGATCACCTGGCCCACCCTCATTAGAGGAAGGCACTGAAGGAGGAAGTATGAAGAGACCATGTGGCTCACCCTCAGTAGAGGAAGGCATTGAAGGAGGGAGATATGAAGAGACAATGTGGGCACCCTCAGTAGAGGAAGGCCCTGAAGGAGGGAGATATGGAGAGATCACCTGGCCCACCCTCATTAGAGGAAGGCACTGAAGGAGGAAGTATGAAGAGACCATGTGGCTCACCCTCAGTAGAGGAAGGCATTGAAGGAGGGAGATATGGAGAGATCATGTGGCCCACCCTCATTAGAGGAAGGCATTGAAGGAGAGAGATATGGAGAGACAATGTGGGCACCCTCAGTAGAGGAAGGCCCTGAAGGAGGGAGATATGGAGAGACCATGTGGCCCACCCTCAGTAGAGGAAGGTATTGAAGGAGGGAGATATGGAGAGACCATGAGGCCCACCCTCAGTAGAGGAAGGCACTGAAGGAGGGAGATAAGAAGAGATCATATGGCCCACCCTCATTTGAGGAAGGCATTGAAACAGGGAGATATGGAGAGACCATGTGGCCCACCCTCATTAGAGGAAGGCATTGAAGGAGGGAGATATGGAGAGACAATGTGGGCACCCTCAGTAGAGGAAGGCCCTGAAGGAGGGAGATATGGAGAGACCATGTGGCCCACCCTCAGTAGAGGAAGGAATTGAAGGAGGGAGATATGGAGAGACCATGAGGCCCACCCTCAGTAGAGGAAGGCGCTGAAGAAGGGAGATATGAAGAGTCATGTGGCCCACCCTCATTAGAGGAGGGCATTGAAAGAGGGAGATATGGAGAGACCATGTGGGCACACTCAGTAGAGGAAGGCAATGAAGGAGGGAGATATGGAGAGATGATGTGGCCCACCCTCCGTAGAGGAAGGCACTGAAGGAGGGAGATATGGAGAGATCATGTGGCCCACCCTCATTAGAGGAAAGCACTGAAGGAGGGGGATATGGAGAGATCATGTGGCCCACCCTCATTAGAGGAAGGCACTAAAGGAGGGAGTTATGGAGAGATCATGTGGCCCGCCCTCATTAGTGGAAGGCATTGAAGGAGGGAGATAGGGAGATATCATGTGGCTCACCCTCAGTAGATCAAGGCATTGAAGGAAGAAGATTTGGAAAGATCATGTGGCCCACCCTCATTAGAGGAAGGCAATGAAGGAGGAATTATGGAGAGATCATGTGTCCCACCCTCATTAGAGGAAGGCACTGAAGGAGGGAGTTATGGAGAGATCATGTTGCCCGCCCTCATTAGAGGAAGGCATTGAAGGGGGGAGATATAGAGATACCATGTGGTTCACCCTCAGTAGATGAAGGCATTGAAGGAGGGAGATTTGGAAAGATCATGTGGCCCACCCTCATTAGAGGAAGGCACTGAAGGAGGGAGTTATGGAGAGATCATGTGGCCCGCCCTCATTAGAGGAAGGCACTGAAGGAGGAAGTATGAAAAGACCATGTGGGCTCCCTCAGTAGAGGAAGCCATTAAAGGAGGGAGATATGGAGAGATCATGTGTCCTACCCTCATTCGAAGAAGGCACTGAAGGAGGAAGTATGAAGAGACCATGTGGCTCACCCTCAGTGGAGGAAGGCAATGAAGGAGGGAGATATGGAGAGATCATGTGACCCACCCTCATTAGAGGAAGGCACTGAAGAAGGGAGTTATGGAGAGATCATGTGGGCCACCCTCTTTAGAGGAAGGCATTGAAGGAGGGAGATGTGGAGAGACAATGTGGGCACCCTCAGTAGAGGAAGGCCCTGAAGGAGGGAGATATGGAGAGACCATGTGGCCCACCCTCAGTAGAGGAAGGTATTGAAGGAGGGAGTTATGGAGAGACCATGAGGCCCACCCTCAGTAGAGGAAGGCACTGAAGGAGGGAGATATGATGAGAATGTGGCGAACCCTCATTAGAGGAAGGCATTGAAAGAGGGAGATATGGAGAGACCATGTGGGCACCCTCAGTAGAGGAAGACACTGAAGGAGGGAGATATGGAGAGATGATGTGGCCCACCCTCAGTAGAGGAAGGAATTGAAGGAGGGAGATATGGAGAGACCATGTGGCTCACCCTCAGTAGATGAAGGCATTGAAAGAGGGAGATATGGAGAGATCATGTGGCCCACCCTCATTAGAGGAAAGCACTGAAGGAGGGAGTTATGGAGAGATCATGTGGCCCGCCCTCATTAGAGGAAAGCATTGAAGGAGGGAGATATGGAGATACCATGTGGCTCACCCTCAGTAGATGAAGGCATTGAAGGAGGGAGATATGGAGATACCATGTGGCCCACCCTCAGTAGAGGAAGGCACTGAAGAAGGGAGATATGGAGAGATCATGTGGCCCACCCTCATTAGAGGAAGCCATTAAAGGAAGGAGATATGAAGAGACCATGTGGCTCACCCTTAGTAGAGGAAGGCATTGAAGGAGGGAGATATGGAGAGATCATGTGGCCCACCCTCATTATAGGAAGGCACTGAAGAAGGGAGATATGGAGAGATCATGTGGCCCACCCTCATTAGAGGAAGGCACAGAAGGAGGGAGATATGGAGAGATCATGTGACCCACCCTCATTAGAGGTAGGCACTGAAGAAGGGAGATATGGAGAGATCATGCGGCCCACCCTCATTAGAGGAAGGCATTGAAGGAGAGAGATATGGAGAGACAATGTGGGCACCCTCTGTAGAGGAAGGCCCTGAAGGAGGGAGATATGGAGAGACCATGTGGCCCACCCTCAGTAGAGGAAGGTATTGAAGGAGGGAGATATGGAGAGACCATGAGGCCCACCCTCAGTAGAGGAAGGCACTGAAGGAGGGAGATAAGAAGAGATCATGTGGCCCACCCTCATTTGAGGAAGGCATTGAAACAGGGAGATATGAAGAGACCATGTGGCCCACCCTCATTAGAGGATGGCATTGAAGGAGGGAGATATGGAGAGACAATGTCGGCACCCTCAGTAGAGGAAGGCCCTGAAGGAGGGAGATATGGAGAGACCATGTGGCCCACCCTCAGTAGAGGAAGGTATTGAAGGAGGGAGATATGGAGAGACCATGAGGCCCACCCTCAGTAGAGGAAGGCGCTGAAGAAGGGAGATATGAAGAGTCATGTGGCCCACCCTCATTAGAGGAGGGCATTGAAAGAGGGAGATATGGAGAGACCATGTGGGCACACTCAGTAGAGGAAGGCAATGAAGGAGGGAGATATGGAGAGATGATGTGGCCCACCCTCCGTAGAGGAAGGCACTGAAGGAGGGAGATATGGAGAGATCATGTGGCCCACCCTCATTAGAGGAAAGCACTGAAGGAGGGGGATATGGAGAGATCATGTGGCCCACCCTCATTAGAGGAAGGCACTAAAGGAGGGAGTTATGGAGAGATCATGTGGCCCGCCCTCATTAGTGGAAGGCATTGAAGGAGGGAGATAGGGAGATACCATGTGGCTCACCCTCAGTAGATGAAGGCATTGAAGGAAAGAGATTTGGAAAGATCATGTGGCCCACCCTCATTAGAGGAAGGCAATGAAGGAGGAATTATGGAGAGATCATGTGTCCCACCCTCATTAGAGGAAGGCACTGAAGGAGGGAGTTATGGAGAGATCATGTGGCCCGCCCTCATTAGAGGAAGGCATTGAAGGGGGGAGATATAGAGATACCATGTGGTTTACCCTCAGTAGATGAAGGCATTGAAGGAGGGAGATTTGGAAAGATCATGTGGCCCACCCTCATTAGAGGAAGGCACTGAAGGAGGGAGTTATGGAGAGATCATGTGGCCCGCCCTCATTAGAGGAAGGCATTGAAGGAGGGAGATATAGAGATACCATGTGGTTCACCCTCAGTAGATGAAGGCATTGAAGGAGTGAGATTTGGAAAGATCATGTGGCCCACCCTCATTAGAGGAAGGCACTGAAGGAGGGAGTTATGGAGAGATCATGTGGCCCGCCCTCATTAGAGGAAGGCACTGAAGGAGGAAGTATGAAAAGACCATGTGGGCTCCCTCAGTAGAGGAAGCCATTAAAGGAGGGAGATATGGAGAGATCATGTGTCCTACCCTCATTCGAAGAAGGCACTGAAGGAGGAAGTATGAAGAGACCATGTGGCTCACCCTCAGTGGAGGAAGGCAATGAAGGAGGGAGATATGGAGAGATCATGTGACCCACCCTCATTAGAGGAAGGCACTGAAGAAGGGAGTTATGGAGAGATCATGTGGGCCACCCTCTTTAGAGGAAGGCATTGAAGGAGGGAGATGTGGAGAGACAATGTGGGCACCCTCAGTAGAGGAAGGCCCTGAAGGAGGGAGATATGGAGAGACCATGTGGCCCACCCTCAGTAGAGGAAGGTATTGAAGGAGGGAGATATGGAGAGACCATGAAGCCCACCCTCAGTAGAGGAAGGCACTGAAGGAGGGAGATATGATGAGAATGTGGCGAACCCTCATTAGAGGAAGGCATTGAAAGAGGGAGATATGGAGAGACCATGTGGGCACCCTCAGTAGAGGAAGACACTGAAGGAGGGAGATATGGAGAGATGATGTGGCCCACCCTCAGTAGAGGAAGGAATTGAAGGAGGGAGATATGGAGAGACCATGTGGCTCACCCTCAGTAGAGGAAGGCATTGAAAGAGGGAGATATGGAGAGATCATGTGGCCCACCCTCATTAGAGGAAAGCACTGAAGGAGGGAGTTATGGAGAGATCATGTGGCCCGCCCTCATTAGAGGAAAGCATTGAAGGAGGGAGATATGGAGATACCATGTGGCTCACCCTCAGTAGATGAAGGCATTGAAGGAGGGAGATATGGAGATACCATGTGGCTCACCCTCAGTAGATGAAGGCATTGAAGGAGGGAAATATGGAAAGATCATGTGGCCCACCCTCATTAGAGGAAGGCACTGAAGGAGGAAGTATGAAGATACCATGTGGGCACCCTCAGTAGAGGAAGCCATTAAAGGAAGGAGATATGAAGAGACCATGTGGCTCACCCTTAGTAGAGGAAGGCATTGAAGGAGGGAGATATGGAGAGATCATGTGGCCCACCCTCATTAGAGGAAGGCACAGAAGGAGGGAGATATGGAGAGATCATGTGGCCCACCCTCATTAGAGGTAGGCACTGAAGAAGGGAGATATGGAGAGATCATGCGGCCCACCCTCATTAGAGGAAGGCATTGAAGGAGGGAGATATGAAGAGACAATGTGGGCACCCTCAGTAGAGGAAGTCCCTGAAAGAGGGAGATATGGAGAGACCATGTGGCCCACCCTCATTAGAGGAAGGCACTGAAGGAGGGAGATATAGAGAGATGATGTGGCCCACCCTCAGTAGTAGAAGGAATTGAAGGAGGGAGATATGGAGAGACCATGTGGCTCACCCTCAGTAGAGGAGGCCATTAAAGGAAGGAGATATGAAGATACCATGTGGCTCACCCTCAGTAGAGGAAGGCATTGAAGGAGGGAGATATGGAGAGATCATGTGGCCCACCCTCATTAGAGGAAGGCACTGAAGGAGGGATTTATGGAGAGATCATGTGGCCCACCCTCATTAGAGGAAGGCACTGAAGGAGGGAGATATGGAGAGATCATGTGGCCCACCCTCATTAGAGGAAGGCAATGAAGAAGGGAGATATGGAGAGATCATGTGGCCCACCCTCAGTAGAGGAAGGAATTGAAGGAGGGAGATATGGAGAGACCATGAGGCCCACCCTCAGTAGAGGAAGGCACTGAAGGAGGGAGATATGAAGAGATCATGTGGTCCACCCTCATTAGAGGAAGGCATTGAAAGAGGGAGATATGGAGAGACCATGTGGGCACCCTCAGTAGAGGAAGGCACTGAAGGAGGGAGATATGGAGAGATGATGTGGCCCACCCTCAGTAGTAGAAGGAATTGAAGGAGGAAGATATGGAGAGACCATGTGGCTCACCATCAGTAGAGGAAGTCATTGAAAGAGGGAGATATGGAGAGATCATGTGGCCCACCCTCATTAGAGGAAAGCACTGAAGGAGGGAGATATGGAGAGATCATGTGGCCCACCCTCATCAGAGGAAGGCACAGAAGGAGGGAGATATGGAGAGATCATGTGGCCCACCCTCATTAGAGAAAGGCACTGAAGAAGGGAGATATGGAGAGATCATGTGGCCCACCCTCATTAGAGGAAGGCATTGAAGGAGGGAGATATGAAGAGACAATGTGGGCACCCTCAGTAGAGGAAGGCCCTGAAGGAGGGAGTTATGGAGAGATCATGTGGCCCGCCCTCATTAGAGGAAGGCACTGAATGAGGAAGTATGAAAAGACCATGTGGGCTCCCTCAGTAGAGGAAGCCATTAAAGGAGGGAGATATGGAGAGATCATGTGTCCTACCCTCATTCGAAGAAGGCACTGAAGGAGGAAGTATGAAGAGACCATGTGGCTCACCCTCAGTGGAGGAAGGCAATGAAGGAGGGAGATATGGAGAGATCATGTGACCCACCCTCATTAGAGGAAGGCACTGAAGAAGGGAGTTATGGAGAGATCATGTGGGCCACCCTCTTTAGAGGAAGGCATTGAAGGAGGGAGATGTGGAGAGACAATGTGGGCACCCTCAGTAGAGGAAGGCCCTGAAGGAGGGAGATATGGAGAGACCATGTGGCCCACCCTCAGTAGAGGAAGGTATTGAAGGAGGGAGATATGGAGAGACCATGAGGCCCACCCTCAGTAGAGGAAGGCACTGAAGGAGGGAGATATGATGAGAATGTGGCGAACCCTCATTAGAGGAAGGCATTGAAAGAGGGAGATATGGAGAGACCATGTGGGCACCCTCAGTAGAGGAAGACACTGAAGGAGGGAGATATGGAGAGATGATGTGGCCCACCCTCAGTAGAGGAAGGAATTGAAGGAGGGAGATATGGAGAGACCATGTGGCTCACCCTCAGTAGATGAAGGCATTGAAAGAGGGAGATATGGAGAGATCATGTGGCCCACCCTCATTAGAGGAAAGCACTGAAGGAGGGAGTTATGGAGAGATCATGTGGCCCGCCCTCATTAGAGGAAAGCATTGAAGGAGGGAGATATGGAGATACCATGTGGCTCACCCTCAGTAGATGAAGGCATTGAAGGAGGGAGATATGGAGATACCATGTGGCCCACCCTCATTATAGGAAGGCACTGAAGAAGGGAGATATGGAGAGATCATGTGGCCCACCCTCATTAGAGGAAGCCATTAAAGGAAGGAGATATGAAGAGACCATGTGGCTCACCCTTAGTAGAGGAAGGCATTGAAGGAGGGAGATATGGAGAGATCATGTGGCCCACCCTCATTATAGGAAGGCACTGAAGAAGGGAGATATGGAGAGATCATGTGGCCCACCCTCATTAGAGGAAGGCACAGAAGGAGGGAGATATGGAGAGATCATGTGACCCACCCTCATTAGAGGTAGGCACTGAAGAAGGGAGATATGGAGAGATCATGCGGCCCACCCTCATTAGAGGAAGGCATTGAAGGAGAGAGATATGGAGAGACAATGTGGGCACCCTCAGTAGAGGAAGGCCCTGAAGGAGGGAGATATGGAGAGACCATGTGGCCCACCCTCAGTAGAGGAAGGTATTGAAGGAGGGAGATATGGAGAGACCATGAGGCCCACCCTCAGTAGAGGAAGGCACTGAAGGAGGGAGATAAGAAGAGATCATGTGGCCCACCCTCATTTGAGGAAGGCATTGAAACAGGGAGATATGAAGAGACCATGTGGCCCACCCTCATTAGAGGATGGCATTGAAGGAGGGAGATATGGAGAGACAATGTGGGCACCCTCAGTAGAGGAAGGCCCTGAAGGAGGGAGATATGGAGAGACCATGTGGCCCACCCTCAGTAGAGGAAGGTATTGAAGGAGGGAGATATGGAGAGACCATGAGGCCCACCCTCAGTAGAGGAAGGCGCTGAAGAAGGGAGATATGAAGAGTCATGTGGCCCACCCTCATTAGAGGAGGGCATTGAAAGAGGGAGATATGGAGAGACCATGTGGGCACACTCAGTAGAGGAAGGCAATGAAGGAGGGAGATATGGAGAGATGATGTGGCCCACCCTCCGTAGAGGAAGGCACTGAAGGAGGGAGATATGGAGAGATCATGTGGCCCACCCTCATTAGAGGAAAGCACTGAAGGAGGGGGATATGGAGAGATCATGTGGCCCACCCTCATTAGAGGAAGGCACTAAAGGAGGGAGTTATGGAGAGATCATGTGGCCCGCCCTCATTAGTGGAAGGCATTGAAGGAGGGAGATAGGGAGATACCATGTGGCTCACCCTCAGTAGATGAAGGCATTGAAGGAAAGAGATTTGGAAAGATCATGTGGCCCACCCTCATTAGAGGAAGGCAATGAAGGAGGAATTATGGAGAGATCATGTGTCCCACCCTCATTAGAGGAAGGCACTGAAGGAGGGAGTTATGGAGAGATCATGTGGCCCGCCCTCATTAGAGGAAGGCATTGAAAGGGGGAGATATAGAGATACCATGTGGTTTACCCTCAGTAGATGAAGGCATTGAAGGAGGGAGATTTGGAAAGATCATGTGGCCCACCCTCATTAGAGGAAGGCACTGAAGGAGGGAGTTATGGAGAGATCATGTGGCCCGCCCTCATTAGAGGAAGGCATTGAAGGAGGGAGATATAGAGATACCATGTGGTTCACCCTCAGTAGATGAAGGCATTGAAGGAGTGAGATTTGGTAAGATCATGTGGCCCACCCTCATTAGAGGAAGGCACTGAAGGAGGGAGTTATGGAGAGATCATGTGGCCCGCCCTCATTAGAGGAAGGCACTGAAGGAGGAAGTATGAAAAGACCATGTGGGCTCCCTCAGTAGAGGAAGCCATTAAAGGAGGGAGATATGGAGAGATCATGTGTCCTACCCTCATTCGAAGAAGGCACTGAAGGAGGAAGTATGAAGAGACCATGTGGCTCACCCTCAGTGGAGGAAGGCAATGAAGGAGGGAGATATGGAGAGATCATGTGACCCACCCTCATTAGAGGAAGGCACTGAAGAAGGGAGTTATGGAGAGATCATGTGGGCCACCCTCTTTAGAGGAAGGCATTGAAGGAGGGAGATGTGGAGAGACAATGTGGGCACCCTCAGTAGAGGAAGGCCCTGAAGGAGGGAGATATGGAGAGACCATGTGGCCCACCCTCAGTAGAGGAAGGTATTGAAGGAGGGAGATATGGAGAGACCATGAAGCCCACCCTCAGTAGAGGAAGGCACTGAAGGAGGGAGATATGATGAGAATGTGGCGAACCCTCATTAGAGGAAGGCATTGAAAGAGGGAGATATGAAGAGACCATGTGGCCCACCCTCATTAGAGGATGGCATTGAAGGAGGGAGATATGGAGAGACAATGTGGGCACCCTCAGTAGAGGAAGGCCCTGAAGGAGGGAGATATGGAGAGACCATGTGGCCCACCCTCAGTAGAGGAAGGTATTGAAGGAGGGAGATATGGAGAGACCATGAGGCCCACCCTCAGTAGAGGAAGGCGCTGAAGAAGGGAGATATGAAGAGTCATGTGGCCCACCCTCATTAGAGGAGGGCATTGAAAGAGGGAGATATGGAGAGACCATGTGGGCACACTCAGTAGAGGAAGGCAATGAAGGAGGGAGATATGGAGAGATGATGTGGCCCACCCTCCGTAGAGGAAGGCACTGAAGGAGGGAGATATGGAGAGATCATGTGGCCCACCCTCATTAGAGGAAAGCACTGAAGGAGGGGGATATGGAGAGATCATGTGGCCCACCCTCATTAGAGGAAGGCACTAAAGGAGGGAGTTATGGAGAGATCATGTGGCCCGCCCTCATTAGTGGAAGGCATTGAAGGAGGGAGATAGGGAGATACCATGTGGCTCACCCTCAGTAGATGAAGGCATTGAAGGAATGAGATTTGGAAAGATCATGTGGCCCACCCTCATTAGAGGAAGGCAATGAAGGAGGAATTATGGAGAGATCATGTGTCCCACCCTCATTAGAGGAAGGCACTGAAGGAGGGAGTTATGGAGAGATCATGTGGCCCGCCCTCATTAGAGGAAGGCATTGAAAGGGGGAGATATAGAGATACCATGTGGTTTACCCTCAGTAGATGAAGGCATTGAAGGAGGGAGATTTGGAAAGATCATGTGGCCCACCCTCATTAGAGGAAGGCACTGAAGGAGGGAGTTATGGAGAGATCATGTGGCCCGCCCTCATTAGAGGAAGGCATTGAAGGAGGGAGATATAGAGATACCATGTGGTTCACCCTCAGTAGATGAAGGCATTGAAGGAGTGAGATTTGGTAAGATCATGTGGCCCACCCTCATTAGAGGAAGGCACTGAAGGAGGGAGTTATGGAGAGATCATGTGGCCCGCCCTCATTAGAGGAAGGCACTGAAGGAGGAAATATGAAAAGACCATGTGGGCTCCCTCAGTAGAGGAAGCCATTAAAGGAGGGAGATATGGAGAGATCATGTGTCCTACCCTCATTCGAAGAAGGCACTGAAGGAGGAAGTATGAAGAGACCATGTGGCTCACCCTCAGTGGAGGAAGGCAATGAAGGAGGGAGATATGGAGAGATCATGTGACCCACCCTCATTAGAGGAAGGCACTGAAGAAGGGAGTTATGGAGAGATCATGTGGGCCACCCTCTTTAGAGGAAGGCATTGAAGGAGGGAGATGTGGAGAGACAATGTGGGCACCCTCAGTAGAGGAAGGCCCTGAAGGAGGGAGATATGGAGAGACCATGTGGCCCACCCTCGGTAGAGGAAGGTATTGAAGGAGGGAGATATGGAGAGACCATGAAGCCCACCCTCAGTAGAGGAAGGCACTGAAGGAGGGAGATATGATGAGAATGTGGCGAACCCTCATTAGAGGAAGGCATTGAAAGAGGGAGATATGGAGAGACCATGTGGGCACCCTCAGTAGAGGAAGACACTGAAGGAGGGAGATATGGAGAGATGATGTGGCCCACCCTCAGTAGAGGAAGGAATTGAAGGAGGGAGATATGGAGAGACCATGTGGCTCACCCTCAGTAGAGGAAGGCATTGAAAGAGGGAGATATGGAGAGATCATGTGGCCCACCCTCATTAGAGGAAAGCACTGAAGGAGGGAGTTATGGAGAGATCATGTGGCCCGCCCTCATTAGAGGAAAGCATTGAAGGAGGGAGATATGGAGATACCATGTGGCTCACCCTCAGTAGATGAAGGCATTGAAGGAGGGAGATATGGAGATACCATTTGGCTCACCCTCAGTAGATGAAGGCATTGAAGGAGGGAAATATGGAAAGATCATGTGGCCCACCCTCATTAGAGGAAGGCACTGAAGGAGGAAGTATGAAGATACCATGTGGGCACCCTCAGTAGAGGAAGCCATTAAAGGAAGGAGATATGAAGAGACCATGTGGCTCACCCTTAGTAGAGGAAGGCATTGAAGGAGGGAGATATGGAGAGATCATGTGGCCTACCCTCATTAGAGGAAGGCACAGAAGGAGGGAGATATGGAGAGATCATGTGGCCCACCCTCATTAGAGGTAGGCACTGAAGAAGGGAGATATGGAGAGATCATGCGGCCCACCCTCATTAGAGGAAGGCATTGAAGGAGGGAGATATGAAGAGACAATGTGGGCACCCTCAGTAGAGGAAGTCCCTGAAAGAGGGAGATATGGAGAGACCATGTGGCCCACCCTCATTAGAGGAAGGCACTGAAGGAGGGAGATATAGAGAGATGATGTGGCCCACCCTCAGTAGTAGAAGGAATTGAAGGAGGGAGATATGGAGAGACCATGTGGCTCACCCTCAGTAGAGGAGGCCATTAAAGGAAGGAGATATGAAGATACCATGTGGCTCACCCTCAGTAGAGGAAGGCATTGAAGGAGGGAGATATGGAGAGATCATGTGGCCCACCCTCATTAGAGGAAGGCACTGAAGGAGGGATTTATGGAGAGATCATGTGGCCCACCCTCATTAGAGGAAGGCACTGAAGGAGGGAGATATGGAGAGATCATGTGGCCCACCCTCATTAGAGGAAGGCAATGAAGAAGGGAGATATGGAGAGATCATGTGGCCCACCCTCAGTAGAGGAAGGAATTGAAGGAGGGAGATATGGAGAGACCATGAGGCCCACCCTCAGTAGAGGAAGGCACTGAAGGAGGGAGATATGAAGAGATCATGTGGTCCACCCTCATTAGA
This sequence comes from Cordylochernes scorpioides, assembly GCA_030710605.1. Classification (NCBI taxonomy): domain Eukaryota; kingdom Metazoa; phylum Arthropoda; class Arachnida; order Pseudoscorpiones; family Chernetidae; genus Cordylochernes; species Cordylochernes scorpioides. The sequence continues at coordinate 25,467,876 of CP092880.1, forward strand.
GGAAGGCATTGAAAGAGGAAGATATGGAGAGACCATGTGGGCACCCTCAGTAGAGGAAGGCACTGAAGGAGGGAGATATGGAGAGATGATGTGGCCCACCCTCAGTAGTAGAAGGAATTGAAGGAGGAAGATATGGAGAGACCATGTGGCTCACCATCAGTAGAGGAAGTCATTGAAAGAGGGAGATATGGAGAGATCATGTGGCCCACCCTCATTAGAGGAAAGCACTGAAGGAGGGAGATATGGAGAGATCATGTGGCCCACCCTCATCAGAGGAAGGCACAGAAGGAGGGAGATATGGAGAGATCATGTGGCCCACCCTCATTAGAGAAAGGCACTGAAGAAGGGAGATATGGAGAGATCATGTGGCCCACCCTCATTAGAGGAAGGCATTGAAGGAGGGAGATATGAAGAGACAATGTGGGCACCCTCAGTAGAGGAAGGCCCTGAAGGAGGGAGATATGGAGAGACCACCTGGCCCACCCTCATTAGAGGAAGGCACTGAAGGAGGAAGTATGAAGAGACCATGTGGCTCACCCTCAGTAGAGGAAGGCATTGAAGGAGGGAGATATGGAGAGATCATGTGGCCAACCCTCATTAGAGGAAGGCATTGAAGGAGAGAGATATGGAGAGACAATGTGGGCACCCTCAGTAGAGGAAGGCCCTGAAGGAGGGAGATATGGAGAGACCATGTGGCCCACCCTCAGTAAAGGAAGGTATTGAAGGAGGGAGATATGGAGAGACCATGAGGCCCACCCTCAGTAGAGGAAGGCACTGAAGGAGGGGGATAAGAAGAGATCATGTGGCCCACCCTCATTTGAGGAAGGCATTGAAACAGGGAGATATGGAGAGACCATGTGGCCCACCCTCATTAGAGGAAGGCATTGAAGGAGGGAGATATGGAGAGACAATGTGGGCACCCTCAGTAGAGGAAGGCCCTGAAGGAGGGAGATATGGAGAGACCATGTGGCCCACCCTCAGTAGAGGAAGGTATTGAAGGAGGGAGATATGGAGAGACCATGAGGCCCACCCTCAGTAGAGGAAGGCGCTGAAGAAGGGAGATATGAAGAGTCATGTGGCCCACCCTCATTAGAGGAGGGCATTGAAAGAGGGAGATATGGAGAGACCATGTGGGCACACTCAGTAGAGGAAGAAAATGAAGGAGGGAGATATGAGCCGTTCACTGCACAAACTGATTAACTCCACTTTTTGAAAAATCTTAAATTTAGGTGTAAAAACACTTGATATAGTTATAACTTTTTATATATATATAAAAAGTTTCCCAAACAATAAAGTTTCAAAACCATTAAACGACAAAATTTTTTTGGCCACTGAACAATAAATTATTTATTTCAGAAGCCATTCTGAGTAACTCCGTACCTAATGAAATTCGTTAGAATAATACAGCTTGTGGCGACCGCACTTTGCTTCAGCGAAAAAAGCTTCAAAACACATACGGGCAGAAAGATGGCGGCCCCACTTTGCCTCGGCAAGCACGTGTTTTAAGAACACTTCACTACGCATGCGCGGGCGTCATCCAGGACTTTCCAGCGGCTGGCTTCTTCCGACACACTTGATCTGGCCACACTGCAGCGGTAAACATCTAGGGCTCTTCAACGGCCGTTATTTCAACCGTTGCTTCTTTTCTCTTTATAATTTCTCTCTTGCTTTAAATAAATTAATTTTAATTATAATTTTATCAGCAGCCTTTCCACAAGCCACACCAACATCACGCAACAATCCTACAAGCTCAAATACACTAGCAAACGCTAAATGATAACGGTGATTTTTCTAGTGCCGTCTAATCAAAATAACAATAAAGTGACTTAGTCATTCACTGTCTAATTGCCACAGAATCAAGTAGTAGTGAAGTGAAGATAATTATTATTATTAATCAATCATTTGGTATGATATAAGTTCTACTGTATACTTTATTAGTCTTACACGGACTACATATTTTTTCAGCCTTTTCAACATCACACTCATATCGTATTTGGATTCGAATTATTATAATTATTCCAATTTCTCAGTGTTTTAAAAAAATAAAATTATATCCTTATAATCAAGATGAGTGAGAGTAATAACAATGTGGATGTGCAGAATAGTGAATCATCAGATGGTTCTTCAATACAAGTTATTAACAGAAAGTGTGGCTCAAGAAAGCGTTTATGGGTTTCTTCTGATTCTTCTGATTGCAGCAGTAAAAATATTGTAAACAAACACATCTATTGGAAGGAAAAGAAGTTGTAACCGTGATAATTGGGCCCGAAATATACAAAAGCAAAAAAGAACAAAAGGTTTGGCATACAGGAATAGAGGAGGATATTCAATACCTGCAAAAACATTTGTCGATATAATATGCAGATGCCGTCAGAAGTGCAATCAAAAAATTCTTTCGTATGACAGAGAGGCTGCCATGAAGACATTTTATAGTTTAGATAGTCAACTTTCCCAAAACATTTTCTTAAGAGGTTGTATTAGAGCTAAAGAAATAAAAAGAAGGCGCCCCTCGAATAACACTAAAGAACCAAGATCACATTCTTTTACATATTATTTTCGAAAAGACAAACATGATATTCCCGTTTGCAAAAAATATTTTAGGGACACTTATCAGGTGAGTAAGGGGCGAATATACAAATGTTCTTCTAAAGAACAAGTTACATCTTTATTTGACCAGAGGAAAGGCCGTGCTGCAAGCAATAAAATAGATGACACACATGTTGTAAAACATATTAAGTCATTTCCAGCCTACACTAGTCACTACACCAGAGCTCATAATCCAAGGCGGCAATACTTAAATCCTGACTTAAATATTAAGAAAATGTATGAACTATACGCCACGCAATGTAAAAAGGAAAATGTAGTACCAGTGAAAGAAAAATATTACTACAAAGTATTCTCTACAAAATTTAATTTACATTTAAACAACCATCTAAGGATACATGCCAAACTTGTGATTATTTGCAAATAAAAATTCAATCTTCAGACAGTGAGGGAATTCAGATGGCAAAAATTGAGAAGGAAAATCACTTAGAAGAGGCTGAACGGGCTCGTAGTCTTATGGCTGCCGATCGAAAAGCAGCATCAGATAAAATTTTCGTATTTTCTTTTGATTTGGAAAAAGCTTTAGCCTTTCCTAAACTGACCACATCTGTAGCTTATTATAAACGAAATCTATATGTTTATAATTTCGGTTGCCATGATTTCAATGAAATTAAGGCCACATGTTTGTTTGGCCAGAAACTGAAGGATCTCGTGGGTCTCAAGAAATTTCCTCATGCCTGATAAAATACATAAAAACTTATGCAAAAAACTTTGAAAAAATAATAACATATTCAGATTCCTGCACCGGACAAAATAGAAATATCAAAACCGTCTTAAGTTTATTGAGACTTGTTCAAAGTACGGAAATACGAGCTCAGTCAATTGAAATGAAATTTTTGGTAAGTGGGCATAGCTATTTGCCCAATGATTCAGATTTTGCCATCATTGAGTCATATGCGAAAAAAATTCAAAATATTTTTTTCATCAGATGATTGGAACAATATAATCAAAACATGTAAAAAGAAAGCACCATTTAATGTAATCCAAATGACTCACGAAGATTTTTTTTCCACAAAACCATTGGAAAATTCAATAACTAATAGAAAAGTAACCGTTTCTGGGTGTCCAGTAAATTGGCTTAAAATGCGCTGGATAAAATTAGAAAGGTCCAAATCACACATTATACAATTCAAATATGACCATAATGAAAATTCAGAATTTTATGCCATCGATATAAGGAAATTTGTGGCAGGGAGACCACAAAGCTTGAAAAATATAGACCAGCCTTTACTATATCCTAAAGGTAGAAAAGTAACAAGTGAAAAAAGGAGGGACATGATGGCTCTTCTGAAATTCATTCCTCCTGTAAAACAATCTTACTTTAAAAATTTGCGAACAAATCGGAATGACGAGTCCTTACATACAGCTGATGAAGAAGACATCATTTATGTTGCTGATGAATTAATCACAAATAATAATATATTATAACAGAACTGTTAATATCAATTTTCTGATAAAATGTAAAACACTGAAAATAAATTTATTACTTTTTTCATTTGCCAAATCGACTAACTCCACCAGTCACATAAAAATTGTAACATTTCTGTTGATAATTTTTTGGCTATTCTTTCTTATTAATTTTATATACTGTAAGATAAAACTTACATTTGTATTAATGCATTCTATCATGTTTATTTGAATTTATATTATAAAAGGAATTATAAAAAACAGTGCACATTATTTCATCGCATTTCTCCACTTTGTGATTTATGGAGTTAATCAATCTGTGCATTGAGGGGCTCATATGGAGAGATGATGTGGCCCACCCTCCGTAGAGGAAGGCACTGAAGGAGGGAGATATGGAGAGATATTGTGGCCCACCCTCATTAGAGGAAAGCACTGAAGGAGGGGGATATGGAGAGATCATGTGGCCCACCCTCATTAGAGGAAGGCACTAAAGGAGGGAGTTATGGAGAGATCATGTGGCCCGCCCTCATTAGTGGAAGGCATTGAAGGAGGGAGATAGGGAGATACCATGTGGCTCACCCTCAGTAGATGAAGGCATTGAATGAAGGAGATTTGGAAAGATCATGTGGCCCACCCTCATTAGAGGAAGGCAATGAAGGAGGAATTATGGAGAGATCATGTGTCCCACCCTCATTAGAGGTAGGCACTGAAGGAGGGAGTTATGGAGAGATCATGTGGCCCGCCCTCATTAGAGGAAGGCATTGAAGGAGGGAGATATAGAGATACCATGTGGTTCACCCTCAGTAGATGAAGGCATTGAAGGAGGGAGATTTGGAAAGATCATGTGGCCCACCCTCATTAGAGGAAGGCAATGAAGGAGGGAGATATGGAGAGATCATGTGTCCCACCCTCATTAGAGGAAGGCACTGAAGGAGGGAGTTATGGAGAGATCATGTGGCCCGCCCTCATTAGAGGAAGGGATTGAAGGAGGGAGATATGGAGATACCATGTGGCTCACCCTCAGTAGATGAAGGCTTTGAAGGAGGGAGATTTGGAAAGATCATGTGGCCCACCCTCATTAGAGGAAGGCAATGAAGGAGGGAGATATGGAGAGATCATGTGTCCCACCCTCATTAGAGGAAGGCACTGAAGGAGGGAGATATGGAGATATCATGTGGCCCACCCTCAGTAGAGGAAGGCATTGAAGGAGGGAGATATGGAGAGACAATGTGGGCACCCTCAGTAGAGGAAGGCCCTGAAGGAGGGAGATATGGAGAGATGATGTTGCCCACCCTCATTAGAGGAAGGCACTGAAAGAGGAAGTATGAAGAGACCATTTGGGCACCCTCAGTAGAGGAAGCCATTATAGGAGGGAGATATGGAGAGATCATGTGGCCCACACTCATTAGAGGAAGGCACTGAAGGAGGAAGTATGAAGAGACCTTGTGGCTCACCCTCAGTAGAGGAAGGCATTGAAAGAGGTAGATATGGAGAGATCATGTGGCCCACCCTCATTAGAGGAAGGCACTGAATAAGGGAGATATGGAGAAATCATGTGGCCCACCCTCATTAGAGGAAGGCACAGAAGGAGGGAGATATGGAGAGATAATGTGGCCCACCCTCATTAGAGGAAGGCACTGAAGGAGGAAGTATGAAGAGACCATGTGGCTCACCCTCAGTAGAGGAAGGCATTGAAGGAGGGAGATATGGAGAGATCATGTGGCCCACCCTCATTAGAGGAAGGCACTGAAGAAGGGAGATATGGAGATATCATGTGGCCCACCCTCATTAGAGGAAGGCACTGAAGAAGGGAGATATGGAGAGATCATGTGGCCCACCCTCATTAGAGGAAGGCATTGAAGGAGGGAGATATGGAGAGACAATGTGGGCACCCTCAGTAGAGGAAGGCCCTGAAGGAGGGAGATATGGAGAGACCATGTGGCCCACCCTCAGTAGAGGAAGGTATTGGAGGAGGGAGATATGGAGAGACCATGTGGGCACACTCAGTAGAGGAAGGCACTGAAGGAGGGAGATATGGAGAGATGATGTGGCCCACCCTCCGTAGAGGAAGGAATTGAAAGAGGGAGATATGGAGAGACCATGTGGCTCACCCTCAGTAGAGGAAGGCATTGAAAGAGGGAGATATGAGAGATCATGTGGCCCACCCTCATTAGAGGAAAGCATTGAAGGAGGAGATATGGAGAGACAATGTGGGCACCCTCAGTAGAGGAAGGCCCTGAAGTAGGGAGATATGGAGAGACCATGTGGCCCACCCTCATTAGAGGAAGGCATTGAAAGAGGGAGATATGGAGAGACCATGTGGGCACCCTCAGTAGAGGAAGGCCCTGAAGTAGGGAGATATGGAGAGACCATGTGGCCCACCCTCATTAGAGGAAGGCATTGAAAGAGGGAGATATGGAGAGACCATGTGGCTCATCCTCAGTAGAGGAAGGCATTGAAAGAGGGAGATATGAAGAGATCATGTGGCCCACCCTCATTAGAGGAAAGCACTGAAGGAGGGAGATATGGAGAGATCATGTGGCCCACCCTCATTAGAGGAAGGCACTGAAGGAGGGAGTTATGGAGAGATCATGTGGCCCGCCCTCATTAGAGGAAGGCATTGGAGGAGGGAGATATGGAGATACCATGTGGCTCACCCTCAGTAGATGAAGGCATTGAAGGAGGGAGATTTGGAGAGACCATGTGGGCACCCTCTTCAGAGGAAGGCACTGAAGGAAGGAGAAATGGAGAGACCATGTGGCCCACCCAAAGTAGAGGAAGGCATTGAATGAGGAAGTATGGCGAGATCATGTGGCCCACCCTCATTAGAGAAAGGTACTGAAGGAGGGAGATATGAAGAGATCATTTGACCCACCCTCAGTAGAGGAAGGCATTGAAGGAGGGAGATATGGAGAGACCATGTGGGCACCCTCAGTAGAGGAAGGCATTGAAGGAGGAAGTATGGCGAGATCAGTTGGCCCACACTAAGTAGAAGAAGGCACTGATGGAGGGAGATATGGAGAGATCATGTGGTCCACCCTCAGTAGAGGAAGGCATTGAAGGAGGGAGATATGGAGAGACCATGTGGGCACCCTCAATAGAGGAAGGTATTGAAGGAGAAGGTATGGCGAGATCAGGTGGCCCACACTCAGTAGAGGATGGCAATGAAGGAGGGAGATATGGAGAGACCATGTGGCCCGCCCTCAGTAGAGGAAGGCATTGAAGGAGGGAGATATGGAGAGACCACGTGGCTCACCTTCAGTAGAGGAAGGCATTGAAGGAGGGAGATATGGAGAGTGTATGTGGCCCACCCTCAGTAGAGGAAGGCACTGAAGAAGGGAGATATGGAGAGACCATGTGGCCCACCTTCAGTAGAGGAAGGCATTGAAGGGGGGAGATATGGAGAGACCATGTGGCCCACCCTCAGAAAAGGAAGGTACTGAAAGAAGAAAGGAAGGCTATTTTATGAGCGGACCTAAAACATCAGTTAGTTTTTATACCTTGAAAAATTACTTCGAATATTCGATTCAGACATAATCTGGCACGAATTTTAAGACCACTATATAAAAGGTTGGTATCTGAACCAATCTTAGAAATATTCTGGAATGTGGGATGAACTGACAGACAGGAACCTATATCTCAATGTTCAAAACTGGCAAAACAAGACCACTTCTCTTCCAGGATGGTGTAAAGACCTTCCCACAATGCGCTATCTGCAGCACCAAATAGGCCTCACCAGATCACCTCATGGAATGTATGGGAGTCTCAAGTCAGGACCTGTATTCAAACCCTACCAAGATTTTAAATTTGATCTATGAATTTAGCCTCCATGACCTTGTATAATTATACAATAGGATAATATATATATATATATATGTTATATTAAAATATTTCATTTAAAATTATGTTATATTAAAGTATTATTTTATTTTAAAATTATATTTCATAGATGAAATACTCTTCTAAATCGTCCGCCAGAGGTCACTCTTCCCGTATAAAAACTGATTGTTGTTCTTCCCGTTGGCCGACTCAAAACATTTGTACATTATGTAAATAAGCTTTTCATTTTTTTATTCTTACGCCTTAAGCCAGGCAATACTTTTATCCAATTATGTTTTTATATTTCTTAGCTCAATTAAAGCAATTTCTAATCTTTACTATTTTTATTATTTTACTTTCAAGATTTTAGCCACGACTGCGTCACCATTACCATAATCCTCAACATAATCAAAAATACAGCAGAAAATCATATATTTTTTATATTATAAGATATATATATAGAAGAACCTCCCTTCAGCGGACACCCTGCTAGCGGACATCTCTCTGCAAAGGACAGTTTTCTGTTGCAAAATTACCATTTTTACAATTTAGCATCTCTGGTAAAGGACACTTTGGCTCTGCAATTAAATGTCCTTCACAGGGAGGTTTTACTGTATTTATTTAAAGGTTGAATAGGGAGATCTGATAGTGTATGGGTGAGGATATTGAGATCTATAGGAGGGAATTGAAGTTAAGATGAGAGAAAAACTGAATAAGGGTTGTTAGATTTTCTCTAAGTTAGATTATATAAATGTTCCTGCCCAATGTATCCTCTAACAGACTGTTCCCGCGGGAGTGCTGTGAGTTTCAAGCACATGTGTGTAGCATATAATACTGACCACGTTTCTGATCTTTTTTTGGTAGAACCTGACATACTTGCCATGTTCACTTATTTAAACTAACACAGAAATGGAAAATTGAAATAATTATCATAATCATTGTGGCTTCATTATAATGATTTGTTTATTTTAAAAAGGAAAATACAGTAGAACCTCCCTGTAAAGGACACCTAATTGTTGAGCCAAAGTGTCCTTTAGGGAGAGGTGTCCTCTCACCGAAAGGTTTTCAAATAGTAAAAATGGTAATTTTGCAAATGAAAACTGTCCTTTATAGAGAGGTGTCCTCTAGCGGGGTGTCCGCTAAAGGGAGGTTCTGGTTGAATTTATAAATTTAAAAATCACTAAAAAATATTTCTCCATATTATAAATTAAAAAGAAAATATTATTATTAATTTCAAAGCACATGATGCCTAAACAGCCAGTGAAAAAAATCATTAACACAACATTTGCAACGACATTGCAAAGTGAAACTTGAACTGCCCATGATAAGCACAATTTGGATTATAGATTACAAACACAAGGTAATAAGACCAAATCCAAATAAATAAATAGTGTGTTTTAAATTTAGTGTTATATTAATTTATATTGTAAATAATTATAATATTATTATTTAATAATATAATTATATTGTTAATTAAAATTAGTATGTTTTACACATTATTTATTTATTTGGATTCGGTCTTATTACCTTGTGTTGAACTGTCCAGGAACCAAAAGCGGGCAGGTGCGATCCTAAAGTTTGCTTTTCTGTGGATGCAACTCACCTCTGTAATACCTTGTTAGTGGTAAAGTTGTATTGGAAACAACAATCAACTGTCAAAATTTGAATGGTCGAATTAACGGAAATGTCGAATTATTGATAGTGTTGAATTACTGTTTGTTAATTGATAGGCTGGAGGTCGGGACGTCAAACCATGGTCAAATTATCGTGTGTTGAATTAATATATATTAGGTTATACTGTGTATATTTATAGAGATCCGGCCCATAAGTCCTCCTCTACATGGCGGGCGGGAGAAGCAGCACAAGTAAGGGACTGCCCAGTAGTACGGTGTTGTGAGCCCTGAACCGCTACGGTAACCGTGAACAGGGAACTCTGAAATGTGGTTGACTAACGGGGCAATGGAACCCCCTATTTCCATGGAGCAACAAAATCATGAAATTGAAGATCCATGCTACTGAGGGAGCTGACACGCTGGGGCCTGCAGTCATGGGAACCAGTGGGAAATATGTTGTGAGGACCCTGAACATCTTACAATTAAACATAAATGGAACTCAGAAGGAGAGCTGAGTAGAATGCTGTATGAACATCACATTAATATCGCATGTCTCCAGAAAACCAACCTCAATGAAAACCTGAAATGTGCAATATATGGTTACATCACTGTAAGGAAAGATCGTGAGCGGGGAGACGGAGGAGGACTCACCTTCTTAATAAAAACCAAACCATAAAATATGAATAAGTTAACGTAGTTGGACAAGACCCCACACCATTTATAGAGATGGCTCCAGGTGATTATAAGGCCTCAAAACATGTGCCAGTAATTATGAGTGGTGCTTCTTTTCTTATCATATGGAGTAATTAGGTATGTTTCCTGTTGATGGGAACATCTGAGACATATAAAGGTAGGACTTTGCCTGTTAACATTTAGCTGGGCTTAGTAGGACGGACTTCATACATAGGGTACCAGGAGTACAAGACTCCAGACATACTGTCCTGCCTAAGGTCACCTCCCCACCCCACTGATACAAAAGCTTATGTCCATAGTTTTCTTGAATATCATTTCTTAGATTCCGCCTCTCATTGCAACATAAATAAACAGAATGATCCAATACAGTATTAGAGCTACAAGAAGCGGTCTGGTTGATTGAATTGGAGAAACCGCTGGGAGGGTTCACTACTGATGAGACAAGTCCTCCCAATCTTTTTTTCATCACAGTAAGGACAGTAGAAGTTTGTTTTATGTTTAGAAGAAACAACTCGGCTTTAATGCTTCCATTGCTTATACAAGTCCACCATCTTCATTTTACATAGCCTCAAATTTCACCATGGTATGTAGACAGCTCTGACTGGCTGCAAGTTGACGACTGCTTTTACTGTAAGGGCACCACATGTCTACACATGTGAAAAGCAGTTAAACTTTGCACTTGCAAATGTGCCAGAGCCCGTTTGGTTATTTGCACTCGCTGGTGGGGTTGGATTTTGCAAGAATTGGGGGGCCATTGGAGCATTTTCTTTAATATCAAAAATAAGTGCCCAATGCGGGAATCGAACCCGGGTCGTAGCGGTCGAAAACCAATGGTTTAAACCATCCTTATATTAGAAAATGAAATGGTTAAATATGTTAAGTACAAATGGCTGATATTCCCATCACTGATATGCGATCCAAAATGTTTCCAATATCTGGGTCACTACTTAAAAAAAAAGCTTATTTTGCCAAAATAATTCAAAGCTTCCACTGTTTCTTTGAAAAGTTAATAAAACAATGCAACATTAAAAATGGGAACATAACTGAAGAAGATTTATAATACAAGAAAATAAGACCTAATCCAAATCCATCATCAGACAAAAGAATAAATGAGAAAATATATTATTTTGTCTGATGGCCTTTGCCGGTCCCAAGCCCGGATGAAAAAGGAGGAGGGGGAGCAGTAACAAGCTCGCTAAAAAACCTGGGCTCAGCTGGCCCGGCTGATAGTACCCTGTAAGGGCTCCTAATCCAGGTATACAGGATGAGCAGCGTTTGAACTCTATGTTAGGAGCGGCTGCACATGGGGTCTGTTCCTAATGTCAGAGGCGGCCATTTCTTTTGGAGCTAAGTCGGCCTGCCACTGAGTAGTACTCCCAGTCTTAATGACAAAGGCAGACCCATACTACTTCACCCAGTCATGATCTCGAGCTTTACAAGCTTTCACCCTAAAATTATTGAGTGGATATAAGAAAGAAGAAGACCTAATCCAAATCCATCAACAGACAAAAAAATAAGTGATAAAAAATATCATTTTGTCTGATGATGGCAACAATGCTGTTGCAGAAACATCACACACTATTAATTTATTTTTAGAAAAATTCAAGGACTCTTACTGGTAAATTATAAAGCTGGACAACACGTAAAGTAAGGTGAGTTTCTTTTAATAAACGAAAACGCAAGCTTTCGGGAAGTACGCCCTTCAACAGGCAATTATACACGCAAATATACAAATGGTAGGTAGGAGCGAATATTTATATGTGCTAGTTTTTAACATATTTACAATAATTTTGCTGTAAAATTAGCATATTAAACTAAACCAAAGAAATGCTAAAATCTAACTATTATTTCAATTATTAAACTTAATGACGTGAACTATTGTACATATAATATTTTATGAAAAACTAAGATGTTACAGGAGTTTCAGCCAAGAGAACACCATATATATCGGGAATATCTATCTTTCTATTTATGCTATTGTGTTTGTGTGAGACTATGTATTCCAACACCAATCGTTGGTGTTGGTTGTGGATATGTCTATAGTGGATTACTGGATGGTTAACATCGAATGTATGTCCTGTAGATGCTATGTGTTGGTGGATGAGGGATTTGGGGTCTTTGTTAGTTATATTGCGGGAATGCTCTGTCATTCTGATGCCTTCAGTTCTACCTGTCTCACCCACATATGTGGCAGAGCACTGCTCACATGAGAAAGAGTAGACTACTCCTGTACTTTGAAGGGGGCTGGGAGGAGTGTCTGCTTTGGTTATGGGATGTCTGAGGTGTGTGGATATGTTATTGGTGTTGCTGAAAAAGGTCTGGATGCCATGGGTTTTAAGAAGTCTGGCTATATTGACTGTGTAGGGTGAATAAGGTAAAATACAAGTGGATCTATGAGCTGTTGGGGGTTTTTGAGGACTGGGTACGAAAGTGTGTCTGTTGATGAAGGTAAGAGGGAACGCTGAGGCAGTAAGATGGGAAATTACTAATTCTTTTTCTATGGTTTTGAATATGGGGAGGGAACAATGGGTATGTATTCGTTTTGTTAAAGTTTTAACTATGTTAATTTTATGGACTATGGGGCAGTATGAATTGAAGTGAGTATAGTTGGGGGGGGGGGGAGTTTTTCTTGTAATAGACTGTGGTATGGAAGGAATTTGAAGTACGTATGATCAGTGTGTCTAGGAAGGGGATGACATTTTTGTGTTCTTGTTCTAAAGTGAATGAGATATCAGGGTGATAATTGTTGAGGTCTTTTAGGATGGTGCCCTCTTGGCTGATTTTACAGATGCAAAAAACGTCATCTATGTAACGCCGCCATATGGAGATGCTTGATGCATGTATTTGGTTAATCCACGCATCAATTTTGGTCATCACTATTTCAGCTGCTATGGAGGAGAGGGGACTTCCCATAGGGGAACCTTTAGTCTGTTTGAAGTGTTCGTGATTATAGGTAAAAATGTTCATTTTAAGGCATATTTCTGAAAGTTTTGTTATTGTAGTAACTATTTGGGGATCTATATTAATGGAGGTAAGGAACTGGTGTATGCTGTCTGTTATTAAAATGTGTGGAAGGCTAAGGTACATGGATGTTACGTCGAAGGAGCACATTATATAATCAGGTGTGGGATGTAGTGTGGTTATTTCATTGATGAATGAGGGGGTGCTGGCAATGGAATAATTTTCTCTATGTGCATTCATGAGGGGGGAGAGATAATTAGAAAGGAACTTAGCTAGAGGATATGCTGGCGAGAGGTGGTAGGATATAATAGGACGGAGAGGTATGGAAGGTTTATGGATTTTGGGGAGGCCGTAGATGTAGGCATTGCCACTAAGGTTGGAGGTGAAGGATTTGAAATCTTCTATGGAGATATGCTTGGATTTTTTCAACTTATTAAGGGAAATCTTGTGAAATCTTTAACTGCTGTGACACTGTCTTGATTTGATATAGGAGAGAAGGTTGAGGCATCCTGTAATATTGATAGCATTTTTGAGTGGTAAGTATCTTTATCCATGACTACGGTATTGGATCCTTTGTCTGATCTACTTATAACTATGGATTTCGCGTTCTTTAACCTATTAAGTGTTTTGAGATCAAGGTGGGTGTTTGGGGGTAAGGTGAAAGGTTTTTGCAATGCTTGAGACACTGCATTCCTGATGGAGCACTTATCTTGATGGTTGTAGCTTTTGATGGTGGCTTCGTTTATTAAAAGAAACTCATCTTACTTTACGTGTTGTCCAGCTTTATAATTTATTTTTAATTAGGTCTTATTACCTTGTGTTATATTCTATAATCCAAATGGTGCTTTATCATGAAGATTTATTGTGGAAAAAATAACTGAGCAATGTAAGGATTATTCACTCATGAAAATTTTAATTTGGATGAATGTGTCCATTGTATAATGTAGTGTTCAAAAATTATTGATATAAAAAAAATATCTTTTAGTTGGTGATAAAATTTACACAAAAAATTAAATTTTTGATTTTCAAGCAACCTTTTAAAAGGCAAATAACTTTTACTCCTTGCTTGTCCGTTAGAATATCTTGGATATTACAAAGTATGTGAAAATTACAAGGTAATAAGAACTAATCCAAATAAACTAATGGAGTGTAACATTTCAGTAACAGAGTTGTTACCATCATCAGACAAAAGAATAAATGAGAAAAAATATCACGGCATGTTCTTAAATAGTCTTCTTCTTTCTTATCTCCACACTGGGTGAAGTAGTATGTGTCTGCCTTTGTCATTAAGACTGGGAGCACTACTCAGTGGCAACCCGACTTAGCTCCAAAAGAAATGGCCGCCTCTGACATGAGGAACAGACGCCATGTGCAGCCACTCCTAACATGGAGTACAAACGCTGCTCATCCTGTATCCCTGGATCAGGAGCCCTAACAGTGTACTATAAGCCGGGCCAGCTGAGCCCAGGTTTTTTAGTGAGGTTGTTACTGCTCCCCCTCCTCCTTTTTCATCTGGGCTTGGGACCAGCAAGGGCGGAGTTCAAGATAGCAGATAAGAATAAAATAATTTTCTGATACACACTTGATAACAGTACTATTTAAGAATGCTGTGATATTTTTTATGATTATTTTGTTTGGTGATGGTAACAACGCTATTACCAAAACGTCACACACTATTAATTTATTTGGATTTGGTCTTATTGGCCATTGGACATGCGTCGGACCAGGAGGCTGTTGTTGGGTGCTGCGCTGCCTGGAGTATAGGAGCTCCATCTATTATTTCTTCCTGTGGTTAATTTGTATAAGACCGGTGGTCTTAATAAAGCTTTGTGTGTGTGTGGATTTGGTCTTATTACCTTTGTAGTTCTAATCTATAATCCAAATTGTACCTTTCAAAGTCTATGATAGTTTTCTTTCAATTAGTGTTCAAATTAGAAGATTGAATGACTTCACACATTATGAACAATACATGAGTCTATTCACACAATGATGAAATAGGAAAGTTATTTTATTTTGGGGCAAAGTATCAATTGCTCAATGCTCAATGACAATGTTCCAATGGCCCCCGTTTCTTGCAAAAGTCCAAACCCACCAGCGAGTGCAAATAACCAAACAGGGCTCTGGCATTTTGTAAGTACAAAGTCGAACTGCTTTTCACATGTGTAGACATGTGGTGCACTTACAGTAAAAGCAGTTGCCTACTTCTACCCACCATGATTATCATGGCCTGTACCACGTGTACTAGGGATAATTTTTAAAAATGTTTAACTATATTATAGAGCCAACCTGAAAATGATGTTTTCCATAGAACGCTTACTTATTAAATAAACCTATGTAGGTTACATAGGTGATAAAGTAAAACACCTATTTTTGTGTTGAAAGAGAATCTATCATAAATTATTGTCAGGAGGACAGAGTTTCCTGGTATTCCCTCTTATCTGGACCGACCGGAAGGGTAAACAGTGGCGTCACGTGGAACGAGAAAATATCTCGAGTTCTGCTTCTTGCTCTAACGGCTGGGTTGATTTGGCTCACGTAAATACTAACTCTTCTTTTATTTTAAAATATATCATATAGCTCATTAAATAAATATTTAAAGTAATCCGAAGGCCTAGTTAATTATTTTTCCTCGCGACAATTGTGGTGGAGACGCCGGGGAACGAGACAGTCACCAGACGAAGTCGTCGCCTTCAAGGATTGCAACCAGAACTATCTACAGTGCTTGCTTTTCCTGCTCGGAAGAAAATGGAGAGAGAAGAAAACCGACCATTCTGCCATCGGTGGAGAGACCCTACTGTCTTCTCGGGAGAACGTGGGGAAGATTCGCAGCGTTGGCTGAGCGACTTCCAGCGTGTGGCACGTTACAACAAGTGGGATGACTCCATGTGTCTGGCCAACGTCATCTTCTACCTCACTGGCACAGCGAAGTGCTGGTTCGAAAACTTCGAGGAGATCTTGAATTCGTGGGAGGAATTTAAGATAAAGTTTTGTGAAATATTCGGGAACAAGGAAGACACGGCTAGAAAAGCCGAGAACATTCTTCGAACTAGAGCGCAGACGAGTGGGGAAAACGTCGAGAGCTACATACAAGAAGTCCTCCTTCTTTGTAAACAAAGCAACCCCAGAATGTCGTAAGAAGAAAAGGTGAGCCACCTGATCAAAGGCGTAGCGGAGGAAGTGTATCAGGCACTTATTGGAAAGGACATCGGCACGGTGGACCAATTTGTTGCGTTCTGCCGCCGATTCGAGGCATTCAAGAGGATGCGTGTTGCACCGCCCAGGTTCAGCCGACTGCCCAATGTGACCACCATCTCGACCGCTGAACCAGAGAACCTAGAAGCCCTGATTAGAAGAATAGTATGAGAGGAGGTTCAGAAGTTTATGGCTCCTCCTTCTACATTTGCCGCCCAGGATATCGACACTCCACCTCCCGACCTACGGGATGTCATCCGTAGTGAAATCCAGCAAACATTGGCTCCTATCTCTGCCCCTCGTCAGCCCGAGAGCTTCCTACCTCGGCGACAATACCTCCCCCAGAACGATCAAGTTTACCGACGAAGAACCGAAGGACCACCAAATAATCAAAGGACTCAGTGGCGTACTGAAGATGACAGACCGATCTGCTTCCACTGTGGCGCCCTGGCCACGTTGCACGTTATTGCAGAGACAGACGCCAAGCTTTTGCGGATGCCAGACTTGGAAGAGAAACAGTCGATTTCGGAAGACCAAGAACGGAAAATTACACCATGGGCGAATCAGGAAGCGAACTATCCCAAGGAAGATTTAGAAACCCGTCGCCATACCCCCCCCCGCGGAAGATTCCAAGCTCCCAGAAGAACCTCACAATCCCCTGCTCGCCGTCCCAGCCGCTCACCCAGTCGCCGCAGTGAGGAAAACTAGATGGCGCGCCCTCTGGAGGTGTGGCCGCCAAAGACGAAAATCCTCCCTGCCCTATAGCCGCTACAATGGAAAAGAACTGGATATCTGTCAACATACAAGGACGAAATGTACAAGCTCTTGTGGACTCCGGCGCTGATTACTCAGTAATTTCTGAAGCTTTCAGACGTTCTATAAAGGCCCCAGTTTTTAAAGAAAATGGACCACTTCTAAGAGCCGCGGACAAAAAGCCTATCGTGACTCTTGGTAAGTGCTCTTTAGAAGTTCAAATCAAAGGACTCGATATTATTTTTGATTTTGTAGTAGCCGCTGAATGTAGCCACGATGTTATACTGGGCTGGGATTTCTTCAAAGCCACAGATGCCATTATAGATTGTGGGGAAAACAAATTGTATTTAAGCGAAGCTGAAAAATCCTACGAATGGAAAGACCTGAAACTTTGTGCTGCTATGGACTGTGTCATACCGCCGAAATCTTTTGGCAAGATAGTTGTGACCAACCAGGATGTATTTGGCAGCAGAGATGTAGTCGTTACAGGTTCCAAACGCCTGCAGTTGGAAAAAGCACTTTTTATTCCCTCTTCCCTCGTTAGGTTCTTACATGGCAGAGCGGTTTTGTGGGTGACTAACAGTACTCACCAGTCTCAAGTGATACCTTCGGACATGAAGATAGGAACAATGCAAGATCTAGAAGTAGGGAGCATATCTAATCTTGAAGCTTGTTCTGAAATAGCTGGAAAAGACGAAGTAACTTCCCCAGATGTGAGAGAATGTTTAATTTCAATGATTTCTACTGATTTGGAGGAAACAAAGAAAAACAGATTACTCACGTGCCTAAATGAGTTTTCTGATATATTCGACTTTGAGAAAAAGAGCTTCCCTGTCTCTGGCGAAATAAAACATAAAATCGATACGAGTGATCCATCATTTGGGGCGAAGAACAAGATGAATCTTTCCGGATTCTCAAACAGGAATTGGGATCTTCACCTGTGTTAGGACATTTCATAGAAGGTGCGGAAACTTATGTCCATACTGATGCAAGCGGCTATCGTTTAGGGGCAGTTCTTGTTCAAATCCAGAATGACGCGGAGAGACCTATAGCCTATGCCTCACGAACACTAACCAAAGCGGAAAAGAATTATTCCACTACAGAAAAAGAATGCCTCGCAGTTGTTTGGGCCCTTGGTAAATTCCGCCCATACCTATAAGGACAGCGTCCTTATAGAGTGTCTCCCGCCGAAAGACGTGTCATTCAGAGTGAAGTAGAGAAAATGATGGAGACTAAAATCATCCGGCCATCATCAAGTCCATGGGCCTCTCCCGTTATATTAGTGAGGAAGAAGGACGGCTCGTTGAGATTCTGTGTCGACTATCGTCGTCTAAACAAAATTACAAAGAAAGATGTGTACCCTCTCCCTCGTATCGATGACGCGCTGGACACCCTCTCTGGATCCAGGTACTTCTCCACTATGGATATGAGATCGGATTACTGGCAAATCGAAGTAGACGATAAGGACCGGGAGAAAACGGCATTTATCACTCCAGATGGGCTTTATGAATTTAATGTAATGCCATTTGGTCTATGCAATGCACCAGCAACTTTCGAGAGAATGATAGACAACGTCCTACGGGGATTGAAATGGGACATGTGTTTATGCTACTTAGACGACATTGTAGTCTATGGATCGACCTTTAAAGAACATTTAACACGTTTATACAAAGTTTTGAGATGCATTAAGCAGGCCGGACTGTGCCTGAATTATAAAAAGTGTTATTTCGCCTCGAGACAAATAACTATCCTCGGGCACGTCGTTAATGAATTTGGAACGCAGCCAGATCCAGAAAAAGTGAAAGCCATTGTCCACTTTCCAAAACCCCGTAATATCAGTGAGACCAGAAGTTTTCTTGGGTTAAGTTCATACTATAGACGCTTCATCAAAAGTTATGCTAACAAGTCTCGACCCTTGAATAGCCTTTTAAAGAAAGATGAAAAATTCATTTGGGGCGAAGAACAAGATGAATCTTTCCGGATTCTCAAACAGGAATTGGGATCTTCACCTGTGTTAGGACATTTCATAGAAGGTGCGGAAACTTATGTCCATACTGATGCAAGCGGCTATGGTTTAGGGGCAGTTCTTGTTCAAATCCAGAATGACGCGGAGAGACCTATAGCCTATGCCTCACGAACACTAACCAAAGCGGAAAAGAATTATTCCACTACAGAAAAAGAATGCCTCGCAGTTGTTTGGGCCCTTGGTAAATTCCGCCCATACCTATATGGCAGACCCTTTACTGTGGTTACCGACCATCACTCGCTATGTTGGCTGGTAGGCTTGAAAGATCCATCCGGCCGCTTAGCCCGTTGGGCCCTCAAACTACAAGAATACGACATAAACATCGTTTACAAAAGCGGAGGCAAGCATAAAGACGCTGATTGTTTGTAAAGAAGCCCCTTGGCTGACACCGCAGAGATAGAAGGGCACATTACTTCCATCCAAGACATTGCAGAAGAACAAAATAAAGACCCTCATTTGGTTGGGATCCGTGGAAAACTTGCAAATGAAAATTTAAAAGGGTATCAGATGATTGGAGGCGTTCTCTATAAGAAAAATTACGACAATGAGGGCAAACCATGGCTGCTAGTAGTCCCAAAACAAATGAGGCACGAAATTCTTAAAGATGTCCACGACACTCCAATGGCCGGTCATTTGGGATTTGCCAAGACCTATGACCGCGTTAGAAAGAGATTCTATTGGCCTGGACTTTATAGGACAGTTTCCCAATACATTGCTCATTGTAAAGAATGCCAGCGAAGAAAGGGCGTGCCTCAGAAACCTCCTGGACTACTAGTCCCAATACCTCCAACGACCTCGCCTTTTCAAAAGATAGGAATTGATTATCTGGGAAGATTTCCCATATCTCACACGGGAAATAGATGGATAATAGTCGCGACTGATTATCTCACCAGATTTGCGATAACAAAGGCCGCGGCAACAGCGGAAGCTACTGAATTAGCAACCTTCCTTATTGAAGACGTCATACCCAAGCACGGCGCTCCTCGGGAAATCATCACGGACAGAGGAAGAAATTTCATGTCTCAGACCATACGAGAAATAAATAATCTAAACGGAACAATTCACAGATTCACCACGGCATACCACCCTCAAACGAATGGTTTGACAGAAAGACTCAACAAGACCCTGACTGACATGATCTCGATGTATGTTGACGTTGATCAGAAAAATTGGGACAACATCCTACCATATGTGACCTTCGCCTACAATACCGCTCGACAAGAGACAACAGGATACAGCCCGTTCTTCCTCGTCCACGGCCGAGAAGTTGAAACACCGCTAGATTCTATACTGCCCCCCGTACCAGCCGGCAGGAACTGCAGAAGATTATGTGGGCCATCTTGTGACCAACGCTGAGGACGCACGAATGTTAGCCCGTCTTAACATCCTGCAGGCTCAGAGCAAAGACAAAGAACGCTACGACAAGAAGCATCAGGAGGTGACTTACAAGGTAGGTGATTTGGTGTGGGTGTTCAACCCAGTCCATATCGTTGGCTTATCGGAGAAGTTATTGAAGAGATATTTCGGACCCTATCGAGTGATCAGAAAAATATCGAGTGTAAATTATCAAGTAGAAGGCGTGACGAATACTAGGAGAAGACGAAAAACCCAAGATATCGTCCATGTAGTGAGAATGAAGCCCTACCACGACCCTGAAGTCCAAGAACAGATTGCCCAGGGTCATGTGACCGACTAGTAAACAGCGGGACGCTGTTTCTCTTGTGGAGGGAGTGATGTCAGGAGGACAGAGTTTCCTGGTATTCCCTCTTATCTGGACCGACCGGAGACCATGTGGCCCACCCTCAGTAGAGGAAGGCACTGAAGGAGGGAGATATGGAGAGACCATGTGACCCACCCTCAGTAGAGGAAGGCATTGAAGGAGAGAGATATGGAGAGACCATGTGGCCCACCCTCAGTAGAGGAAGGCACTGAAGGAGGGAGATATGGAGAGACCATGTAGGCACCCTCAGTAGAGGAAGGCACTGAAGGAGGGAGATATGGAGAGACCATGTGGGCACCCTCACTAGAGGAAGACATTTAAGGAGAGAGATGTGGAGAGACCGTGTGGCCACCCTCAGTAGAGGAAGGCACTGAAGGAGGGAGATATGGAGAGACCTTGTGGCCACCCTGAGTAGAGGAAGGCACTGAAGGAGGGAGATATGGAGAGACCATGTGGGCACCCTCAGTAGAGGAAGGCATTGAAGGAGAGAGATATGGAGAGACCATGTGGCCCACCCTCAGTAGAGGAAGGCACTGAAGGAGGGAGATATGGAGAGACCATGTAGGCACCCTGAGTAGAGGAGGGCACTGAAGGAGGGAGATATGGAGAGACCATGTGGGCACCCTCAGTAGAGGAAGACATTTAAGGAGAGAGATATGGAGAGACCATGTGGCCACCCTCAGTAGAGGAAGGCACTGAAGGAGGGAGATATGGAGAGACCATGTGGCCCACCCTCAGTAGAGGAAGACATTTAAGGAGAGAGATATGGAGAGACCATATGGCCACCCTCAGTAGAGGAAGACATTGAAGGAGGAATATATGGAGAGACCATGTGGGCACCCTCAGTAGAGGAAGGCACTGAAGGAGGGAGATATGGAGAGGCCATGTGGGCACCCTCAGTAGAGGAAGGCATTGAAGGAGGGATATATGGAGAGACCATGTGGGCCATCCTCAGTAGAGGAAGGCATTGAAGGAGGGAGATATGGAGAGACCATGTGGCCACCCTCAGTAGAGGAAGACACTGAAGGAGGAAGACATGGAGAGACCATGTGACCATGACCCTCAGTATTTGATTTATGGAAACATACACTTTATTGACTTCCAGTCAATATCAAAACAAAGTTACAAAATTACAGATATAAGAATTATAATAAAACTAGCCGACTGGACCCGGCTTCTCCCGAGTATTGTTCGAGTGGGGCTTACTCATGAATGAATAGAGCCCTCAATTGTTTTAAAACTTATAATAATGCATTTTATTTCAGCACAATGGAGATAAACTGCAAATAGCAAAATTGAAAATGCTGGTAAAAAGAATCTGAAATATAAGATCAATTTCACAAACACATCTAATGAATAGAGTTCTGTTTTGGAGGAGTGGTCTAAACTATTGATTTTTAAAAACCACGACCCGTGATCATCGAATCCAGCTTTGGGCACTTTGTTCTGAAAAAAAAAAAATTCCCCAATGGCCCCTGATTCTGAAAAAGTCCAACCCCTCCAGTGAGTGCAAGTAACCAAACTGGGCTTTGGTATCTAAAAAATGAAAAAAAAAATCTAATGATTAGTGTGAATTAAGGAAAATGGTCCTCTCAACCTGAAAATTTACTTTCTCCACTTCACTCTCGGCTGTTCAAGAAGAAACAGCCAGATCAAACATTTTTAAGGGCACCTAATCCGGCACTTACATCTCTAAATAGTTATGTAACTTTTATAAATGTAATATATCTGCAATACTGAAATACCCGGACTTGGAGAATTTTTTATTAGGTTATTGTTGGCAGTTTTGGAAAAGTGTGGGAAATTGTGGATATTTTTACAAGAGAATGTACTTTTTAAAATAATAAATTAAAAAAAAAGGAAATTTGCATCATTTTCTAATAGGCAAGGACAATTTTTAAAATACCAAAAATGCAAGACCAAATAAAAATAAACGAATTATGTGTGATGTTTCAGTAACAGCATTGTTACCTTATTTAGACAAAATTGCTGAATGTATTCAGTACTTTTGTCTGAAGATGGTAACAATGCTGTTACCGAAACCACACATAATTTATTTATTTAGATTTGGTCTTGCCTTCTTGTGATTCTTATCTATATTTCAGAATATACCTCTATTTTTTTACTTAAAAATATATATTTCCAAGACCTTAAATAAAAGTAAAATGTCAAATGAGTTATTAATTAACCCTATATATAGCAGCGTTATGGGTCAGTAACATGTGAAAATAAGGCCAACAATTGAAATATCTTTTTAAAAAATTAAATTTTGAACGCTAGCTTCACACAGGGCACAAATTTTGCTACCAGCTAGATGCGTTCTTTTTTACTATGGTGTGATTTCCACATGATGGATCTGTAGATACATTATAATCTCCCCAGAGCTTAAGGTAGCAAACAGTACTTTCACAATACATAAATATCAATGCCAAAAGCCAGAGTTACGAAAGCATGTTGCAGTGTAATGTTGACCTGCAGGATAGGAAAAAAGCAATATTATTTCCAGACTTTAATTTGAAAAGTATTATCAAACGTTAAAAATATAATCTTAACTTCAAAAGCATGAAAAAAAAAGCTATCTTGATTTGAATAAATTTAGTCTAAAAACAAACATCATGTAAAAGTATGCACCAATCAAAATCATTTATTAGCTCTAGCAGTGCTGCCCCAAGCGGTAAAAGACTGGAGCTAACGCTTCACGAGTTGGTAATTTTTTTTAATAGTACATTAACTTAACAACATTTCATGTCTTGCTAACATGTTTTTTTAAATAATATGCCTAAAAATAATGCAATTCTAAAAATCATACATGAAGCGTTTATTAAATTAAATGGGAGCGAAATGGTGTTCCAATTTTTTTTTTTGACTGACTAAAAAAATCAAATGGAAGAAGATTTAAAAAAAGTATAATTTGCTGAAAAAATCTGCACAATAAATATGAGTAGAACATATTCTGGCTCCCTCATTGGTCAGATTGCTGATTGTATATTTCTTTATTTAAATAGGAGTATATTTTCATCTATATATGTCATAATTTGTAAATAGCTGTATGCAACCCCAACCCAATATGTATGCAATGTATGTTTCAAAGATTTAATAAAGAATAAGGTAACTGGAGGACAGCAAGGCCTAGAAAAGAGGTTTAGAAGTCAGCAGAATCATTAGCAAAATTACAGCCAATTTTATTATCGCGGAAGGAATAAAAGTTGAGTTCAACGACACAGTATTTCCTGGTCGTGTCAGGACAAGTCCAAAAGACAAAGAAATTAGCAAGGACTAATTAGAAAGCACCTTCCCAAAGGTCAACCAATAGAAAACGGCCACGTCCCACCGTTCCACCAATGGGAAAGGAGATAGGTCTTCGTGTTAAATTGAGAATCTAGGATTGTCAGTCTTCGACTCGCTCCCATCGGGATAGCACCTATAGTTGTTCACTCGCTCCCACCGAGACAGCACCTAGAATAGTAGTTGCTTCGCTCCCACCGAGTAAGGACCTAGTCTTCGACTCGCTTCCACCAAGATAGCACCTAAAGTCAATCACCGCCATGTGATCAGATAGTTAATAGTCAAAAACCGCTCCGCCTTCTCAAGCCTTTCTTTCCTCCAACCAGTTGCCTTTTATTTCAGCAATCAATCGTGTCTCTTGGCTTATTTCCCCTGTGTGTAAACCTTTATCACTTATCCACCACGACTGCGCCACCACCAACAACAATCATCAATCTCCAAGAGTAAGGTTTCCCCGCATATAATATTACGATAGCTATTGAAAGTCGACAGGATTATGATGGAAAGTAGCCACGATTCGGTCAAAAATAAAAGTGACAACGACAAAGCGACGAACGGAAAAGGGAAGAAACTGGCGACGAACGGAGCGACAAGATACACCCTGGCGACGATAATTTTGCAGTTGACCGCCGCACTTCAAGGAGCAAGGTCCCCCCAATTGGAGACGGCGTTCCGTAGCGCCACCCGCCGGACACAACCCCCGCCAACCCCAGGCAAGATGGACGAGACAGCCGACGCCCGTGCCACCACCCCAGGCAAGTGTCAACGTGGCCGGACACCGACCATCGAGGGGTCATCCACCGCCATGCCGTATCCGTACACCGCACCCGAAAGTAATCCACGCGACCCAGGACAGTGCAAACAGTCCCAAAACGATATTCCAGTGCCGGTTTTCCCTTCAATTCCGCGGACCGTGCAAGCAGTCCCGAGTCCCAAGCCAAGACGTCCCAGAGGAGGCCTGTTGAACTGAGGTAGGCACCCACCCTATGACGTCAAGAAATTGACTTTGGACTTATATCTGACCCAGGACCTACCCCTTTAACCATGTATCCAACCTTGTACCCAATGAATGCACGCACGGGCTAGGCCAAACCTATCCGAAAGGACTTGCACTGCAACCAAATTTTTCACACAGGACAACCCTTGCCTGCATTCATTGACTCAACCACAACTCTTTATATGCCACCATTCTAATCTCACACCACGCAACTTTTTACTCAACCCAATTGCCAGTACTATATGCCCTTAACTCGCAAAGCCACAACGGCTTCAACAATCACCGTGCCCAAAAAACGTGTCCATACAACCGCACAGCTCACACAATCACTACACAAAATCCATACGTGACCGTACGTCGTCACGAAACAATCTCACACAAATGTACCTCATAACAAAACACAGACAACGTCCATCCAACAGGACGGTTTTCACGCTAACAACACGCGCGACACTCGCGCCAAAAGACGACAACAACCAACAAACGCATGCACAACCGTTAGTAACAACAACCTCGTCTATCCAAAACACTAAAATTTTTCACATTAAAAAGTGCCATATACACTAACAATAAAAATTTCAATATATGTTCGTGCAACCAGCACCCCTAACTCTAGTAAACTTGTTGTTCATAGTGAGAACAGGTTAGATTTTGTACAAACAAAGACTTCGCGTGACACCTTTTCATTCACAATTTTTTTTTTCTATTCGTGTCGCAGGTCACACCACAAAACTGTTTTCAATTTTCAGGCCACAGACGCCTTCAGCACGCCTGTGACACTTATCACCTCAAAACGTGTCCACGTCGAAGCCTCACTTTCACTCAATTCCACCCTAATATCACTGAATAGCATTTTTTCTAAAGTCACAACGACCATTCAATTTAATAAATAGATACAATATCCGGATTTTCAAAATACAAATAATGCCGAAATTACACCACCTACGACAAACAAAAACGATTTACATCATTCTTCCCAGTTAGAGGAAACTAGAAAATTAACAAACCAGTGCCGAAAGTAGAAGATTCAATTAGCATAAAGACAATTAGACGGCGGACAGGAAGCGTAGTCCCGCGAGGCCATAAATTCGAGCAGCCAGCTAATGCAAATAGAGGGAGCTCCCCCATTTCCGGATCCAATTACCATCTCCCTCGACCAGCAGTTAAATGGAGGTCAAGCTGACGACTTTTACATGTCGTCCGTTTGGAAACCTCTCTTGGCCGGTACATAAAAATAGGTTACCGCGTTTCCACATCCACAGATTTTCTCCATGTCACCAAGCTTGAATTCCAGTTCGAGCCTGCTTATCGACTTTTACAAATACATTTTCCACAATACACACAAAGACAAAAGAAATCCTACAGGGCATAATTAAGCAATTAAGACATCTAGATCAGGGCATGTAGATACAAAAAGGGTTCAAACCAATACACCTTATTGTTTATATATTAACCATTTTCACAATTTTTTCTCAAATTAAAATTAAAACATTTAACCAATTTAGCAACTTATTCAATTTATTATCACTTTTAACCATTAATTACTATTTTATGTACCACTTAGTTATATTATCGTAGCTTCATTTATCAACGAAAACTCATTGGTTTTCGGTTAAACTTAAGACATTAAGTCATCCTTTATTTTTGAAAAACCTTTTTCCTTTTTTTTTATTTCTCAACCAAGCATTCAACTTTGATTTCGCTCAACATTTCTTTTATTTTTATTTTTGATATCTCATGAAATTTCATCGTTTTCTTTCCCGAACTCGAGCAAAAAGTAATTAGGCATTTTTCCTTTGTCACCCATGCAACAAAACATTTTTTTTTTCTTTTTTTTACGCAACAAAGCATTTTTTTTTCTCTTTTTCAACCAAGCATTCAACTTTGATTTCGCTCAACATCTCTTTTATTTTATTTTGATTTCAAAACACCTTATGAAATTTCCTCGATTTCCTTCCCAAAACTCGAGCAAAAAGTAATTAGGCATTTTTCTTTTACCAAAGCATTTTTTTTTTCTCTTTTTCAACCAAGCATTCAACTTTGATTTCGCTCAACATCTCTTTTATTTTATTTTTTGATATCAAAACACCTTATGAAATTTCCTCGATTTCCTTCCCAAAATTCGAGCAAAAAGTAATTAGGCATTTTTTTCCTTTTTTTTTGTACCGTAGTACTCAACATATGATGCACCTTTATACAAATTTTGATTTCAATTAACTATAGACCAAATATATTTTATTAACACTACATTTTTTTAAATCTCTTATATCCTTATCAATTTTGTATATAACCTCCCTATAATCAATTAATTTTCGCCCAAAATTATTTTCTTTGATGTAAAGAACTTATTCAGACTAAAACCCCTTCATAAATTCTTCACATGTAGGGGGCGCATCTGTCATAATTTGTAAATAGCTGTATGCAACCCCAACCCAATATGTATGCAATGTATGTTTCAAAGATTTAATAAAGAATAAGATAACTGGAGGACAGCAAGGCCTAGAAAAGAGGCTTAGAAGTCAGCAGAATCATTAGCAAAATTACAGCCAATTTTATTATCGCGGAAGGAATAAAAGTTGAGTTCAACGACACAGTATTTCCTGGTCGTGTCAGGACAAGTCCAAAAGACAAAGAAATTAGCAAGGACCAATTAGAAAGCACCTTCCCAAAGGTCAACCAATAGAAAACGGCCACGTCCCACCGTTCCACCAATGGGAAAAGAGATAGGTCTTCGTGTTAAATTGAGAATCTAGGATTGTCAGTCTTCGACTCGCTCCCATCGGGATAGCACCTATAGTTGTTCACTCGCTCCCACCGAGACAGCACCTAGAATAGTAGTTGTTTCGCTCCCACCGAGTTAGGACCTAGTCTTCGACTCGCTCCCACCAAGATAGCACCTAAAGTCAATCACCGCCATGTGATCAGATAGTTAATAGTCAAAAACCGCTCCGCCTTCTCAAGCCTTTCTTTCCTCCAACCAGTTGCCTTTTATTTCAGCAATCAATCGTGTCTCTTGGCCTATTTCCCCTGTGTGTAAACCTTTATCACTCATCCACCACGACTGCGCCACCACCAACAACAATCATCAATCTCCAAGAGTAAGGTTTCCCCGCATATAATATTACGATATATATCTAAATACATATATTCAAAAATAGGGTTGTACCATATAGATATATATGTGCAGTTATATATTGTGAAGCAGATAAATATAAACCCTACCTAAACAAATGACAGCAAAAAAAAAATTGAGCCTACCCTTAAAAAAAAGCAGTTACTGAAAATGCATAGCTGCTGCTTACAATATAAACGCTATTAAAGCATAAACATATTACATGGAACAAACATATAGTAAAATATATGTAGCAAGTTATATAGAAAAAACATACCTTTTTTTCAATAAATATACTTTTTACAACTTCAATAAAATTTATACTTACTCTAAATATAAGAAAGAAAAAAAATAGAATACTGTTCTAAATCTCAATTTGTCTTAAAATAGGAATATTTAATATTACTAAATAACTAAATAAAATCTTACCTTCTAAAAAGGAAAAAAAAAAGGTTATTCGAAATGCAATTTTTGTACTTTTAGCCTAAATGCTAAACCAAAACCTCAGCTACCTACTCGCGAAATTTCACAGTACAGTTTTAATTAACCCAGGTTCCGGGGGCGTATAAATTTGATAACGATCGATTAATATTATTCACAGAGTTTAAATATATTGAGACGTTACAGAAACAATTTTCAATTGTACATAAATTCCTTTAAAATATTACTTTAATTTTTCATATGTATATTTTCAATTTATTTTTCTCATTCATTAAAAGTCAATGATGTACATGCAAAGTTAGTAAAAAACTCAATAAAAACGATATGTAAAAATAGACATAAACAAATGGCTTGTAAAAGAAAGCGGCAATAAAATGAGTTTAGGTAAAATATCTATTTCATTAACAAACATTTCACTTTTAAAATAATAACCTTTAAAATTAAAGTTTTACAAAACTAAAATTAGAGTTTTAAAAATAAAAACGTGGCATTTGGCGCAGTCGAAAAGGATACGGAAAAGAAAAATGGCGGAAAATCCAAACAACCGGCTCGAAGTCGGCAATTAGGCCTGAGTCATGGATCAAATTATATGATTTTGAAAATAATTCTTTAAAAGAAGATGAAAAAATCAAAAATCTTATGTACTACTTGACAGATTCAGCACTTGAATGGTATGCAGACGAGATTATTTCAAATCCTGCAATAAAAAGATGGGAAGTTGTAAAGGAAAAGATGATTCAAAAATTTGGTTCATACAACGCAAATCCAATTGTCTCAGCATCACATCGAAGATTAAAACGAGAAGAATCAATAGAAAATTATTTTCAAGATAAAATTCGCCTGTTAAATCAAACCCATCTAACGAAGGAGGAAAAAATTCATTTATTAACAGACGGACTTCCAAATGATTGGAAAGATTTAATTGTGGCTGCACAGCCAACTGACGCCACAAAATGGTTTCATATCGCAGCTTCAATTGAACAAAATAGGGCTTCAATTCAGTTTAAGCCTAAAAACAAAATACATCTCGCGACAAAAATAATGATAATAAAAAAAATGTTTGCCCATTCTGGTGTCCAATATGTTCGAAAAAGGGAATAAAAATTAAACATTGGGTCACAGATTGTGAGGAATATGATCCTAATTATAAAAAGAATAGGTCTAATCAAAACACTTCAGTGAAACAAGTATGCGGAGCCCCGGAATTGTTGAATGTAAGTACTTTGACAAATACCCCTACACAAGGAGCTTTCAAGCTTATCAACATAAGTGTTGAAGTAAATGGAATTCCTGCGCAAGCATTTGTGGATACTGGAGCAACAGTATCAATAATCAATTGGCGATTGTTCAAGCGAACCCGTCTTCAACTTCAACCAAATTCAGACATTCACATCAGCCAAGCGGATGGTGTTACCAGGACATGTGGAAGCCTTCAGACCAAGGTAAGAATAGATAAACTAATTAAACCTGTAACTCTCCATGTAATGAAGAACTTTAAATATCCACTCTTGATCGGATTAGATGTTGCATCTCTTTTTAATCTTTTAATAGATGTCAGAGACAAAACAATTTACACCAAATTTGATGGATTACAAAATCCAATTCTTGTAAATCATCTAGAAGAGATAAGAGAACATGAATTAAAAAAATTACTTGAACACAATAGGAATGTATTTTGTCAGCATGCCATTGATTTGGGAAAAGTAGCTATACAACATAAGATCATCACGAAAAGTGAACAACCAATTTCTCTTAGACCCTATCGTCGTCCTCTAAAAGAATATGAAGAGATAGCTGAACAAGTTAAAGAACTTCTCGAACACAAGTTAATAAGAACTTCAGATTCTCCTTGGGCATTTCCTGTTGTTATGGTTCCCAAGAAGGATGGAAATAAAAGGATGTGCATTGATTACAGACGTCTTAATGAGATCACACTGGATGACAGGCAACCCCTACCTCACATACAGGACATGTTTGATCGATTGCATGGATCCAGATTCTTCTCTACCCTTGATGTTGCATGGGGTTTTTGGCAGATCGAAATGGACCCGCAATCTATTCAAAAAACTGCATTCGTCACAAACGATGGTCATTATGAGTTTTTAGTGATGCCCTCTGGTTTAAAAAATGCTGCTTCAACGTTTCAAAGGATAATCCAACATATTCTAGGTGAATTATTATGGAAAGGAACTTGCTCTTTCCAAGATGACATATTGGTGTACACGAAAACATGGCAAGAGCACATAGAGCTTCTTAGTAAAGTTTTTGACAAATTAAGACAGTACAACATGAAATTAAAATTGTCGAAATGTATTTTTGGAAGAACTGAAGTAAAATACCTCGGACATATCATCAGTCACAATCAATTAAAACCTGATCCAGGAAAAGTAAAATCTATTCAAGACTTTCCAAGACCTGATACTGTAAAGAAAGTTCGTCAGTTCATGGGATTGGCAAATTATTACAGAAAATTTGTGAAGGACTTTTCTAAAATTTCATTCCCCTTGGTTCGACTCACTCGGAAGAATCAGCCCTTCATCTGGAATGAGGAAGTAGAGGAGTCGTTCGCTAAACTTAAAATGGCACTATCTACAAAACCTGTCCTTGCTATTTACAACCCGGACTACCCCTCTAAAGTTTATACAGATGCCTACAAATATGGAATTGGAGCAATACTAACACAAATTGGTCCAGACAATGAGGAACATGTAATTGCTTATTACTCCAAAACACTGCAACCACACCAAGAGAATTATTCTGCTTATGAGATGGAATGCCTAGCCGTGATACAAGCAACTGATCACTTACATGTATACATAGAAAACCAACCATTTGAAATCATCACTGATCATGCGGCGCTCCAATGGCTTTTCACCATGAAGAAACCGAAACCTAAGTATTTTAGATGGATTCTTAGTTTATCCTCGAAATCATGTAACATCGTTCATCGTTCTGGAAAGCAACAAACCCATGTTGACGCCTTATCAAGACTCCCAGTTGTTAACATTGCAACTCAAGAACTTCAAGAACACCAACAAAATTCCGATTTGAGTTTCTTGAAAAATTCCCACACTCAAGACGGTGTGGTAATGATCAAACAAAAAGGAGTTTTTAAAGCAGTTGTCCCAAACTCGCTTACCAAAAAAATATTGGAAGAATATCACGATTCATTGAGTCACCCATTAATAACCAAAACATGCAAACTTATAACTCAATGTTATTGGTGGAAAGGAATAACAACTGATATCAAGAATTATGTTCGATCTTGTAAATCTTGTCAACTAGTGAAGGTCAGACATGAACCAACTTTTGGAGAAATGATCACTCCAACGTCAAATATCCAACCATTACAAATGATCGGTTGTGACATTATTGTACTGGGAACAGCAGCGGCTAACACAAAGCATAAATTCATTCAAGTTTTTGTTGATCACGCAACTCGTTATCTATGGGCATATCCCACAATTACAAACACTGCTCAAGCTGTCACTCAATGTCTTGATAAGATAATCAAATATGTTAATTCGATCAATACTATCTTAACAGATAATGGCAAAAATTTTATATCAAAAGAGTTCAACAAATTTCTTTCTTTACAAGGAATTAAACACACATATACTTCGCCTTATCATCCTCAGTGCAATGGCATTTGTGAGAAATTAAATGATACGATAATGACAAAACTGAGAATAGCTGTTCTAGAGAAACCTAGATGTAAATGGAGCTCATTGTTACCGCAAGTTGTCAAAAATTATAATTACACACCACATGACGTGACTGGTTTTTCACCGCTTTTCTTAATGTATGGAATCGGTAATGTACCCGAATTTGCCGACCAAACTCCAATTACAATTGAAGAAGCCAGGAAGAAAGCTAGCCTGCGGACAGAACAAAGTAGAAGTAAGTGGAAGATTAAACACGATAACCATCACCTCAAGTATGTCTTTAAAGAAGGAGACTTAGTCATAAGAAAAATTGCCTTCAACGACCCTCGTCTCATCAAGACATCACCAAAATATGAAGGACCATTTGTCATTCAAAAAAAAGATATCTGATGTAACCTACGATATCTCTCTGAAAGACCAAAAGCAAGCAAGACGCGTTCACATATCTCAACTTCGACCATTTATTACCCGAGAGTAAATGCTTCAAGAAGGGGAATATGAGACGTTACAGAAACAATTTTCAATTGTACATAAATTCCTTTAAAATGTTACTTTAATTTTTCATATGTATATTTTCAATTTCTTTTTCTCATTCATTAAAAGTCAATGATGTACATGCAAAGTTAGTAAAAAACTCAATAAAAACGATATGTAAAAATAGACATAAACAAATGGTTTGTAAAAGAAAGCTGCAATAAAATGAGTTTAGGTAAAATATCTATTTCATTAACAAACATTTCACTTTTAAAATAATAAACTTTAAAATTAAAGTTTTACAAAACTAAAATTAGAGTTTTAAAAATAAAAACGTGGCAATATATATAATCTTACCTTTCAAAAATATTCATCGTGTAAACAAACTAAAATTCATCGTTTAAACAAACAACGTGTAAAATTATTAACCAATCGAATTCATTTATCGTCGCGACCAGTGCGGCGCCAAGCGGTAAAAGGCTGGAACTAAGGCATTTTGGTTTTACAATAAAAAAAAAGCACATTAACCTTTTTAGTTTTTTTTGCGCAACGCGATAACAAACATTGATTTTGTATTTCATTTTTATAGATATAAGGATATATACATGACATCAGATTCGAGGCCTTCCCCAAGGGACGTCTAGACTATATCAACGGCTACAAGCCGCCCTGAGTCCGGATAGGCCCTTGGCCATAATGGAGTTGTTGTCCCCAACATGCTTAATTTCCAAATTAAGGAATTCGCACTGAATGTTCTTGTTTTCTTGAGAGAGCTGCCTGAGAAGTTGCTCCCTCTCAGGGAGACACAGGATCGCCACCAGTACTATATATCCAGGAACCTCTCTAAAGATGGAGGATAGGAGAGAATATTAGTCTATTTTTAAATAGAGTTCCTCCAACTGCTCCTCGAGTTCCTCCAGAGAGGTCCGAGAGGGACACATGACTTAGGCCACGGGTGTAGAAGCCTGGATGGACGATTCAGTCATGCCTTGAATTTCTTTTTCAGTAGCCGCGGTTGACTCAGCAATGGTCGAGGG
The DNA here is from genome assembly GCA_030710605.1 of Cordylochernes scorpioides. Classification (NCBI taxonomy): domain Eukaryota; kingdom Metazoa; phylum Arthropoda; class Arachnida; order Pseudoscorpiones; family Chernetidae; genus Cordylochernes; species Cordylochernes scorpioides. The sequence goes on from CP092880.1 coordinate 25,501,675, forward strand.
CTCTGGTCGTGACAGCAACCGGCTGGTGTTCGGAGCTGGAACAGGAGGCTCAGGGGTTGGAGTCTCTTGGGGATGGACAGGAATTTTCGCCCCGGGCGAAGACGCGGCTGGGCTGGAGGGTTTTAACGGGACCTGCTTTATGGGTGCAGGTAGCTCCGCAGCTGATGTAGGGAGGGCGGAGTTGTTGGGGGGAGTGGGCTTTGAGGAGGGAGACTTCGACACCGGGTCCTGCCGGGTATTTGATGGCGTCCTCCATTTATTCCCAAGGGGCAGGTGGCTCGCTGATGCCCTTGACGGTGGAATTTGCTACACCTAAAGCCGTAGGTGATGTAGGCAGGCGTCGATTCGCCTTTCGAGACGATAACCAGCTTTACAGGGAGCTGGTGAAGTTTCAATCCTTCATTTAGAAAGATTAAGGCCTCCCTGTTGCCGGTGGTCCAGGTATAACTACCACTCGCCACTACCTCATGGGTCAAGTAGACAACCCTGCAGTAGGGCCGCAGCGCCGCGACGATGTCTTCGTCCCTTATAGCGATTGGGAGGTTTCCAACCACTATTTTCTCCGCGCATTTTCTCCTCTTCCAGTAGGGGAAAACTTTGAGGTGGGTGTTCCCGATGGTGAGGCCCTCCTCGGATAAGCGCTCCGCCTTCTCGGTACTCTCCAGCCCGACCAGAACCTGGCCGGACATCTTCATCAGCTGGAAGACAGCGCCCCTCCCCAGCATCTCCTCCAGTGCCTGGATATACTGCACAAGACTGAAATCCGAGCAGTACTCAATATAGCAGCATTGATCGAAAGAAGCTGCTTCCGATTTTGCTTTGCTCAGCGCCTGCTGCTGTCGACTGTTTTCAACTTGTGTAACAGGGTTCCTTGCCGCCCTCCTTGGTGGTTGAGGCGGCCTTACTGTGGTAGTGTGAGCCTTAGGTATCTTCACAGGCTTTTCTTGGGAATTACCTTTCCTCTTAAAGCCTTTTGGCTCTTTATTACCCACGGAGGTAGACTTTATTTCCGAGGCCTCTACTCGATCGGCCCAATTTTTGATTTTTTTTCGCGGTCTGATTTGCATCGTCGCTGCTCAACATTGTTGAATTTGCATCTTTGTCCAATGTTTTTATATTTAAACACATACTCGTTGATATTTTTCCTTTCGATAAATCAACGTATTCTGTTTGTCCTTTGATAGAAACATCACCATCACCTAGAGCGTGATCCCAGCTCTCCGCCATAGGAAGGCATTGAAGGAGGGAAATACGGAGAGACCATGTGGCCCACCCTTAGTAGAGGAAGGCATTGAAGGAGGGAGATGTGGAAAGACCATGTGGCCCACCCTCATTAGATGAAGGCACTGAAGGAGGGAGATATGGAGAGACCATGTGGACCACCCTCAGTAGAGGAAGACATTGAAGGAGGGAGATATGGAGAGACCATGTGGCCCACCCTCAGTAGAGGAAGGCATTGAAGGAGGGAGATACAGAGAGACCATGTGGCCCACCCTCAGTAGAGGAAGGCACTGAAGGAAGGAGATACGGAGAGACAATGTGGCCCACCCTCAGTAGAGGAAGGCATTGAAGGAGGGAGATACGGAGAGACCATGTGGCCCACCCTCAGTAGAGGAAGGCATTGAAGGAGGGAGATACGGAGAGACCATGTGGCCCACCCTCAGTAGAGGAAGGCATTGAAGGAAGGAGATACGGAGAAACCATGTGGCCCACCCTCAGTAGAGGAAGGCATTGAAAGAGGGAGATACGGAGAGACCATGAGGCCCACCCTTAGTAGAGGAAGGCATTGAAGGGGGGAGATACGGAGAGACCATGTGGCCCACCCTTAGTAGAGGAAGGCATTGAAGGAGGGAGATTCCGAGAGACCATGTGGCCCACCCTCAGTATAGGAAGGCATTGAAGGAGGGAGATTCAGAGAGACCATGAGGCCCACCCTTAGTAGAGGAAGGCATTGAAGGGGGGAGATACGGAGAAACCATGTGGCCCACCCTCAGTAGAGGAAGGCATTGAAAGAGGGAGATACGGAGAGACCATGTGGCCCACCCTCAGTAGAGGAAGGCATTGAAGGAGGGAGATACGGAGAGACCATGTGGCCCACCCTCAGTAGAGGAAGGCATTGAAGGAAGGAGATACGGAGAAACCATGTGGCCCACCCTCAGTAGAGGAAGGCATTGAAAGAGGGAGATACGGAGAGACCATGAGGCCCACCCTTAGTAGAGGAAGGCATTGAAGGGGGGAGATACGGAGAGACCATGTGGCCCACCCTCAGTAGAGGAAGGCACTGAAGGAAGGAGATACGGAGAGACCATGTGGCCCACCCTCAGTAGAGGAAGGCATTGAAGGGGGAGATACGGAGAGACCATGTGGCCCACCCTCAGTTGAGGAAGGCGCTGAAGGAGGAGATATGGAGAGACCATGTGGCCCACCCTCAGTAGAGGAAGGCACTGAAGGAAGGAGATACGGAGAGACCATGTGGCCCACCCTCAGTAGAGGAAGGCATTGAAGGAGGGAGATACGAAGAGACCATGTGGCCCACCCTCAGTAGAGGAAGGCATTGAAGGAGGGAGATACGGAGAAACCATGTGGCCCACCCTCAGTAGAGGAAGGCACTGAAGGAAGGAGATACGGAGAGACCATGTGGCCCACCCTTAGTAGAGGAAGGCATTGACGGGGGGAGTTACGGAGAGACCATGTGGCCTACCCTCAGTTGAGGAAGGCATTGAAAGAGGGAGATACGGAGAGACCATGAGGCCCACCCTTAGTAGAAGAAGGCATTGAAGGGGGGAGATACGGAGAGACCATGTGGCCCACCCTTAGTAGAGGAAGGCATTGAAGGAGGGAGATACGTAGAGACCATGTGGCCCACCCTCAGTAGAGGAAGGCATTGAAGGGGGGAGATACGGAGAGACCATGTGGCCCACCCTCAGTTGAGGAAGGCGCTGAAGGAGGAGATATGGAGAGACCATGTGGCCCACCCTCAGTAGAGGAAGGCACTGAAGGAAGGAGATACGGAGAGACCATGTGGCCCACCCTCAGTAGAGGAAGGCATTGAAGGAAGGAGATACGGAGAGACCATGTGGCCCACCCTCAGTAGAGGAAGGCATTGAAGGAGGGAGATATGGAGAGACCATGTGGCCCACCCTCAGTAGAGGAAGGCATTGAAGGAGGGAGATACAGAGAGACCATGTGGCCCACCCTCAGTAGAGGAAGGCACTGAAGGAAGGAGATACGGAGAGACCATGTGGCCCACCCTTAGTAGAGGAAGGCATTGAAGGGGGGAGATACGGAGAGACCATGTGGCCTACCCTCAGTTGAGGAAGGCATTGAAAGAGGGAGATACGGAGAGACCATGAGGCCCACCCTTAGTAGAGGAAGGCATTGAAGGGGGAGATACGGAGAGACCATGTGGCCCACCCTTAGTAGAGGAAGGCATTGAAGGAGGGAGATACGGAGAGACCATGAGGCCCACCCTTAGTAGAAGAAGGCATTGAAGGGGGGAGATACGGAGAGACCATGTGGCCCACCCTTAGTAGAGGAAGGCATTGAAGGAGGGAGATACGTAGAGACCATGTGGCCCACCCTCAGTAGAGGAAGGCATTGAAGGGGGGAGATACGGAGAGACCATGTGGCCCACCCTCAGTTGAGGAAGGCGCTGAAGGAGGAGATATGGAGAGACCATGTGGCCCACCCTCAGTAGAGGAAGGCACTGAAGGAAGGAGATACGGAGAGACCATGTGGCCCACCCTCAGTAGAGGAAGGCATTGAAGGAAGGAGATACGGAGAGACCATGTGGCCCACCCTCAGTAGAGGAAGGCATTGAAGGAGGGAGATACGGAGAGACCATGTGGCCCACCCTCAGTAGAGGAAGGCATTGAAGGAGGGAGATACAGAGAGACCATGTGGCCCACCCTCAGTAGAGGAAGGCACTGAAGGAAGGAGATACGGAGAGACCATGTGGCCCACCCTTAGTAGAGGAAGGCATTGAAGGGGGGAGATACGGAGAGACCATGTGGCCTACCCTCAGTTGAGGAAGGCATTGAAAGAGGGAGATACGGAGAGACCATGAGGCCCACCCTTAGTAGAAGAAGGCATTGAAGGGGGGAGATACGGAGAGACCATGTGGCCCACCCTTAGTAGAGGAAGGCATTGAAGGAGGGAGATACGTAGAGACCATGTGGCCCACCCTCAGTAGAGGAAGGCATTGAAGGGGGGAGATACGGAGAGACCATGTGGCCCACCCTCAGTTGAGGAAGGCGCTGAAGGAGGAGATATGGAGAGACCATGTGGCCCACCCTCAGTAGAGGAAGGCACTGAAGGAAGGAGATACGGAGAGACCATGTGGCCCACCCTCAGTAGAGGAAGGCATTGAAGGAAGGAGATACGGAGAGACCATGTGGCCCACCCTCAGTAGAGGAAGGCATTGAAGGAGGGAGATATGGAGAGACCATGTGGCCCACCCTCAGTAGAGGAAGGCATTGAAGGAGGGAGATACAGAGAGACCATGTGGCCCACCCTCAGTAGAGGAAGGCACTGAAGGAAGGAGATACGGAGAGACCATGTGGCCCACCCTTAGTAGAGGAAGGCATTGAAGGGGGGAGATACGGAGAGACCATGTGGCCTACCCTCAGTTGAGGAAGGCATTGAAAGAGGGAGATACGGAGAGACCATGAGGCCCACCCTTAGTAGAGGAAGGCATTGAAGGGGGAGATACGGAGAGACCATGTGGCCCACCCTTAGTAGAGGAAGGCATTGAAGGAGGGAGATACGGAGAGACCATGAGGCCCACCCTTAGTAGAAGAAGGCATTGAAGGGGGGAGATACGGAGAGACCATGTGGCCCACCCTTAGTAGAGGAAGGCATTGAAGGAGGGAGATACGTAGAGACCATGTGGCCCACCCTCAGTAGAGGAAGGCATTGAAGGGGGGAGATACGGAGAGACCATGTGGCCCACCCTCAGTTGAGGAAGGCGCTGAAGGAGGAGATATGGAGAGACCATGTGGCCCACCCTCAGTAGAGGAAGGCACTGAAGGAAGGAGATACGGAGAGACCATGTGGCCCACCCTCAGTAGAGGAAGGCATTGAAGGAAGGAGATACGGAGAGACCATGTGGCCCACCCTCAGTAGAGGAAGGCATTGAAGGAGGGAGATACGGAGAGACCATGTGGCCCACCCTCAGTAGAGGAAGGCATTGAAGGAGGGAGATACAGAGAGACCATGTGGCCCACCCTCAGTAGAGGAAGGCACTGAAGGAAGGAGATACGGAGAGACCATGTGGCCCACCCTTAGTAGAGGAAGGCATTGAAGGGGGGAGATACGGAGAGACCATGTGGCCTACCCTCAGTTGAGGAAGGCATTGAAAGAGGGAGATACGGAGAGACCATGAGGCCCACCCTTAGTAGAGGAAGGCATTGAAGGGGGAGATACGGAGAGACCATGTGGCCCACCCTTAGTAGAGGAAGGCATTGAAGGAGGGAGATACGGAGAGACCATGTGGCCCACCCTCAGTAGAGGAAGGCATTGAAGGAGGGAGATACGGAGAGACCATGTGGCCCACCCTCAGTAGAGGAAGGCATTGAAGGGGGGAGATACGGAGAGACCATGTGGCCCACCCTCAGTTGAGGAAGGCGCTGAAGGAGGAGATATGGAGAGACCATGTGGCCCACCCTCAGTAGAGGAAGGCGCTGAAGGAGGGAGATATATATATATATTTATATATATAATTTGAAATTTTACCAATCCATATATTCATTATTTAATAACGCTTATTTTTAATCATATATTTTATTTTCCAATATTTCGTATGGGAACACGCCAAACTTCTTCTGGGAACAAGATTGTTTTGAGATGTTCGCGTATCTATTAACGAGTATATACAACTGCTGTAAAATTTAAAATATCTATAGCCTAAAATAATAATATAAAATATAATTTTAAAAATCCAACCTCATTTACCAGCCCAGCCTCATGCATGAGAGAGACAGGAAAACTCTAGAAAAGAGAACCAATCAACACCGGACAGCCCTTCAAAACTATAGCCTTCTTTCCCTCTTGGTAGACCACGAACTTGAACAGGATCACCTACCAAATTTTAACTCAACTGAATTAGCATATCAAAATATAAAGGACAAACAATTAAGACTTTTTCTAGAAAGCTGGACCTCAATAGAAGATAAAAACAGTATTACTGGAAAAATAGACATTCCTCAAGTATACTTACAATTTAAAGTCATATAGCCCACTATATATAAATAACAATTTACTGATATCCAATTCTTAGATTTTAAATTTTAGTGTTTTAGTAACTTCAAATCTTTGCTGTCTCATTAGGGTTGAGACCTTTGAATATTTCTTCTGTTTTTGAAATAATATCCAAAAAGATTTTCACTTGATCTTATAAATGGAGAGATTAGATTTCATTGGAAAAATATTCATTTCAATTCTAAAGCTAAAAAGATTTTAAATTTATATATTTATTTATTCTTTATATAAATATATATATTAATATTTTTAGTATTTTATTTTATTTTTTTAAATTATATTTTATATTGTAGGTTTTAGATATTTTAAATTTTACAGCAGTTGTATATACTCGTTAATAGATACGCGAACATCTCAAAACAATCTTGTTCCCCGAAGAAGTTTGGCGAGTTGCCATACAAAATATTGGAAAAAAAACTTTATGATCCAAAATAATATTTTAAATAATATATATATATATACAGTTAAACCTGTCTATAGCGCCCCTCCAAATAGCGCCTTCCTCTCTATAGCGCCCGATTTTATATACGTAGTACGATGCGATTTACATTAAAAGTGACCTGTCTATAGCACCCTATTTTGGTGAGTCCCAAAAGGGGGAGCTATAGACAGGTTTAACTGTATATATATAAAATGTTGAATAGGTAGATCTGATAGTGTATGGGTGAGGATTTGTGAACTATAGGAGGGAATTGATTTTAAGATGAGAGAACAATATAATTTTATTTTTCTTATGTTGTTGTTGTCGTGTCAAATGAAGAGTCTCAGATGTCTCCATGCATCTCTATCACATCTCTTTTTCTTATATAATATGATAATAATAATTTGTAGATAATTTCTAAGTTGGATTATATAATTGGCCTCGCCCAATGTATCCTCTAACAGACTATTCCCACAGGAGTGCTGTGAGTTTCAAGCTTTAGTTGAGGAAGGACATGTGTGTGTAGCACATAATACTGACCACGTCTCTGATCTTTTTTTGGTAGAACCTGGCATACTTGCCATACTCATTTATTTAAACTAACACATAAATGGAAGTTTGAAATGATTATCATATTCATTGTGGCTTCATTATAATGATTGGTTTATTTTAAAAAGGAAAATACAGTAGAATCTTCCTGTGAAGGACACCTAATATCAGAACCAAAGTGTTCTTTAGGGAGAGGTGTCCTTTTACTGGAGAGTTGCCAAATAGTAAAAATGGTAATTTTGCAAAAAAAAACTGTCCTTTGTAGAGAGGTGTCCGCTAGTGGGATGTCCGCTAAAGGGAGGTTCTACTGTATTTATAAATTTGAAAATAACTAAAAAATATATTTCTATATACAAACAACAACAAAAAGGCTTTTATTAGGGCCCATTGCCCTGTATGGATTCAACATACAACAACAAAATAACACAGTAATTTTTTCTCCCTTTCTCCATGTGCACGTGAGCCTTTGTTTGAAAAGGGATTTATTTACACATCTGTTCTAAAACTTTACTCACTACCTCTTTTGCGTATGAATCTATTTACAATTGATCAGTAGAAATTATAGAGTTGTATTGCTATAATTTTCTCCTCTGAAATAGTTCTCAGTGTCTTCAGTGGGCTGCTAAGTCTCCAGAAGGTGTTTTTTTTCTTTCTTCACCTAAATATTGGCATTCTATGATATAGCTGGAGATTTCATCAGATATCATATTTTCACAAATCCTGCAGTGAATGTTTTCCTTTTTGATGATAAGAATATGACTTTCTCTATCTAGAGTTGAAGTAATTCTAGTTCGTGAAATGAAGGCTATTATCTTCAATGACAGATTACATGACAAGTATCGTTCTGACATAAATGATTTACAGAGAAGTTTATAGTTTGAAAAAGTTTTCGAATTGGCGACTCTAGCAAAGTCTTGTTGAGAATAAGCTGTTCTATTTTTGTTTTCATAATATTAGGAAGTTCTTTTTAATTGTATCATAGTTCGGTGGGAGGTTCAGCCATGACTGACCACAACAGTTGATTATATAATTAACGGTTTTGTATAATCCTATAGAGTTTTTTGCCATTTGATGTACTTCTCTCAGTCTGCTCCAGCATAATTTTGGTAGTCTGTACTCGTCCATTTCCAGTATTTTCATATAGTATTTCAATGTTAATTTTGTGGCGGTAGCAGTAAGTGAGATTCTTCAAGTTTCCAATATTTGTATGTACTCCGGGATATATCTAGGTAAATCAAGAAGGTTTTTAATAAATGAGGTTTGAAGTTGCTCTATAATTTCCCTATTATCGCAGGCCCACACTGGGGCCGCGTAAAAAATAATTGATTTTATCGAAGATTCAAATAGTTTGAATGCAACTTCTATCGAATCTATTTTTTCTATTTTTAGAAAACCAATGGTTGAGTTTAGTGCGGTATATGCCTTTGCTTTGGAAACTAGCGCAGCTTGTCTTGTACTGTATGTGTTTGTATAGAGAAATCCCAGATATGTTATTCTAGGGGTGACAGTCAACGGAGTGCTTCCCCAGAACCAGTTTTCATTTCTTGCTGGTCTTCCACTATTTCTGAACACCATTATTGTTGACTTTTTTATTTGAAACTAATCTGCATACATGTGAAGATGGATGAAGCCGAAGTCTGGAAGATAGAATCCTGTAAGTGGAGAATTATTATAATATTCAATTAGATCAGATATATAAGTTATAAATAGTAGAGGTGACAGTGGCTCTCCTTGTGAAACTCCGGAATCAATTTTTAAGGTTGTTTGAGTATTCACCTTTCCATCTAACTGAGAATTTTGCTGCCTCATAATAACTTTTTATTATTGATATAAAACTTGTGCTGATTACCATTTTTTGTAATTTATTCCAGAGTATTTCGTGAGGAACTGTGTCGAATGCCTTGGTCAAATCAACAAAGAAAACGTATAGTTTACCTCGTTTCTTTCTTAAAGATAGTTGGATAAGTATATTCAGGGTAAAAATAGGGTCTAGACATGAGCGGTTTTTTCGGAATCCTGCTTGATTTTCTCCTATATGAAGTCTTTTCTCAATCCAATTGTTGAGTCTGTTTCTTAGAATTGAGGTAAATAATTTGGACATATTGCTGCATAGTGCAATTCCTCTGTAGTTAGATGGGTTATTTCTGTCCCCGTTTTAAAAATAGGATGTATAATTGAATTCGTCCAAATCTCTGGATATTTATCTATTATCATTATCTTGTTGAATATAATTCTTAGTTTCTCTAGAATAGGTATTGGTAATTTCTTTAAAAGTTCATTGGGAATATTATCCGGTCCTGCTCCTTTTCCATCCACTAAACCTTTAATTTCGGCTTTGATCTGATCAAGCGATATTTCTTTATGTAGTTCTCTATCTTCCCCCCTGATCATCAGGTTTGCTTTATGGAAGGGTTCATTGTCGCCTTTATTTAGCAATTTCTTGTAGAAGATAAACCAGTCCTTTATATCTATATCAGCTGATAGGGTTACTTTTTTTCTATGAATAGATAGAGCGCTCCAGAAAGATTTGGGATCTCTAGCATTTTTTATTTTGTCTATTTTGTTTTTATTAAATTTATCTCTTTTTGTTTTTAGTCATTTTAAGTATTTCTTTTTATCTTCTATGTATTTTTCCGGTCCTGTTCTTCGGCTGAATTAGTATATTTATTTAAACTTGATTTAGTTGCGTTTTTCATTTGATAGCATTCCCTATCGTACCAAGGCTTGGATATTGTGTTGCATTTATTTACTATTTTGGTATAATATTTGGTAGTTCCATTGCCTTGAAAATTTTCTCGGTGAAATCTGCAGTCGTTGTATCAATATCTGTAGCGATGTCATATATTTCTTCTAGTGCATCCAGATTTTGTTTCAGTAGTTCTTCATTTTGAGACCAGTCGTATTTTCTGAATGGTATCACGTTTTTTTTGTGTTGATTGCCTCTGATTATGATCTGTATTTAGTACTAAGATTACACTAGTACACAAAATGAAAAATAAATTCTCCTCTTCAAATAAACAAAACATGTTCTGGGCTGATTAGCTTAATTTCTAAAGTTATGGATATAATGCCTCTTACCCATGATATTCATCTATTGGAGGAAAGGTTATGACATCAAACTCATTACTATATAAAAAGAGCGCCAAAGATGGTGCAAATTAAAAAGCAATATTATACATATAGGCATGTGTATATATATTACTTCAATAGCTGCCCTTAGATATATGTATTTATCAAGCTACTTACTCTATATTCATATAAAATTTCATTCAAAAATCTAATTTCTTTCCCTTTCTTTTTCAAAATTATCAGAATTGTTTCTATATATATAAGATGGAAGGTCTTATCAAAAAACTGTGCATGCGAAAAACATTTTATTTGGTTTATAAACTTTATTTATAAAGATGCAGTAATATTTAGGAAGTAATAAAAAATATATTCATGGATTTAAAGATTTTTCTGTGAAGTCTATTATATTTTGCTCGTTATCACGCGTAAAATTCCAATAATAATCCGCCACCATATGTTGATTCCAAAGACCATTGTATCGTTGCTCAATGATTTTAATATCTTGGTGGAAGCTTTCACCTTGTTCTTCGCTCTCTGCACCAAGATTATCAGGGAAAAAGTTTAAATGTGAATCCATAAAATGCAATTTAAGATTCATTAAGCACCCGAGCTTATGGAATTTGGAAATCATATTTTCTACGATTCTCGCATAATTCGGTAACTTATTATTGCCTAAAAAGTGTTTGACAACGTCGATGAATGCAAGCCAAGCCTTTTCTCATCTTCTTTCAATGTTGCAATAAACTATTCGTCATTTATTAGTTTACGAATATGAGTTCCAATAAAAATACCTTCCGTTATCTTAGAAGAAATAATTTTCGGAAATTTAGTCATTAAATATTTGACAGCATCACTATCTTTCTTTAAAGCCTTCACAGAATTTTCATTAACCCTAATTTGATATGTAAAGGGTGAAGAAGCATTTTTAGTTTTTGACAAGCGATTCCTTTTCAAAGTTTAGTTCACCTAAGCGGAACATACTTCTTTCAAGCCACATTTTTTTGTATATAATGATTCTCTCTGTCTCTGCTGTTCAACTTGCATAAAAAGCAAGGGTAATTTTTTATTCCTTTCTGTAAGCCCTGTAAAATTCCTATAATTTTAAGATCACCGCAAACTTTCCAACAATGTTTGGTTATATTCAACAATTCTTAGATTTTCTTAAGAATCGAATAGGTTTCTTTCCTTTGGGTTGAATAGGCAACTGGAAGGTAATACACTACCATAGTGCAGCAAACAAGCTTTCAGACTTTGTTTAGAGGAATCAATAAAGAGCCTATGCTCGGTAGCATTGTAATTAATTCGCAGAGTTTTAAAAACGGCTTCAATATCATTGCAGTACACTAATCCTTGTTCTTCAGAAAAAATCGCAGAAAAACATTGTTCTCTATTATGATAGACAGAGATTTTGGTTTGTGGTAACAAGAGGTTCCTTTGCTTTAATCTTGATCCAAGTAAATCTGCTGCTTCTTGTGATAGGCCTATATCCCTAACTAGATCATTTAATGATGCCTGGTCAAATAAATGTGGAATTCCACTTTTATTTGAAATAAATTAGGGTCTTCTTATTGATGATCATCTGCAAATTCTGTGTGCTGATCATTCTTTTTGATAAAGGATTCTTGAACCGTTTTAGGAATCGGTATGGGATTCTCGAGGTCGTGAGGAATAGGTTGCCTAGCTGATGGTATATCAGGATAAAAGTTAGTTTGCTTTTTTTTGGTATTAAGTCCTGTGATTTTGAAGACACAGAAATAACAATCGTCATGATGATTTTTTGGTTCTCGCCAAGCCATTGGTACATCAAAGGGCGTACCTTTTGATTTCCCCGAGATTTCCATTGCAAAAGCCCTTGATAGCACGTTCCGCACACACTATGGGAGCACCACCACTTGTCTTGATCACCTAAGGCCACACCAAAATATTCTTTATAGCATTCTTTTATCTTTGGGGTGATACGTTTCCTACAGTTTGATAATTTTAAATTTTCCACAAATGTATCAGAACATTTCTGGATTAAATTTTATGCATACAAAGTCAATATCGGAATATTTTGATGACAGCGATGACATCAGCTTCTCAATAAATTTAAATATTTCGAAATATTTTTCGAATAATTGAGTTAATTTTAAAAAATGAAGGTTATATTCATGATCAACGGGTTGGAATTTACTAGAAACAACTTTCAAATATTGAGAAGGAAATAGTGTGTGTACTAGTGTTATTGATAGATGGTTAGAATAGGGGAGTTCTTCTATCCACATATCAGATATGATCTTTATTAGACTTTGTGTGAACATAAAGTAGTCGGAGACTGATGAGCCTCTATCTGACACAAAGGTAAATGAACCTTCTGTTTCTTCTCTTGTTCTTTCATTTGCTATTGTTATTAAGTTTGATTCATTGAAGGCAAAGAATCTTTCTGATATAAGATAAATTATTTGGTCTTTGGAATGTCTGGGCTTATTTAGGGTTGTTTCCAATTGTAATGGGTTGTGCAGACTGCCCCTGTTCCCTGTTCTTATATTTATATCACCAGCAATCACGACTTCATTGCACTCTTCTATTTGGTATCTCGCCAACTACTGATCCCTACATATCTATCTCACAGACCATTACATCTCCCAAAGGTACCCCATTTTTTAAAAGGATCCAGTGCTGTCGTCCTACCAGACCTACACTTTAAATGAATTTGAAACTCCGCCTTTCCTGGTCCCAATCCCGGATGAGAAAGGAGGAAGAGTAGCGGTAACAAAATTCGATAAAAAAAAAACAGGGCTTAGCTGGCCCGGCTGATAGTACCCTGCAATGGCTCCTGATCCAGGGATACAAGATGAGTCAGTAGTCCATGTTAAGAGCGGCTTTACATGGCGTCTGTTCCTCATGCCACTAAGTAGTGCTCCCAGTCTTAATGACAAAGACAGACACATTCTAGTTCACCCAGTCATGATGGTTGTAAGCAGTCGCCAACTTCTACCCACCATGATTATTTTGACTTGTACCACGTGTATTTGGTATAATTAAAAAATATTGTTGTCAACTCTACAATCTTGATACATCAATATGATTGAATAAAGATAAGAAAGAAGAGAAGAGAAATACATTTGAAGAAATAATAAGATGCTCATTTACTGTAGTCGCACCCTCCTTCATTGCTGTCACAAATATTCTATTTTAAGATAATGAAAACCCTCCAAATACATAGACTAACATTTATTTACTCTTTTCCAAAGAATTTGATAATGCATTTACCGCATGAATGCCAAGTTATAAAGAAGGGACTCGGTGACATAAGAAGGGGCCTTAAAGAAAGACATTTACCTAAACGTTAATAGACATGGTAAGGGCTCCAGGTGATATCTAGATACATAACACAGAGGGGGTTAGATGTATACTATACTATCTCACTCCGTCATGTATTGCTACACCCCTGACCCCAACTTCCCAATTCCGACAGCTCGCTGTAGAGTTTCTATTGACAACAAAGTAGAATGGAGTGGACTAGAGACTGAAAACAGCACTGCTGGACACCGACAACGCTGAAAGCCGGACTTACGTCTACACGCGAGGCCTCCCGTCGGAGTTTTGCGCCAGAGCCAACAGCCTAGTAATCAGTACCTAGTCCTAGGTCAGTGGAGCGAGCAAGCTATCGGAGGGGAAGTTGAGTATCATTCCAGGCTATGTGAATACACAGGGTTAAAGTAGTAGGGTCCCCACCCCCCTTCCCAGCGTGGAAATGACCAATGACCAAAGCGGGATAGTCTAGGGCGGCTAATCGCGCAGTGGCCACCACAGGGGTGTAAGCACTAAACACCGACTCACTGTCAATGTCCCAGTACTTTATAGAAACTATCTAGATCCTGCAACAATGGCATTAGTATAGCTGGATCGCAGGGAAGTCACACTGTGGGTCTCTCCATCTAGAACATCTGTTACACACAGCAGCCTAGAATTCAGACTTTATGTTCTACAGGTTATTATTGTCACCGAGTCCCTTTTTTATCCTTGGCATTCAAGCGGTTTGTCAATTTTTTATCCTACCAGATTCTTGGTAATTTGAATTAGAAAAGTTTAAACTTCACAGCTAAGACAAATAACTAAAGCTTATGTTCATAGATAATCTAAAATACCCATTCCAAGATTCTGGCATCAGAATCACTATAAAAGAAATATAGAAAAAAGCAATATAACAGCGGTATGGTAGATCAAACTAGCTACACCGCTGGATGGGTTTATCACTGATGAGCCAGACCCTGCCATTGATTTTTTCCATTGTAGTAAGGGAAGTAGAAATTGTTTATTTTTAAAAAGAATCATAAGCGTCAATAATAGTTTTGAATTTTAAAAACTCATGTATTATTCGACAGAGTTCATAAAATGTATATAGACAAAGTGGCTGATGTAACAGAGTTAAATCCTTTAGATCAGGGAACAAACGATGTCTCACTTCTGTAAAGTTGAGTATGGTTTAGTTGAGATGTCTTCTGTGTGGATATATCTGATATAAAATCCAACCTGAATCATTCTGCATCATTGATTTAAACTTTGTTTTTACTTGTAAATTCTTTTTGGGATCTTATATGCACATATAATAATCTGGCTTTTATTGATTTATCAAGAAAATGGGTTGACCAAACATCCGGGAATAGGGTAAATTGTTCCACTAGATGGCGCTCTGCCATCTAAAAACCACATGAGCTCGTGGTCAGGAAATGCCTTCATTATTTTTAATATCAACACCTGACCTTTTATTTTCTATTGTTTTTTCATATAATAATCTATTGAGCTTCTTGCTGAATTTCTTAGGATTCCAACTTGAGGTATCATAATTATTCTTATCAACATGTAGATTTTAAGATCGAGAGAATTATACAGGCTCCATATTTGATTGTTGTATGAATAGTTTTGTTGTCCATGGTACTGAATTCTTCCACGTTTTCTTCTTAAATATTTCCATGTGTTTTAGATTTGTTGTTGTGAAGATTCCGATCTTCTAAATAAGTAAAATTCAACAAAATATCACAGATAATCTCATAATTTATCAATTATATTTTCTTTAAAACTTGGTACTTTGAATAAATAATTTATTTCATTTGTGCAAAAATAAATATATTTTTGATCTAATATTTCGATTTGGAAAAATATTAACATATATACAGTATTTAGAGAAAAAAAATGATTAATAGTTAAAATTGTATCTTTTCTTTACTGAAAATTGTCATTGTTGTAAACCAAACCTTTAAATAAAATAAAGGAATGATTAAAAATGGTTTTAAATATCTCCATATTATTCCTTTTACATGGATATTAAGAATTTGCCTATTTCAGGAATGTCATTTTCCTCTAGGATGTCTACATTAGTGGTCACTTTTAAAGATATCTACCAAATCTGGTCTTAAGATCTTTTGTCCTGGACGAGCCCTCTTTTTTTGGGGGGGGGGGGGGGGAGGTTCAAAATCATATACTTTGGTTAGTAGCCGTAAAACCATATTCTCTCTTGAGAACTTTGGTATTTTGAAATATTTTAAATATTAAATTATATGATTTATTCACATGAGATGATATTAAATCTATGAAGAAAATAATTTTCCATAAGATTTTGTCAAGGCAAATACAAATTTTACTGCAATTTAACTTTTTATTGATATAGGTATGCCTATGTTTTATGAGAGACATTGCTGAGAGTGTTGAAGAAAAAACTCCGGGGTAAGAGATCGAGGGGAAGGAGACGACAGGGATGCACAGACGATCGAAAACAATGGACTGGACGACACGAGGAGATGAAGAGGATGGCGGAAGAAATATGGAGAGACCATGTGGCCCACCCTCAATAGAGGAAGACATTGAAGAAGGGAGATATGGAAAAACCATGTGGCCCACTCTCAGTAGAAAGAGGCATTGAGGGAGGGAGATATGGAAAGACCATGTGGCCCACCCTCAGTAGAGGAAGACATTGAAGAAGGGAGATATGGAGAGAGCATGTGGCCCATCCTCAGTAGAGGAAGGCATTCAAGGAGGGAGATATGGAAAAACCATGTGGCCCACCCTCAGTAGAAAGAGGCATTGAGGGAGATATGAAAAGACCATGTGGCCCACCCTCAGTAGAGGAAGACATTGAAGAAGGGAGATATGGAGAGAGCATGTGGCCCACCCTCAGTAGAGGAAGGCATTCAAGGAGGGAGATATGGAAAAACCATGTGGCCCACCCTCAGTAGAAAGAGGCATTGAAGGAGAGAAATATGGAGAGACCATGTGGCCCACCCTCAGTAGAGTAAGGCACTGAAGGAGGGAGATATGGAGAGACCATGTTGCCCACCCTCAGTAGAGAAAGACATTGAAGGAGGGAGATATGGAGAGACCATTTGGCCCACCCTAAGTAGAGAAAGTCATTGAAGGAGGGATATATGGAGACACCATGTGGCCCAGTCTCAGTAGAGGAAAGCATTGAAGGAGGGAGATATGGAGAGACCATTTGGCCCACCCTCAGTAAAGGAAGATATTGAAGGAGGGAGATATGGAGAGACCATGAGGCCCACCCTCAGAAAAGGAAGATATTGAAGGAGGGAGATATGGAGAGACCTAGTTGCCCACCCTCAGTAGAGAAAGACATTGAAGGATGGAGGGCCCACCCTCAGTAGAGAAATACATTGAAGGAGGGAGATATGGAGAGATCATGTGGCCCAGTCTCAGTAGAGAAAGACATTGAAGGAGGGAGATATGGAGAGACCTAGTTGCCACCCTCAGTAGAGAAAGACATTGAAGGATGGAGGGCCCACCCTCAGTAGAGAAATACATTGAAGGAGGGAGATATGGAGAGACCATGAGGCCCACCCTCAGTAGAGAAAGACATTGAAGGATATTCAAACTATCTTTATTAATCGCCCATATAAAATTATATAGTGCCAAATAAAAGAAAATATTAAACGATTAGGAACTCTTAATAATTGGTTTAAACGCATAAGCATAAAAAGATAAGAGGAGCTTCTTTTATAAATTTTAATGCGCAAGCTTTCGGACCAGACGTCCTTCTACAGGCATGGATAGTGGTAATACTAACAAGTATAACCTAACATTGAGTCATAATAAAGAGGACAATATTTATATAAATATATCTGTAAAAACTAAAAGGAATAAAATAAATTTATGACCTAGAATTTGCATTATGAAATTGGGGGGAGAATTAAAAATTAAAAATTTAAAATTTTACATATATATGACATATAATTTACTACGGTATAATCTAAAAATTAAATATAGAGATTAAAATATATACACGACTTAGCGATCAATAAAATTGGGCTAGACACCAAATTACAGAAGACAGGGGGTCCCACCTACATGTGTTTAAATTGGAACAGAATAGTATATGATTATTTGTAAAGAACCTGGTATATGTCTGGGATATCTATTTTTCTATTAATGCTGTTGATTCGGTTGGATATGACTGATTCTAAATAAAGTCTATTGTATTTATTGTGTATATTACGGTATAAGATTTTTGGTTGATCTAAATTAAACTGGTGACCTGTTTGTGCTGTGTGTTGATATATTGATGATTTAGGGTTTTTATTATGGATATTGCGTTTGTGTTCGGTTAGTCTGATATATGTCGTTCTGCCTGTCTCACTCACATATGTGGATGAGCAATCTTGGCATGAGACGACATATACTGCTCCTGTAGAATGTATGGGAAGGTTAGGATTGTCAGCTTTGGTGATTGGATGTCTTTACATGGTGGCTAAACATGGAGAACTATTGTAGTATACTTTAATTCCAAAAGGACGGAGGATTCTGGATATTGCAAGTGATGAAGTAGAATATGGTAGGAAACAGGCAGCTCTGTGTATAGTGGTGGACCTTGAGACAGAAGGATCATAGAAATGTCTATAAATTATGGATCTAGGATAACTTGCTTTAATTAAAATGGACACTATTCTGGCTTTTTCTATTGTTTTAAATATGGTTAGGGAACAATGAGTGAAAATTCTCTTTGATAATGTCCTGACTGTATTAATTTTATATGCAATCAGACTATTGGAGGAGAAATAGGTATACTGTGGTGGAATATATGGTCTTCTTATAATATACAGTAAATTGGAACTTATATGGAGTACGAATAATTAAAATATCCAAAAATGGTAAAACACAATTTTGTTCTGCTTCATATGTGAATTTTATATGGGAGTTAAAACTGTGTAGGGTGCTGTGAATAAGATGTAAACTATCAGATTTGATGATACAAAAGATATCATCCACATATCTCCTCCAATAGTATATATCCGAGGGAAGGGTAAGGTTAATCCATCTGTCCAAAAAACCCAAGACTATTTCTGAAATGATTGAAGAGAGTGGGCTATCCATAGGGGTTCCTCTAATTTGACTGTAATATTGTTTTTGAAATGTAAAAATACCCATGGATAAACAAAGCTTGGTAAGCTGTAATATAATGTCTATGGTCTGGTTATCTGTACCTGCTGTACTATGAAAGGAGTGTAGACTATCTGTAATAAGGGAATGGGGTAATGACAAATTTAAAGAAGTGATGTCAAAGGAGGCCATAATGTGCTGTGGTGGAGGTGATAATGATGAAATCTCTTCTATGAAATTAGGGGGGTTTGTTATACTATATATGTTTGGACTATTATTTCTAATGGGGGATAGGATACTCACCAGGAATTTAGCTACTGGGAATGCCGGAGATAAATGATAGGCTATTATAGGTCTGAGCGGGACCCCTGGCTTGTGTATCTTAGGAGAGCCATATATGTATGCATTCTTATCAAAGGAGCTGGTAAATTGGGCAAACTGGTCGGCAGTGATAAAACTAGAGTTTTTCATATTTATAAGGGATTTTTTAAAATATTTTATCAGAAGGGTTTTTTCTTTCTCAGGGATGAGCTTGAAAGTGTCTTCATCTGTGAGTATCTCCAACATCTTCTTTTTATATTCCGCACTATCAAGAATCACGGTCTGATTGCCTTTATCTGACTTGATGATAACAATCGATCTAGCTTTCCTAAGCCTGTTTATAGTGGAATGGTATCTGTTGGATGGAACTGTATGTTGGGTGGATCTGTGTAAAACTTGCGTAACTGCATTTCTGACTTTTAATGTTTCCACATGGTTCAATGACCTAATAGCTCCCTCAACACCTGCTATGATCTTGGGTATGTCGGGGATGGATTTATTCGGAGGGACGAATCGTAACCCTAGGGACAATATCCTCTCTTCCTCCACAGATAATTTGGTAGAGGATATATTGATAACGCCCAAAGAATTCTACTTCATCACTTGCAATATCCAGAATCCTCCGTCCTTTTGGAATTAAAGTATACTACAATAGTCTATGGTCTGGTTATCTGTACCTGCTGTACTATGAAAGGAGTGTAGACTATCTGTAATAAGGGAATGGGGTAATGACAAATATAAAGAAGTGATGTCAAAGGAGGCCATAATGTGCTGTGGTGGAGGTGATAATGATGAAATCTCTTCTATGAAATTAGGGGGGTTTGTTATACTATATATGTTTGGACTATTATTTCTAATGGGGGATAGGATACTCACCAGGAATTTAGCTACTGGGAATGCCGGAGATAAATGATAGGCTATTCGTTAATATATAATAGTTCTCCATGTTTAGCCACCATGTTAAGACATCCAATCACCAAAGCTGACAATCCTAACCTTCCCATACATTCTACAGGAGCAGTATATGTCGTCTCATGCCAAGATTGCTCATCCACATATGTGGGTGAGACAGGCAGAACGACATATATCAGACTAACCGAGCACAAACGCAATATCCGTAATAAAGACCCTAAATCATTAATATATCAACACACAGCACAAACAGATCACCAGTTTAATTTAGATCAACCAAAAATATTATACCGTAATATACACAATAAATACAATAGACTTTATTTAGAATCAGTCATATCCAACCAAATCAACAGCATTAATAGAAAAATAGATATCCCAGACATATACAGGTTCTTTACAAATAATCATATACTATTCTGTTCCAATTTAAACACATGTAGGTAGGACCCCCTGTCTTCTGTAATTTGGTGTCTAGCCCAATTTTATTGATCGCTAAGTCGTGTATATATTTTAATCTCTATATTTAATTTTTAGATTATACCGTAGTAAATTATATGTCATATATATATGCAAAATTTTAAATTTTAAATTTTTAATTCTCCAATTTCATACATGAAAATTCTAAGTCATAAATTTATTTTATTCCTTTTAGTTTTTACAGATATATTTATGTAAATATTGTCCTCTTTATTATGACTCAATGTTAGGTTATACTTGTTAGTATTACCACTATCCATGCCTGTAGAAGGACGTCTGGTCCGAAAGCTTGCGCATTAAAATTTATAAAAGAAGCTCCTCCTATCTTTTTATGCTTATGCGTTTAAAAGTAAATATTATAATACAGAGTTATTAGATAAAATAATATATATAAATGTATAAATATTCATATACATCAGACACGATCCCTCTCTGAAGGGACATCTGAATCATCTCAAATTCTTAAAGCCGCCCTGAGTTCAGAAAGGCCCGTGCTTATAACGGGGTTTTTGTCCCCAACATGCTCAAATGCACCGTCGAGTAATTTGTACAGAATTATTATTTTTCCAGGCGAGAGATCATTGAGGAGTGGTTCTCTTTCAGAGCGGAATAGAACCGTGGACATACGTCCCCATACTCAACCTCAAATCCATAGAGAGGGGCTAGAGTAGAGTAAGCCTTTAGTTGTTCGAAAAAATTTTCCAGCGGCTCCCACTCCTGAATGGCCTCAGAGAGAGATATGTCTTGGTCCGCAGGGGTAGTAGACTGGATGGATTATTTATTCATGGCTTGGATCTCTTCTGCAGGAGCCGCTAATGGCTCAGTATTGGTCACGGAAGGCTCTGGTCGTGATGGCATTTGGCTGGAGCTCGGGGCCGGAACAGGAAGCTCGGGGGCTGGAGTCTCGTCGGGACGGACAGGTATTTTCGCCCCGGGCGTAGGCGCGGTAGGGCTGGAGACTGTTGGGAGGGTCTGATTAATGGGTGCACACAATTCCGCAGCTGGTGTTGAGATGGCGGAGTTGTTGGAGGGCATGGGCTTGGATGAGAGAGGCCTCGACACCGGGCCCTGCCTTCTTTTCCTTGATGTTTTCGGCTCCAGATTTTTTAAAGCACTTGTTATGGGGATTGGCTTGGGGGTCAGGTCCTCCTGCTGATAATTGAATGCCCTTGATGGAGGTGGGGCTGTGTTCACAGCAGCAGGTGTATGGTCTGCAGGTGGGGCTGGTGATGCAGCTGGAGTTGGTGCTGTAGCCGGCACGGTGTTCGGGGTGGAGGGCGGCCTGGTCCAGCCCTGTGTGCGTGACGCAGGAGCATCCACAGGGATAACCAGCTTGTCTTCCTGGAGACCAGTCTTGCGAGGACAGTTGGCACGCTTGTGTCCCTTTTTGTAGCACAGGGAACACTTAATGTCGTAGGTAACGTAGACGTGCGTGACCACTCCCTTAGCCTTGACATCCAGCCGAGCAGGGATCTTGGATAGCTTTACTACGCCGCGCAGAGTTATAAAAGCTTCCCGACGAGCATCATCCCAGGAGGAGTCCTCTAGTTGTATCATATTCTGGATGATGGACGTGACCTGTTCATATGGCCGCAGCACAGTGACGAGGTCAGAGCCCTCTACGAAGAAGAGCACGTTGCCGACGACATTTCTCTCGGCCCTCTTCCTGAGGTGGAAGGCACGCAGGGTGACGTCTTCGATGTTGAGTCCCTCCTCTATCAGCTTTTCAGCGAGTTACACGATGGAGAGGCCGACCAGGATGTGTCCTTCCATCTTTATCAGTTGGTAGATAGTGCTGCGGCTGAAATGAAAAAACAATAACAGAAGAACCTGTAAACAACTTTCGAACGGGAAGATTTGCCCTGATCCCCGATTCCTTTAGGGTGAATATTTAAATATATAAATAATTAAATAATACTTTACTATTTTTCTTAATTTATAATAAATATAATTTTCCCTCCTGTTTTCGTCGTACATTTTAAAAGTGCTATAAGCAGCGACACCACAATTTTGAACCTTCAACCTCGCCGACCAAGAATAGAGGTGAGTGACTCCCTCTATAGAACTGTCGTCACAACACAGAGTGGCGGTGAAATCGCAATATTTTTGGCATCCCAGCCGGGACAGTTGAAGTAAATTCTTGAGAGAAAAAAAAAAGCATTCTGAGCTGACCATTTTATAACTCGCTAGCTAACCCTACTTGCCGCTTTGTTTACATGATGGCGGAATAATTAATTCTACGTTTAAAGAAGAAGCGTGCTATTAACAGATCATATTTAACGAAAACATGCAATAAGATTGAAAGTGGACTTGACACGCTAATGAGAATTGATCTTGAAGAATTATTAGAACAATTGAATGAATCATTTAACGAACTTAAATTAGTGGATCACGAAATAGAAACGCTTCTTCAAACTGACGATTTAGAGAGGGAATTACAGGGCGTAGAGGAATATCGAGAAAAATATATTACTTGGAGATTTAGGGCATATAAAAAGATTCGCCAATCAGATTCTCGTGGCGAAAATATACCGAATTCGAATACATCAATACGAAATGAGACATTATGTACCTTCCTGCACGACTGTGAAGCTACCGAAATTGATGATATCGGAATTTTATGGAAACTTTAATGAATGGCTGACGTTCTGGAATTATTTTGATGCAGCTATTCACCTGAACAACTCACTGAACCCGATCGATAAATTTAACTATCTGAAGACAAATCTCGGCGGAACTGCACTAAACGCAGTCGAAGGTTTCGTTTTATCTGCGGACAATTATGAGAAAGCTATAAAATTGCTTAAAGACATATTTGGGCGAGAAGACATTTTGATTAGCCGACATATGAACAATTTGTTGTCAATTAGATTACTCAAAACGTCAAGCGATGTAAGAACTTTCCGCGAACCTTTTGACAACCATGCTGTTCAAATAAGAAGTCTCGAGTCACTAAACGTGTCCATTGATGTTTACAGACAACTGTTGTGTCCGATAATAATAAAGCTTCTACCTGCCGACCTTAATTTGGAGTTGAACAAGGAACTCCTGACAGGTTACGTAATTAATGACTTGATTACCTTTCTAGAAAGACAATTAACTGCACGGGAGAAGAGTTTTAGAAACGAAATCGGTCCCAGGAATGAATCAACTTCTAAACCTAATTTAGTAAACAAACATCCAAAGACAAGATTCTACAATGAAAAACTAATTGCGACAGCTTCAGAACTTTTGAATTCAGTTCACAAATCGAATGAATGTGTATTTTGTGGTAAAGACAACCATGGAAGCCCTAAGTGTGACTTTGCCGCTAATTTGAATTTAAACGAAAAAATATCACTCATGAGGAAAAAAGGTGTTTGTTATAAATGTCTTCGGCCTTTTCATTTAAGTAAATTTTGCAGAAATGTAGTCCGTTGTTCGATCTGCAACATGTCTTCCCACTTGGATGTCATGTGTACAAAACGGATTTTAGATCGAGGTGGATCTTCCAAGTCTCCAACGGTGCAAGATGAAACCCTCGCCAACTTATCAACCGCCCCAAACGTCTTGTTACCTACTTTGAAAGTGACCCTCAAAGGGAACAGAACGGAGAAGACGGCACGGGTTATAATAGACACCGAATCCCAAAGATCATATATTTTACATAGCACAGCAATGGAAATGGAATACGAACAATCTGGGAGAGAATTCCTCCGGCATTCCTTGTTTGGAATATCGAGTACCGACACGTAGTTGAACATGAGGTCTATACCATTCATTTATCTGACATCAATAATTCCTATCGCTGTGAGTTTGAAGCACTAGGTCAACCCCTTATCTGTGGAAGCATACTTCCGGTGTGTCCTAGATCATTTTTAGTAGGGAGTGAAGAACTCGACGTGTCTGATTTGATGAGAGACCGTATAGAAGTCCTTATAGGTGCGGACATCGCCGGGAGATTGCTAACTGACGATCAGAGAAGAATCTCATCTGGGCTGGTGGCAATCCGTACCAAACTAGGATGGACTTGATGGGAAAGATTCCTCCAACGGAGGTGAGAGATGACACCAGCTCCCATTGCGTGACCACACTTCTATGTTTGGATTTAGAAAACTTGTGGAAATTAGATGCAATTCGGGTCTCTGACGCGGAGGTTGAGAAGAAGAATCAGTCGTTACAAGCTGAAATGCAGGAACATTTCGCTCACACCACGACGCGAGATATTGAGGGGCGCTATGAGGTAGCTCTACCCTGGGTGCAAGACAAGGAAATGATTCCTACGAATAGAGACCTAGCCGAAAACCAACTAAGTTCTGTAAGAAGAAAACTTGAAGAAGTTGGAGACATGAAAGAGTATGGACAAATCTTTGAAGAATATATGAATCATGGGATAATAGATTATGCCAGAGAGGATAAACTAGATGGTGTACACTACCTGCCACATCGACCAGTGTATAAAAGAAACAGTCAAACTTCTAAAATAAGGCCAGTATTTAATGTGTCGGCCCTGAAGAGAGGTGAACTTTCCCTGAATGACTGTCTGGATAAGGGACCCAATTTGATAGAAATTATGCCAAGACTTTTAAATAAATTCCGGAAATATGAAGTAGGTGTCTCTTCCGATATTGAGAAAGCATTTTTACAAATTGGAATAAAGGAAGAAGACCGAGATGCTGCAGTTTTCAAAATAGTAGGAGTTGATCTAACTGGGCATCTTATCTTCAAGAATAAGAAAAAAGCATGGATTGTCATCTTCACATGCGCAGTGTATAGAGGAGTATATCTGGAACTTGTGAGATCTTTGTCTATGGAAGCCTTCTCCTCCAAGCTTTCCGCCGATTTATTGCTCGAAGAGGCCGACCATTGATTGTGTATTCGGATAACGGGACTAATTTCCGAAGCACGGCTAATACATTAAAGAAGATTGATTTTTCGAGATTAAAATGTGATCCCACATTGAAAAACATAACCTGGAAATTCATACCGCCTGGTGCTCCTTGGTGGGGTGGATGGTGGGAGCGTTTGATAGAAATGATGAAACAATTGCTCTTTAGGATTCTCGGTCAAACCATCTTGGGATATGAAGAACTGTCCACGGTAATGTGTGACGTCGAAAGCTTGATGAACACACGCCCTCTGACCTACCTAACTGAAGAAAGTGAGGATCTCGTTCCATTGACACCTTCGTTGTTCTTACATGTGGTCAGAGAGGTTGGCGTTCCAACCTGGACTTGATTGATAACCAGACCCTCTCCCGCAAATATCAATATATAAAACATGTACGAGAAGATCTTAGAGAGCGATTTCGTATTGAATATTTTGGATTCCTGAGACAAGAAACGAGACGCCTGAAGACTACCATACCATTCAAAGTGGGAGACATGGTACTCATTGGACAAGAGAGTTTAAAGAGACTACACTGGCCGTTAGCCAGAATAATCCAACTCTATCCAGGAAAAGACGGACTTGTGAGGGTTGCGAAAGTGAAAACTTTATCAGGTGATAAAATACGACCTATTCAAAAACTCTACAATTCAGAGATAACGCCCGAGATAAGATGTCGAGACCCTCTAACGGAGCGATCTCCCACACAAGAAGTTCGATTGACAACTGAAGAGGACCCTTTGATTTCACAACAAGAGCAAAATCAGATTGAAACCCCGAATGTTGTGTCAAGATACGGACGACACATCAAGAGACCCAACCGATTGAATCTACTGAACTTTTCCTTTCCATGTTTGAGTCGTCGAGGCGCCAACTCAAAGGTGGGAGAAATGTTGGAAAATAAGGAGTTCGAAGCAGCCAATGGGAGGCCGATGGAGGAGGCTACGGGGATGCAGCGGCTGAAATGAGAAAACAATAACAGAAGAACCTGTAGACAACTTTCGAACGGGAAAATTTTTGCCCTGATCCCCGATTCTTTTAGTGTAAATATTTGAATATATAAATAATTAAATAATACTTTACTATTTTTCTTAATTTATAATAAATATAATTTTCCCTCCTGTTTTTGTCGTATATTTTAAAAGTGTTATAAGCAGCGACACCACAATTTTGAACCTTCAACCCCGCCGACCAAGAATAGAGGTGAGCGACTCCCTCTATAGAGCTTAGATCGTCGTCACAACACACAGTGGCGGTGAAATCGCAATACCCAGCTTGGTTTCCAACGCCCGGAAATACTCCTCTTGCGTGAAGTGTGGGCAGAATTCCAGGTAGACACACTGGTCCGCATGCCCCGCTGCCGACTTTGCCCGTTGGTCTGGCACTCGTGCACCTTGCTGGGTCTTGGTGTGGCTCGTGGTCTGCTGATGTTCAGAGGCATTCCCGGTGCCTGAGCGCAGACCTTTTTGGTCCCCAACTTGGCGTGGTCAGGATAATGCGGCCTCTTCTTGGAGCCGCCCACTTTGGTGAAGATCACATCTTGTCTTTCGATAAGCTGGTCTTCTTGTTCCCCAGCCCAATTGCGGCAAATATTGCATGTCCGCCGTCCGCTGCCGGCTTGGTATTTACATTTATGTCATTAGTTAATTCTGAAATACTTTCCGTCACATTTCAGAATATTTTGGCGATTTCTCGGCAGAGACTTGGCCGTTTTTGATAATATTTAGATGAGCTTGCAGCCCATTTTTTTGATTTTCAGCCAATCACCCATAGGGGTTACAAATATCCATTGCGTCAATATCTATCCCATGAGAACGCGAAGCTCGCGCGCTGCGCGGCCGCACGGCCGAGAGAGAGACCATGTGGCCCACCCTCAGTAGAGGAAGGCACTTAAGGAGGGAGATATGGAGAGACCATGTGGCCCACCCTCAGTAGAGGAAGGCACTGAAGGAGGGAGATATGGAGAGACCATGTGGCCCACCATCAGTAGAGGAAGGCATTGAAGGAGGGAGATATAGAGAGACCATGTGGCCCACCCTCAGTAGAGGATGGCATTGAAGGAGGGAGATATGGAGAGACCATGTGGCCCACCCTCAGTAGAGGAAGGCACTGAAGGAGGAATATATGGAGAGACCCTTTGGCCCACCCTCAGTAGAGATAGACATTGAAGGAGGGAGATATGGAGATACGATGTGACCCACCCTCAGTAGAGAAAGACATTGAAGGAGGGAGATATGGAGAGGCCATGTGGCCCACCCTCAGTAGAGGAAGGCATTGAAGGAGGGAGATATGGAGAGACCATGTGGCCCACCCTCAGTAGAGGAAGGTACTGAAGGAAGAAAGGTAGGATATTTTATGAGCGGACCTAAAACATCAGTTAGTTTTTATACCTTGAAAAATTTACCTCCAATATTTGCTTCAGACACTATCTGGCAGAAGTGTTAAGGCCACTATTTAAAAGGTTGGTATCTGAACCAAGCTTGGAGATATTTTGGAATGTGGGATGAATCGACAAGCAGCAACCTGTATTTCCAGGCTCAAAACTGGCCAAACAAGACCACACCTCTTCCAGGATGATGTAAAGACCTTCCCACAATGTACTATCTGCAGGACCAAAGAGGCCTCACCAGACCACCTTTTGGAATGTATAGGAGCCTCAAGACAGGACCAATATTCCAACCCTACCAAGATTGTGAATTTGATCTATAAATTTAGTCTCCATGACCTTGTATAATTATACAGTGGCATAATAATAAATGAAAATATATATACAGTGCAAACACCCTGCTATCGGAAACCTATCTACAAAGGACAGTTTTCATTTGCAAAATTACCATTTTTACTATGTAGCAACTCTCTGGTAAAATAACACCTCTCCCTAAAGGACAATTTGGCTCTGAAATTAGGTGTCCTTTACAGGGAGGGTTTTCTGTATATATATATATAAGGCTGAATAGGTAGATCAGATAGAGTATGGGTGAGGATATTGTGATCTATAGGAGGAAATTGAAGTTAAGATGAGTTAACAACTGAATAATAGTTGTTAGATTATCTCTAAGTTAGATTATATAAATGGTCCTGCCCAATGTATCCCTCTAACAGACTGTTCCCAAAGGAGTGTTGTGAGTTTCAAGCTTTAGTTGAGGAAGGACATGTGTGTAGCACATAATACTGACCACGTTTCTGATCTTTTTTGGCAGAACCTGGCATACTTGCCAAATCATTTATTTGAACTAACACAGAAATGGAATATTGAAATAATTAGCATAATCATTGTGGCTTCATTATAATGATTTGTTCATTTTAAAAGGGAAAATACAGTAGAACCTCCCTGTAAAGGAAACCTAATTACAGAACCAAACTGTCCTTTAGGGAGAGGTGTCCTCTTACCGGAGAGTTGCTAAATTGTAAAAATGGTAATTTTGCAAATGAAAACTGTCCTTTGTAGAGAGGTGTCTGTTAGCAGGGTGTCCGCTAAAGGGAGGTTCTACTGTATATATATATCTTATATATTTTAAAGATAAATTGAAGTATTGGTATTCTAAAATAGAATGGTACGGAGTGGAATGGTGCAGTCGCGGCCTTCTGTGGGAAAAAAGATCAAACACTTTTACTAAGTGACGGGTTTATTTTTGTACCAACAGTCGTCACAGTTTTTAAGCAAAACAATTATTAATAGTATCTTGAGGCCTCTTGAATAGGTAGAGCACCTCAGAAGAAAGTAAAAGAGAAAAGAACAAAACTTAAAAAAAAAATGATAGTAATATTTACATACTGCCCAACTCACACAAAAAAAAAACTAACTATATATGCTATTTAGATTTACTTCCGCGCCGTCTGGTGTTTTCGGCGTCACAGAGTTCATCTATGAAAATAAATAATTAAAAGATTAATAAAAATATACAAATTGCGTAGAATATAATATTAACCAAAAAATTATTTACAACATTTCCCCCCTTTGAAATATGGAGTTTAGGGTATTATGCAAAAGGTGAAAATGACAAATAAGAGAGTTATATTTAAAAAAAAATCAAGAAATAGCAAGAAAGATGTGGCATGTGATTGTCCTTGATCATAGTAGATAGGGCAAAGACAATGATAAATTAAGATGAAAAAGGAATAGCTAATATGCAAGGTATTCATATATAAAAATTTTAAAAAAAGTTACATTTGTAATTGACAGGTGGCAACACTAGTTTAAATATAAGCAAAAAAAAATATGCATTTTTTTTTTCTTTTTTTTTTTAACAAAGAATAGGCAAATATATTAAGAAAAATTATGCAAACAAGGAATGCTTATTTAAAATCAAGAAAATTAAGTAAATGTAATAATCATACCCAAAAAGAAAAAGAAGGTGATGTAAGAATAAAAATTTACATAAATGTGTTAAAAGACAATAAGCAACTGTTTATCTTTCTCAATTGTAGCAGGTTTTAATAAATTAGAACTATGGTAAGAAGGGTTATCCTGATCCAAAATGGAAACACAATCGTTTATATAGGGCTCGCCACTATCAAAAGTTATTAAATCTGCATTTTTGTTAATTTGATTGTTTGTCGAACTGCTTTGCATATGATGTGTTATTTTAAAGTTGTCTGAAGGATGAAAATGTTTCAATTTGTTTGCATGTATGATTTCTGTTTGTTTCTTTTGAGGTTGGTTTGGTCTGTTAATTTCATAGGTGACTGGGGATAATTGTTTTAGTATTGTATATGGTCCATTATATTTACTAGTTAATTTTCCGGTATTGGGGTAGAAAAATGTCTGAACAAATACCTGATCGCCTATTTTAAAATCTGGAATGGGGTGTGTTTTATCGTAAATTATTTTACTGTTTTCATGGGATTTGTGGGTTCTTTGAATTTCTAGCTTTCTGGATTCTTCTATGGGTGGATAAGTTTGTAAATTTAAATCTGTTGTTGTGTCATAGGGAGGGATACCTAGCAGAAGATACATAGGGGTAAATCCGGTAATAGTATGGGGGGTTGAATTATATTCTTTTACTACATCTGGAAGGTGCTTGGTCCATGGTATATTTGAATGTGTATTATATTTGCATTACTTGGCGTATACGTGCCATTTTTAATTGTATATCCTAAAAAATGTATTTCATTTTGAAAAAACTGACATTTATTAAAATTTAATTTGATATTTTCTTGTTTTAGCGCATTTAAAATATGATCTAAGTGCTGTAAATGTTCCTGGAAATCTTTAGAAAATACTATAATGTCGTCAAAATAATTTAAAGCATATTGTATATTATATTTTTGTAAAATATTTGGTATAATCCTATTAAAAATACTTGGTCCATTTTTTAGGCCATATGGCATCCTATTCCATTCATAACACCCTTGTTGGCAAACAAACGCTGTTTTATCTTTGTGCGTTTCCGCTATGGGAATGTGCCAATATGCATGCTTTATGTCAAGAGAGGTGAACATTTTAGCATTCCCCAATCTATCTAAAATTTCTTCTATTAAAGGTATAGGAGAATTTTCAGTTTTAGTGATTAGGTTTAGCTTTCGAAAATCTATACAAAGTCTAGTAGGATGTCCTGTGATATCAGATTTCTTTTGTACTAATAATATGGGTGATGCATATGCGCTGCAAGATGGTCTTATAATATTATATTTTAATAATTCGTGAATTTGTCTATTTATTTCTGTATTGTTTGCATAAGATGTTCGGTAAGGTTTCTGTACGATTGGCGTATCAGTTGTTAATCTAAAAGTTATGGGTGTAGTATTTATTAATCCTACGTCTAAATCATATTGGGCAAAAATATTTTTGTATTTCCCTAAAACATCGATAAGTTTTTGTTTCTGAGGCTCACTAAAATTTGAAGGTATAGTTAATTTATCTAAATCTAAATAGTCTGTACTAGTTCTCAATGTAAACTGACTCGGAATATCGTTTATATTAAAATGTGTGAATGGGTTCATTTGGGACAATATGGATTGTTTTACATAGTACGGGTGAGGCAAACAAAAATTTACATATCTGGAGTTGGAATTTTGTGCACTAAAAGAAAACAAAAATTTATTATCCTGATAAACTATACCTGTTTTAAAATCTATTTGTAAATGACATTTTATAAGTACGGGAAGTCCTAAAATTAAATAGTTTATATCAGAATCACAAATATAGAAATCATTCAAAACACTACTGTTACCTAATTTAATACCTACATTGATTTTCTGTGAAGGGATGGTTACACCCTTGACCTGTGAAATATATTCTTGTGTACAGCTATCCACTATATTATAATTCCTTAATGAGCTAAACATATGGTCTGGCATTATAGATACATTGGAGGCTGTGTCTAATATTGCAGGATACTGTATATTATTAACTATAACATAAGTAAGAATTAAATACCTGGGAGAATCGGGTGAAGAGGCACTAGCTACTGTCGGTTGGTAGTCATGGGGAGTGGGTGGAGGGAAAGAACTAGAAGCTGCGGCTTGGTAGGAGTGGGGAGTGGCTGAAGGGAAGGATCTGGAAGCTGTTGGGCGCTGGACACGGGGAGTGGGTGGAGGGAAGGATCTGGAGGCTGTTGGGTTGCGGTATGGGCACACCGAGTGGTAGTGCCATTGAAGCTCCAATCCCAGACATTCGCAAATTCGGCAAGGCATTGGTGGCCTCTGCACTTGCGAGTTACCATAATATCCGGCAGGTCTAGGCGATGGGTGAAGCGCTGGGTTCAAAGTCTGGAGACGGCCCTTTTCCACCGGCGTTCCAGATCCCGTTAAGCTATTTTCCACCTTTATGGCCATGGTTAGCCACTCCGAGGGCTGCACTGCGTCTACTGTAGCCAGGTAGGGCTTGTATTTTGTTTTTACTCCCTCATTTAATAGCTCCACTATGGAGGTGAGGTTCAGCTCAACATTGTTTATCAGCTGCATTTTTCTGTGGAAGTATTCAGTGACTGTTTCCTGTTCCTCTTGGGTGATCCTCATCATTTCCACCAAGGGCGTCAATTTGACCTTCTGGAACCTGATTATTAGGCTTTCTTTTAATTTACCCCAGTCTTCGATGTTGCAGAGGCTTTCGAAATAGTAGGTCAACGCCTCGTCCTGTAGGTAGTCTGATAGGTGCAGCACCTTCCAACCGTGATCCAATCCGTAGGAGTCACTCTTTCTTTCAAAATTGGTGATCCACGTTTTGATATTTAGACTATTATTATATTTCACAAACGTTGGCATCGCTTGGTATGTAAATTCAGCATCTTTTTCTTTTTCGTTTTTGCCATTTTGTCACAAGTTTCAGACAATCCTGTCGGCTTATCTTATATATTTTAAAGATAAATTGAAGTATTGGTATTCTAAAATAGAATGGTACGGAGTGGAATGGTGCAGTCGCGGCCTTCTGTGGGAAAAAAGATCAAACACTTTTACTAAGTGACGGGTTTATTTTTGTACCAACAGTCGTCACAGTTTTTAAGCAAAACAATTATTAATAGTATATTGAGGCCTCTTGAATAGGTAGAGCACCTCAGAAGAAAGTAAAAGAGAAAAGAACAAAACTTAAAAAAAAATGATAGTAATATTTACATACTGCCCAACTCACACAAAAAAAAAAACTAACTATATATGCTATTTAGATTTACTTCCGCGCCGTCTGGTGTTCTCGGCGTCACAGAGTTCATCTATGAAAATAAATAATTAAAAGATTAATAAAAATATACAAATTGCGTAGAATATAATATTAACCAAAAAATTATTTACAACATTTATATATATGAAAATAACTAAAAAATATTTCTATATTGTAAATTAAAAATAAAATATTATTATTAATTTCAAAGCGCATGATGCCTAAACAGCCCGTGTAAAAAAAAAACAATAACACTCACAACATTCGCAACGGCATTGCAAAGTGAAACTTGAACTTCCCATGATAAGGCAAATTTGGATTATAGATTATAAACACAAGGTAATAAGACTAAATCCAAATAAATAAATAGAGTGTCTTAAATTTAGTGTTTATATTGAATTATATTGTAAATTAATTATATATATAATACTATTATTTAATAATATAATTATATTATATAATAAAATTTTCATTATATTATGTATATTAAAAACTATTTATTCATTTGGATTTGGTCTTATTACCTTATGTTAAACTGCCCAGAAACCAAAAGTGGGCAGGCGCGATCCTAAAGTTTGCTTCTCGGCGAATGCAACTCACCTCTGTAATACCTTGTTAGTGGTAAAGTTGTATGAAAACAACAATCAACTGTCAAAATTTGAATGGTCAAATTATTGGAAGTGTCGAATTACAGTTTGTTATTTGATAGGCTGGAGGTTGGGACATAAAAACAGGTCAAATTATCGTTAAGTGTCAAATTAACGTGTTGAATTAATATATAGGTGGCGACCACACTTCGCTCCAACGAGCGCGAACTGGGACAAAGCTTCACTACACATACGGGCTGTGGACGGCCTCGGCAACCGCGAGCGTCAACCTGACTACGCATGCGCGTGGGACGTCATCCGAACTTTTGCTGGCCACTGGCATCATAACAACAAGGCCTGCTCCCAACGGCCGTTACTCCAACCGTTACTTCTTTTCTCTCTATATATTTCTGGTTTTAAATAAATTAATTTTAATTATAATTTTATCAGCAGCCACACCAGACACCACGCAACCATCCGACATATATTAGGTTATACTGTAAATATTTATAGATCTTACCCAGAAGTCCTCCTCTACGTGGAGGGCGGGAGAAGCAGCACAAGTAAGAGACTGCCCTGTAGTACGGTGTCGTGAGCTTCGAGCCTCTACGGTAGCCATGAACAGGGAACTTCGAAATGTGGCTGACTAACGGGGCAATGGCACCCCCCCCCCTTCTTTTCCAGCAGCAAAATCAGAAATTGACGATCAATGCTACTGAGGGAGCTGACACGCTGGACCCTGCAGTTATGGGAACCAGTGGGAAATATGTTACGAGAACCCTGAACATCTTACATTTAAAAATAAATGGAACTCTGAAGGAGAGCTGAGTAGACTGCTGTATAAACATCACATTGATATAGCATGTCTCCAGGAAACCAAGCTCAATGAAGACCTGAAATGTGCAATACCTGGTTACATCACTGTAAGGAAAGATCGTGAGCGGAGAGACGAAGAAAGACTCACCTTCTTGAAAAAAACCAAAGCATTAAGTTTGAATAAATTAAGGTAGACAGACAAGACACCACCACCATTTATAGAGATGGCTTCAGGTGATTATAGGGCCTCAGGCCATGTGCCAGTAATTATGGGTGGAGCTTATCTTCTTATCATTCGGAGTAATTGGGTGCTTGGTTTACTGTTGATTCGAAAAGCTGAAGTACACAAAAGTAAGACTTTGTCTGTTAAAAATTTGCTGGGTTTAGTAGGACAGTCTTCATGCCTAGGGTACAAGACTCCAGACATACTGTCCTACCCAGGGTCACCTCCCCGCCACACTGAGGCAGTTAACAGGATTTGGGAGGTATTTATGGCTTAATGCCTTAATAATAGCATTGCTACAGTTTTGAGGTAGCAGTAATACAGGGTCCATTTTGAAAGAAATGAGCATTTACTGGCAAAATACATTTATTGATCGTAATTTGTGCAAATGTTCAATATTCTTCAAAATACACTCCTGCTGCATCAATACACTTGCGGAGACGCGTTTGCCATGCCTGAAAGGCACCCTGAAACTCCTCGAAAGGAATGCTTCTCAGGAACGTTGTAACATGGTGTTGGATGTTTTCCATGGTTTCCCAATGTTTTCCTTTCATCTCTCTCTTGAGTCGCGGAAACAAAAAGAAGTCACATGGAGCTAAGTCGGGACTGTAAGGGGGGTGAAGGATCACCGAGGTGTTGCTCCGGGCCAGGAAGTTGGTAATGATGAAGGCTGTGTGACTGGTGGCATTGTCATGGTGGAGCTTGACCGTGTCTTTAATGTCAGTCCTCACACGTGCGATCCGGCAATCTCCTGAGCACCTCCAGGTAAAAGGCTGAGTTTACAGTTCGTCCCTGCGGTACAAACTCACAATGGACTATTCCTCGGATGTCAAAGAAGACAATGATAATCGTTTTGATGCGCGACTTGCTCATTCGTGCTTACTTGAGGCGTGGGGATGATTTTGTGTGCCATGCACAGCTCTGCCTTTTCGACTCTGGGTCGTATTCAAACATCCAGGATTCGTCTCCGGTTGCTACAGAGTTCAGAAATCCGGTTAATTTTGAATCATATCCAAAAATACTTGACAGCGCAAAACTCTAAGTTCTTTCTGGTCTTGCGTCAACACTTTCGGCACAAGCTTCGCACAGACCTTACGCATTTGCAGATCCTCGGTCACTATCCGATGTATCACAAATGTGGACATATGTAATGTGTCAGCAATTTGCTGGATACTTAATCGACGGTCGGCACGCAAAACTTCGAGCACACGATCCACGTTCTCGTCAGTTCTGGCCGTTGTTGGGCGTCCTGAACGGGGTTCGTCAGCGACCTCCTCCCCGCCCTCCTTGAACGCCTTGTGCCACTTCCCAGACTGTGATCTTGAAATACAATCGTCCTTGAAGGTTTTTTGCAGCATCTGGAATGTTTCGGTTGCATTTTTTCCAAGCCTCACGCAAAACTTTATGGCGTATCGTTGTTCAAGCGAACGCTCCATCGCGCTATGTTACAAAAGTTGAAATCACACTTCCAGCGGAGGCACGTGTCTCCCCTCACACTGCTCGAACTCAACTGACGACCGGGTGGATTGAAAGGGCATATCCCTCCACCACATTTCCCACGGTTTCACCTTGCTGCCATCTATCGTCGCGTCACAATAACATTATGCTCATTACTTTCATAATGGACTCTGTATGATGTTAACTTACAAATAACTTGCTATACATAGTAGCGGCCATTAGCGGCCACCTGCTAGCTGACACCTCTCTACAAAGGACAATTTTCACTTACAAAATTACCATTTTCACTATTCAGAAACTTTCCAGTAATAGGACATCTCTCCCTAAAGGACAATTTGGCTCTACAATTAGGTGTACTTAACAGGGAAATAGTTTAACTGTATAAGAGAGAGATAGAGAAGAGTGTCAAGCTTATTTAATATAAAAAAAAACCAAAGGGATTTATGTTTCATCCTTTTGAATAAAATGTTAAATTGTAGTTGTGTCAATGATATGAGCAATCCATCTGATATGTGGATGAAATCAATGATTATCATGGGAGGTTCAAACCTATAAATTCATCGTAACATTCATTATAGTCTTTTTTATATATATAATTTCCATCTATCGATAAAATTTGTGACAAATAAATTTACTGGCAATGTGTTTCTTTTCATCAAATATAAAAAGGCCTGTAGAGATAATATTTAATGAAAAGAAACACATTGCCAGTAAATGTATTTGTTACAAATTTTATAGTGTTCTTTCATATTATTATTCTCCGCCTTTGCAGGTCCCAAGCACGGATGAAAAAGGAGAAAGAGGACCGGTAACAAGCTTATTAAAAAACCTGGGCGCAGCTGGCCCGGCTGATAGTACCCTGTAAGGACTCCTGATTCAGGGATACAGGATGAGTCTGTACTCCATGTTAGGAGCGGCTGCACATGAGGTCTGTTCCTCTTGTCAGAGGCGGCCATTTCTTTTGGATCTAAGTCGACCTGAAACTTACTGCACTCTAACTTCTTGCTGCTTTTAGGATTACCTACTGCACTCTAACTCTTTACTGCGTTTTAGGATTAACTACTGCACTCTAACTCCTTTCTGCTTTTTGGGATTACCTACTGCAATCTAATTTCTTGCTGCGTATTAGGATTACCTACTGCACACTCAGCTCATTACTGCGTTTTAGGATTACCTACTGCACTCTTACTCCTTACTGCGTTTTAGGATTACCTACTGCACTCTTATCCTTTCTGCTTTTTAGGATTACCTACTGCACTCTAACTCTTTGCTGCTTTTTAGGAATACCTAATGCACTCTAACTCCTTGCTGCGTTTTAGGAATACCTACTGAGCTCTTACTCCTTACTGCGTTTTAGGATTACATACTGCACTCTAACTCCTTACTGCGTTTGTACGAAGCAGCAGCAGCGTTTGTACTCCATGTTAGGAGTGGCTGCACATGATGTTTATTCCTCATGGCTGAGGCGACCATTTCTTTGGAGCTAGGTCGGCCTGCTACTGTGTAGTGCTTCCAGTCTTGGCGACTGCTTTCAACCAACACAACTGGGTGAAATAGAATGCGTCTGCCTTTGTCATTATTTCACCCAGTCATGATAGTTGTAAGCAGTCGCCAACTTCTACCCACCATGATTATTAAGGCCTGTACCACGTATGCTTGAGATAATAAAAAAAATGTTGGTTGTCAACCCTACAAGCTTAATACCCTAATATGATTGAATGAAGATAAAAATGAAGAGAGAGATGCATTTGAAGAAATAATAAGATGTTCATTTACTGTAGTCGCACTCTACTTCATTGATGTCAAAAATATTCTATTTTAAGATAATGAAAGCCCTCCAAATATATAGAGTAACATTTATTTACTCTTTTCCAAGGGAGTTAATATTGCATATACCGCATGAATGC
This sequence comes from Cordylochernes scorpioides, assembly GCA_030710605.1. Lineage (NCBI taxonomy): Eukaryota > Metazoa > Arthropoda > Arachnida > Pseudoscorpiones > Chernetidae > Cordylochernes > Cordylochernes scorpioides. The sequence continues at coordinate 25,539,506 of CP092880.1, forward strand.
CAAGTTATAAATAAAGGACTCGGTGACATAAGAAGGGATCTTAAAGAAAGACAATTACCTAAATGTTAACTAGACATGGTGAGGGCTCCACGTGATATCTAGATACATAACACAGAGGGGGTTAGATGTATACTATACTATCTCACCCCGTCATGTATTGCTACACCCCTGACCCCAACTTCCCAATTCCGACAGCTCGCTGTAGAGTTTCTATTGACAACAAAGTAGAATGGAGCGGACTAGAGACTGAAAACAGCACTGTTGGACAATGACAACGCTGAAAGCCGGACTTACGTCTACACGCGAGGCCTCCCGTCGGAGTTTTGCGCCAGAGCCAACAGCCTAGTAATCAGTACCTAGTCCTAGGTCAGTGGAGCGAGCAAGCTATCGGAGGGGAAGTTGAGTATCATTCCACGCTATGTGAATACACAGTGTTAAAGTAGTAGGGTCCCCAACCCCCTTCCCAGCGTGGTAATGACCAATGACCAAAGCGGGATAGTCTAGGGCGGCTAATCGTCGCAGTGGCCACCACAGGGGTGTAAGCACTAAACACCGACCCGCTGTCCCAGTACTGTCTAGTCACTATCTAGAACCTGCAACCATGGCATTAGTAGAGCTGGATCTCAGGGAAGTCACACTGTGGGTATCTCCATCTGGAACATCTGTTACACACAGCAGCCTAGCATTCAGACTTTATGTTCAACAGTTTACTATTGTCACCGAGTCCTTTTTTTGTCCTTGGCATTCAAGCGGTTTGTAAGTTTTCATTCTACAGGATTCTTGGTAATTTTAATTAGAAATTTTAAAGTTCACAATAAGAGAATTCAACTAAGACAAAGAACTAAAGACATTTTTATTGTTACCAATCAATGAATGGAGCAGTTCTAACAGCAACACAAGACACCAAATTCATCCAAGTACCACAAGAAATCATAAAACATCTAGATTCAATTCGTATTTCTTCAAGGTATATATGAAACTCGGACGCAGTGTTACAACTTCTCCACGCTGACGATTGCCAACAGCGCGAAACGCGTTCGTGGATGGCTTTTCTTGATTTATCAATGGGTTGGCCAAATATCAGGGAACAGGTTATATCAATGTTTAGTTGATTTATGTTCCACTAGATGGCGCTCTCTGCCATCTAAAAATAAAATGTGCTTTTGGTCAGGATATGCCTTCTATATTTTTAATATATGAAACTATGTCAGGGATATCGTTATAAACATGTAAAATGGTTTCCAATATATTTGTGGATGATACCACCATACTTCATTAAAAGGTAACTGTATAGACACAAGGTAAAAAGACCAAATCTAAATAAATAAATAGTTTGTGACGTTTCTGTAACAGTGTTGTTACCAAAATCAGACAAAAGTACTGAATCTGTCTGATATGGTAACATGGTTATAGGATGTTAATAAAGTTAATTAAACAAATTATAATTGAATATTTACAAAAACCTTTGTTATATATTTATAATTGTATGTAATTCTGCTGTTCTCAAAGCTTATGTCCATAGTTCATATAAAATACCCATTCCAAGAGTCTAGCATCAGTATCACTATAAAATAAGATCGAAAAATGAAATATAACAGTGATATGGTAGATTAAATTAGCGAAACCGCTGAGAGGGGTCACCACTGATGAGCCAGGACATCCCATTAATTTTTTTCCATTGCAGCAAGGGTAGTAGAAATTAAATTATAATACGCCGCAGTCATTTATAAGTATTATTAGTCAGTTAAAATATTAGTTACGAACGGAGAAATATCGTCCAGGATAGCCTAGCGGACATGGCACCTGCCCGGTAAGCAGAAGGTTGTGGGTTCGATTCCCGCTCCTGGACACTTTTATTTTTCCGTTCGCCATTACTCTTCATATTTTTCACCCTCCATACGTCATCCATTCATATATAGACCATCACTCTTCATATATTCAACCTTTTCATACGTCATCCAAAAGTTAGAAATATTAAATTATTTCTCTTTGAAATTAAAAATGATTTTTCATAAATAAAAAGAAACTTATGCGGTAAAACTGGTTTTATAGCTTTATGGTTATAGGATGTTAATAAATTTAATCAAACAAATTAGAACTTAGAATTAAATATTTACAAAAACACATGTTATATAATTATAATTGTATGTAATTCTGCTGTCCTCAAAGCTTATGTCCATAATCCATCTAAAATACACATTCCAAGAGTCTAACAAAAGTATCACTATAAAAGGAAGTTCCAAAAAAATGCAATATAACAGCGGTATGGTAGATTAAACTGGCGAAACCGCTGGGAGGGTTCACCACTGATTAGCCAGGCCCTCCCATGAATTTTTTAGGGCCTACATTAAGGGCAGTATAATTTGTTTATTTTTGAAAAGAATCATACACGTCTATAATAGTTTTGTATTTTAAAAACACATGTATTATTCGACAGAGTTTATCAAATTTATATCGACAAAGTGGTATATGTAAGAGAATTAAATGATTTAGTTCAGAGAACAAACGATGTCTCACTTCTGTAAAGTTGAGTATGGTTTAGTTTAGATGTCTTCTGTGTGGATAAATCTGATATAAAATCCTACCTGATTTTATCAACATCGTAGATTTAAATTTGCATTTAAGTTGATTGCTTTTTCTCTAATATTTAATGTTTCACTTGTAAATTCTTGCTGGGATCTTATATGCATATATCAATCAGGCTTTTATTGATTTATCAAGAAAATCGGTTGGCCAAATATCAGGGAACAGGTTAAATTGTTCCACTAGATGGTGCTCTGTCATCTAAAAAATCACATGTGCTCGTGGTCAGGGTATGCCTTCATTATTTTTAATATCAACATCTGACCTTTTTTCTATTGTTTTTTCATATGATAATTTATTAAGCTTCTTGCTGAATTTCTTGGGATTCCAACCTGGGATATCTTAATTCTTCTTTTCACCAATATAGATTTCAAGATCAAGAGAATTATACAAGCTCCATATTTGCTTGTTGTATGAATAGTTTCTGTTAGCCTTGGTACTTAATTCTTCCATGTTTTCTTTTTAAATATTTCCTTGTGTTTTAAATTTGTTGTTGTGAAAAATCTGATCTTCGAAATAAGTAAATTTCAACAAAATATCACAGATAATCTCATAATATATCAATGTTTTCTACTTCTTCAAAACTTGGTACTATGAATAAAGATTTCTTTTGTACTAAATAAAAATTTTTGAACTCTAATAATTCGATTAGACAAATTATAAAATAAATTTGGAGAAAAAAGAGATATAAATATGATTAATAGAGCGAAATTGTATCTTTTTTTTCTCTAACTAAAAAATACCATTGTTGTTATATACCAAACCTATGAAATTTTAAAAATAAAATTAAGACATGGATATAGTCTTAAATATCCTTATATTATTATTTTTACATGGATATTAAGAATTTGTCTATTTCAGGAATGTCATTTTCCTCTAGGATTGCGCTACATTAGTGGTCACTTCAAATATATCAATCAAATCTAGTTCTTAAGAATTTTAGTATTTCTAAATATTTTAAATATGAAATTATCTGATTAATTTACATGAGATTATATCAAATATAAGAAGGAAATAATTTTCCTTTAGATTTTGTCAAGGCAAATACAAATTTTACTGCTTTTTACTTTTACATAGATATAGGTATAAACAATACTTAAAGTTACACCGCATAAGTTTATTTTTTGTGAAAAATCAATATTTATTTCAAAGAGAAATATTTACTATTTCTAACTTTTGAATGAAGTATGAGAGGGTGAAAATATGAAGAGTAATGGCGAACGGAAAAATAAAAGTGTCCAGGGGCGGGAATCGAACCCACAACCTTCTGCTTACCGGGCAGGTGCCATGTCCACTAGGCTACCCTGGACGTATTCTTCCGCTCGTAAATAATATTTAAAGTAACTTATAATACATTATAAAGGACTGCGGCGAGTAATTATAAACAATACTTAAAGTTACACCGCATAAGTTTATTTTTTTGTGAAAAATCAATATTTATTTCAAAGAGAAATATTTACTATTTCTAAGCTCCAGGGGAAGAGATCGAGGGGAAGAAGACGGGGATACACAGACGACCTAAAACAATGGACTGGACGACACACCTACTAAGAGATGAAAAGGATGGCGGAGAAAGTATGGGGAGACCATGTGGTTCATCCTCAGTAGAGGAAGGCATTGAAGGAAGGAGATATGGAGAGACCATGTGACCTACCTTCAGTAGAGGAAGGCACTAAAGGAGGGAGATATGGAGAGACCATGTGGCCCACCCCAGTAGAGGAAGACACCGAAGGAGGGAGATATGGAGAGAGACGATGTGGCCCACCCTCAGTAGAGGAAGGTACTCAAGGAAGAAAGGAAGGATATTTTATGAGAGACCTAAAACATTGATTAGTTTTGTGGGTTCGATTCCCGCCCCTGGACACCTTTATTTTTCCGTTCGCCATTACTCTTCATATTTTCACCCTCTCATACTTCATTCAAAAAGTTAGAAATAGTAAATATTTATATTTGAAATAAATATAGATTTTTCACAAAAAAGAAACTTATGCGATGTAACTTTAAGTATTGTTTATAATCACTCGCCGCAGTCCTTTATAATAGATATAGGTATGCCTATAGTTTTTAATAGACTGCTGACAGTGTTGGATGGAAAGCTCCAGGGGAAGAGATCGAGGGGAAGAAGACGGGGATACACAGACGACCTAAAACAATGGACTGGACGACACACCTACTAGGAGATGAAAAGGATGGCGGAGAAAGTATGGAGAGACCATGTGGTTCATCCTCAGTAGAGGAAGGCATTGAAGGAAGGAGATATGGAGAGACCATGTGGCCCACCCTCGGTATAGGAAGGCACTAAAGGAGGGAGATATGGAGAGACCATGTGGCCCACCCTCAGTAGAGGAAGACACCGAAGGAGGGAGATATGGAGAGAGACCATGTGGCCCACCCTATGTAGAGAAAGGTACTCAAGGAAGAAAGGAAGGATTTTTTATTAGAGACCTAAAACATTAGTTAGTTTTTATACCTTGAAAAATTACCTCCGATATTTGCTTCAGACACTATCTGGCATAAGTTTTAAGACCATTTTATAAAAGCCTGGTATTTGAATAACCAAAAGCCTGGAGCTATTCTGGAATGTGGGATGAACCGACAGGCAGCAACCTATATTTTCAGGCTAAAAACTGGCCATACAAAACTGCTCTTCTTCCAAGATGGTGTGAAAACCTTTCCACAATGCACCATCTGCAGGACCAGAGTGGCCTCACCAGACCACCTCTTGAATTGCATGGGAGCCTCAAGACAGGATCTATATTCCAACTCTAACAAGATTGTGAATTTGATCTATGAATTTTTATAACACTCCATGACCTTGTATAATTATACAATGGGATAAAAATAGAAATATATATATATACAGTAGAATCTCCTTTTAGCAGAAACCCGCTAGCGAACACCTCTCTGCAAAATACAGTTTTCATTTTCAAAATTGCCATTTTTACAATATAGCAACTCTCCGGTAAGAGGACATCTCTCCCTAAAGGACACTTTGGCTCTGCAATTAGATGTCCTTTACAGGGAGGTTCTACTGTATATATATAAACGGTTGAATAGGTAGATCTGATAGTGTATGGGTGAGGAAATTGTGATCTATAGGAGGGAATTGAAGTTAATATGAGAGAAAAACTGAATAATGGTTGTTAGATTATCTCTAAATTAGATTATATAAATGGTCCTGCCCAATGTATCCTTCCAACAGACTGTTCCCACAGGAGTGCTGTGAGTTTCAAACTTTAGTTGAGGGAGAACATATGACAATTGACAATTAAAAATAGTTTATTGGCATCTAGTCAACAGTAGGGAGAGAGGTTACAGGGTAAAATAGGGAGAAATATATACAACAGACGGAGCTCTTTCCGAAGGGACGTCTGGATTTCATCAGGAGCTTAAAGCCGCCTTGAGTTCGGACAAGCCGTTGCGAGTTATGGAATCCGTCTCCCAGCATGCTCGATGAGTGTGTTAAGGAATTTGTCAAGAATAATCTTGTGTTTAGGTAAGGTAACCGCGAGGAAACTCTCCCTTAGATGGGGGTACAGGACCGCATACGCGACATCATTAATGGTCGTCCCTCGGTTATATAGGGGCCTAAGGATAGTTTCATCGTTCAGTTGTTCGATTATGTCCATTAACTGATTCTCACGTTCCATTTCCTGAACGTCAAAGGTCATCGGGGCAGGTAGTGGAGGCGGAGGGTCTACTACGGTTGGAGTTGACTCCTCCTCATGGGGAGTAGTCGGTGCTGGTTCAGTAGGTTGAGGCGCAGTGGAGCGAAGGGGCGAATTTTGGGACGTGGGACTATCACTTGGCACCTCCACAGATGGAGCTGGGAGTCCTGGTGCAGGGAACCGAGGCGCAGCTGGTCGATGGGGCGTAGCCCGGGCCGCGGGACCAATGTTGGAGACCTCCATAGATGGAGTAGGGGGTGCTGGTGCAGGAGGCGCGGGTGTTAGCTGTCTGGGCATCTGAGGTGCGGGAGATGAGGGGACATCAGTGGGGGAGGGTGGTGAGACCTGCCTGGGGCCGGTGGACTGACTAGCATGCATGGGGCAGTTGGCTCTGCGATGGCCTTGGTTGTAGCATTTGGAGCACCTGATCCTGAAGGTCAGGAACGCCGGCCAGGTATCGTCTTTGGTTTTTATATCAAGGCGGGTAGGAAGCCTCTCGATTTTCATGCCGTCGGGGAGGAGAATATAAGCCTCACGGCGGTCGTCAGTGTAGCCGTACTCGCCAGCTTTGAGTTGTTTGGGGGCGATGGAGATAACACGCCCATAGGGCGAAAGGGCGTCGATGACGACGACGTCCTCCACGTAGAAGAGGAGGTTCCCGATGATATTTTTTCCGCCCTTTTACGGAAGGGGAAGGTCCTGCGGAACATGCCTTCAATTTCGAGGCCTTCCTCAATAAGGCGTTCCGCTTGGCTCTTGCTGGCCAGTCCCACCAGGACGTGGCCATTCCTCCTAATGAGCTGGATTATGTTCCTGACCCCTCCGACCACTCTATCGATCGCCTTAAGGTAATGATAAGGCGCGAATTCAGGACAGTGCTCTATGTAGACACACTGCTCCTGGGTAGAGGACGCCTGCCGCGCCTGGCTTCCGCGATGTGAGCCCTCGTGGCCTTCACCTCCCGCACGCGCGGTGTCCATCCTACCGACGATCGCTGTCGCCGAGTAGTGATTTTGGCACTGTTGGAATGTGCGGCCGTGACGCCCGATGCTCCCGAGTCGCGGCGTCTTTTCTTGCTCTGTACGACGGGGTAGCCGTCCCTAATTTCGGGATATCCATGCTCCGGTAGGTCTGACCAGTTCGTATGAACATTTACAGCGCCAATTGAAAGCGTCTTAGTCGCGAAGTCGTGTGACGTGGCAAAATTTGCAGAGTTACCGCCAGTAGGCGAATTTACATTGTTATCAGTTTCCTGCATTTCAATCGAAAATTTGTTCTGAGAATCTATTTTCGCAGATAACTCTGCAACAGTTGAAGGCTCGATGCTGTACATTTCAGGTACATGATCAGCTTTCAAAGGGCTATCAGCCTGTACCAATTTCGGCATATCAGCCAACAGTTATCCACCCGCCAGGGCGGAAAACCATATTATAAATCAGTTAATTAGGGTTAACAAAAATATTTGAAGAGGCAAAGAAAACAAAAGGCTCGATCAAAGTGCGGCCGCGCGCGGGAGCACATATGTGTGTAACACATAAGTAAGCTGGCCATACACGTTTCTGATCTTTTTTTGGTAGAACCTGACATCCCTGCCATGTTCATTTATTTAAACTAACACGGAAATGAAATATTGAAATAATTATCACAACCATTGTGGCTTTATTATAATGAATTGTTTACTTTAAAAGGAATATATATATATATATATATATATATATATATATATTAAAAATAAAGAAGGCATCTCCTGACCACAAGCACATGTGCTTTTTTAATATCAACACCTGACCCACTTATCTTTTATTTTTTTCTGTTGTTTTTACATATATATATATATATTTTAAAGATTGAGCAATCCATATTAATATCTATAAATAAAAATAAAGCATATATTGGATTTGAATTTATTAAACGGCCAATATTTCTAGGGGCAACACGCCTCTCTTTATCAAGGCTTTTGATTTAAACTAAATCACGTGGGCATGTGATCCACTCATGCTATACAAGATCAAAGTAAGAAACTATCTGATGAAAATTTCATTGTATATAAAATATATGTACAATGGTTATATTTAATAATAATTAAAAGAGTATAATTAAATAACCATATGATTAAATAAATGAAAAGATTGATAAATATTAGAAAATAAAAATGAGTAGGGATAATGATTCAATATGTTGTGTTGATAAATATAAATAAAAATATATTACTAGTATAAATATATGCAAAAATAATAAAAAAAAAATAAAAATAATAATTAAATAATTTAGGAAGATATAAATTCTCTATAAATTTCTGGTAGGTCGATTTTTCTATTTATGCTTTCTGTATCTTTTATAGAGGCCCAGCTTTCTAAAAATAACCTGCAATGTTTTTCTTTAATATTCTGGTATAATATTGACGCTTTGTCAAAATCGGGTATATGACTATTGTTTAGCGCATGGTCTACTAGGATAGATAATGGTTTATGGATACGTAGAGCTGCTTTGTGCTGGTTAATGCGTTCTTTCAATGCTTTGCTGGTTTCTCCAATGTAAGTGGCTGGACAGGTTTTGCATGGAATTTTGTAAATAATATTGCTTTTGTTTTCCTTTTTACTATTATTCTTGGTGTTTGAGTGGCGTAGAATTTGTTTCAAATTTGGTGCAGATTGATATGTGGTAATTATATTATATTTCTTCAATACTCTGGCGATTCTTTCTGATCCGTAACTGTATGGGAGAGAGCAATATCTTTTATCGGATTGAACATTGCTATTGTTTGAAGATGGGATTCTGGGAGTGTAAAAATGCTTCTTGATGAATTTCTTCGGATAATTATTGCCTATCAACTCTTTAAAAATTATATTATTCTCTTCTTTTCTTTCAATATTCTTATTTGAGCAATGTGTAGTTAATCTTTTGGAAAGTGTTTTTACAACCGCGATTTTATTATGAATCGGACCAAAAGAGCTAAAATTTAAATAGTTTCCTGTGTGCGTAGGTTTTCTGTATATGGTGGTTTCTATATGAAGTTCTTTTCTTACTAGTTGAATGTCTAAAAATGCTAAAGAATTATTGTTTTCTATTTCGTGTGTGAACTTTAAATAAGGTTTGAGATTATTCAGAAAATATAGGAAAGTATCAATTTCTGTTTCAGTTATGCAAAATACATCGTCAATATATCTCATCCATAATAAAACTTTTAAATTATTTGCTTCAGTAATTATTTTGTCTATTTCATTCATGAAAATGTTTGCCAATGCTGCTGAAATAGGGTTGCCCATAGGCAAACCTCTTATTTGCCTAAAAATCTGTTTTTGAAGTTAAAATAGCTATATTCTAGACAAAGCTTCAATAAATCTATCAGGGCTTCTTTGGGAATAGGGAGGACTATTTCAGGATGGAGTTCTAGAAAAAAAAAATCTACAAATTCCCAGTGATAATCAGATGGTTTCATTTGATGTAGAATCCCTCTACACATCTATCCCACACGACGAAGCTCTCCTAGCCCTCAAGTCTTTTCTAGAACTCCATCCTGAAATAAATCTATCAGGGCTTCTTTGGGAATAGGGAGGACTATTTCAGGATGAAGTTCTAGAAAAGATTTAATAAGACTAAAAGACAATATAACCATTGTACATATATTTTATATACAGTGAAATTTTCATCAGATAGTTTCTTACTTTGATCTTGTATAGCATGAGTGGATCACATGCCCACGTGATTTAGTTTAAATCAAAAGCCTTGATAAAGAGAGGCGTGTTGCCCCTAGAAATATTGGCCGTTTAATAAATTCAAATCCAATATATGCTTTATATATATATATATATATATTTATTTATGTAATAAGTTGAGGTTTGGTTGTTGACTCTCGCTATACTGTGTTGACCGAGAGGAACAGTCAGGATGGGGAGTTTTCCAGTACCTCTCTGCACCTTGGAAGACCTTTTACAATTCTCACAAAGTACAGGCAGTCGTGGTCGAGGCAGAGTGGAAAGCTTGGAAATGTCCACACAAAAAAAACGAAGACACAGTTGCACTAAGAAAGTTCTGTGAACAGATAGAGTTGAGCTAGGAGCGAAAGATGGGGAGGTAGAGGTTTTCTTAATATTCTACATGATGGATGAGATGGCTCTGAGGGACGACCGACGTGGGCTCACACAGATGCTGCACTCACTGTGAAGTGACTGTAAAGGGACTGTATTTATAGGTTAAGACGGGGGCCTTATGCGACAGAGGCCGTTTTTGAGAAAGGGGGCCTTGCATGTCACCAGGTGTGAGAGGGGGCTTTGCATTCCACCAGATGTGGAGTGTGGGTGGTCTTGGTCCATTTTTAGACCTTGTTGTGGGAATTTTATATCTATCTCGATTTTGACGTTATGACTTCTTTCTCTTGCTTAGCTCAACTCTTAATCTATTACAGATTATTATTTATTTATCCTCAGTTTGTACAAATTACATTACATATGATGATGTAAAGACACATGTCAATAATACGTATAATCATTTACAGATGTGTTTCTATTATACAACATTAAAATCTTATTATAAGTTATATACAATATGGGGTTGTTGGTTTAAATTACCATAGATGGGCCCCGGGAGTGAAAGGGTTTATCCGGGTTTAAGCGGGTAAAGCCTATCTAACACAGGTAAGTAATTAAATTTTTTTAAAAATTAATTTAAACTGTGAGGGCTATAAAAGGCCATAACAAGATGATTTGTTTGGATATATAAAAGTGAAATAAAAATGACATTTTTGTTTGATTTAAAAAAAAAGATGATTAAAATAAAATTATGACATAAATATTCACATTCTAAGAGAATATTGGCGGGCGTTGGAAAGGGTTAGTAGTTGAAGAATATGCAATTGTTAGGAGTGCACATGTAAACCAAATACTCAGATCCAGGTGCAAAGCGAGGATATAGACTTGAGCTGTCTTCCTTGGCAATGTTTCACTTGCGATCCTATATAAGGGTTACAGTGTTTTGTCACAATTTTAGGATTATTGGGTTAAAAGTTGTTGAAGAAAAGTTGCTTATTAATATGATTGAGAAAGGAGTGAAATAGAGCCATGCGAGAAGTAGAATTGTAGCGACAGTAGGTGGTCTGTTTTGAGTCGAAATCAAAGGTTGAATGTGGTCCGCTAGAGCTGAAAAAAAAAGTTGAAAGTTGAAAAAAGTGAACGCTTTGTGAATGCGTTGGTGATTTGCTCTGCGGATGAAATGAAATTAACTCTTGAAGCGTGTTCAGGCCAGAAGTTGGGATTTTTAAATCTGGGGAACTGTGTTTTCAAAGAGTTTGTTGAATTACGAAATCAAAAAATAAATTGTAAAGCAGTGCTGTCGTTTTTCTACGTTGATGTGACGCAATGACTGAAAAGATAGTGATGAAAAATATAGGGAATTGGTTAAAGAATATGATTGTTGAAAACGATTGTTGTAAATGCCCGATAGTGGATGATAAACATTGTCAGATAATAAAGGTATTTAAACAAATAAAATATAGTGAATAGAAATATAGAAATATGATTGCGGGTACAAAAAGTGTAAGTGGACAAAATTGAACATGTAATATATAAAATATATAATAAATAATAAAATAAAAATAATTTTTGAAACAATTAGATGTTTTGCAATACTAAAATAATATCATGAAAAATAAAAGTAAATTTGATTAAGTTTTTTTTTTTTTTTTAATGTTGGATTAAAAATTTGATTGTATAATTGAAAGGTAAAAATAAAAATAAATATTTAAGATTTTATACAAAAATTCAAATATAATTAAAGGTTATTAATGATTGGATAAATTTTAAGTAGTGTAAAATTGAACAAAAATTGTCTCTTTTTAAGAAAAGTTACAACTGTTGTGTGTAGATCATATCCCATTGGTAAACATTGGTGTTTTTGACTCTCTGAAGCGGGAATATGTGAAATGATCCCTTCGTTTGTTCACAATGCTGGTATGTAGAGAATGATTTCTCTTTCGCGTTATAAAGTCTATATAAGACTTAACCAAATTGTTTTAATTGGTGTTATCAATTAACATGTAAAATATTTAATGTATGTTGTTTTGTGATATCTCGTTGGTGAGATTTGTGAGATTCTCGAGGAAATCTAAATGGTTGGTTTGAAACATTTGTTTAAAATGGCGATCATGAAGCTAGCGGTCAAGATCTGCCTTGAGCGGGGACATGTAACGGAAATAGATTCGGGTGATCCTATTACTGGCAGTCACTCCTCCTGTTTTTCGCGGGATCGTCGTGGGTGGTCAATCATGGGGGATGTAGGTTATTTTGTCGTTTACTTGAAACTGACTTACTTCTTTGTTGGGGTAGTCAATTTTCTTGCCTATTTGAAAATACCGGGATTTAAATGCAAAAAGGGCTGTGAGCTTGTAGGCGGTATAATTCGGAATACTTGCGCCTCGAAGATATCTGGAGTCAAATGATTGAATTCACTGAGATATACATTTTGAGGCAATCGCTGTGGGTTTTGAACAAATCGGGGTTGTGGAGGTGTTATGTACAAAACATTCTCTGTGTAATATTTTAATTTATTGACATGTATGGTGTCACTGTCTCTATTGAGAGGTTGATTGGGGCGATCTATTCGAACGACATTGGGTGAGATTATTTCAATTATTGTGTATGGTCCAGTAAAATATGGTGCTAATTTACCTGTGTCGGGATGTCTGTAATTTTGACCAAAACAAGATCATTCACTTCGAAATGTGGTGTTCTGTGCTGCTTATCAAATGTTTCTTTATCTTTTTTATGCTTATTTTGAGTACGAGAGTTTGCTATCTCTCGAGCTGTATTTATTTCGGGGTATAGGTTAAGATGAGTTCTTAGATCTGGGGGGATAATATTGAACATTAAGTAGGTAGGTGGAAAACTTGTGACAGAATGGGGTGTGTTATTGTACGTCTGAGTGACGCGCTTAACTATTTGAGTCCAGGAAGCTTTCGGAATTTCTAGATAAGCTAGTCTGAGCTTGCCTGTAATGGTCGCATTTAAGCGTTCTATTAAACCGTTTGCTTGTGGATTATTGCTTGTGGTGAGTAGAGGTTGTATACCATGTGTTATTAGAAATTTACGGAATTTTTCTGAGGTAAAAGCGGGCGCTCTGTCAGATAACAGACGTTTTGGAGATCCTTGCTGTAGTACCGTTTTGAGGGTTTGAATGTACGTTAGGGTACTGGTGGACTTCGATGGAAAGGTCCAAGCATATCGCGTTAAATGATCCACTATTACGTGTAGATATGTCTTGGAGTGTCCATATTTCGTAAATCCAGCTATGGTATCTATAGAGATTAAGTCGAATGGTTGTTGAGGTGGTGGAATTTGTCCGAGGGTACCATAGGGTTTACCTTTGGGCCTTTTAATGATTTGGCAGGTGTGACACGACTTGACAAATGTTTCTATAGATTTAGAGATACCTTTCCAGTAGTACTGGGCAGTAATTATGCGGGTCATCTGAGAGATGCCTGGGTGGTTATATTCTTGGTGAACTTTATTCATCAGAGTATGTTGCAGGGTTCCGGGAATTATTATTTTAATTACACCTTTTCGGGTAATGGTATGTAAGCCGTTTGTATCAATTTTGAAGGGGGATGTTGTTGGTTGATGCTGTTTGATAATATCAGCACTGACAAATCCTACAAAGGGGTTTCGTGATAGCAAATCTGCCTCGTACTGTTGGCTGCCTTTGAGGTAGTGGATTTCGTAATTATAGGTAGATAGTCTCAGGATCCATCTAAAGAGTCGTCCTGACGGATTTTTTATAGTTTTAAGCCATTGTAAAGCCTGGTGATCTGTGTATATGGTGAATTTTATACCGGTGAGGTATATTCGCAATTTGTCTACACTTTCGACGATGGCGAGGCACTCGAGTTCGGAAACGGTGTAGTTTCTCTCATGTGCTCTAAGGGCGCGGCTGATATATTGTACAGGATGTACTTGTCTGTCTGGATGTACCTGTTTGAGTATGTCTGCGATCCCTTGGGTGGATGCGTCGCAATAAAGGCGGCATGGTAAACCGACTTGATACAAGTGTAGTACTGGTTTACTGGTTAAACCCTCTTTGAGAGTGGTGAAAGCTTGTTGACAATCTGGGTCCCAATTCCATTTCACATCTTTTTTAAGTAGTTTATTTAAAGGTGCTCGTAAGCGGGCATAATCTGGTATAAACTTATTATACACGTTCACTGCTCCTAAAAATGATTGTAACGTCTTTTGATTGGTAGGTGGTTTGATGGCATTTATGGTATCAAGGTTGCGCGTCTGTGGTGCATAAGTACCTGCGGTAACAGTGTATCCTAAGAAATCTATATTTGTTTTAAAAAACGAACATTTTTTATAATTGAGTTTGATGTTTTCGTGTTGACACACCGCTAGAAATTGTTGTAGGTGTTGTAGATGATCCTCTAAGGTGTCAGAAAAAATAATGAAATCGTCGAAGTAATGGGTAACAAAATTTAGTCTATATGTTTGCATGACCTGGTTTATGGCACGATGGTATATCTGTGGCGAATTTTTAAATCCGTAAGGAAGTCTACAAAATTCGTACTGACTATCTAACGTCACGAAAGCTAGTAGATTACGTGAGTTAGGTTCTACTTCCACTTGCCAATATGCGGATGCTATATCTACAGAAGAGTAGTATTTGGCTTTCGACAATTTGTCAAGAATGGTTTCTATTAAAGGTAAAGGATGTACGTCTGGAGCGATGATTTCATTAAGTTTTCTGTAATCAATACAGAAACGTTTCGTTTTGTCACGTTTTGTAACAAGAGTTATTGGACTGGCATAAGGTGAGACTGACGGGACAATAATTCCATGTTGGAGCATTTGCTCTATTTGGGTTTGTATTTCTTGTTGGTCGTGTAGTGGCACTCTATATGGGCGTAATGCTATTATTTTTTCTGTGGTGGTATTGATTTTTACCGGTGGTATGTTCAATTTGGGCACATTGTATTTATTAGTAGAGAACACTTGCGAGAATTCATATAGAATTCGGTGGAGTTCGTGTGGACAATGTTCTAACTGAGGTGCCGCATTAGAAGGTATAGAAATCTCAATATCATGGGTAGGAGATATAGTGGGTGAAACAATAGTGGGGGAACATATAATTGGGGTAGGGTCCGCCACGTGTAAACAGGACTGGTTCGAGGGGAAGGTGGTAAAAATAGCCTTTTCCCTCGGTTGAGTGGGACATAAATCCTGTTTGCACTTGGTGAACTTATAGACATTCGTTGGGAGAGCATCATTCTTTTGATAAATTTGGAGATTATTAAAATCTATAATTAATTTAAATATTTTAAGGGTATTACTAGATAAAATACCAAAAGGTAGTGAAGCTTCTATTATAAAATATTTTAGTTTTTGGGTGAGGTTACCTATTTTAAGTTTTAAAATATATATCAAAGGGTATTTACATTGTGGGCTATTGCGTTTATAGTTAAACTGTACTGATGGATATTAATTTTATATGGTAATCTATTTTCTATGGTTCTTAAAATATCCAAGTTAAGTATGTTAATAGATGCTCCCGTGTCTATTAAAAAGGGCAAATTTACATTTGGTGACAGTTCAGTCCATATTACGAGCTGTTCAACGAAAAAAGGTTTCAGGTTTTCCTACCGTTGAGTTGCTCGCGGGGCTTGTAGAGTCGTCTCGGCTTGCAGCTTGGACTTGGGGAACAGGGCTCCGAGATTGGACTTTGGGCCGGGTACCAGATTTTGGTACAGTGGTTGTGCGTGGTCTGGCGCTGTAGACTTGGCGTGTTCGGTCCTGTGGGAACCGTTGTTCACACTGGGAGTGCCAGTGCATAGCATTGCAATACTTGCAAGGCGAGGGTGGGGGTGCAACTTGGTACGTTACACGTGATGACCGCTGGTTGTTGTACCGCGGTGGTGCGTTGAGGTAGGTTGGATGTGGGGCCTTGTCTACTTGGCGCTGGTACACTGCACTGGTGGCACACTGAGTTCTCCTTATTCTTGACACTAGGTCGAACCATTCTTTAATGGTGTTTGGCTGCACCGTGGCGATTAATCGCTGGTCTGCGACGGGTAGTCCTTCGGTCAGAGAATCTATTAATATGTCAGCGGGTAGGTTTAATTTCATGCGCATTACCGTTTTGTTTTGGTAGTAGTCTTCTAGGGGCATTTGGGGTGTCAATTTGATGGCTAGGAAGCGTGAAAACGACGCTTCTGTCGTTGTTGGGAATAAATCTATCAAGGTTTGGCGGACATCATTATAAAATAACCTATCTAACCGTAGGCTTCGGAAATATTGGAGTGGCTTACCTTGCAGGTAGCAGGGTAACTTGCGTAGGCGATCCGTGTAGGTCAGCTCAGCTCGGTCTGCTTGGGCATCGAAGTTGTCGAAAAAGCTCTGGGCTTCAAAGGTACCATCGTATGGACTCACATCTATCTCCCTAGGAGATCGGGTGATCAGCAGCTTACTCAGGGCATCGGCGATCTGTGTCAGCGGGTCTGCGGAGGTCCCTTGGGGCGGCGACGTTTCCTCCTCTTCAAATGTCGTCTCTTGTTGGGGAACAGATAGCCCGGTCGCATCGTTGGACTGTTCGGTTTGCTCTTCCGTCTTTGCACTTTCTCGCTTCTATCTGAACTATCTGGCCTTCTTCGTTTGGTATCCTTCGTTTTGGTTATCCTGTCGGCTAGCTGTAATAATGAGGTGATGAGGTACTGGTAAGCCTCTTGTTGAATCCTGTCGACTAACTGTGTTAAGTTGAGGTTTGGTTGTTGACTCTCGCTATACTGTGTTGACCGAGAGGAACAGTCAGGATGGGGAGTTTTCCAGTACCTCTCTGCACCTTGGAAGACCTTTTACAATTCTCACAAAGTACAGGCAGTCGTGGTCGAGGCAGAGTGGAAAGCTTGGAAATGTCCACACAAAAAAACGAAGACACAGTTGCACTAAGAAAGTTCCGTGAACAGATAGAGTTGAGCTAGGAGCAAAAGATGGGGAGGTAGAAGTTTTCTTACTATTCTACATGATGGATGAGATGGCTCTGAGGGACGACCGACGTGGGCTCACACAGATGCTGCACTCACTGTTTAGTGACTGTAAAGGGACTGTATTTATAGGTTAAGACGGGGGGCCTTATGCGACAGGGGCCGTTTCTGAGAAAGGGGGCCTTGCCTGTCACCAGGTGTGAGAGGGGACTTTGCATTCCACCAGATGTGGAGCGTGGGTGGTCTTGGTCCATTTTAGACCTTGTTGTGGGAATTCTAAATCTATCTCGATTTTGACGTTATGCCTTCTATCTCTTGCTTAGCTCAACTCTTAATCTATTACAGATTATTATTTATTTATCCTCAGTTTGTACAAATTGCATTACATATAATGATGTAAGGACACATGTCAATAATACGTATAATCATTTACAGATGTGTTTCTATTATTCAACATTAAAATCTTATTATAAGTTATATACAATATGGGGTTGTTTGTTTAAATTACCATATATATATATAGTATAGTTATGAAAAATTTTAAGATTAATAATTTTTTTTAATTTAATTTAAATGTGTATATTTATATTATTTATATTTATTTATATATATATATATATATATATATATATATATATAACTAAATATATATATATATATATATAAATAACTAAAATATTTCAATGTTCTAAATAAAAAAGAAAATAATATTATTAATCTCAAAGCGTAGAATGCCTAAACAGCCGGAATAAAAAAAAAATAATAACACTTGTGACATTCACAACAGCACTGCAAAGTGAAACTTAAACTGCCCCGAAAGCTAAAGTGGGCAGGCGCGACCCTAAAGTTTTCTGGCCACCGATAGTTACTGTAATGCCTTTTTATTGGTAAAGTTGTACAGTAGAACCTCCTTGAAAGAGAAGAGGACACTCTCTCTTGAAGACACCACTCTACAAAGTACCGTTTTCATTAACAAAATCAACATTTTCACAATTTAGCCACTCTCCGGTAAGAGGACATCTCTCTGTAAAGACAATATGGCTCTGCAATTAGGTGTCCTTTACATGGAGGTTCTATTGTATGTGTAAATAACAATTAACTGTCAAAATTTGAATGGTCGAATTGTTGATAGTGTCGAATTACTATTTGTTATTTGATAGGCTGGAGGTCGGGACATCAAAACATGGTCGAATTATGGTGAGGTGGCAAATTAATGATGTTATACTGTATATTGTTACATCAATTTTAATGCGCCTTACGTTTATTCAAAATATTATATGATATTCAATATTTATTTAAAACGGGATATTTAGATTATCATCATTCGGAATTTCCCGCTAGGAGGCGGATCGAATAGGCAGCACGCAACGTCGCTCTCGGTAAGTGAACTGTCTGACTAAAATATTTTCTCTATTTTTACTAAAGTGCAAATCAATCTATTTGAAATGAAACCTACATATCCAATATATCTTACTATCATAATTTTATGTCTATTAGACAAGAATTCTGAGCCAAATTTACATACTTTCAAGCCGGATACATACGGCGGCAAAAATATTTGCTTATCACGCGTGAATCTTTCACTCTCAAAATATTTCCGAAACTTTCACCTTATATGTGCAGTTTTAATGCTCTTAATATTAGCTGGCATTGAACAAAATCCAGGCCCTAAGATGTCCAAACAAACGACGTTGGAAACAAGCTTAGATAGGGATAAAGAGATCAAAGATCTGATAAATGCACTCACCAAAAGGCTGGATAGCTGGGGTGAGAGGCTGGAATCCCGTCTTTCGGCAATCGACGCTAGAGTAGAAAATATTAACCAAAGACTACAACAATTAGAGGAATCTTCTGCCGTTAAAAGGCAGCACTCTCTCAAAACTCCAAAAAAAAAAAAAGACTTAGAAGACCAGCTTGAATACTTAAATGCAAAGAGCAGAGAAAGGAACCTTATTTTTTACGGATTAGAACAAGATAATAACGAGGACTGCCGAGAACGGATACGGAGGGTTATCGAAGAAAATATGCAAACAACGGAGAAGATAAACATCACGCGATGCCACCGATTATCCAGAAAACCTGGTGCACCGATCCTGGTTGAAGTCCCTGAACTAAACGATAGATCAACTCTATTCAAAGCTGCTTTAAATCTAAGAGGAACTAAGATATCACTATCGAAGGACTATAGCATGAAGATGAGAGAACAACGGCGCGTTTTGAATGTCAAAAGAAGAGAACTCGTCGAAAAAGGTACTCTAGCTAAGCTAAGGGACAATAAATTAATAATTAATAATTAATAATGGCATAGCATATAAGGTCTGTGATGGACAAATTGTAGATGCCAATGGACATTCATTGTAGCAAGCAGATAGGAAACAATCACTTGTAAATAGTCAACCCAACGATACCTTTTCACTAACCTGCTGGCAGAGACTATCAATAGATCATCCAATCTTGCCGCCAAATAGGAAAACCCGAAATACATGCTCAGCTAATCATCGCCACTCAAATTACCCTACAAATAAACCTTTAAAAGCAAAAGGTAATCCCTTAAGGATCATATACTGGAACATAAATGGATTTTTTAGAATTTCTTCGGTCTTCTCTCTCTTCGATTACTTGAAATTGTTTGATATTTTTGCTGTAACTGAAACCTGGTGCTACTATTTACTTGACCTAGCTGTAGAAGATTTTGAGTTTTACCAATCACCAGCTGTTAAACCTTCGAATCGAGGGAGAAGCTCTGGAGAAATCCTTGTAGGAATTAGAAAAGAAATCCAAGGCTTAATCTACAAAGTAGAAATTGAGCCTAAATGGATCTCGGTTATATTTAAACTGGCTTCAATAGCGGACTCACCCCTAGTGTGTGCAATTTTTGTTTACTTACCCCCAAGCGAACTACAGCTAGAAAATCTATAAAAAAAAATGTTTTGCTATGTTGAGAATAAAATGCAACAAGGATTCGAAATAGTTTTAGGCGGTGATTTAAATATTCGCATTGGCTACTTGGGTGCTTTCCACAACTTGTTCCAGATCCCAGCTATGCTTTCCGTCTACCGTACCTCCAGAGATCCAACCGTGTCCCTCCTGGCTGAGACTCTTGTCGATTTCCTTGATGATAACTCCCTCACTATACTAAACGGAAGATCTATTAGTGATAAAAACGGATGCTATACTTTTATCTCACATCAGGGGTCTTCAGTTTTGGACTTATTCATGGTTTCTCCTGCACTACTGGAACTTGTTCTTGACCTAAGTAAAGAAAGTTTGCCTTACTCCAATCATTTGCCACTTCTTCTAAAACTAAACGGATCAGACAATACAAAAGCGAAAAGCCTACCTCTAGAGCATATTCCTGTAAAAAAAATTACCTGGTCAATAAATAAAGCTTCGACATATGAACTTTGTCTCGAAGACCTAAATGCTCTCCAACTACCGGAAGACGCCTCAATAGACCTATGTGCTGACACTCTTACTAGCAGGATTCAAACATCAATGATGAGAGCAGGAATGCTAACAAAGGGAAGAGCGGATAGTTCGCGGTCTAAGCCATGGTTTGACGGAGAATGTTATACAGCAAAAACATATATGAAAAAAAATCTTAAGTTATATTTGACTCTCAATACTCCTATTTATAAAGATTTGTTTATTACGAGTAAACGCAAATACTTATCATTGCTCAAATACAAAAAGAACAAATATTCTGATTCTGTTCAAGCTGCCCTTAGCAATGTTAGGGACTCTGCCGAATTTTGGAAAATAATTGCGTCCTTTAAGAAACGGAATAGCACAAAAGGAAATATTGACATCTCAGAGTGGGAATCCTTTTATCAGGGTTTATTGTCGCCTCCTCAAAGAATTGTTGCTGATATACCTACTCTACTAATTCCTATTGACTCCGAGCTGGACGCCGAAATTTCACCTTTGGAAATTGCGAGGGAAATCGCTAGCTTGAAAAACAATAAAGCAGCAGGTTACGATAGTATACCAAATTAAGCTATCAAAGCCCTACCTGAGAATGGTTTAATCCTTTTATCTAACTTATTCAATAAAATATTAACTAAATCCCAAGTTCCTTCACAGTGGTCAGAAACCATAATCCAACCAATATTCAAAAATGGTGATCCGAATGCACCATCAAATTATAGGGGCATTGCGCTTATAAGCAACTTGTCAAAACTCTTCACATCCATATTAAAAAATAGACCAAGTAATTGGATTGAGAATAGAAAACTCATAGCGGAAAACCAAGCAGGATTCAGAAGGGATTACTCGTGCCAAGACCATATCTTCACGCTTACATCACTAATCCAAATGACATTAAACCACAAAAGAAGGAAACTTTACGCATTCTTTGTGGATCTTAAAAAAGCGTTTGATACAGTTCCACATTTACTATTATGGGGAAAGCTTGCGCTTGTTGGTTTAAGTGGGCGCGATTTATCAAACTCATACAGAACTACTATGCTCAAATGATGGCAGCGGTCAGATGGAACGGCTCTTTTACAGAATTCATCAAATACAATCAGGTGTTCTTCAGGGTGAACCTCTTTCACCGTATTTATTTTTTATTTTCATTAACGATCTGGTTGCTACACTGGATGATTCTGACCTGCCAGATATATACTTACCGGGCCACGGAACTATACACCTCCTCCTGTTCGCGGATGATATAGTCCTCATTGGTGAATCCAAGATAAATCTTCAAATAAAGATTAATCTAATAAAAAGATATTTTGAGGAAAATGGTTTAACTCTGAACCAATCCAAGTCTAAAATCGTAGTGTTTCGAAATGGAGGCCGCTTGGCCAGATCTGACGTTTGGTTTTGGGGCCAACAACCCTTGACAGTATCTTCAAAATATACATATCTTGGCTACCCCTTAACTACCAAGAATACAACTGCTTACGTGGCGCAGCACTTTAAAAGCAAAGCATTGGTTGCTACAAACGCAGTATGGAGAATACTATCTAAGTCAAGAACCAAATCGTTCGGAGCAGTGATGAAATTACTTGACTCCATAGTTTTATCCACGTTGTTATACTCGGCCCCCATGTGGGCGACAAATCAGATAGTAGTCGTAAACCAGATCCAGGACATTTTCCTACGGCGATTTCTTGACCTACCCAAATATACTCCGGGCTACATCTTGCGAACAGAAACCGGAAGGAAGTCCCTTGAATTAAACATTACGAAATTGATTCTAAAGTTCTGTATACGGATTTTAAAAATGGACAGGACAAGATTACCCTATGTTTGCTTGTCCAAGCTCTGGAAAGTTTCAATTGTGAGAAAAGCGGGAAACAACTTTATTCATAACTTGAATAGCATCATTGACTCTAGGGGTTTTTCTTTTCTTAAGAACTGTGAAGATTATATGGTTGTGCGAGGAGAAATCCCTAGAATTATTCAAACCACAGTGGACCAGCTACTCCAATTTGACCGAGCTAAGATACAAGGCTCAACTCATTTTATTCACTACCAATTTCTAAGTAGCTCTTTTATGACGGAGGACTACTTACTATCAAACCTCCCTTTGAAAATTAAACGATTTATAGCCCGTCAAAGGATTCTATGGCTACTTTTCCGCGAGGATATCACGGGATTTTGGAACAGCGACCCTTTAAATTGCTACTTCTGCAATGTTGGCATCCAAGACAATTTGGTCCACTATCTATTCCATTGCCCATTCCTACATGAAAAGAGACTGGAAATTCGCGAAATTTCGGAGCTAGCTCACTACAATGAACAACATGTATATAAAATCTTTAATGCTCTCCTGCTGGATAAAGCATTTGTTTATAAATATTTTAAATTTTTCAAGGCGATTGATAAAATGAGAGAAGAGGTGCTCAACTCCACAGACAACGGCTGACTGCTCCCCCTCTCCTCTGGATTGCTTTTCCTCCTCACTCATGTACATATATAACCTTCAGGGGAATCCCCTTGTAAGACAATAGTGTCTTAATAAAGGTTTTTTGTTTGTTTGTTTTGATTATCATCATTCCTTTTTATTTAGAGGAAGCGTTTCAAACCCTGAAAACAACACTATTAAGTCCACCAATTTTAGGTCACTTCAATCCAAATGCGCCTACTCATACTGATGCGTCCAACATCGGCATAGGTACAACACTTGTCCAAGACATCGGCGGTGAAGAGAAGGTGATCTCATATTTGAGTCGTACCCTAAGTAAAGCGGAGAAAAATTATTCATACACGGAAAAAGAATGTCTGGCCGTTGTCTGGTCAATGTCAAAATTACGGCCCTACATTTATGTAAGACACTTTAAAATAGTAACAGACCATCACGCCTTATGCTGGCTCAAAAACTTGAAGGAATCAACAGGTCGATTGGCAAGATGGGCATTGAAAATTCAAGAATATGACTTCGTTTAAATACATAAATCAGGAAAGAAGCATCTGGACGCCGATAGCTTATCAAAGGGATCCTTACCAGAAACTGATTGGGATGAGGATTTTGAAAGGATATTTTTAAATCAAATAACAGACGAAGAGGATAAGTTTATCGAAAGTGTTAAGAGAAACCTTAATGGAAGAGCGTGGTTGCTTGTGGTTTCAGAGAAGAAAAAGAGAGAAATTATGAAAGAATATCACAATCATATGTCGAATGGCCATCTGGGTGTCGCCAGAACCATGTACCAGATAAATAGTAAATACTTTTGGCCATCCATGCTAAAGGATGTCTCAGAATTCGTTAAGACGTGTCACCTTTGCCAAAGTAGAAAGGCTCAAACCAATTACCTTCTGGACTACTACAGCCCATTCCCCCAGCCAACCTTCCTTTCGAAAAAATTGGAATTGACTTTTTGGTCCATTGCCATCTACGAAAAACAGGAAGAAATGGATAATCGTGCTGACGGACTACTACACTAGATATGCAGAAACAAGAGCAGTTTCGGAAGCAACAGTAAAATAAGTTTCTAAATTTCTAGTAGAGGATATTTTTCTCCGGTACGGAATCCCACAATATCTTATTAGTGACAGGGGCCTCAAATTACCAGTAATTTAATGAAAGAGGTGATGAAAATGGGCAAGATTAACATTGCTTCACAACGAGCTATCATCCCCAGACTAATGGATTGACAGAGCGGTTAAATAGAACATTGATTAATATGCTCAGTATGTATGTGAACACTGATCAGAAGAATTGGGACGAAATACTCCCATTCTTCACTCACGCTTACAATACTACAATTCAGGAAACCACAGGATATTCTCCCTTTTTCTTGATATTTGGAAGAAAACCCACGTCTCTTTTGGAAGGCAGGCATATCTCGGTGGACATTGACAAAGAAGATTATGATGAATACATAAAACATCACTTAAACAATTAGTTATTAACAGCACAATAAATACTCAATAAAGAATGAAAAAGAACTATGACAAGAAACACATGGATAGAAGCTACGAACCAGGAGAATTAGTAGTAGTTTGGACACCATTTAGGAAAATAGGAAAGAGTGAGAAACTTCTGAGAAAATATTTTGGTCCATATATAATATTAAAGAAGATGCCTAGCCTCAATTATCTAATAGAACCGAAAGATAATCTGGGCCAAGACCCTCTGATAGTTCATGTTTCAAGAATCAAGCCTTATTATGAGAGAATGGATGAGGTCATTCACGAGAACGTGACAACCTCTGGAGAGGGGGAAGCGTTACATCAATTTTAATGCGCCTTACATTTATTCAAAATATTATATGATATTTAAAATTTAGTTAAAACAGAATATTTAGATTATCATCATTCCTTTTTATAGTTTCATTCCTATTGTAATATTGTTATTGTACATATATCTTGATTGGTTATTAGAGCGAGAGAGGACCTAGAAGGAGACTGCGCATCACGACCTACGAGGAAGACCACGAATAAATAAACACAATAACTTTGAAAGGTAATTTATTTTTATTTACTTTTACTTTTATTTATTTGCTTTGAATATGGAAACCAGCTCGGGAAACGTGTGTAACACCAAGAAGGAAGAAACCAATGTCGACGACCCTGCAAAGCTGCAACTTGGTGCAACAATATACAAGGTTGTCCCAAAAGTTCGTAAACCCTTGCCAAAAATTGAAATACCAATATTATTCGCCGTTATTCATAATGTCTTTGTATTATGTATTTGCCGTAATAATATTATTCGCCAAGAAATATGAAAAACGATGTTTTAAGAAAAACACGAACTTTTGGGACAACCTTATATTTATATAGATTGCTCCAGGTGATTATAGGGCCTCAGGCCATGTGCCTGTTATTATGAGCGGTGCTTATCTTTTTCTCACACAGAGTAATTAGGTATGTTTCCTGTTGATGGGAACAACTGAAGTACACAAAGGTAGGACTTTGCCTGTTAACATTTAGCTGGGCTTAGTAGGACAGTCTTCATGTCTAGGGTACCAAGAGTACAAGACTCTAGACATAAGGTTCTGCCCAGGGTCACCTCCCCGCCACACTGAGGCAGTTAACAGGACTTGGGAAGTAATTATGGCTTAAGGCCTTAATACTAGCATTGCTACAGTTTTGATATAGCAGTACTATGATGTTAACATACAAATAACTTGATATATACAGTAGAACCTTCTTTTAGCGGACACCCTGCTAGCGGACACCTCTCTACAAAGGACAGTTTTCATTTACAAAATTATCATTTTCACTATTCAGCAACTTTCCAGTAAGAGGACACCTCTCACTAAAGGACAATTCGGCTCAGCATTTAGGTGTCCTTAACTGGGAGGTTCTACTGTATGAGAGAGAGAGATAATGACAATGAAAAAGGTTAATTGACTCGTAGTCAAGAACAAAATAATCAAGTAAAACTAAAATACAGTATTGGAATAAAGATGAAAATATAAAATATTTACACCAGATGAAGCCTTCTCCGAAGGGACGTCCGGATATTATCAGGAGCTACAAGCCTCCTTGAGTGTGGACAGGCCCTTGCTTATTGTGCAGTTTTTGTTCCCAACATGCTCAATGGCAATGTTGAGGAATTCGCACAGAATTTTCTTGTGTTCAGGCAAGAGTGCCTCAAGGACTTCCCTCCTCTCAGAGCGGTATAGAACCGCGTACATGACGTCGTACCTATATATTTTCTCATATAGGTTCTACTGTATAAGAGAGAGAGAGAAGAGTATCAAGCTTATTTAATATAAAACCAAAGATATTTATTTTCATCCTGTTGAATTAAAATCTATGTTAAATTGTAGTTGGGTCAGATGCTATCAGCAATCCATCTGATAAGTGGCCAAAATCAATGTTTGTCATGGGAGGTTCAAATCTATAAATTCATCATAACATTCAATATAGTCTCCTTTTTTTCATAAATTTAATTGCCAACTATCGAAAATTTGTAAGAAATAAATTTACTGGCAATGTGTTTCTTTTTATTAAAAATAAAAAGGTCTGTAGAGATAATACTTAATGAAAAAAACACATTGCCAGTAAATTTATTTGTTACAAATTTTATAGACTTCTTTCTTATTATTATTCTCCGCCTTTGCCAGTCCCAAGCCCGGATGAAAAAGGAGGAAGGGGAACAATAACAAGCTCACTAAAAGCATAAACCCAGCTGGCCCAGATGATTGCACCCTGTAAGAGCTCCTGATTCAGGGATATAGGATGAGTCTGTACTCCATGTTATGAGTGGCTGCACATGGCGTCTGTTCTTCATGTCAGAGGCGGCCATTTCTTTTGAAGCTAAGTCAGCCTGTTACTTACTGCACTCTAACCCCTTACTGCGCTTTAGGATTACCTACTGCACTCTTGCTCCTTACTTAGTTTTAGGAATACCTACTGCACCTTTACTCCTTTCTGCGTTTTAGGATTACCTACTGCACTCTAACTCCTTACTGCGTTTGTACGAAGCAGCAGCGTTTGTACTCCATGCTAGGAGTGGCTGCACATGGTATCTATGTCTGAGGCGACCATTTTTTTGGAGCTAGGTCGGCCTGCTACTGAGTAGTGCTTCCAGTCTTGGCGACTGCTTACAACCAACATAACTGGGTGAAATAGAATGCGTCTGCCTTTGTCTTTATTTCACCCAGTCATGATGGTTGTAAGCAGTTGCCAACTTCTACCCACCATATTTATCATGGCCTGTACCACGTATACTTGAGATGATAAAAAATGTTGGTTGTCAACTCTACAAGCTTGATACCCTAATATGATCGAATGAAGATAAAAAAGAAGAAGAGAGATGCATTTGACGAAATAATAAGATGTTCATTTACTGTAGTCGCACCCTCCTTCATTGATGCCACAAATATTCTATTTTAAGATAATGTAAACCCTCCAAATATATAGAGTAACATTTATTTATTCTTTTCCAAGGGAGTTAATAATTTATATACCGCATGAATGCCAAGTTATAAAGAAGGGACTTGGTGACATAAGAAGGGACCTTAAAGAAAGACAATTACCTAAATGTTAACTAGACATGGAAAGGGCTCCAGGTGATATCTATATACATAACACAGAGGGGGTTAGATGTATACTATACTATCTCACTCCGTCATGTATTGCTACACCCCTGACCCCAACTTCCCAATTCCGACAGCTCGCTGTAGGGTTTCTATTGACAACAAAGTAGAATGGAGTGGACTAGAGACTGAAAACAGCACTGTTGGACACCGACAACGCTGAAAGCCGGACTTACGTCTACACGCGAGGTCTCCCGTCGGAGTTTTGCGCCAGAGCCAACAGCCTAGTAATCAGTACCTAGTCCTAGGTCAGTGGAGCGTGCAAGCTATCGGAGGGGAAGTTGAGTATCATTCCACGCTATGTGAATACACAGGGTTAAAGTAGTAGGGTCCCCACCCCCCTTCCCAGCGTGGAAATGACCAATGACCAAAGCGGGATAGTCTAGGGCGGCTAATCGCGCAGTGGCCACCACAGGGGTGTAAGCACTAAACACCGACTCACTGTCAATGTCCCAGTACTTTATAGAAACTATCTAGATCCTGCAACAATGGCATTTGTATAGCTGGATCGCAGGAAGGTCACACTGTGGGTCTCTCCATCTGGAACATCTGTTACACACAGCAGCCTAGAATTCAGACTTTATGTTCAACAGATTGCTATTGTCACCGAGTCCCTTTTTTATCCTTGGCATTCAAGCGGTTTGTAAGTTTTTTTATTCTACCAGGTTCTTGGTATTTTGAATTTAAAAAGTTTAAACTCACATCTAAGACAAATACCTAAAGCATATGTTCACAGATAATCTTAAATACCCATTCCAAGAGTCTGGCATCAGTATTACTATAAAAGGAAGATCGAAAAAAGCAATATAAAAGCGGTATGGTAGATCAAACTGGCGAAACCGCTGGGAGGTTTCACCACTGATGAGCCATGCCCTGCCATTAATTTTTCCATTGCAGTAAGGGCAGTAGAAAATTTTTATTTTTAAAAAGAATCATACGTGTTAATAATAGTATTGAAATTTAAAAACACAGGAATTATACGACAGAGAGTTCATAGAATTTATAAATACAAAGTGGTAGATGTAAAAGAGTTGAATGATTAAGATAAGGGAACAAACGATGTCTCACTTCTGTAAAGTTGAGTATGGTTTAGTTGAGATGTCTTCTGTGTGGTAATATCTGCTATAAAATCCTACCTGCTTTATTCAACATCATTTATTCAAACTTGCATTGAATTTGAATGTTTTTACTTGTAAATTCTTGTTGGAATCTTATATGCATATAATAATCTGGCTTTTAATTGTTTATCAAGAAAATGGGGTGACCAAATATCAGGGAACAGGTTAAATTGTTCCACTAGATGGCGCTCTGCCATCTAAAAATCACATGTGCTCGTGGTCAGGATATGCCTTCATTATTTTTAATATCAACACCTGACCTTTTATTTTCTATTGTTTTTTCATTAAATAATCTATTGAGATTCTTGCTGAATTTCTTAAGATTCCAACTTGAGATATCTTAATTCTTCTTATCACTATTATAGATTTCAAGATCATCCGAATTATACAGGTTCCATATTTGTTGTATGATTAGTTTCTGTAACCCATGGTACTTTATCTTCCACGTTTTCTTTCTAAATATTTTCTTGTGTTTCAGATTTGTTGTCGTGAAGAATCTAATCTTCTAAATTTCAACAAAATATCACAGATAATATCATAATTTATCAATGTTTTCTTCTTCTTCAAAACTTGGTACTTTGAATAAATATATTTTTGTACTAAATACTAATTTTTGAACTCTAATAATTCGATTAGACAAATTTTTAAATATATTTAGAGAAAAAAATATAAATATGATTAATTTGAATATTTTTAAATTGTAACTTTTTTTCTTTAACTAAAAACTACCATTGTTGTTTTACCAAACCTATGAAATCTTTAAAAATAGAGTAATGGCTAAAAATGGTCTTAAATATATTAATATTTTTCTTTTTACATGTATATTAAGAATTTGCCTATTTCAGGAATGTTATTTTCCTCTAGGATTTCTCTACATTAGTGGTCACTTTCAAAGATAAAAATCAAATCTGGTTCTTAAAATCTTTGGTATTTTTTAATATTTTAAATATGAAATTATCTGATTAATTTACATGGGATGATATCAAATATAAGAAAAAATAATTTTCCTTAAGATTTTGTTAAGGCAAATAAAAATTTTACTGCAATTTAATTTTACATAGATATAGGTATGCCTATAGTTTTTATGAGACTGCTGACAGTGTTGGATGGAAAGCTCCGGGGAAAGAGATTGATAGGAAGAAGAAGACGGGGATACACAGACGATCTAAAACAATGGACTGGACGACACCCCTACGAGGAGATGAAGAGGATGGCGGAGGACCGGGAAGTATGGAGAGACCATGTGGCCCACCTAAAGTAGAGGAAGGCATTGAAGGAAGGAGATATGGAGAAACCATGTAGCCCACCTTCAGTAGAGAAAGACATTCAAGGAAGGAAATATGGAGAGACCATGTGGCCCACCCTCAGTAGAGGAAGGCATTGAAGGAGGGAGATATGGAGAGACCATGTGGCCCACCCTCAGTAGAGGAGGACATTGAAGGAGAGAGATATAGAGAGACCATGTGGCCCACCCTCAGTAGAGGAAGGCATTTAAGGAAGGAAGGATATTATATGAGCGGACCTGTAACATCAGTTAGTTTTTATACCTTGAAAAATTTCTTCAGACACTATCTGGCATAAGTGTTAAGACCACTATATAAAAGGTTGGTATCTGAACCAAGCTTGGAGCTATTCTAGAATATGGGATGAACCAATAGGCATCAAGCTGTATTTCCAGGCTCAAAACTGGCCATTCGAAACTGCTAATTTTCCAGGATGGTGTAAAGACCTTCCTACAATGCACCACTGCAGGATCAGAGAGGCCTCACAAGACAACCTCTTGGAATGTATATGGGAGCCTCAAGACAGGACCTATATTCCAACACTACCAAGATTGTGAATTTGATCTATGAATTTAGGCTCCATGACCTCGTTTATAATTATACAATGAGATTATAATTTTATATAAAAATACATATTATATTATAATGAAAATATATGTTTGAAAATTGAGCAATCCATATATTCATTATTTTAAAATGCTTAGGTAGCACATGTGTGTAGCACATAATACCGACCACGTTTTTTAAAAATCTTTTTTGGTAGAACACGACATACTTGCCACCTTCCTTTAAATAAACCTACACAGAAATGTAATATTAAAATAATTTTCATAAAATCATTGCAGCTTCAATATAATTTTTTTTTTTATAAAGCACAATTTGGATTATAGATTATAATATAAGGTATGTCCCATAAGTTCCCGGAGTGGGCCAATAAAAAATACATAAATGAAAAATGTAAATAAATTTGAATTTTTATTATAGAAAAAATATCTGGCAACACGGTGGTGCCCATATCGAGGCAGTACGTGCGCGTCTGTCAAGGTCATTCTAATTTATTTAAAGGTTACACCTAGCGCTGCGGCGATTTTACAATGAAACAAAAATTGAAGCAGAGGATTTGCATAGAATTTTGTGTGAAACTTCAAATATTAGCAACCGAAACGTTTGAAATGCTTAATAAAGCATTCCCCAATGACGCCCCAAAGAGAACAACTGTTTTTGAATGGCATTCTAGATTTAAAGCTGGCAGAATTTCCATTGAAGATGATCCTCGTCAAGGACGCCCAAAATTTCAAAGGACTGATGAAAATGTGCAAAAAATCACCGATTTGATAGAAGAAAATCCTCGAACCACTTTGCTGGAGCTAGAGCAAGACACAGGCATCTCTAAAACAACGATAGGAAGGATCGTAACCGAAGATTTCAAGCTCAAAAAGACTCCTGCAAAATTCATCCCATGATTCCTCTCTAATGAGCAAAAACTGTGTCGGCTTGCAACCTGCGAGGACATGTTGGAAATGACAAGAATGGATCCAGAATGGAAAGACAAGATAATCACAGGCGACGAGACATGGGTCTATGGCTATGACCCTGAAACCAAGCGTCAATCTGCCGAGTGGGGAAGTCAGGGTGAGCCTAGGCCCAAAAAATCCAGGATATTGAAATTCAGAAACAAGGTGTTGCTGGCCGTTTTTTTTTTTTTTTTTTTTATAACAAGGGCATTGTTCAACACGAGTATCTTCCTGCAGGCCAAACAGTTATTAAGGAATTGTATTTGAGCATTCTTTGCCGTCTAAGGGAAGCGATTCGAAAAAAAGGCCGGAAAAATGGACTAATGGTGACTGGATCCTACACCATGACAATGCCCGCCCTCACACAGCGCACTTAGTGACGAGTGTTTTGGCGAAAAACGGGACAGAAATCCTACCTCAACCACCCTATTCCCCAGACATCGCACCAAATGACTTTTTACTGTTCCCCAAACTTAAAGCAGTTCTAAAAGGAAGACATTTTGACACCAGGGAAGACAATAGAAAAATCGCTGTTGGCATTGAAGAGCATTCCAAAAGAGGCCTATAAAAACTGTTTCGACAATTGAGAGAAACGATGGCGCTGGTGCGTTGAAGCAAGGGGGGATTACTTCGAAAAGTTTTAATATATATATTTTTAATATCTTACCTTTTTTTTATGGACCCAGTCCGGGAACTTATGGGACATACTTGTGCAAGAAAATCAGACCTAATCCAAATAATTTATTAGTGTGACGTTTCGGCAACAGCATATTAAAAAAAAATCCACTTTTAATTCTAAGAAGAATATTTCAAGTTGACTTGAAAAACTATTTTTCCTTATCTGTTATCTTGTTTAAACACTTGATAACAGTACTATTTAAGAACTTGATATTTTTTCTCATTTATTCTTTTGTATGATGATGGTGACAATGCTGTTGGCGAAACGTCACACACTAATAAATTATTTGGATTAGGTCTTATTTTCTTGTATTATAATTTGTTTATTTTAAAAAGGAAAATACAGTAGAACCTCCCTATAAAGGACAACATCTAATTGCAGAACCAAAGTGTTCTTTAGGGAGAAGGTAAGGTTCCTTTTACAGGAGAGTTGCTAAATAGTAAAAATGATAATTTTACAAATGAAAACTGTCCTTTATAGAGAGATGTTCGCTAGCAAGGTATCTCCTAAAGAGATGTTTACTGTATTTATAAATTTAAAAATAAAAAGAAAAATATATTTCTATATTGTAAATTTAAAAGAAAATATTATTATTAATTTCAAAGCACATGAAGCCTAAACAGTCAGTGTAAAAAACAATAACACTCACGACATTTGCAACGGCACTGCAAAGTGAAACTTAAAACTGCCCAGAAACCAAAAGTGGGCAGGCGCGATCCTGAAGTTTGCTTCTCTTTCAACTCACTACTTTCTGTAATACCTTGTTAATGGTAAAGTTGTACTGTATAACCTCCTTGAAAGGGCACTCTAACTAGAGGACACCTCTCTACAAAGTACCGTTTTCATCAACAAAATTAACATTTTTACTATTTAGCAACTCTCCGGAAAGAGGACACCTCTTTGTAAAGACAATATGGCTCTGCAATTATGTGTCCTTTACAGGGAGGTTCTACTGTATATGTAAACAACAATTAACTGTCAAAATTTGAATGGTCGAATTATCGGAAGGGTTGAATTATCGATAGTGTCGAATTACCATTTGTTATTTGATAGGCTGGAGGTCGGGACATCGAAACATGGTCGAATTATCGTAAAGTAGCAATTCAATGAGGTTATGCTGTATATACAAGGTTGTCCTAAAAGTTCGTGAACACTTGCAAAAATTGAAATACCAATATTATTCGCCGTTATGTATAATGTCTTTGTATTATGTATAGGTAATTGTATTATGCAGCATTATGTATTCGCCGTAATAATATTATTCACCAAGAAATATGAAAAACAATGTTTTAAGAAAAACACGAACTTTTGAAACAACCTTATGTATGTATAGAGATTGTGCCTGGTGATTATACGGTCTCAAGCCATGTGCCAGTAATTATGGGTGGAGCTTATCTTCTCATCACACAGAGTAATTGGGTTCTTGGTTTCTTGTTGATGGGAACACCTGAGGTACATAAAGGTAAGACTTTTCCTGTTAACATTTAGCTGGGCTTAGTAGAACAGTCTTCATGTCTAGGGTACCAGGTGTACAAGATTCCAGACATACTGTCCTGCCCAGGGTCACCTCCCGGCTACACTGAGGCAGTTAATAGGACTTGGGGAGTAATTATGGCTTATGCCTCAATACTAGCAGTGCTACAGTTTTGATGTAGCAGTACTATGATGTTATCCTATAAATAACTTGCTATATACAGTATAACCTTCCTTTAGCGGACACCTCTCCACAAAGGACAACTTTCATTTTCAAAATTATCATTTTCACTATTCAGCAACTTTCTAGTAAGAGGACACTTTTCCCTAAAGGACACTTTGGCTCTACAATTAGGTGTCCTTTACAGGGAGGTAGTTCTACTGTATAAGAGAGAGAGAACGCTTCACGATTTTGCGTGTCATCCTTGCGCAGGGGCCATGCTAATCTTCTCTGTATCGTTCCAATTTTAGTATATGTACCGCCGAACAAGCGTGTACGAGAGAGAGAGAAGAGTGTCAAGCTTATTTAATATAAAACCAAAGAGATTTCCTTTCATCCTGTTGTATTGATATCTATGTTAAATTATTGTTGGGTCAGATGCTATGAGCAATCCATCTGATAAGTGGCCAAAATGACTTTTTATCATGGGAGGTTTAAACCTATAAATTCAACATAAAATTAATCATAGTCTCCTTTTTTATATAAATTTAATTGCCAACTATAGATAAAATTTGCGTAACAAATACATTTACTGAAAATGTGTTTCTTTTCATTAAATATATAAAGGTCTTGAGTTGCCAATATTTTTTTTTTTTTTACAAATTTCATAGGCTTCTTTCTTATTATTATTTTTCTCCGCCTTTGCCAGTCCCAAACCCAGATTAAAAAGGAGGAGGGGGAGCAGTAACAAGCTCACTAAAAAACCTGGGCTCAGCTGGCCATGTTGATAGTACCCTGTAAGGGCTCCTAATCCAGGGATACAGGAAGAGCAGTGTTTGTACTCAATGTTAGGAGCGGGTGCAAATGGCGCCTGTTCCTCATGTCAGAGGCGGCCATTTCTTTTGGAGCTAAGTCGGCCTGCCACTGACTAGTGCTCCCAGTCTTAATGACAAACGCAGACACATTCTACTTCACCCAGTCATGATGGTTGTCATTGTCGCGTGTTTACCCTCTGGTTCTTTGCGACAACGCCGCTTCTTCCTTCGTGGATCACCCGCTCAGGCTCCCGTTGCTCCTCCCCGCGGCTTTTCCCCGCGGGCCACCCAAAGACGTCCCGAGTTCCACCACCCAAGTGGATACTCCCTTCTTCTGGCAGTATCTCTCGGCCTTACCACTGGTGGCGGGACACGAGAGACTTACCAGAAGAGTAGTAGCAGCAGCAGTAGCCCGGTGACAATGGCAGTGGCGGTAGTAACGACAGGAGGCGGCACGGAGATTTGAAGCACTTCTTTATTGTCATCTATTACTAAACAATACATCTAAATAAAGCAACAAACAATGTGTATTTACATGACCCTACATCCTGGGGCCAACACAAAAGCGTATTTACATCCAACCTCCCCAGGAAAGGGACCACAGCAGTGGGCGACTCCCACATCGGCCAGCAAGGGAATCCGGCGAAAGCGCCATCTATTGGCGAAGGTTTTAACCGTTTAGAGGCCTTACACGTAACACTGCCTCCTCCTCAAGGCGGATCGTCCCGATCCGGCCTCATCGCTTCCGTCGCCCCGATGTCACGCTCCTCGCTGGTGCCGCTTCTCTTGCCGGAACTGCACATCTCGCTGGAATCGCCTTTCTAGCAGGAGCCAATCTTTCTCGCTGGAGCCGCCCCTCTCGCCGGAGTCGCCCCCTCGCCGGAGCCGTCCTTCTCGCCGGGATCGCCTCTCCCGCCGGAGCCGCCCCTTTCTCCGGAGCCGTCCCTCTCGCCCGGAGCCTCCCCTTTCGCCGGTACCGCTTCACACGCCGGAACCGCTTCTCACGCCGGAGCCGCCCCTTTCTCCGGAGCCGCCCCTTTCGCCGGTACCGCTTCTCACGCCGGAACCGCTTCTCACGCCGGAGGCACCTCTCATGCTGACTCAGCCTCTTATGCCGACTCCGCTTCTTATAGCGGTACCGCCTTTCGTGCCGGAGGCGCTTCTCATGCCGGCACCGCCTCTTATTCTGGTACCACCTTTCTCGCCGAGACCACCTCTCTCGCCAGGACCATTCATCCCGCCGGGTCTCCTCTCGCCGGTACCGCTTTTCTCGCTGGCACCGTTTCTCTTGCCGGGACCACTCCTCTCGCCGGGACCACCCCTCTCGCCGGGACCACTCCTCTCGCCGGGACCATTCCTCTCGCCGGGACCATTCCTTTCGCCGGGACCTCTCCTCTCGCCGGTACTGCTTCTCTCGCCGGGACCATTCCTCTCGCCGGGACCGCTTCTCTCGCCTGGACCTCCTCTCCCGAGGGCACCGCCTCTCTCGTCGCAGCCGTTTTTTCCCTCGCACCGCGAGGGAATCATAAGCGTCTATAATAGTTTCGAAATTACATATATGGATAGCTTTATTCTTGATTAATTATGTATGGGTATTTGCCCAATTCAGGAAAAATCAAAATTTTGTTGAAAATTAGATATAAACCTCAAAGAAAAAAAAACAGAAATTGAAATATCTCATTACATCTTTGAGTGCCAGTATATTAACGAAGAAAGAGATGTTCTTCTCAAAAGTAAACGACAGCCAACTTACCACGTGACAATGTCTGGTGGCCTAAAGTGATAAAGAGACAGGATGAAGGCAATGTCCACGCTTCGATTACACTAGTACACACACTTTTTCCTTCTCAATATTTGAAAGTTGTTTCTAGTAAATTCCAACCCGTAGATCATGAATATAACCTTCATTTTTCAAAATTAGCTCATTTTTTGAAAAATATTTGAAAATATATAATTTTATAAAGAAGCTGATGTCATCGCTGTCATCAAAATATTTTGAAGTTATTGACTTTGTAAGCATATCATTTAATAATCATTTAGATGAAATGCATATCATTGCAATTTTATATGAAGAAAATGTTTAACAATTCATTTATTTTCATAAATATTTTTAAATATATAAATAATGCCGCGTAAATGTAAAGTTAATCCAGAAATGTTCTGCTACATTTGTGGAAAATTTACAATTCCCAAACAGAGGAAACGTATCACCCCAAAGATAAAAGAATGCTATAAAGAATATTTTGGTGTGGCCTTAGGTGATCAAGACCAGTGGTGGTGCCCCCAAAGTGTGTGCGGAACATGCTATCAAGGGCTTTTGCAATGGAAATCGGGAAATCAAAAGGTATGCCCTTTGGTGTACCAATGGTTTGGCGAGAACCAGAAAATCACCATGACGATTTTTATTTCTATGTCTGCAAAATCACAGTCCTTAATAGCAAAAAGAAGCAAACTAACTTTTATCCTGATATACCATCAGCTAGGCAACCTATTCCTCACGCCTCGAGAATCCCATTACCAATTCCTAAAACGGTTCAAGAATCCTATATCAAAAAGGATGATCAGCCCACAGCATTTGCAGATGATCGTCAATTAGAAGACCCTGAATTTATTTCAAATGAAAGTGGCATTTCACATTTATTTGATCAGGCATTATTAAATGATCTAGTTAGGGATCTAGGGCTATCACAAACCAAAATCTCTGTCTATTGTAATAGGGAACATTGTTTTTTGCCATTTTTCCTGAAGTACAAGGATTAGTGTACTGCAATGATATTGAAGGCGTTTTTAAAACTGCAAATTAATTACAATGCTACCGAGAATAGACTCTTTATTGATTGCTCTAAACAAAGTTTGAATGCTTGTTTGCTGCACTATGGTAGTGTTTTACCTTCTATACCAGTTGCCTACTCAACTAAAATAAAATAAAAACTATTCGACTCTTAAGAAAATCTTAAAATTGTTGAATTATACTAAACACATTGTTGGAAAGTTTGCGGTGATCTTAAATTTATAGGAATTTTACAGGGCTTGCAGAAAGGAAACACAAAGTTTCCTTGCTTTTTATGCAAGTGTGACAGCAGAGACAGAAAGAATCATTATATACAAAAAAAAATGTGGCCTGAAAGAAGTATGTTCTGTTGTAAGATTTAGGTACTTACAGCTTGTAGGAAGGCATGAGGACGTTGAGGATTATATGATAATAATCTTTATTATCCATTTAGCAAGAAAGACAAAGTTATGGTAGCGAACAGTTATTGAAGTATAGAGAAGAAGGGTAAACAAACAGTTGTGATGATGATAGGTCCAGTGTGGCGCTAGCTGTCGTAGCATTCAGTTATCCAACAAATCCCCGGCATGAATGTGGAGACATCACGAGGTTGTAGCGTAACTTCTCAAATGTCGGCCTTGGTAGCGGCTTGGTCAGAATGTCCGCCTTCATGTCGCCAGTTGGGCAGTAGACCATTTTTATCACTGTCTTCTTCTGAAGATCCTTCAGGTGATGGATCTTGGTTGCGATGTGCTTGGTTCTAGAAGACACTTTTTCAGATGAACATATCTTGAGACATGATTGATTGTCTTGGTGGAAGTAGATTGGAGTTTTCTGTTCCAGTTCGAGATCCTTTAGCAAGTCGAGAAGCCATAACAGTTCTTGTGAGGCTTCAGCTGCGGAGATTAGTTCCGCTTCGGTGGATGAGAGAGATACGCAACCTTGTTTCCCAGTCATCCATGAGATGGGGTTTGAACCCAGTAGGAGCAAGTTTCCGCTTAGTGATTTTCTGTCGGTGTTGTCGCTTGCCCATGTGGCATCGCTGTATGCTTCCAGCGTGGGAGGTTTTTGGTTAGATATGCGTAGCTCGAGTTCTTTAGTAGTTTTTAGATATCTTACGATTCTTTTTGCTGCATTCCAGTCACAATTTCTAGGATTCTGGTTTCTGCTGCTGAGTATGCAGACTGGAGCTGCGATATCTGGTCTGGATACTACGCTTAGGTACAATAGTGAGCCTATCAGTTGTTGGTATTGGACGTTGTTTGGTAGAAGTTTTTCATCAGATATACCGGGGTATCCGCTTTCCATGGGAGTGAAAGTAGGTTTCGCTTCTTGGAGATTGTACCTTTCAACTAATTCTTGGATTTTATTCTTTTGGCTCAGAAGGAGTTCACCTTCTCTGTTCCTTGAGATTTCTATACCAATGAATTGAGTGGGGTCTCCAAGGTTCTTTATTTCGAATTCTTTTTCGAGAGTTTTTACAGTGTTTTGGATGATTATTTCGGAATCGCTTGCGAGGAGCATGTCATCCACATATAGAATCAAGTAGATGGAATGGTTTTCTTCATTCTTGGTGAATAGGCATGGGTCTACAATGCTCTGTTTGAAGTTATTTTTAATTAGAGTGCTTGCAATTTTTGTGTTCCAAGATCTTCCAGCTTGTTTTAGACCGTAAATTGCCTTCTTTAGTTTGCAGACTTTGTTTGTTTGTTTTGTATGGAGTCCTTCTGGGAGTTCCATGTAGAGTTCTTTATCTAGGTCGCCGTGTAGGAACGCTGTCTTCACATCGAGGTGGATCACTTGCATCCCTTTGTAGACTGATGCAGCTAGGAAGGCTCTAATTGTAGAATGCTTCACAATTGGTGTCTGAATGTCTTGAGCTTCAGTTTTGTACAGCATGTAGTCATTTCTTATGGGAGGTATTCCCTTTGTTGGTCTCGTGGATCTTCTTTGTGTGACCACTTGTGTTCCTGTGCTTGTACCGGGTTGAATGTAATCCTCGGTTTCTGAGTCCTCAA
Source organism: Cordylochernes scorpioides (assembly GCA_030710605.1). Taxonomy (NCBI): domain Eukaryota; kingdom Metazoa; phylum Arthropoda; class Arachnida; order Pseudoscorpiones; family Chernetidae; genus Cordylochernes; species Cordylochernes scorpioides. The sequence goes on from CP092880.1 coordinate 25,579,049, forward strand.
GGTTTTCGGATTGTGTTCCTGGTTCCTGACTTTCCTCTGCATTACCAATATGATTGGAGGAAGTTAGATCTGTACTTAGTACTTGTGGTGAAGTTGTTTTTGTGGAAGCGTGGTGAAACCCATTTTCTTTTTCTAGAAATTTTACGGATCTGCTGATTGTGATGTTGTCTGTATCGTGCAGGATTCTGTATCCTTTGCTTCGATCATCGTATCCAAGAAAGATCCCTTCGATAACTTTGCTATCCAACTTGTTTCTTTTTATCTTGGGAATATAGGCGAAGGCTTTACATCCGAATCTTTTTAGATGCTTCAGACTGGGCTTCCTGTTGGTCCATAGTTCAAAAGGAGTCTTGTCTGTAGCTTTCGAGGGTATTCGGTTGTGTAGGTAATTAGCTGTGGTAACCGCTTCCGCCCATAGAGACTGTGGGAGTCCTGAGTCAAACAGCATGCATCTTGTCATCTCCATTAGTGATCGATTTTTCCTTTCTGCTACTCCGTTCTGGGCTGGTGAGTAGGGGACTGTTAGCTGATGTTTGATTCCGCTTTGGTTCAGGAAATCTTCGACTTGTCGGTTTACGTACTCACGACCGTTGTCTGTCCGTATGGTTTGGATATTTTTTCCAAATTCCGTGTGTGCTGAGATGACGTAGTCTTTTATTTTTTCATAGGCTTCGTCTTTTCCTTTCAGGAGGTAGACCTTCGTGTATCTGCTGTAGTCATCAGTGAAGGTGATGAAGTATCTCTTACCGCTGAGAGAGTTAATTGGTAATGGACCGCAGATATCACTGTGGACAAGTTGAAGCGTTTCAGTTGCTCTGTACTCTGTCTTCTTTGGAAATGGGGTTTCGGTGAGTTTTCCTTGAATGCACTGAACGCAGTCTGTGCTGTGCGAACAGTTATTTAGACTTAGTCCTCTTGCTAGGTTCTCATTTTGAATTTTCTTAATTGATTCTATATTTCTGTGTCCTAGTCTGTCGTGCCAGAGCATGAGGCAATTTTTGTTCTTGCAGTGGTTTTGTTTTGCAACATTGGCTTTGAATGTGCGAGTTTGGGGGTTGTCATCCAGGTGGAGTCGGTACATTCCATTGTCAAGTATACCGTTCGCGAGGGCTGTGTTGTCTCTTTCGATGGTACACCAATCTCTGTTGAACGTTACTTTGCATCCGTTGGAGGTGGCCGCACTCACTGACAGAAGGTTGTCTGTTAGTTCCGGGATGTAGAGAACTTTTGTGAGAAGTAAGGTGTCAGTCTTTCCTTGGGGTGTGATGACTTTGATTTCTCCTTGTCCTATCCCTTTGACCTGCAGCTTATTGCCATTAGCAACCACAACATTTTGTGTTTGTTCTCTGTTAAGTTCAGTGAAGAAGTTTTCGTCGTACGCCATATGAGATGTGGCTCCAGAGTCGACGAACCAGTTGTGTACACTTGCTTCTCGTTGAGTGCAATTGAGAGCTTTTGGGTTAGGTCCTTTTGTTGTTCTCTGATTTGTTGGTTGTTCTTGGGTGACACTCGACTGATTTGTGTACTTTGGTACGTTTCCTCTTCTGAAGTTTTCATATTTGTACTCTTTGTTGCTGTTGTTTCGCTTTTGATAGTGCCAACATTCTTCTTTGGAGTGGTTTGGTTTGTGGCAGAAAGAACAGAATTTCTTCTCTTTTTCTCTTCTTTGGCTTGAAGCTCCGTGGAGGCTTTTTAAGGCTTTTGATGCGGTGCTTTCGTCTTTCGAGCTTTCTACTCTGCGTGTGTGTTCATCAAGGAGTTTGTTCTTGGTAAATTCAAGCGTTAGCTCGTCATCAGGCCTTGATTCCAACATCGTGATGAGATTTGAGTAGCTCTTTGGAAGCGAGCAAAGCAGTATAGCCGTGATGTGGGAGTCCTTTAGTGTTTCGCCAATGGTTCGCAGTTTGTCAACAAGTTCCATCATGGTAGTGATATGCTGTTGCATGTCTTTGTCTTCTTCGAGTTTTAAGCTGTATAGTTTCCTTAGCAAATAAATTTTTCCTGAGAGTGTTTTTCTTTCATAGATATTTTTAAGAGTGTCCCAGGTAGCTTTGGCTGTTAGTAGGTTTTTGACATGCACTATTTGTGAGTCGGCGATGCTTAGATTAATGATAGCTCTAGCTTTTGAGTCTTTCTTTTTCCATTCGATTTTAGGTTCATCTGGAATATTTTCGGTGACAACTTCCCAAAGATCTTCCTTTTGCAAGAGCATTTCAATTTTGAAAGACCATAGTGAGTAGTTATAGCCGTCGAGCTTATCTAGGGTTACATCGTGGCTCGGGAGTGACGCCATTTTTGCTAAGCCTTTTTTCTTTGTCTTAACTCGTTAGTTGAATTTCATGCAATATTCAGTCTCATAATCTAATTGTTGTAAGATTTAGGTACTTACAGCTTGTAGGAAGGCATGAGGACGTTGAGGATTTGTCAAATTATATTGACAAATATTCGCACTCTTATCTTATCCTATTTCTTTAGTGCGAAGAACGTTGTTTTATCAGATAAGTAAACCGATCTCTCCAGCATTCTAATTGGACGAATGTGGCCATGTTTGTATATAAAGGGGGTTGAAGGGAATGCGTGGGGGCATTGTGATTTAAAATCTTGTGCAGAGACACTTATAGTGCTCTCTTCGTATTTTTTTTTCGTGCTTGGTGTTCTCTACGCATTCCCTGAGTGACCCCGGTCCGATCCCTACATAAGCAGAAATAAAAGATAAGTACTTTTATTTTTATTTAACTAATTGTGAATTATTATTTACTTTTTTTTTGTGTGTGTTATACTTTTGCGTGTACGGTTTTATTGTGTTCAAGTTACTCTTACGGTAGGCCCCCGTATATTGCAATTTTGTGTGTTAACCCGTAAATAGTAACTTTTGTCATTGGCGAGCCTTGCCAGGATAGTTTCTTGGCCTATATTCCCGTAATTTTGGCCTTGAGTTTTTTTTATTATCTTTTATATAATTAATTATTGTGTGTAATTTTTGTCTTTCTTACTGTTATTATGGATAGTAACTATTCTATCAAACTTTCTACGTTCAATGGAGTGGGGCTAAAAGCTTTCATCAGGGAAGTAGAGCTGAAAGCTAGCATAGGTAAATGGAATAAGGAAGTTAAAGCACTGCTTATGTTCGAGGCTTTGTCGCCTAGAGTTCGGGCTAGCATAGAAGAGATGGGCATAAAAAATGACAGTAGTGTAGAGAGCATTATAGAGAAATTAGGCATTTTATTTCCTGAAAAAACGCGCGGATTTAGGGAATGTTTAAAAGAATTAGAGGGTCTTAAGCAACGTGTAGGAGAAACTCCTAATGTGTTTAGAGAAAGATTCATGGCCACAAGGAGAGATATTGATTTCGATCTGGACAGCAGTTTAGTGTTCGATATTTTCGTAGACAATGTTCTTGATAAGTATAAGGAACCTGTTGTCCGTAGTGGGGTCAGCTGTATTGACGAGGCAGTTAGAATTATGGCCATGGAGGATGGTGTAGAGAACCGCTGCCACTTTAAGCAACGGGCATGTGCGGCGGACATAGAGGAGGTTAGCAGTCTGAAGGGAAGGTTAGATACGCTCAATGCTGTAGTAGGCAAGACAAAGCACGAGTCAGAGAAGTGCATTAACGACCTTAAGGAGGAAATAGAAAGGCTGACTAAACTGCTTAGCGAGAGTAAGCCGGGTTCTTCTAAAAATGGCGGTAGGCATAAATTAACATGTTTCCGCTGTGGGAAGATGGGGCATATTGCCAGGTTTTGCAAGGAGAAAGGAGCTTTAAACTACTAAACTCGGGCAAAACGGCCAGTGCTTGCTCGAGTTGGCAGAAGTCAGCCACTGGTATTCGACCAATTGCTAAGATTGTTAATGTTCGTTCTAACCGGGATCCTGTTGGAACTCTGCCTATTGTTAGAGTATCAATAAACGGCAATACTTGGCACCTGTTATACGATACAGGAAGCCAAGTTAGCATAATGGATTCAGAAAGGTGTAATGTTCTGAATGAGGACTGGGACGAAGCTATTAACAATCTTAAAATTGTGTCAGTTACAGGCCACGTCCAGACATTGACAAAGGTAAAAACCTGTAGGGTAAATACAGATAAGGGTATCGAACTAGGAGACATAAGTTTCTGGTTAATGCCACTTGAAGATAAGCGCTACGACGGTATTCTTGGTATAAAGGAGATAAGGAGATTAAACATTTCTTTGCCACCTGTGTGGGAGGAATGCAATGTAATGTCTGCGGCGACTGAAGACTGGCAACTGGTAGATATTGGCCAAGTTAATGGCAAACATCAGCAGCTTGTCCGCGACATACTGCAACAAAGATCAGATATGTTCGTGGAAAATGTCGCAGCGTTAAAAGCAGCTAAGGTTCCGCCGATAAAAATTGACGTTGACATAAATGACGTTACTTTTAGGCGGCAGTATCCTATTCCCTATAGTTTGTTAGAGCCGTACAAGGTACTTTTAGACAAGTTCTTAGAGAGCGGTATCATAAAAAGATCCAGATCTGATTGGAACAGTCCAGTACATCTTGTCAAGAAGCCTGACGGTTCCTTGAGATTCGTGCTGGACCTTAGACAGGTCAACGATAAATTAAGGAATCAAGATTATCCCATGATCCGGATAGACACCGCCATGGCAGCTGTGGGAGGTGCTAAATATTTTAGTACCTTGGATCTAGCCAGTGGGTATTATCAGCTGAAGCTGGATAGTAACGTAACGAAATGCTTCGCTTTCCAAACCCCTTTCGGAAAATTTGAGATGTCGAGACTTCCTCAGGGCTGTAAGATATCTTCGAATGTATTTCAGAGAGAAATGCATCGTATCCTAAGCGGCCTATTGGGCAAGAATTGCCAATGTTTTATTGACGACGTTCTGATATACTCGGAGTCGTTGGAGCAGCATCTGGCTGACTTAACTGAGGTGTTGGACAGGCTTAGAAAATATGGGCTTCAAGTGAGGCCGAGCAAATGCCAGCTCTTTCAGGAAGAAGTGACCTTCTTGGGACACAGAGTGGACAAGGATGGCATTCATCCTAAGGAGAACAACATCGAAAAGATTAAAAACATGAGTCCTCCTAAAACTGTATCAGGTGTCAGACGCTTTCTTGGAGCTGTTGGTTTCTATAGGAAATTCATTGCTGGTTTCTCTGAAATAGCGGCCCCTTTATATGAGTTGACTAAGAAGGGCACCAGGTATGAGTGGAACGAGGCAGCGCAGCGTGCGTATGACAAGCTAAAGACTTGTCTTAGCTCTGCACCCATCCTAATCCATCCTGACTATAGGGAAAAGTTCCTAATATTCACTGATGCTAGCGACATAGGATGTGGCGGTATGTTATCACAGTTGAAGAACGGCACTCCGCAGCCTATTAGTTTCTACAGCCATAAGTTCAGAGGTGCCGAGTTAAACTACAGCACAATAGAAAAGGAGTGTTTGGCTATTATTATGGCAATTGAACAGTTTGACTACTACATCTATGGTCAGCAGGTGGAGATATACTGTGATCACAAACCATTGCAATATCTTAAGTCACTAGAGAATAAAAATCGTAGGCTCATGAAATGGGCCTTGATGCTACAGGACAGGGAATTAACATTTTTCCATGTAAAAGGGAAGGAGAATGCGATGGCTGACTGGCTGTCCCGCGACACCTATAATACTGAGGTTGCTGTGGTCGATGTCTATGGAGGGGTGACTACCATTCCCAACTATGAGAAGTCCATGCTGAACTGCCCTATATGGAAAAACATCTACAAGAGGGCTCTGAGCACTGATAGTGAGGTAGAAGAGGGTGATGGCACGTATTTTATAAGCAAGTCCACCCGATATCTCGTCAAGGTCAGTCCAGACAGTAGACCCACTCGTAAGGGAAGGATGGTGAAGCAAATCGTAATACCTCCAGTTCTCCGCGATACCATTCTGGAAAGGTGCCATGACAGTCCCATAGGAGGGCACCTCTCAGTAGAGAAAACACTTTACGCGGTCTTAAGCCATTACTATTGGAAGGGGGCCATGTCTGATGTACGTAGGTACGTGAAGACATGCCCAGTGTGTGCCGAGAACAATGGTAGGCTTAAGAAAGCTCCTAATATGCCCATTCAACCCGCTAACTACCCTTTCGAAAGGTTATGCGTAGACTTCGTGGGTCCTCTTACCTTGTCTAGGAACAGGAATAGATACCTGCTCGTGTTCATTGATGCTTTTACCAGGTACGCTGAGGTTATCCCCGTCAGGGATTGTACCGCAGAGACTGCTGGGCTCGAGTTTGTCAATAAGATAGTGAACAGATATGGAACGTGCAAAGAAATTTTATCTGACCGTGGAGCTGCATTCGAGTCAGACCTTTTCAGAGAGATATGTAAATTATATAGTATTAAAAAGTTATCCACAACTTCTTATCGTCCTACCTGCAATTCGATCGTTGAAAGAGTTAATGGCACCATTTGTTCCATTCTGCGTCACTATGCCAATAGCAGGAATTGGGAAGACAACCTCGGTGCGGCGGTTGCTGCGTACAATAATGCCGTGCACTCAGCGTTAGGTGAGAGCCCCCACTACATGCTCTTTGGTTACGACGAATTCAGAAAGCCATCCGTGGCGGAGAGATTGAAGGAAATGCAAGATGCCAGGGAAACTGTTAGGAAATTCCTGTCTGAAAACTATGATGAACGAGTCAAGAAGTATAAAACGCAGACTGTGAGAACCTTTGAGACGGGGGATTTGGTATTGTTGGCTGTTCCTAAGGGCAAGGGGTCCTCTAAATTCTCCGCAAAATTCTATGGACCTTTCCGTGTGGTAGCTAAGGTGTCTGAAGTAAATTTCAGAGTGCGCGGAGTCAATTTGCACGATGAACAAGTTGTGCATATTGACAGGATGAAGGCATTCAGGGGCATGCGTCATAGAAAGCCCACAGCTGCTAAACGCGAGTGCTATCCTCGGAGAAGGATGATTCCTTTGGCTCGGGAAGGTGGGAGTGCCTGTCGTATCTCTCCCCGCCGAGAGATGTCCACACCACCATTAGAGACCAAGACTGTTCCCGACCAGGAGAAAGGAGATTCTCATGACGAACCTACAGTGGTCGATGGGGCGTTCGACAGGGCACATTTCAGCCCTTATTTTCTGAGACCAAATCCTCGCCCTGCCGATCCCAGATGAGAGCTTATTAGTCCCCCATTAAACTCTGTCTATTAAAGCATATTATATATGTGTGTGCTTGGTAATCACTCATGGTAACTCACGTAGTTTGCGCAGATCTTTGGTTATTTTCTTTTTGGGAGGAACAAGATGGAAGGCACCTGTATGGAACGACCTGGATGCCTACTTCTCCTCTCTTTAGTTTTTTTTTGTATCTTTTAACATGGCTCCCGTGAGCTTTTCCCTCCCGAATAGCGGGAGGTTTTCCTTACGGGACAATAAGAATGTTTGGTAGATTGGTTAGTTTTTTTTTTTTTTTTGGAAAGAGACCTTTTGTCAAATTATATTGACAAATATTCGCACTCTTATCTTATCCTATTTCTTTAGTGCGAAGAACGTTGTTTTATCAGATAAGTAAACCGATCTCTCCAGCATTCTAATTGGACGAATGTGGCCATGTTTGTATATAAAGGGGGTTGAAGGGAATGCGTGGGGGCATTGTGATTTAAAATCTTGTGCAGAGACACTTATAGTGCTCTCTTCGTATTTTTTTTTCGTGCTTGGTGTTCTCTACGCATTCCCTGAGTGACCCCGGTCCGATCCCTACATAAGCAGAAATAAAAGATAAGTACTTTTATTTTTATTTAACTAATTGTGAATTATTATTTACTTTTTTTTTGTGTGTGTTATACTTTTGCGTGTACGGTTTTATTGTGTTCAAGTTACTCTTACGGTAGGCCCCCGTATATTGCAATTTTGTGTGTTAACCCGTAAATAGTAACTTTTGTCAGATTATATGATAATAATCTTTATTATCCATTTAGCAAGAAAGACAAAGTTATGGTAGCGAACAGTTATTGAAGTATAGAGAAGAAGGGTAAACAAACAGTTGTGATGATGATAGCTCCAGTGTGGCGCTAGCTGTCGTAGCATTCAGTTATCCAACATGTTCCGCTTAGGTGAAAAAAAACGTTGAAAATGAACCGCATGTCCATAAACTAAAAATGCTTCTTCCCCCTTTACATATCAAATTATGGTTAATGAAAAAATTTGTAAAAGGTTTAAAGCAGGATAGTGATTCTGTCAAAAATTTAATGACTAAATTTCCGAAGATTAGTTGTTCTAAGATAACGGAAGGTATTTTCATTGGACTTCAAATTCGTAAACTAATAAATGACGAAGAGTTTATTGCAACATTGAAATAAGTTAGTAAAATGCTTGGCTTGCATTCATCGACGTTGTCAAACACTTTTATGTAATAATAAGTCGCCGAATTATGCGAGAATCGTAGAAAATCTGATTTCCAAATTCCATAAGCTCGGGTGCTTATTGATTCTAAAATTGCATTTTATGGATTCATATTTAAACTTTTCCCCTGATAATCTCGGTGCAGAGAGAGAAGAACAAGGTGAAAGCTTCCACCAAGATATTAAAATCATTGAGGAACGATACAATGGTCTTTGGAATCAACATATGGTGGCGGAATATTGTTGGAATCTGATGCGTGATGACAAACAAGCAAAATATAATTGACTTCACAGAAAAATCTTTAAATCCATGAATATAATTTTTATCACTTCCTAAATATTAATGCATCTTTTTAAAATAATAATAAGAAATAAGAGATTCTTCTTAGAAAGGTATATTATAATCTATAAAATAAAAGAAGACAAGTTTCTTAAACAATTTTAAATGAACGCAAGCTTTCGGGTGAAAACCCTTCAACAGGCAGTATAAAGTAAACGCGACGATACAAACACGGTACATATGGCAGACAAGAATATATACACCTATGATATTTACATAACTATGGTAAAGAGAACTGCAAATAATAAATTTACATCATTATGAATCAATGCATATAGAGAATCTAATTTTCAATAAAGATGCTAATTACATAATTGGAAACAGGAATTTCTTTGAAATATAGTACATGACTGATATATGCAACTATAGGGAGAACTACATGAAGGCCAGGAGAGCGTGATAGGTTTCGGAGAGGTCGATTTTTCTATTGATGCTACCTTGCTAATGGGATTCTATAGATTCAAGTATGAGTCTTTGATGTTGGTTACGGATGCATCTGTAATGTATTGTAGGGTGTGTGATGTTAAAAGTATGGCCTGTGTCCTGTATGTGTTGATATATGAGAGATTTGGAGTCACGGTTAGATATGTTACGGGAGTGCTGAGACATCCTGATGGCAACGGTTCTACCCGTCTCACCCACGTAAGTGGCAGAGCATTGCTCACATGAGACGGAATAGACCGCGCCATCAGAACGTAGGGGATCCATGGGAACAAGGGGCTTAGTGTAAGGTGTCGGAGGGATGTGAGGTTGGGAGAGTTGGGAATTTTTTTCGCTTACACAACTTAGACTTATATATATAAACAATTCTCCGGATAATTTTGAAAAAGAAAGGGAAAAAAATTAGATTTTTAAATGAAAATTTATATTATAGAGTAAGTAGTTTGATATATATATATATATATATATATATATATATGTCGTAAAAAAAAGATGTATTTTAGGTACGTTACCAATTCATTCATGCAGTCGTGGATTGAATTGAAAATGATAACTTTATATCCAAAATTGAATTTATTTTAATGATTATATTTTTAAGAACAAAACAGTTTGTATACATACAATTCTATATGATATTCTAAGTATATATAAAAAACAATATTGCGTTGTACTCCTTTTGTTAAGGATTTTAAAAAATTAACTCTGTGTTAATTCTATGATTATTTAAATTATAATTATATTAATGAATAATAAAAATATGATTTTTATTATGTCATTTCTTCCCTCCAAGGATAAAAATTAGGGAGTAATTTTCAAAGTAAAAAAAAAGTATCATTATTATTTACATAGATTATCAATTAAGATGGAGGATACCAATTGAAACTATATCAATGATTCTCTTTATTCATTCTACATATTCTTATTTGTACCTTTGTTTGACAGTAGCTGAAAACTATCCAATCTTATTTGAATTTATAGGTGTCTCCTTCCTATAATTCATAAGGGGATTTACCTCATGAATTGAGTAGGCCTTCTCAGGCTCTCAAGATTCAAAAGGTATTTTGCCACATGCCAAAAAAATATATATCTTTGAAAATCACAAATTTATTTCTCATAATGACGAGTGGTATCCAACATCTTGTTTCACATTTATTTGGTTTGATCAGAATAAAAACATAAAATAATGGGTTATTTCCACATAATGAAAAATATTTACACATGAAGTTTTATTATTTACATTAAAAAAAAAGAATGTTCGAATATGAAATGTTCCATATAAAATTTGTGAGGGAAAATATATAGAATCATATGAGTGAATTTCTCAACAAATAAAATCAAAATGTAAAATATTTCCAACAATTGAAAAGAAAAAGTGTCAAGTTATATCTAATATATAATTTATAACTGAAAAAAGATATAGTCTTCCATAATTGCTATTCTTTTATCTATATCTTTTCCCAAATATCTTAGCTGCAATATATGGCTTTGAAATCTATTGGAATTCTTCTCGCACAGGGTTAAAATATATCCTGTCGACTATTAATAAAGATGTCGTAAAAAAAAGATGTATTTTAGGTACGTTACCAATTCATTCATGCAGTCGTGGATTGAATTGAAAATGATAACTTTATATCCAAAATTGAATTTATTTTAATGATTATATTTTTAAGAACAAAACAGTTTGTATGCATACAATTCTATATGATATTCTAAGTATATATAAAAAACAATATTGCGTTGTACTCCTTTTGTTAAGGATTTTAAAAAATTAACTCTTTGTTAATTCTATGATTATTTAAATTATAATTATATTAATGAATAATAAAAATATGATTTTTATTATGTCATATATATATATATATATATATATATATATATCTAAGGGCAGTTATTGAAGTAAAATATATACACATGCATATATATATAATATTGTTTCTTCATTTGCACTATCTTTGGCGCATTTATTTATATAGTAATAAGTTTAATGTCATAACCTTTCCTCTAATAGATGAATATCATGGGTAAAAGGGATTATATCCATAAAACTTGAGAAAAAAAGCTATTTGAAAACAATTATTGATACCACGTTGATCAGCACAAATATTTAACCCAGAAAATGTTTTGTTTATTTGAGGAGGAGCATTTTTTTTTTCATTTTGTGTACTAGTGTTATTGAACTAATACAATCATTCTTTAACAACAGAACAGTGCATTTCAGATATTCTTCCTTTAAAAATATTATTAAAAAACAAAATGAAGGATGTCCACAAGGAGGACCACTATCTCCCACATTATGGAACATACTGATTGAAGAATTGGTAAACAACAATCTAGATGATAACAGTGAAACAGTTGGCTATGCTGACGACATAACTATAATATGCTGGAACAAGAGCCATGACGAACTAAAGACAACAATTAACAATGTACTTAGTACAATTAATACCTGGTGTGAAAACAGTAAATTACAGATATCAAAAGAAAAAACGAAAATATTATATTTATAAAATTGAAAAAATGATACAAAATTCCTTAATAGCAATATAGCTAGACCTGTTGAAACTCTTAATATCTTGGGATTGGCCTTGAAAAATCATCAAAGCAGGAACAAGCTGGACTTCATGCCACACATTCATGAAATCGTCGACAAAACTAGTAGAGCTAGCGGTTACCTACTCAGTTTAATAAAGAAAGCATGGGGTCTAGAATGCAGACGAAAATTAACTTTATACAAGTCAATATTCCGAAGTACAATAACATATGGTCAAACAATATGGTTTCTATTTATAAGCAAGAAAGTCAAAGACAAACTAAATTCCCTGCAGTATAATATTCTAAAACACTGCATACAGGCCTATACCACAACATCGTCAAACTGTACACATACACTAACACAAATACCAAAACTCACAGATTACATAGAATCCTACACATTTAAAAATGAAATAGGCTACAATAGATTTAATTTATCAAACAGAAAGGAAATTGCTAACTATAATGAAAAAAAATTACAGGAATTCTTTGAAGAATCCAACAATAATTTCAAACGTTTTTCATCTCCTCTAAAATACCAAAATTTGTTAAACCAAATTTCTTCAATATTTAATTCATCACTGGTCATGGTATATTTATATAACTTCAAATCATATCTCTTAAGAATTAGAAAAATAGAGTCGCCCAGATGTTCTTGTGGAGCAAAAGAAGAAACCCCCAAACACATTCGGAACTCATGCCCACTGGTGTCAAACCTAAGACAGCAGAGCAAGATGGAAAGAACCTATTTGGGTCAAATAGTTTATAATAATGAAAGATATATAGGAAAATAAATAGGTTCTGCAGATTTATAAATAGACAGCTTCATGCAGCTTGAGGAACTACACTACTAAGCTACTTGATTTACATCAATGTAAATAATTAATATTTTACTTTAGAATATAATTCATTATAAATAGCTCAACTTGATCAACTTTCTCTCTCCACGATACTAATAATTACAGATAACTTCATTAAATCAACCTCCATCATTACTTAACATACTGTAAATAACTACCTTGTAGATTCGTCTTTCTTCTTATGTTGTTGCTTATTTGTTTAATGGATATGTTTATTCAATGATATTTTACTTAATTGTTTATTTTATTTTTGATAATTCTGTTACCCACTCTACTACAATATGAATTATTGTAAATAGTTTAACGCGCAATTATCCAGATTGGATATAACGAGTCTTATTTGCAACTGGTAATAAATAATAAACTTACCTTGTTATTATTCTCCTCAGGAGAAGGATTATTTTTATACTATTTATACTTATATACATACATGATTTTCTAAAATATATGTAAAGTGTTTTATACACCAATCTTCATATATCGAGAAATTAATAAGAGCTTAAAAATAAAAGGCCCTTTTGCAAATTAAAAAAGTAAAAATATAAACTATATACATAAACTTTGTTTTAAAATATTCGTCTGTATTTACATATATACTTATTACTGCGGGAGAAGCAGCACAAGTAAGGGACTGCCCTGTAGTACGGTGTCGTGAGCCCCGAGCCGCTACGGTAACCGTGAACTGGGAACTCTGAAATGTGGCTGACTAACGGGGCAATGGCACCTTCCTTTCCATGGAGCAACAATATGCTCTTAGAAGATAAAATTGCTATAAAGTAAAAAGTAAGAAAATAAACCGTAGCAAGGGGTTTCTTTATTCGTGCAAAGTACAAACTTTCGGATCTTTATATTCCTTCTACAGGCATAGCTATAAGTTGATAGAATCCTCATTTCCTCAACTTATAGCTATGTCTGTGGAAGGATTATAAAGATCCGAAAGCTTGAACTTTTTGTGCACGAATAAAGAACCCCTTGCTACTGTTTATTTTCTCACAACATTTTCTATCTTGGTTGATTCCACATTAAAAGAATTACTCATATTTTGATACAATCCACAATGTGACGCAAATGTTGGTACCTTCATGGGATTGGAAGTTCTGTTCAGACAAGCAATGAGTTGTCAGTTGCAAGCCGTGATAAATAGGTGGAACATTTTCTAGGGATAATAGTATGTGCAATAGGACATTACAGTTATGTGCTTTTTAACGTGTTCTTGATCGCTTTTGAAACATGTGGCTTTTGCTGGAAAACCACTTTGTCATCTGCTTTTATGTTTTTTTATATATCCCTGATCCATACCTCGCCAACTTCTGATTCCTACATATCTATCTCACAGATAATCCCTACCTTCATAGTGCCCCGTTATCTAAAAGTAGCCAGTACTGCCGTCCTACCAGACCTACACTTTAAATGCATTTGAAACTCTGCCTTTGTCGGTCCAAAGCCTGGTTGAAAAAGGAATAGAGGGAGCAGTAACAAGCTCGCTTGAAACCTGGGCTCAGCTGGCCCGGCTGATAGTACCCTGTAAGGGCTTCTGATCCAGGGATACAGGATGATCTGTACTCCATGTTAGGAGCGGCTGCAAATGGTGGCGGTTCCTCATGTCAGAGACGGCCATTTCTTTGGAGCTAAGTCGGCCTGCCACTGAGTAGCGCTCTGGATAACAAAGGCAGATGCATTCTACTTCACTCAGTCATGATGGTTGTCAATTCTACAAGCTTGATACCCTAATATGATTGAGGGAAATAAGATAGAAGAAGAGAAATGCATTTAAAGAAATAATTAGATGCTCATTTACTGTAGTCGCACCCTCCTTCATTGATACCACAAATATTCTATTTCAAGATATTGAAAACCCTCCAAATAAATTATTATGTATCTAATTTAAAATATAAAGACGCAACGCAAGTTATTTTTGCATACTACCATTGTAATTAAAAACAAAGTATTTATACAGCAAACGATGATGATAAACAATCTCAATGAAAATATGAATACATAACAATTTCTCCCCACAACAAAAATTTACATTTCAAAAAACTTCGAAGGCCTTCTTAATCTTGAGGACCTCAAATTAGGACCCGATGCTTCACCAGTAGGATATATTTCCTGATCAGCTTAAGGGTCTTCAATTTTAGTTGACTCTTGTGGAGTTGACGATGTAGACGGAGTTGCTTCACTTTCCCCACAACCTCTGACTTGATCTAAATGCCGGTTTAAATTTCTCCGTCATCTGTCTCTACCTTAATAGAAACAGGACCAGTTTTTTCTTGCACTACACCTGGTAGCCATCTGGGGCCATGGTACCCTCGCGCTATAACTGCCTGTCCTTCATTTACCACTCTATGGGGTTTCCAATTTCTTATAAACCTGTCTTCCTGTCGTATCCTTCCCTCAGACACACTTTCAGAATGAAATTTATTTATGAGACTCTTCAAGTTTCTGTTCATCAACAAATGAGCTGGGGATTTCTGCGTCGTGCTGTTTATCGCTATTCTCATCGATAATAAAGATCTAGATAACCTAGTCGTCCAATTTCCCGAGCTGTTCTTTCTTAGCAGATTTTTAAGCGTCTGAATAGCTCTCTCCACCTACCCATTTGACGCTGCATGATAAGGCGCACACAAGATGTGCCTTACGCCATTTCTCTTCAAGTAGGTCTTGAAAAGTTCCGATGTGAAGGACGTGCCATTATCTGAAACTATAACATCCGGGAACCCGTGAGTCGCGAATATTTCCTTTAGACTATTGATGGTAGTTTCAGTAGATGTTGTAGATACGATTTTAGCCTTAATCCACTTAGAATAGGCATCCACTACAACCAGAAAACGTTTTCCTTGAAAGGGACTCGCATGATCAATATGTAGTCTCGACCAAGGTCTTGATGGCCAAATCCAAGGATATACGTCAGTTTTTGGCGGATCGTGACTACACGACAAACAAACTGCACAACTGGATATCATCCGTTCAATATCTTTATCCATCTTGGGCCACCAGCATAATCCTCGAGCTAGCGCTTTTGTCCCCACTATGCCAATATGAGTATCATGTAACAGATTTAAAATATCTTTTCTTAATCTTTCAGGTATAATCACTTTGCTCCCCCACAATAAACAATCCTTATGAACTGATATTTCATTAGATTTGGAGACAAAATCTTTAAATTTATCATCAACTTTCCTTTCAGGCCACCCATTCATTGCCCAGAATTTAATCTTAGAAAGGATTGGATCTTTACTAGTTAGTTTTGCCACTTCCGAAGAATTAATTGCAGCATGCTCCGATTCTATAAAAAACACCTCTGAAGGGTTCGGAACTACACTTGGACATTCATTTAAAGGAAGTCTACTTAATCCATCGGCATTACAATTTACTTTTCCCGGTTTATACTCTATAGTATAAGTATACGCAGCCAGAGGCAAACACCATCTCAACATGCGCGGCGATAGCACTTGAGGTATCGGCTTTTTTGGGTTGAATATTCCAACTAGGGGCTTATGATCAGTTAATATTTTAAATTTTCTCCCTAGAAGATACTGCGAAAATTTTGATACACCAAAAATTACTGCTAACGCGTCTTTATCAATTACTGCATATCTTCTTTCGGTTTTATTTAAAGTCCGGGAGGCGAACATAACTGGTTTTTCCACTCCATGGTGTATTTGAGACAAAATGGCGCCAATGCCATACTCTGATGCGTCACAGTTGATTAAAATAGGTAAATTGTCATCAAAAAGAGCCAACGCCGATTCAGAACTAATCAAATCTTTAGCGTTATCAAAAGATCTTTGGTGTTCTCTTCTCCATTTCCAAGGTGAATTACTATCAAACAGTCTATGAAGCGGTTCAATCACTGTGGACTTGTTTTTTAAAAACCTTTCATAGTAATTCAAAGTCCAAAGAAAGACATTAACTATTTTTTATTACATGGCGGTCTAGCGTCTTTAATAGCTCTTAGCTTCTCATCAGATGGATGAACTCCTCTATAGTCAATTTTCAGTCCTAAAAAATCGATTTCAGACAAGAAGAATTTGCATTTGTCTCTTTAAGCCGAAGTCCTGCTTCTTTGAAACGCAAAATAACTTTTCAGTTTTCTTTTTTAAGTCTTCACAATTACTTCCTGCGATAAGGACATCATCCAAATATACCGCTACCCCATCAATTCCACTCAAAAGAGTGTCCATAAACCTCTGGAAAGTTCCAACGGCAGAATTCAAACCAAAAGGTAGACGTTTCATCTTATATAAGCCTCTATGTGTATTAATAGCCAGGATTTCTGAAGATTCCTCATCAACTTTCAACTGCTGGTACCCTTGAGCCATATCTACTTTAGTAAACAATTTGCCTCCTCTCAACTTATCTAATAGTTGCGGAATTGTAGGCAACGGATATTTATCAGGATTAGAATATAAATTAACTGTTGATTTATAATCGTGGCAAATTCTTATGGAGCCATCATTCTTCAGAACCGTAACAATTGGAGAAGCCCATTTAGTAAATTTTACCGGTTCGATAACACCTTGTTCCTCTAGTACTTTCATTTTTCATCCAATAAATTTCGTAGAGCAAACGGCACGGTTCTGGCCTTCACAAATTTGGGCTCAGCATTATCAGGAATATCAATGTGAATCAATGGCCCATTATAGACATCAATTTCTTTCTTAAACAATTCCTCGAAATCAGGTGAAATAGGATTAGTTTCCAATGAATTTAAAAAGTTTAACTTCAGGCGAAAAGCTGCACACAAACCATTGCCTTCCCAGAATGCTGGGACCTAATCCATCAGCCAATAAGATTGGTAAACTTCTACTACCATGGGATAGTCTTGCTTTAACATAGAGTTTCCCAAGAATTTTTACTTGACTGGATGACCATGTATTTAGAAGTATCTCAGATCTTTTAAGTTGCGTCAATTTCCAATATTCAAGAAAAGTTTATTTATTTAATAATGAGTGTGCACCTCCCGAGTCAATTAACATGTGTACATCGTGGTTATCCAAATTTGCTGTTATACAGGGTGATCCAAAAGTCCCGCACAACTTTAAAAATTAATAACTCCGCGAATATTTGCGCTAGAGCAATGCGGTAAACACCATTGTGTTCGGGATGCAATGGGATTTTTTATGGCAAATAATGAAAAATTCGAAATTGATTTTAGTTACAACTTTATTCGCTAGATGGCGCTCTACCAGAATCATTTTTTGAATACCAGGAAAGAACCCTAATAATATCAAATGATAAATTAATAAAACACCATTTCGCCAAAAGTTAAAAGAATTGGTTGACGATTTTTAAATACAATCTGAGATATGTAAAATAGGTATATGCAAATTAAAACATGTAGCAAAAAATATTAATATTTTAGATGAGTTTTGTGAAATAGATTGAATGTTTGAAAATAACTTCTGATATCAATACACGATTTTTGAAATGTTAATATAGTACCAAAAATTATGATGGCACTACTAATAGGATTTCTTGCTATAAGGAATGTGTAGTTTCTTGACTGATTGGCGACACTTGACTATTTAACTGGATATTTGTCATGATCCAAAAATGAAATATAGAGGGGAGTGACAAAATATTTTTGTCGTACTTTATTCCAAATATCCTATGGGTTTGTCAAATGGCATCATTATTTATTATACTGTACATAATTTTGAAAATGTATCCCCTCAAAAAAATCATTTTTAAATGGACCTTTTGCGTTGAAAAACGTGGTAGTAAAATCATGCTGTATTATTTTTTGCGCAAAATTTCTAAAGTTGGGGGGATACAGAGAATATTCCTTATGCTATTTCTTCTAATGAGCGAAAAGCGATAAATTAAACATAAGGGGTAAAATTGTGTATACCAGTGTTATTCGAGAAGTTATAACACTTTGGCCTGCAGGACATAATATAAGATGTGTGCAAATGACAAACAAAAAAATACTGTTCACAGAAAAAAAAAGAGTCAAGAAGTGAGGACAGCATTTATTATTCCCATAACCCAAAACAAAGAGCTGCAAAATATAACACATGAGGTAACTGCCTTCTCTCTTGTATTAGGTCCCAATCCTTGCTCAATGTGGCGCCCTTCATTCTCAAACACCGCCTGCAGACGATAGATGACAGAATGGTCACAATTAAATAGTTGAAATTTATAAAACGTGCCATCTGATAGAAGCCTTCAACATGGCCAATGTGGTAGGCCGGCATCGATAAAAACGCGACTCAATGTACCCCCATAACCAAAATTTTAAGGCGTCAAGTCTGGTGATCTTAGAGGCCACTGGTATATAACGTTGCGACTTATCCCACGATTTTTACCGAACATATCCTTCAGCAATTGTACGGCACCGCGGGAGATATGAGGAGGTACTCCATCTTGCATGAATGTTATTTCGCTTAGTGCTTGTCTGTCCTGCAATATGGGAATACCCTTTTCTCTCAAATGTTGAACATAACGTTCACCAGTTACAAAAACGGTTTTAAAAGTTCTTCCATTGATTTTTTCAAAGAAAAATGGCCTAATAATAAAAGAAGAAGTGAACCCACACAAAACTGTAACTCTGTGCTGATGAAGTGATATTTCTGTAAAAATCCTAGGGTTTTCTGTTGCCAAAATGAGGCAGTTTTGAATGTTAAATTCTCCCTTTAGATAAAAGTGAGCATCATCTGTTCTTAGAACATTTGACAGCCAGTTTTCATCAATATCAATTTGCCGGAAAACCCATGCAGCGAATTCTTGACGCTTCTCAAAATCGCTGACTTTCAACTCGTGAAAACTTTGAATTTTGTTAGGATATTTTTATAGAAAAATTATAAATGTGTGTTCTCTCCAAACTGTTCCATACGAAGTCCCCGTTTGTCGAGAAACTTGTCTAGTACTTACTTCTCCATACGTGGATAACGTTTCAATAGCTTCAGCATTCTGCAAAACCGTAACAGCCACTGACTTGCATGTCGATGGTCTTCCACTCCGAGGTTTTGCTTCCAGAGATCCAGATTCCTCAAAACTTTTAATCAATCGCTTTAGAGAGTAGCAACTCATTGGTCCTTTACCGCTTCGAATATCTTTAAAGGAACGAAACGCTCGTAAAGCTTCAGTGGCAGATTCTGAATCACAATTTAAAATATTCACCAAGAGTGCTTTATCCTGTAGTGACGACATTCCAGGGGGAAGGGGAGAAGTCTGACCACACCTCCTTGCGGTCCCCCCTGGACCCTTGGAATATTTGACCAAATTCTGGTTCGTTTCCAAGATGACTAACGTTGCAACGGCACCCATTTTTAAATGAAGAACAAAACTGATATCTCCAGTAATGCTACCGCGTCCGGGGTAACCGCCGCGTCAGGAGCTGCAGCTCGAGCTCATGATGAGAAATCTACTACGAGGACACAATTCAATCAACTTCAACTCAATATAAATGGTACCCAGAGGAAAATAAAGAGCTGACTTGTCTTCTCTGTGACAACAATGTACATATTACTTGACTTCAGAAGACAAAATTGAATCAGAATCTGAGATTCAATATCAAAGATTATACAACACTACGAATGGACAGACCGGGAAAATTCGGAGGAGGACTTGCCGTTTTGATTAAAACTCTAGAAATCAAATTTAAGAATATCGCCTATAATCAGAGTAAGCCTAGAGAAAGCACGACAGAAGCTCAGGCAATAGAAATCTATCTTACAGATAAAACAATTCCAATCATAAATGTTTATCACTACGATAATACTAGCATCAATACAGGCCTGATAGAGACATTAAGTGAAGCGTCTTCGGATATCGCAATAATTCATCGAAATATCAACTTGGGGATCACCTGTCCAGGATAACAAAGGTCAGCAGGTTGAGGACAAGCTAACCGACCTCGACCTTACACCGTTAAATAACGAAAAGAACACCTATCTATCCAAGTCCACAGGCACAGAATCCGCAATAGACATCACAGCGATAAATTACAACATCGCACCCACAACACACTGGAAAATTCTTAAAAGTGCAATCAGTGACCACAGACCAATTTTAACAACCCTAAAATTCAAAATTGAGAATTTCCAACAGAATAAAAGAACACTGGAAAAAATTCACAGAAAAGCTTGAAGAACTGTGCAACGAAGAATTAAATCACAGAACGATTGACAAAAAAATGGAAAAATTCTCTTAGAACATATCCAAAGCTGCAAAAGTATCGATAACTAGAGGTAGACGTAAATACCTGTGAATACTTTACTGGAAGGACCACAATATCGAGGCAATGATTGCAGAGAGAGACAATATCAATGAACTTCTTAAAACAAATAAAACAAAAGAAATCATAAAGGAACTCATTGAAATTAGTCACAAAATAGAACAAGAAATTTGGATATTCAAACAAGAGAGAGAAAAATGGGCAGAATTCTGCGAAAAAAAAATGGATCCAAAAAAGGAAAGCCATCACTGGAATATAATAAGTGTTATAAAACAATCAAAACCAACACTAATCCTCCAATACTCTAACATATATGAATAGCGAGAACGAACAAACAGATGGCTGAAATAATTGCTGAATATCTTTCAAGCACTTCCAGACTCAGCTATACGAATGAAGGCAGGACTCTAAAATATAATATAAACAAGTTAGTTAAACAAGAAAGAAATTACCATCAACAAGATATTTACTCGAGAGACTTCACACTGAATGAGCTAAATTCATCAATAGGAAAGTTAAAACCAAGATGTCACCTGGAGATGCTCTAATCTTTGGTCAAATGATTAAACACTTTGGAGACGAAGCTAAAAATAAACTCCTACGAATACTGAACATTTCATGAAAAACTGGTAAACTACCAGAATATTGGAAGATATCAATTATAGTGCCAATACTGAAACCAAACAAAGATGTTAAGGAATGCAAGAACTATCGGCCAATTGCTCTTACGAGCATACTTTGTAAAATAACAGAATGAATTATCCACTCTAGGCTCATAGTCTGGCTCACTAACAATAATAAAATAAACTTCTACCAAACTGCCTAAAGATCCAGAAACTGTACAACTGATAAACTGTCCTACTTCTGTCAATCAATAATAGATTTCTAGGAAAAACCGCCAAAGAAGACAACGGCCGTATTCCTGGATATGACCTCAGCTTTTGATCGATTGTAGAAATTATTTGAAAGGCTGCACAGCATCTGAGTAAGAGGAAAAACCTTTATCTGGATTGCAGACTTCTTAAGGGGAAGAAGGATAAAGGTTCGGGTCAATGGAACATTTTCCAAGGACCGAAGAACATGGGCTGGTGTACCTCAAATCTGTGCTCAGTCCTCTACTATTCTCGCTATATATTACCTGTTGTTTATGTAAATAGATGAATATTATTTGTATTATTTGAAGCCTCATTATGTAAAAATATATGTATATATAAATTGAACATTTGTTGTTGGCATGGTCAAGTTTGAGCTCTTGTACATCTAATTACGACACAACAAAAGTGGCGACGAGGAAGCGCGATCTACAAAGCCAGTAAAAAGCTGAGGAAAACGGCGTCTATGCAAGTATAACAACTACATCTTTTAAACTATCTGGATCAAGAAAACAAAGGAGTAGAAAAGATCAGCATGACAAGTTCAAAGTTAATAGTACCTTTTAGATGCTATAGCCCAGTGGAGGACACTTCGATCTTTTTGTACAAAAAATTGAGGCTTTCTTTTTGGCATCTGGAGGAGATTGAAGTGCTGATTTTTACCTCGCTACCAGATTCTGAAACTTTGAAGCAGGGAAACGACATTTTCTTTCTGGTCTAATGAAAGATCAACCCTATGATACTATCATTCAATGAATTAAGCTGCATTTGGATCCAAAGAAGAAAGTGATACCACAGCGATGCAGATTTTTAAAGAGAATTCAACAGAAAGGAGAATCAATTTCGGAATATCTTAAAGAATTGAAACATTTAGCAATAAATTGTAATTTCGGCGATATGCTGTGAACCATGATGCGAGACCGTTTTGTGGCTGGAATCAAGTTGGAAAGCCTGCAAAAGAAGCTACTACAAGAAAACTGACGATGTCACCCTGGATTAAGTTTTGCAGTGGCGATCTCGTTCGAACTGGCGGAGATAAATACAAGAAAATTACAAGATAAATTAGTGGCCAAGATATCCCCTGTGAATGGAAAAGATAAAAAAAAAGGGTGAGTACAATAATAATACAGTGAAGCATAGGCCTTTCAGGCAAAGGGGAGAAATAATGTGTTATAGATGTGGTGAAAGACATTCACACGTGGCCTCTGTTTGCCCTCATAGAACAAAGACTTGTTTTAAAACGTAAAAAACTGAGTCATTTAAGTAGGGTCTGCAAAGCTAGTAAAAAAATGTGGGGATGTAAATTTGTACAAGAGGACTCTATATATTCTGTACAGGGCGAAACACGGATGCCACAATAAATTTAACAGTAGATGATTATTCTTTGTGCTTTACAATAGATACAGGAAGTCTAGTTAGGTTAATACCTAAAGATATTTATAAGAATTATTGGCAAGGTAAAAATTATTTCCAACAAATTTAAGATTAAAATCCTTTTGTGGTAAATCAATAGAGATTATAGGGCAAAGAAATGTTTTTGTAAAAGAAGCCAACCAATATTTACGATTAATAGTTGTAAATGAAAAATCCAGGTGATTTTGTTAGAAAGAGAATGGCTTAAACAGTTAAAACTTGATTATTCTAGATTGTTTAGCATTAAAAATTTAAATAATGAATCTAATAGAAATAGTTTGATTGATAGATATGCAGATTTGTTTAACAAAGATTTGGGCTGTCTAAAGGATGTTAAAATAAATTTTAATTTTAAAAAAAGTATGTGACTCCTGTGTTTTGTAAGGCCAGAAGTTTACCTTTCTCTCTAAAAAACAAAGTAGAGAATGAACTTGATCGTTTAGTGAATTCTTGCATTTTATAACCTATAGTTCCTGCATATTGGACCGCTCCAATAGTACCAGTATTAAAAAAGGATGGTAGTGTAAGTATATGTGGTGATTTTAGATGTACAGCTAATAAAGCAATAGAATTAGATAGTTATCCCATTCCATCGATCGATGAGATCTTTTCAAAATTATCTACAAAAACCATACTTTCGACTCTAGACCTATCACAGGCTTACTTAAAGTAATGTTAGCGGAAGAAGCCAAAACTATTGTTAATATAAACACAACAAAGGGTTGTTTTCTTATAAAAGACTACCATATGGCGTAGCGGTAGCAATAAGTAATAAGTAGCAAATAAATTTCAGAGGATTATGGAAGGTCTATTTGCTGATTTGCCAGGTGTGGCCTGCTACATAGATGATATTTTGGTTGCAGGAAAAGACTTTGAAGATCATTAACAAAAGTTGGATCTAGTGTTTAGATGATTGCTAGAAAAATGTTTCAGTTGAACAGATATAAATGTAAATTTAAAAAGAAATCGGTGGAATTTTTAGGTTTTAAAATGGATAAATATGGACTGCACCTCTTAGAAAATAAAATTAAAGCAGTGATAGAGGCGCCTGAACCTAAAGAATGTTTCGCAATTAAGATCTTTCATAGGACTCTTAATTTATGATTATAGATTCATAAAGAATATAGAAAACATTTTAGCGCTATTCTATCAACTTTTGAATAAAAATTGTAGATGGAATTGGACGAAAGAATATCGAATGTTATTTTTGAAATGTAAATCATTATTAATGGACTATGGACAAGGCGTAAATCTGAGTCATAGAAATGATAGAAAGGAAGAATGCTTTTGCTTCTAGAACATTAACTGAAGCGGAAAAACGTTTCTCTCAACTAGAAAAGAAAGCGTTGAGCATAACTCTTGGCGTTGAGAAATTGAGACAATACTTACTGAGACGAAAATTTGTATTGATCACAGACAACCGACCCTTAATTCATATATTTTTACCTCATAAACCAATTCCCATATGTGCATCATCCAGAAATAAAAGATGGTTCTTAAAATTAGCTGCATTTAATTATACTGTGGAATTTCTAAAAACTAGTGATAATTCCAATGTTGACGCATTGTCACGTCTTCCCTCAGAATCGAGTGTCAGGGAGTCTCTTGATGAAGACCGGGTACTTCTTCTCAGGAAGTTGAATGAGGTACCGTTCTCTTTTATGGAGGTGGCATATGAGACGCCCCAAGATAAAATACTGTCTATAGTATTGAGGAATGTTAGAGAAGGCAACTGTAGAAATTCACAAGGGTACCGAGAGAAAACCCACTAGCTCATCATTATAAGATCAATGAGGAATTAAGTTTGGAGTTTGGTTGTCTTCAATGGCGCTAAAAAGGGTGGTATTTCCCCAAAAATTAAGATCTTCAATTTTAAATGACTTGCATGAAATACACATGGGCATTGTTAAAATGATGATGATTGCCAGACGGTATTTTCTGGTGGCCAGGCATAGACAGTAACATCGAGGAGTTAACTAGAGAATGTAGAGTATGCCAAGAATCGGCAAGCATGCCCCGGCTACCATCTCGGAATGGACTTGGCCCGAAAACCCGTGGCATCGACTTCATCTTGATCTAGCGGGTCTGTTCATGGTAAGAATGTTTTTGGTTCTCGTGGACGCATACTCAAAGTGGATATAAATTTTTATCGAAGATATTACCAGCAAAACGATTATAAATCATCTTAGAGAAATTTTTGCCAGATTTGGATTGCCCTCATTTTTGGTTACAGATAACGGAAGACAGTTTGTTTCCGGTGAATTCGAGCAATTTACCAAAATGAATGGTATACGGCACACTAAGACCAGTCCGTATAATCCTAGTACAAATGGTTTAGCTGAGAGATATGTAATAGAGTTTAAAAACCTTTTGAGAAAGAATAATGGGAAGGATGATTTAGAGACGAATCTACAAAGATTCCTATTTGCTCATAGAGCATTCCCCTAAACTGTAATAAAGGAATTCCCCCGCGGAACTGCTAATGAAGATAAGTTTAAGATCAAGATTCTCGAATTTAATACCAAGATGGGAAATCCGCGAGAGGTATTTCATGAGGCCGTAAGAAGGCAGGAGCAGTTTACTACAGGTTGCGAGGTTTATTTCCGCAACTATGCAACTGGACCTAAACGGTAAAAAGGTACCATTTTGAAATTATTGTGCTACTGTCACTACCTTATAAGTTGCGAGGGCGTCGTGTATAAAGGGCATATCAATCAATTGCGACCTGTGAGAAAGAAACAAGTAGAGACAAGAAATTTGATACTTCCTCGAAGATCAGGAGAGAAGCCTGTAGGTGGAAGTCAGAAATAAAGTGAAGAGGAGGTTCCAGAGGTTACATCAGGAAACAAGGAGGAGACTGCTTCTGTGCACGTACCCTCTTGCGCTCCTAGACCAGGGCCTGCTGCTGTGCATTTGCCCTCTTGCACTTCTAAACCGGAGCCTGCCGCTGTGCAAGTGCCCGTCCGCAGTCCTAGACCTCAGAGAGCCAGGAAACCCCCAGACCGACTGGAGTATTATTAAGGGGGGAGATGTGTTGTGTATGTAAATAGATGAAGATTATTTGCATTCTTTAAAGTCTCATTATGTAAGAATATATGTGTATATAAATTGGACTTTTTTGTTGGCCAAACGAAAATAATAAGAGCTAAAAAAAGAGTAATGGTCAAGTTTGAGTTGTTGTACATCTAATTACGACACAACCTTAACAACATCCATCCTCACTGAAGACACAAAAGTTGCCTGTTATGCAGATTATATTGCCATATGGCACACAAGTAGCAGTATAGAAATTTCAGAAAAATACTGAACACATCAATGAGAGGACTGGAGAAGTGGGCAAAGAAACTCAAAATGACAATAAACCCAATAAACACAAACCTATAGGTATCCTTCACTGACAGGAAAAAAGGCATGAATTTAACTCCAAAATAAGCGTAAACAACCATATTGTAGCGATGAAATAATTAGCAAGTCGTATGACAATCAAAAGCAATTTAATAAGCGAGAGAGGTTTAACCAACTCAACAAACAAAAGATAGTTTTTTATATCTCTCTAACTAATTTACATATTTTGTATTTTTACAATAAATAAATGACAATGGATATATTTACATGAAGTCGGCCTATGCTACACTACTCCCTCTCCCATGAGAAGCTGTTCTACAGCTTTATCTCAGTTCCTCCTCTTCTCCAGACGTAGAGTTATCTACACTCGACGAATCTTCCTGTCTTGATGGGTCATAGTACGGCTTCATCCTGAGGATATGGACGGTGTCGCGCTTCTTTTGTCTTCTACCTTGTTCACTGACTGCTTCGACCTCGTAGGTAACGTCCGATATTTTCTTTGTAACCCTGAAAGGACCGAAGTATCGTCTCAGGAGTTTTTCAGAAAATCCAAAACGACGAATAGGAATGAAGATCCAGACCAGGTCTCCTGGTTCGTAGATCTTTCCTGTATGTCGAGCGTCGTAGTTAGTTTTGTTCGTCTCTTGAGCCTTGAATATGTGATGACGGGCTATTTGTCTTGCCTCTTCGGCTCTTGTTCCCAAATTCTGAATGAATGCCTCTCCCTCGGGCGAGCTACTGTAGGGGAAGATAGTGTCGAGGGTCGTCTCGGCCTCCCTTCTATGGATCAGGAAGAATGGTGAGAAGCCAGTCGATTCTTGTTTGGCCGTATTGTAGGCAAACGTGATAAAGGGCAACATCTCGTCCCAGTTCTTCTGGTCAAGGTCCATATACATTGATAGCATGTCGGCAATTGTTCTATTTAATCTTTCTGTTAAGCCGTTGGTTTGGGGATGGTACGCCGTTGTTGTCTTCTTTTTGATGCCACATTTATTAGTCAGCTCCTGAAGGAGTTTTGATTGGAAATTTCGACCTCGATCCATTACTATTTCTCGAGGGGCTCCATGTTTCAGTATGACTTCTTCTAAAAGAAATTTCGCGATTTCCTGGGCTTCACCTGATCCTAGGCTTTGAGTTACGGCGTATTTAGTGAGGTAGTCGGTACAAACGACTATCCATTTCTTCTTTCCTTGAGATATGGGGAAGCGTCCCAATAAATCTATCCCGACCTTTTGAAAGGGGCTGTCCGGAGGCGGAATGGGCTTCAGATAGCCAGGGGGCAATTGAGGTACACCCTTACGACGCTGGCAGTCCTGACAATGACCCACGTACCTCTTCACACTTCTGTACAGCCCTGGCCAGTAGAACCTTCTCTTGACTCTGTCGTAGGTTTTAGCGAAACCCAGATGTCCAGCGGTAGGTGCGTCATGCAGGTCGCTCAGGATTTCCATTTGAAGATGCCTTGGGATCACCAATAGTAAAGGTTGTCCAGTTGGGTCATAATTTGTTCTATATAGAATCCCTTTGACAATTTTGAACTTGTTGTCTTGCTTGGTAAGTGAAGGCTGAGATATATTTCTGATTATTTCTGCAATGTAAGGGTCATTTTCCTGTTCTCTACCGATGTCACTTAGAAGGAATAATGTGGGAATATCATCATTAAAATTCTCCTCGGTATCTTTTCGGGGATTTCTCGATAGGCCGTCAGCGTCTTGGTGCATTCTCCCAGTCTTGTAGACAATAGAGACGTCATACTCCTGTAGCCTCAGCGCCCACCTCGCCAATCTGCCTGCAGGATCTTTCAAGTTGGTCAACCAACATAAGGAATGGTGGTCGGTTACAACTCTAAAGTGACGTCCGAACAAATAAGGCTTAAATTTTCCAATCGCCCATATTATTGCCAGGCATTCTCTCTCTGTTGTTGAATAATTTTGTTCGGCCTTTAAAAGGGTGCGCGAAGCATAAGCGATTACCTTTTCATCACCCCCTTTGTTTTCGCGCAAGCACGGCGCCTATTCCATATCCACTGGCATCCGTATGTAGTTCAGTCGGAGCGTCATCATCAAAATGTCCCAACACTGGTTTTGACGGCAAGGCAATCTTTAATTTCCGAAACGCTCCCTCTTGGGCTGTGTTCCACTCGAACTTTGTCCCCTTAGAGAGTAGTGCGTTAAGGGGGCGTGCGATATCCGCATAGTTCCTAATAAAGCGTCTATAATAAGATGATAAACCAAGGAAGCTTCTTACCTGCTGCAAGTTATTAGGGACTGGGAATTCAGTGATTGCTTTAATCTTCTCTTCGTCTGGCCGGATCCCATTCTGGTCTACCTGATGCCCAAGGATCTTGATTTTACTGGCACCAAAAGAGCACTTGCTGGGATTTAACCTTAGTCTAACCTTCTTGAAACAGTTCAAAACCGCCTCTATTCTTGTTAGATGGTCCGAAAAAGTATCTGCGAATACAACGACATCGTCCAGATAGCACAAACATATTGTCCACCGTAGGCCCTTCAGGAGACCATCCATCATCCTTTCGAACGTGGCGGGGGCGTTGCACAGCCCGAAAGGCATGACCTTAAATTCAAAAAGGCCATCTGGAGTGATAAAGGCAGTTTTTTCACGATCGGCTTCATCAACGCTAATCTGCCAATATCCCGACTTTAGATCCAGCGTGGAATATATCTTCGCCCCTTTTAAACAATCAAGAGCGTCGTCAACTCGGGGCAAAGGATAAACGTCCTTTTTTGTCACTTTATTTAAGCCTCGATAATCCACACAAAAGCGTACCGATCCGTCTCTTTTTCTTACCAACACGACCGGTGAGGCCCAAGGACTTTCCGAAGGTTGGACGACTCCAATTTCCATCATTCTGTCAATTTCTTCTTGAATAACTTTCCTTTCAGAAGGTGAAACCCGATATGGCCTCCTTTTTAATGGTCTGGCGTCGCCTGTAGTTATCTTATGCTTAGTGATAAGTTCAGATGGACTTTTGGTGATCGGATTGAAAAATCCCGAAAATTTTTCAAGGAGTTCCAAAAGTTCGATATTGTGACTGGGAGGAAGCTCGGGGGAGATACATGATGAGATATTTTCCATTCCCACAGGCCGCTCAGCATTATCGACATCAGTAAGATTTTCTATGGAACCTTCTAACTTACTCATCTTGTAGGTTGACTCAACACCTTTAGACACATAGTTTTCGTTAGCTTCCACGATTGGGCAAACTTCTTGCGGCTGGATTTTAATAAACTGAGCTAGGCACATTCCAGAAGGGATTGGTATTTGATTTTTGCTAAAATTAGTCACCCAAATATTGGCCTGGCCATGCCATATGGTGACGTAAGAGGAGGGGATAAAAATCTCTTTTTCCAAAAGAAGTGTCCTCGAACCCTCAATAACATAATTCTTAATTCCTGCCACGCTGGCTGTCCGGGCAACTACCCTCTTGATGGATTTTGGGGGAATAATGTCGTCCGATACTAAGTAAAGCCTTGCCACGGATGGGTCCTCATTCGGCATTTCTGAAAACGAAATTTCTGATTTTCCACAATCAATAATGGCACTTAACGACTCGAGGAAATCCCAGCCCAAGATGACATCGTGGCTGCAACTGGGAAGGACGAGAAACTCGGCAGTCCGCTGAAATTCATTTATTCCTACTCTCAGGAGACATTTTCCAAGTGGGGAACAAAACGATTGTTTGCGACTTTTAAAGTTATATTGGTATTATTAATCATCACAACCTTTAGCGACTCTCTGAAGTTAGCTGAGATAACAGAGTATGACGCCCCTGTGTCAATTAGCGCCTCGACATGACGTCCATTGATGTTTATACAAATATAGTTTTCGTCTAAGTCAGCTCGCGTCTGTGGAGGTTTTAAGCAACGTCCGACCTTACCTCCCTTACAGGTCGTGGTTCCTAGTTTCCCTGTGCCTTTCTGTGGGGAGAACGGCTGGGGATCCGGACTGGCGATCTAGATTGGTATCGTCCTGTTGTCGATCTCCCACGTCCTGGGTAGGGAGAGGAGCTTCTAGGTAAATTACGGCGGGGAGAGTTGCTTCTTTCAAAATCATCCAATTGCGGCGTTATATAGTCTGACATGTAGATAGGTCCAGGTCTTCGACGACTATAATAACTGTCCTGGATTTTACTTGGTTCTCTTTCTTGGTAGTTACGGCGTCTTTCCCAACAATGTTTCGCGACGTGTCCAGGCCGATTGCAATAGAAACATATCGGGATGTTATCCTCCGTTCGGAACTGGTCTGTTTTCCTCCTCTTTGTCGCTTCACCCATTTCTTGTTTGTCACGGCGAAAATTCTGGAAAGCCTTCCTGGAATAGACCACCGGTGCTTTTCCAATCGGCGACAAGGTTTGTTCTGCTCGCTGCAAAACCTTTTCTTCTAAAGATTTTGAAGAAATGGAGTTTGCTTGTTCATTTGGAATTAATCGGAGCTCTTCCTTGACAATCTCCCTGATCAGATCCTTTAAAGTGTAACCCGCCTCTTCATCTTTAATTGTGGCAACGGAGGGAATCCTCTCGAACCTCACGCTACTGATCCTCTTTTTATTGAGTTTCTCAATCCGACGGCAGTGGTTGGTGAAGTCCACAGTTGTAGCTACCTCAATTGTAAGAAGGATCCGGTAAATGTCGTCAGCAACTCCCTTCATGAGGTGGCCTACCCTGTCTTCTTCAGACATGTTTGGGTTTAGCTGGCGACATAGGTTCAGCACATCCTGAATATAGAATTCAATGGACTCGTCAGGCTTTTGTGCTCTTACTTTTAGCGCTGACTCAATTTTTCTGGAGTAATCCTCTTTGTCACCAAACATTTCTGAAAATTTTTCTTTAAAAATAGCCCAAGATGTAAGGTCATGCTCAATGTTATCGAACCAACATTTAGCTGTATCTTCCAAAAAGAAGACAACGTTGGCCAAACACATTGTTTCGTCCCAACCATTATAAAGAGCAACACGGTTGAATTCTTTTAACCATAGGTGGGCAAATTCAGTAGCCTTACCTGAAAAATTAGGAGGGTTTCTTGGGTGCTGAAGACATGTAAAAGTGGTAGCTTGCACACGTGGCTTTTCTTCTGCTTCACTCATACCGATGTCGAGCGGCGGCAAGCTTTGCAAACGTCGGCTTCTTCTCAAAACACCATCCAGATTAAATTATCTTGTTGGAATCGTACCCGGCCTCTCCACCAAATGTAGCGATGAAATAATTAGCAAGTCGTATGACAATCAAAAGCAATTTAATAAGCGAGAGAGGTTTAACCAACTCAACAAACAAAAGATAGTTTTTTATATCTCTCTAACTAATTTACATATTTTGTATTTTTACAATAAACAAATGACAATGGATATATTTACATGAAGTCGGCCTATGCTACAATATAATTGATAAAATTTGATCTCCAAATTACCTAGGTGTGATACTTGATGAGGAATTGCGATTTACAGAACACATAATTAGCACCTCAAATAGAGCTACCAGAAACCTAAACATTCTGAGAAGGCTATGTGGAACAATTGGGGAGCAAAACCCAAAATTCTCAGAACAACATATATCACCTCTCTTAATAAGGTCAATAATGGAATATGCAACACCTGTTTGGGCTCCCTCAAGTTCATCACTAAAAAGAAGACTAAACAATGTTCAATCAAAAGCGGCCAAATTAATCCTTGGTTCTGTTTCAAATACCAACAATTAGAAAATTCAGAGAGAATGTGGTCTAGACCTACTTGAAAGTAGAAGACAATTAAAAACAATAAAATCACCAATAGCTTAAAAACTAAAGAAACCGAACACATATCCCATAGAACCTATTTAAACTGGACACAAAAAGAAAGGCTCAAAAGATCGTCAACACTCCAGTACGACAACAATATTAGAGAGAGCATAAATATGAAACATAATGAATTTCAAATTCGAGAATAACCAATATTTCCTACCCCATTGCCATCAAATGTAATCATCAATCTTAACCTGAATGAACCCTGCAATAAAAAAAGAGAACAAAAACATACTTAAAAAGAAAGGACTTGACACAATTAGTTTATGCGATCAGATAAATTATTTAACCGCATATACAGATGGATCATCACACCTTACCATAAGTAATGGAGGGGCTGGAATTAACATAATACTGCAAGATATAGCTATAGAATACTCTAGTAAAAATGATGCAATTACTGCAAATGGAACATACATCAAAATCAAAAAAGGAGCAAGAAAGATTTCGTCAAACTTCACTTGTGAACTGACAGCTATCTGGAAAGCTCTTGATGTATGCCTTAACCAACCATCCCTGCATCAAGCAGAAGGAATTATAATATACCGTACAACGACTTCATATCCGATCTAGAAGCAATTCAGAAGGGCAATACTATAATCACACAGAAAATACTTTCGTTACTTACTCAACTGATATCATTGGAGAATAACTGCATTCTACAATGGATTTCTGCCAGTGTTTGGATAGGGGGTAATGAAATGGCAGTTGAATTTGCAAAGGAAGCCAGAAAGTTGAGCCAAAGGAAAGAACAAATGTCATTATTTGACACTAATGCTTTTGCAAAATACAAGATAATTAAACAAAAAAAAAGATCAAAATGTGAAATAAACTCCGAGAGAAAAATTACAAAATTATAACAAGATTTAGAACAAAACATTATAAAGGATGACAATACATCCAGATGGCACAAGAACCTATAGAACATGCAACAACTGTCCTGGTGTGGAACTAACACCTACCCACATATTCTTATGCCCGCAGACTTGCAGAAAATTGACATAGACCCAGAGCAGCTGCTTTACACACCCAAGATAGTGGACAATGCTGCTGCTGCTGTGATAGAGATGCATGGAGTAATCTGAGGCTCTTTATTGGACACGACAAAAACAACAACGGCATTCCAGAGTAAAATAAATCATCAGAGAAAGATAAATATTTTCAAATAAATTAAAATAAATATAATCGATACTGAGAGAGAGTTGAATTTTAAAAATTAGAAAATTATAATTTTCGAAATTTAAATAGCTGAGAGGATTCCTGCAAATGGCATCTGAAATATCAAGGTTTTTTTTGTGCATGTTTTAATTTGCATATACCTATTTTACATATTCCAGATTGTATTCAAAAATCGTTAACCATTTCTTCTAACTTTTGGCGAAATGGTATTTTATTAATTTATAATTTGATATTATTAGGGTTCTTTCCTGGTATTCAAAAAGGAAAAATACGTGTCGTTCAGTTATATTTTTCAATTTATCAAACAATTTGGCCGCTGAATCGCTGATTCTGGTAGAGCGCCATCTAGCGAATAAATTTGTAATTAAAATCAATTTCGAATTTTTGATTATTTGCCATAAAAATTCCCATTGCATCCTGAACACAATGGTGTTTATCGCATTGCTCTAGCGCAAATATTCGCGGAGTTATTAATTTTTAAAGTTGTGCGGGACTTTTGGATCACCCTGTATAATAAGGATTGCTTATCTCTTCCCTTCTCAGGCAACATAAAGTTAGATTACTATTAGCCCTATATAGGTTTCCAGATTTACCAACATTTGTTAAGCAAGCTTTTTGTACATGACCAATCTTGCCACATTTAAAACATTTAGCATTTCGGAATTTACATACATTTGGCATATGATTTCATTTACAACGTATGCAAATAATTATTTTATTATTTATTTTCTTGAATTCCTTAAAATGAACTTTGCCCGATTTAAATTTAGGTGGTTCAGTTTTGCTAGCCTTTTTCATCATATTTACTTCCTTAATTTTTTCTTGCAAAACACTGGCGTCTGCACTAGCCGATTCATCACATATAGCAATGTTTAAGGCCTTTTCAAAATTTAAATTTTTTTCAGATAATAATATTTTCACTATTGATTCTTTTCTCAATCCACACACCAGTCTATCTCTCAATCGATTCTCCAAATCAACAAATTCACAATTTTCACTCAACTTTCTTAGCTCTGCTACATAGGCACTAACTGATTCATCACCCTGATTTCTTTTATTGAAAAATAATCTTTGGACTATTAAATTTGGCTTAGGACAAAAATGATCGGTCAATAATTTAATTAAGTTATCATATTCTACGAGAGATAATTCTTTTGGCGAGGCCAACGATCTCGCTATAGCATAAGTTTCAGCGCCTATTAGCGTGTGAAATATAGCCTTTCGTCTTTCAAGTTTTACAATATCGTTAGCCAGGAAGAAAAAATTAATTCTCTCCAAGTACTTTATCCATTTCTCTTGATTTTTAGGATCAAAACATTCTATATTTCCAAAACTCGCCATTTTAAAAATAAAATTCAATTTACCTAAGCTTTAACTTAGCACAATAAAAGATTTACTTCAGCTTTAACTTATTAAAAAAAGATTTACCTTCGTCGCCAATTATTATGTATCTAATTTAAAATATAAAGACGCAACGCAAGTTATTTTTGCATACTACCATTTTAATTAAAAACAAAGTATTTATACAGCAAACGATGATGATAAACAATCTCAATGAAAATATGAATACATAACATATAAAGTAACATTTATTTAATCTTTTCCAAGGGAGTTAAAAATTTATATACCGCATATATGCCAAGTTATAAATAAGGGACTCGGTGACATAGGAAGGGACCTTAAAGAAAGACAATTACCTAAATGTTAACTAGACATGAAAAGGGCTCCAGATGATATCTAGATACATAACACAGAGAGGGTTAGATGTATACTATACTATCTCACACCGTCATGTATTGCTACACCCCTGACCCCAACTTCCCAATTCCGACAGCTCGCTGTAGGGTTTCTATTGACAACAAAGTAGAATGGAGTGGACTAGAGACTGAAAACAGCACTGTTGGACACCGACAACGCTGAAAGCCGGACTTACGTCTACACGCGAGGCCTCCCGTCGGAGTTTTGCGCCAGAGCCAACAGCCTAGTAATCAGTATCTAGTCCTAGGTCAATGGAGCGCACAAGCTATCGGAGGGGAAGTTGAGTACCATTCCACGCTATGTGAATACACGGGTTAAAGTAGTAGGGTTCCCACCCCCCTTCCCAGCGTGGAAATGACCAATGACCAAAGCGGGATAGTCTAGGGCGGCTAATCGTCGCAGTGGCCACCACAGGGGTGTAAGCACTAAGCACCGACCCACTGTCAATGTCCCAGTACTGTCTAGTCACTATCTAGATCCTGCAACAATGGCATTAGTAGAGCCGGATCGCAGGGAAGTCACACTGTGGGTCTCTCCATCTGGAACATCTGTTACACACAGCCACCTAGCATTCAGATTTTATGTTCAACAGTTTGCTATTGTCACCGAGTCCCTTTTTTATCCTTGGCATTCAAGCAGTTTGTGAGTTTTTATCCTACCAGATTCTTGTTAATTTGAATTAGAAAAGTTTAAAGTTCACAATAAGTCCTTTCAACTAAGAAAAAGAACTAAAACATTTTTGTAGTTACAAACCAATTAATGGAGCAGTTCTAACAGCAACACAAGACACCAAATTCATCCAAGAACCACAAGAAATCTTACAACCTCTAGATTCAATTCGCATTTCTTCAAGGTATATATATGAAACTCGGTCGCAGTGGTACAGCCTGCTGCACGCTGACGAGCGCCAACAGCGCGAAACGCGTACTTGGATGGCTTTTCTTAATCTATCAATGTGTTGGCCAAATATCAGGGAACAGGTTATATCAATGTTTAGTTGAGTTCTGTTCCACTAGATAGCGCTCTGCCATCTAAAAAGCACATGTGATTTTGGTCAGGATATGCCTTCTTTGGTTTTAATATATGAAACTATGTCATGGAATATCGTTAAAAACATGTAAAATTGCTTCCAATATATTTGTGGATGATACCACTATACTTAATACAAAGTTAACTGTATAGGAACGAGGTAATAAGGCTAAATCTAAATAAACAAATAGTTTGTGACGTTTCTGTAACACTGTTGTTAACAACATCAGCCAAAAGTACTGAATCTGTCTGATGATGGTAACATGGTTATAGGATGTTACTAAAGTTAATTAAACAAATTAGAATTAAATATTTACAAAAGCACATGTTATATATTTATGATTGTAGGTAATTCTGCTGTCTTCAAAGCTTATGTCCATAGTTCACCTAAAATACCCATTCCAAGAGTCTAGCATCAGCATCACTATAAAAGAAAGATCGAAAATGCAATATAACAGTGGTATGGTAGATTAAACTGGCAAAACAGCTGGGAGGGCTCACCACTGATGAGCCAGGCCCTCCCAATAATTTTTTCCATTGCAGTAAGGTTGTAGAAATTGTTTATTTTTAAAATAATCATACTCGCCTATTATAGTTTTTAATTTAAAAAACACATGTATTTTTTCGACAGAGTTCATAAAATTTATATAGATAAAGTGGCAGCTGTAAGAGAGTTAAATGATTTAGATCAGGGAACAAACGATGTCTCACATCTGTAAAGTTGAGTATGGTTTAGTTGAGATGTCTTCTGTGTGGATATATCTGATATAAAATCCTACCTGAATTCTTCTGCATCATTGATTTAAACTTTGTTTTTACTTGTAAATTATTTTTGGGATCTTATATGCATTTAATAATCTGGCTTTTATTGATTTATCAAGAAAATGGATCCGCCAAATATCAGGGAACAGGTTAAATTGTTTCACTAGATGGCGCTCTGACATCTAAAAATCACATGTGCTCGTGGTCAGGATATGCCTTCATTATTTTTTATATCAACACCTGACCTTTTTATTTATTTTCTATTGTTTTCATATAATAATCTATTAAGTTTCTAGCTGATTTTCTTAGGATTCCAACCTGAGATATCTTAATTCTTCTTATCACCATTATAGATTTCAAGATCAGCAGAATTATACCGGTTCTATATTTGTTGTATGGATAGTTTCTGTTACCCATGATACTTAATTTTTCCACGTTTTCTTTTCAAATATTTCATTGTATTTTATATTTGTTGTCGTGAAGAATTCGATCTTCTACTCATAAATCAGTAAATTTCAACAAAATATCACAGATAATCTCATAATTTATCAATGTTTTCTTCTTCTTCCAAGCTTGGCTCTTTGAATAAAGGTTCTTTGTACTAAATACAAATTTTTGAACTCTAATAATTCGATTAGACAAATTTTAAAATATATTAAGAGAAAAAAAGAGATATAAATATGATTAATTGAGCGAAATTGTATATTTTTTTCTCTAACTAAAAACTATGTCATTGTTGTTATACCAAACCTATGAACATTTTAAAAAATAAAGACATGGCTATAGTCTTAAATATCTCCATATTATTGTTTTCACATGGATATTGAGAAATTGCCTAGTTCAGTAATGTCATTTTCCTCTAGGATTGCGCTACATTAGTGGTTACTTCAAAGATATCAATCAAATCTAGTTCTTAAGATCTTCGGTATTTTTTTATATTTCAAATATGAAATTATCTGATTAATTTAAATGGAATGATATCAAATCTATGAAGGAATTAATTTTCCGTGATATTTTGTCAAGGCAAATACAAATTATACTGCATTTTACTTTTACATAGATATAGGTATGCCCATGTTTGATGAGAGAGATTTCTGACAGTGTTGGAGGGAAAGCTCCGGGGAAGAAATCGAGGGAAAGGAGACGACGGGGATACACAGCCGATATGAAACAATGGACTGCACAACACACCTACCAGGAGATGAAGAGTGTTGCGGAAGACCGGGAAGTATGGAGAGACCATGTGACCCACCCTCAGTAGAGGAAGGCACTGAAGGAGGGAGATATTGAGACACCATGTGACCCACCCTCGGTAGTAGAAGGCATTGAAGAAGGGAGATATGGAGAGACCATGTGGCCCACCCTCAGTAGAGGAAGTCATTGAAGGAGGGAGATATGGAAAGACCATGTGGCCCACCCTCAGTAGAGGAAGACATTGAAGGAGGGAGATATGGAGAGACCATATGGCCCACCCTCAGTAGAGGAAGACATTGAAGGAGGGAGATATTGAGACACCATGTCGCCCACCCTCAGTAGAGGAAGACATTGAAGGAGGAAGATATGGAGAGACCATGTGGCCCACCCTCAGTAGAGGAAGGAACTGAAGGAGGGAGATATGGAGAGACCATGTGGCACACCCTCAGTAGAGGAAGACATTGAAGGAGGGAGATATGGAAAGACCATGTGGCACACCCTCAGTAGAGGAAGACATTGAAGGAGGGAGATATGGAGAGACCATATGGCCCACCCTCAGTAGAGGAAGACATTGAAGGAGGGAGATATGGAGAGACCATATGTCCTACCTTCAATAGAGGAACACATTGAAGGAGGGAGATATGGAGAGACCATGTGACCCACCCTCAGTAGAGGAAGACATTGAAGGAGGGAGATATGGAGAGAGCATGTGGCCTACCCTCAGTAGAGGAAGGCATTGAATGAAGGAGATATGGAGAGACCATGTGGCCCACCCACAGTAGAGGAAGGTACTGAAGGAAGAAAGGAAGGATATTTTATGAGCGGACATAAAAGATCAGTTAGTTTTATACCTTGAAAAAATCACCTCCAATATTTGCTTCAGACACTATCTGACATAAGCGTTAAGACCACTACATAAAAGCCTGGTATTTGAACAACCAAAAGCCTGGAGCTATTCTGGAATGTGGGATAAACTGACAGGCAGCAACCTATATTTCCTGGCTCAAAATGGCCATACAAGACTGCTTCTCTTCCAGGATGGTGTAAAGACCTTCCCACAAAGCACCATCTGCAGGACCAAAGAGACCTCACCAGACCACCTCTCCGGATGTATGAGAGCCTCAAGACAGGACCAATATTCCAACCCACCATTGTGAATTTAATCTATAAATTTAGTCTCCATGACCTTGTATAATTATACAGTGGGATAATAATAAATAAAAATATATATACAGTGCAAACACCCTGCTATCGGAAACCTCTCTACAAAGGACAGTTTTCATTTGCAAAATTACCATTTTTACTATTTAGCAACTCTCTGGTAAAAGAACACCTCTCCCTAAAGGAAAATTTGGCTCTGAAATTAGGTGTCCTTTACAGGGAGGTTTTTCTGTATATATATATGTTGTAATATATTCCAATTTACCTATGTCTCCATGTATTGTATAAATGTATATGTAATTGCCAAAGTGACAAATAAAAATTCGAGTGAGTGACAGTCGATGCCAGAAGGAGGAAAGAGGTCCGAAAAACAAGTCGGGTATGCCCCCTTCTTATTCAAACAGATTAGTCGGCTTGGGGACAATACTTACAGACGCCTCTAGACAGATCTCTCCCCTAACGGCGCCGGCTACACTCACTCTTTCGCCATCTCCGTGGTGACATCTAATATGCCTCGTCCTTTTGTGTAATCTCAATTCCACGCCTGAAACCAATCTAATCATTGTGGCCACCACGACTGCAAACCAACATGCCACACTACATTCATCCAACAGATACAACAACTATACATTACTACAGAAAGTCGACAGGATATACCGAGGACAACGCAAAGAGGATGGAGCCTGGAGAACAGAGCAACGCCGAAGATCACCACCATGCCACCCACAGCCACGGACATCGTAGCACAACTCGCGGAAACCATCCAAGACATCGCCGCTTCCAAGCCTTAGGTAGATAGCCAATCTTCAATTGCCACAAACTTGCATTCTACTCGCCATTACAAATCCAATGTGCTCACTGCAAACATCCACAATCCACCTGACGACGAGAACTTCTCCTCCCTCACGCCTTCTCCAACCATCACCAAGAACGTGACCATGGCTACATCAACCAGTGCGAACTTTCAAACTACACTACAATTGACACTTTTGTACTGTAAGTACAACTCATTTTGAACTTAAATATCCAATTGTTTGTTAAGTATATTTTTATATCGTTTATTTTATATTACGTTTAGCCCCTGCAATTAGATAACCATGTCGCATTTAATTTATAACCATCATTTTTTTTCTTTGATTATATATCAATCAAAGTTTCCTCAATTCAATTTTATACCCATCATACTAAATTCTAAGTCTATCAATCGCCTATAATGCTTCATTATATGCCAGTTAACCTATAGTAATTTAACCGTTTCAGTTTTCATTTACTTTTAAATCTTCATATCATAAAACTATAATTTCATTTCACGACAAAAAAAAAACACACTTCATATTACACATTTATCATAATAATTTTATCCTTAATGTTTTCAACTATTCTCAACCAACCTTTAGACTTTAAACCCCTTTTTACATATTCATTTTGAATTATGCCATTTTCAAAATAAAACCTTCTATAACTCAAAATTCTAATTTAAAGAAAAAATTCAAGTTTTTGTTATTTTAAAAATGTACGCCTGCTACCAACTAAAAACAATATATAGCCAACACTTA
Organism: Cordylochernes scorpioides; assembly: GCA_030710605.1. Lineage (NCBI taxonomy): Eukaryota > Metazoa > Arthropoda > Arachnida > Pseudoscorpiones > Chernetidae > Cordylochernes > Cordylochernes scorpioides. The sequence goes on from CP092880.1 coordinate 25,619,843, forward strand.
GAAAGTTTCCCCATGTCCTCATCACAACTGCCTTCACAAATACCAACTCACCTCACCCAGTGTAATGCCCTTTTCACCATTGTTCCTTCTATAAAAACATTCCACAAACCAACTAATTATAACAACGCTTCTTTAAAAAGAAAACTCTTGAATTTCAAACATAAATTGCAAATATATCACTCTCACATTTTCCTCCATCTCCTTTACTTTTACCTACACTCATTTTATAATCAAATTCTGTGTAATCAATTTTTAATCTAATCACACCATTACATGTAAACGTCTCAAAAAAAAAAGTTTTGCTATATTTCTATTTCCTTATTCCATTGACGATATTCGCTACCTTATCAACATTCCATTTTCAAAATCCATTTTGCAATATAAATTAACAAAATCATTACTAATCAACCATCTTTCCTTCTACAACAAAAGTTAAATATAACGCGGGACTGTTCAATTCCCCCAAAACCTAGGTCACCGCCAGCCAACTTCTACACACACGTCCCCTCTACCAATGTATTTCAAACGTAAAATTTACACTCGCTTGCCACTTAGCGAAATTTTTCTCTCTCGTTCACAATTAAACACCAACATTCACAAAATCTCGTTTTATGTTCGTACAACCACCACCAATGACTTCAGTAAACTTGTTGTTCGTGATGAATTAGGCTAGATTATTTACCCAAACAACGATTTCACGTGACGCCTTTCCATTTACAATTTTTTTTTTCGCACGTGTCACAGCGACTTGACAACACTATTTTTTTTTCTTTCCACTTTTACCAGGCTACATTATGCCTTCATTTTTCCTGTGACACTTTTATCTTTTTTTTTCCTTTCTCTCTCTCGAAAGCGTGTCCACGTCGCAAGTCTTATCTAATAGAGCATATCTAGCCTAACACTTCGTGAACAAACATTTACCTAGTCAAACTTATGTCGAAATACATCGACCTACGAACGCCGATATAACTACATTCCCCATGCCATAATCATATAGCACACGTCACACATCACTCCTTCAATGGCACACTTATCTATTCCACTGTCTATAGCTGCTATGCCGTCGTATTACTTTACCGCCTTCCTTTTTTTTTTTTGCCAACCACCAGACGGGCACATCCACCTTCACCTGGCCCATCATTACCATGGCAGTTACATGCCTCAGATCGACTGGCGAAAAATAAAACCGCAGCTATAGTACCACTTTTCAACCATTCCACAGCACTATTGCATAAGAACACACACACACATGACAAGCAACCACGCCGAAACCTCTACATCAATGTCAATCCATGTATGCTTAAAGATTGTCTTGGCTTGAACTGTTCTATATATTTCCTACTTTAAAAATATTTAGTATTGTTACTTTCTTTTCATATCATATTACTTTTCTATTTTTAATCATTTCAAATACTCGCATCTTTATTATGTTTCGCATATTTATATTAATGAATTATTTCAAATATATCTCGAGAGTTTCCATGTTTTTACTTTTGTCTTTTTATTTTTATATGAACAATCGAGAAGATAACTTATATTTTTAATCTTCAATGTTTATAATCATTTTCACTTTTATACTATTGTACCAACATTCATCACACACAATTTTCAATTTTAATTTTTTTTTCTCAACTCCAATTTTTAAATTCTATTTTTAGATTTTTAAGTTAAAATTTTAGAGGATGCCTCGATACCATTACCCTCCAAATTCTCATGGCATCACAGCCCATACCTTCTCAGAGAGATCGTTACTATCCACTAAAACTTTGATTTCTCACATTTATTCCATCTTAACTACAAACGCTTCTTCGCTGTAACATTCCCAACAGTTGAACTTGAGCAGCTAGTTAGATTAGTTTTTTTTTATATTCACGGCCCGGTTCGAGCTTTATCGCCCCTTTTTCTTTTTTTTTTCTCACATTCGGGCAATTCTTTTTTATTTTTATTTTCGATCACCTCACTTTCACTGCCTTACCGCAGCCAAATCGTTTTTTTTTATGCGACAGAACGACTCTCTCTCTCTGCCACACTCTCTATCACTCTTTTTCTCGACCAAAGCTTCCACCACCTATTTCCAAATCCGTCTGATAGAACAGCCCATATCAAATACCTTCAACATACTGTAGATGGACCAATGCCTACGATCCCATAACGTCGCATTGCATCGCAGTATCAGAATCTATTCTATGTCCACCTATCTAGACTTTTTAAATTAGCTCACCCTATAATTCAATGCACTTTCAATTATTAATTTTAACATTCAATGCTGTATATAATCACCCAAATTTATATTTATATCTTTACATTTAAAAAAAATATTTTTTTTAAAATATATTTTTATACATTGGGCTTAACATTATTATTTGTTAACATTTCTATTTTTATTATTGTTGGAATAGCGATCAAAATTGGCGTGGAGCATTGGGGGATCGACCAATCAACGGCCGCGGCGGCGCTGCGGTCGACGTCAATATATATAGTCTTTGTCTCTCGCCTTCCTATATATACTTGCCTTTAAAATTTTGCTATTTTAACATCTTGTTTTAAGTTACTTTGTTTAATAAATAATATTTTTATTCCTTGATTCAATCTCAAACTTCAACAGGTTATGGGCCCAGCACGCTTCCACTGCGCCAAAAAAAAGGATTAACCGCCAGCAGTGAGTAAGCCTTTGTTTTGCTCGAAGTTTAGGCGTCAACCGCCAACCATAACCCTAGTTTCTTTTTGTCGTTGGCCAATTCCAAGACAAAGAAGATGAGCGAAGATTGTCTTTCAAGGATTGAAGTTTTTAATGGTGAAAACTTTTCACTATGGAAATTCCAATTCAGGGTTCTTTTGGAACAACAAAAATTACTAGAATTATTGGAAGGCTTAGAAATAAAGCCGAATGTTGTTTCCTCCGACAGTAACTCTGAAAGTTCACTACAGAATTGGAAATCAAAGGACGTTAAGGCAAGGATGTTATTATCACAGACAATCGAATTAAAGTTTCTTCAGCCCCTGATGAACTGTAATTCCGCTTCACAAATGTGGCAGAAATTACTTGCTATTCATGAACAAAAATCCGAATTTACTATTGGCCTACTTTGGCAACAATTCTTCGATGCACGTTTGACATCGGAAACAATAAGTGATTACATAGCAAAAATTGAAAATATTTCTGCACAAATTTCACAAATGGGCGGAACCATAATGGGCGGAAGGTGAACTTAAAGTGCATCATGTTTGCAGCTCAGAACAGCTAGCTGATATAATGACTAAACCTCTTCCACGAAACAAATTCCACTACTTAAGAGGTCTACTGAACATTTTGGATCGAGAGGGAGTGTTGGAATAACGATCAAAATTGGCGTGGAGCATTGGGGGATCGACCAATCAATGGTCGCGGCGGCGCTGCGGTCGACGTCAATATATATAGTCTTTGTCTCTCGCCTTCCTATATATATTTGCCTTTAAAATTTTGCTATTTTAACATCTTGTTTTAAGTTACTTTGTTCAATAAATAATATTTTTATTCCTTGATTCAATCTCAAACTTCAACAATTATTAATCATTATTATTAAGGATAACATACCCAATGTTATAATTCTACAACCCCATACTATAATCAAACCAATTTGTATACAAATTATTTTCCCCCATTATAATTATCTTATGATTTCATCTATAATCACCATAAGATAATTTTCATCAACCGGGGCATAAACTGTTGTAATATATTCCAATATACCTATGTCTCCATGTATTGTATAAATGTATATGTAATTGCCAAAGTGACAAATAAAAATTCGAGTGAGTGACAGTCGATGCCAGAAGGAGGAAAGAGGTCCGAAAAACAAGTCGGGTATGCCCCCTTCTTATGCAAACAGATTAGTCGGCTTGGGGACAATACTTACAGACGCCTCTAGACAGATCTCTCCCCTACCGGCGCCGGCTACACTCACTCTTTCGCCATCTGCGTGGTGACATCTAATATGCCTCGTCCTTTTGTGTAATCTCAATTCCACGCCTGAAACCATTCTAATCCATGTGGCCACCACGACTGCAAACCAACATGCCACACTACATTCATCCAACAGATACAACAACTATACATTACTACATATATATATATATATATATATATATATATATATAAGGCTGAATAGGTAGATCAGATAGTGTATGGGTGAGGATATTGTGATATAAAGGAGGAAATTGATGTTAAGATGAGAGAACAACTGAATAATGGTTGTTAGATTATCTCTAAGTTGGATTATATAAATAGTCCTGCCCAATGTATCCTCTAACAGACTGTTCCCACAGGAGTGCTGTGAGTTCCAAGCTTTAGTCGAGGAAGGACGTGTGTGTAGCACATAATACCGACCACTTTTCTTATCTTTTTTGGTAGAAACTGACATACTTGCCAAATCATTTATTTGAACTAACACAGAAATGGAATATTGAAATAATTATCATAATCATTGTGGCTTCATTATAATGATTTTTTATTTTAAAAAGTAAAATACAATAGAACCTCCCTGTAAAGGACAACACCTAATTGTTGAGCCAAAGTGTCCTTTAGGTAGAGGTGTCTTTTTAACGGAGAGTTGTTAAATAGTAAAAATGGTAATTTTGCAAATGAAAACTGTCCTTTATAGAGAGGTATCCGCTAGCTGGTGTCCGCGAAAGGGAAGTTCTACTGTATTTATAAATTAAAAATAACTAAAAAATATATTTCTATAATGTAAATTAAAAAATAAAATATTATTATTAATGTATAAGCTCATGATGCCTAAACAGCCCGTGTAAAAAAAAAAAAAAAAAAAAACATTAACACTCACGACATTCACAGCGGCACTGCAAAGTGAAACTTTAACTGCCCAGAAACCAAAAGTGGGCAGGCGTGATCCTAAAGTTTTCTTTTTGACGGATGCAACTCACCTTGTAATACCTTCTTGTTGGTAAAGTTGTATGTAAGCAACAATCAACTGTCAAAATTTGAATGGTCGAGTTATCTGAAGTGTTGAATTATCGATAGGGTCGATTTATTAGGCTGTAGGTCGGGACATCAAACCATGGTCAAATTATTGTTAAATGTCGAATTATCGTGTGTTGAATTAATATATATCAGGTTATACTGTATATATTTATAGAGATCCTGCCCAGAAGTCCTTCTCTACATGACGGGTGGGAGAAGCAGTACAACTAAGGGACTGCCCTGTAGTACGGTGTCGTGATTCCCGAGCCGCTACGGTAACCGTGAACAGGGAACTCTGAAATGTGGCTGACTAACGGGACAATGGCATCTCCCTTTCCATGGAGCAACAACATCAGAAATTGACGGTTCATGCTACTGCGTCCGAGGGAGCTGACGTGCTGGAGCCTGCAGTCATGGGAACCTGTGGGAAATATGTTACGAGGACCCTGAACATCTTAAAATTGGATGGGAGAGCTGAGTAGACTGCTGTATAAACATCACATAGATATAGCATGTCTCCAGGAAACCAAGCTCAATGAAAACCTGAAATGTGCAATCCCTGGTTACATCATTGTAAGTAAAAGATCGTGAGCGGAGAGACGGAGGAGGACTCGCCTTCTTAATAAAAAAAAACCCGTAAAATATGAAGAAATTAACATGGATGGACAAGACACCACCACCATTTATAGAGATAACTCCGGGTGAATATAGGGCCTCAAGCCATATGTCAGTAATTATTGGTGGTGCTTATCTTCTTATCATATGGAGTAATTGGGAGAATTTCCTGTTAATTTGAACATCTGAGGTACACAAAGGTAGGACTTTGCCTCATTGTCTGTTTATATTCAGCTGGGCTTAGTAGGACAGCCTTCATGTCTATATAGGGTACCAGAAGTACAAGACATACTGTCCTTCCCAGGGTTACCTACCCGCCACACTGAGGCAGTTAACAGGACTTGGGGAGTATTTATGGCTAGTTTTGATGTAGCAGTACTATGATGTTAACCTACAAATAACTTGCTATATACAGTAGAACCTCCCTTTAGCGGCCACCTGCTAGCTGACACCTCTCTACAAAGGACAGTTTTCATTTGCAAAATTACCATTTTTACTATTCAGCAACTCTCCGGTAGAGGACACTTCTCCCTAAAACACAATTTGGCTCTGCAATTAGGTGTCCTTTACAGGGAAGTTCTACTGTATAGGAGAGAGAGAAGAGTGTCAAGCTTATTTGATATAACACCAAAAAGATTTCTTTTCATTCTGTTGAATTAAAATCTATGTTATATTATAGTTGGGTCAAATGCTATGAGCAATGCATCTTCTCTCTGATAAGTGGCCAAAATCACTGATTATCATGGGAGGTTCAAACCTATAAAATCATTAGTCCTTTATATATATATGTCATAATTTGTATATAACTGTATGCACCTCCGACCTACTATGTATGTACAATGTATGTTTTAAAAGAATTAATAAAAGAACAAAGGTAACTGGAGGACAGAAAGTAGCAGCAAGACATAGGAAGTAGGCTCAAAGCGGGCACAATTATTAATAACTTATACAGTCAATACTTCCTGCCAGGGCCGGACGTATCTGGTGACCGCAGAAGTTATAAAAGTTGAGAGACGCCCAATATTTCCGGAGCAGGACCGGACGTATCTGATAATCGCGGAAGTTATAAGAGTCGAGCTAACACCCAATACTTCCTGACCAAGGCCGGATATATCTTCCGACAAAAGCAGCACCAAAGAAAGCCGCAGGGCCAATTAGAAGACAATACCTAAATAGGTCAACCAATAGCCAACGGCCACGTGACATAGTCCCGCCAATTAGAAAGTATCGCCTAAATAGGTCAACCAATAGAAAAAGGTCATGTGACATCTTTCGACCAATGGGAAAGAAGACAACTCTTGGTGTTAAATCGAGAAGCAAGAATTGTCAGTCTTAGACTCGCCCCCACCGAGGTGACATCTGCTCTGGACCTCTCTCCCTCTGCTCATCCCATAGCTAAGTCCAATCACCACCATGTGATCAGTTAATTAATAAGTCAAAACCCGCTCCGCCTTCTCTCTAAGCTTTCTTTCCTCCAAACCAGTTGCCTTTTATTTTCAAAACCCATCAAGTGTCCTGACTTATTTCCCCTGTGTGTAATCCTTTCTTACTCAGCCATCACGACTGCGCCATCACTTCAACAATCTTCAACTCAAGAGTAAGGTTTCCCAGCATAGCATATTACCACAGCTATATTGAAAGTCGACAGGATATAATACCACATATATTGAAAGTCGACAGGATATATTACCACAGCTATATACCTAAAGTCGACAGGATATATTACGACATATATTGAAAGTCGACAGGATAAAGATGGAAATTAGCCCAGACGCCAGCAAAACAAACGGCAATGTCAAACCCAGAGGGAAGAAACTGGCAACGAGCGGAAAGAAGCGGACAAGAAGCGAGGCGACCAGGCGCCTTCTAGCGGTCATCATATGGCAGATGACAGTGGCCCTCCGACGAGTCAACGCCCCGCAAGGTGAGACGGAGTTCCGGAGCGCCATCCCCCGGGGAGAACGACGGACACAACCCCCGCCAACCCCAGGCGAGTGTCACCGAGGCCGGACACCGACCACCGAGGAGTCATCCACCGCCATGCCGTACACCGCCCCCGAAACCAATCCGCGCGACCCGGGACAGTACAAACGGTCCCAAAACGATATTCCAGTACCGGACTTCACTTCAATTTCGCGGACGGTGCGAGCAGTCCCGAGCCCCAAGCCAACCATCCCAAGCCAAGACGTCCCAGAGGAGACCTGTTGAACTGAGGTAGGCACCCACCCTATGGCGTAAAGAAATTGACTTTGGACTTCTATCTAACCCTACCTACCCCTTTAATCATGTATCTAACCTTGTACTCAATGAATGCACGCACGGGCTAGGCCAAACCTGTCCGAAAGGACTTGCACTGCAACCAAATTTGTCACCCAGGACAACCCTTGCCTGCATTCATTGACCCCACCACAATGTTTATCACTCAACCCAATTACCAGTACTATATGCCCTCAAATACAAGCCACAACGGCTTCAACCATCACCATGCCCAAAAAAAAAAAACGTGTCAGTACAACTCACACCCTTACCACAAAGTTCATACGTAACCATACGTCATCACACAACAAACACGCACAACCCGCACAACAAACGCAACACGCGCGCCAAAAGACGACAACAACCAACAAACTCATGCACAACCGTTAAATAATGCAATCATCTTGTCTACCCAAAACACTAAAAAAATGTTCACATTAAAAGGTGCCATATACACTAACAATAGAAATTTCGATATATGTTCGTACAACCAGCACCCATGACTTTAATAAATTTGTTGTTCATAGTGAGAACAGGTTAGATTTTGTACAAACAAGGACTTCGCGTGACACCTTTTCATTCACAATTTTTTTTTTCTCGACTCGTGTCACAGGTCACCCCACAAAACTTTTCATTTCAGGCCACAGACGCCTTTCACCACACCTGTGACACGTCTCCACTCAAAGCGTGTTCACGTCGTAAGCCTCATTTTCACTCAATTCCACTCTAATATCACTGAATAGCATTTTTTACTAAAGTCACAACGACCATTCGATTTAATAAATGGATACAACGTCCGGATTTTCAAAATACAAATAACGTCGAAACTACACCCACTCATCTCTTCACAATGTTATGAGCAGAACATAACACACGACAATACAAAAACAGGTAAAAACCTGTCCCACCTGCCGATTATCTACAAATATCGATGAATCCAACCAACAATACGTGAAAACACCGACCCAACCCACAAATAAAACAATTCGCACACAAAATCAATTAGGCGGACAGGAAAACAGGACGTAGTCCCGCGAGGTCATAAAATTCGAGTAAGACAGCAAATACAAAAAAGGGAGCGTACTTCCTCGGCACGCCCCAGTCCGGATCCAATTACCACCCCTCATTTCCGGCCAACACATAAAAATAGGACACCGCTTTTCCCCTGCCTCATATTTCTCCATATCATCCCACTTCTTCATGCCACCGATTTTGGATTCCAATTCGAGCCTGCGTATCGACTTTTGCAAAATGTAGTCCAATCGTCTTATCACAAGAAAATTAAACAAAGTACACACACAAACATTCTAAATGAGTTCCCATCCCTATTATAACAAATCAATTACTTTACAGACTTCCAAAAACGTTACATATTCCATTTACACTGAGATCTCAAAACAACAATACACACAAAGACAAAAAATGTATAGGGCATAATTGAGCAATTAAAACATTTAGATCAGGGCATGTAAATACACAACGGGTTCAAACCAATACACCTTATTGTTCATATTAATCATTTTCATTATTTTCTCTCAATTAAAATTTAAATATTTAATCAATTTAACAATTTATTCAATTTATAATCACTTTTAATCATTAATTATCATTATATTTACCACTTAGTTTACATTATCATAGTTTCAAAACAACGAAAACTCACTGGTTTTCTTTTAAAATTAGACATTATATTTTATTTTGATTTACAAAAAAACATTTTTTCTTTTTTTTTTCTTTTTCAATCAAACACGTTCAATTTTGAGTTCATTCAACTATTTTTATTTTATTTTTATTTTGATTTCAAAACACCTTACGAAATTTACTCGATTTCTTTTCCCAAAATTCGAGTAAATATTAGTTAGGCAATTCTTTTCCTCACCATGCATCAAGCATTCACTTTGATTTCTTCCAACTTTTTATTTTATTTTTTGATTTCTCAAAAGCCCTAATAAAAATCCCTCGATCTCCATTCCAATTTTCGAGTAAAATATAGTTAGGCATTTTTCCTTTTTTTTTCACCATGCATCAAACATTCACTTTGATTTCTTCCAACTTTTTATTTTTTATTTTTTGATTTCTCAAAAGCCCTAATAAAATTCCCTCGATTTCCATTTCCAATTTCGAGTAGAATATGGTTATGCATTTTTCCTTTTTTTTTCACCATGCATCAAGCATTCACTTTGATTTCTTCCAACTTTTTATTTTTATTTTTTGATTTCTCAAAAGACCTAATAAAAATCCCTCGATTTCCATTCCCAATTTCGAGTAAAATATAATTAGGCATTTCTTTTTTACCATGCAACAAGCACTTTTCTTTTTTTTTCACCATGCAACAAAGCATTTTTTTTTTCTCACCATGCAACCAAGCATTTACTTTGATTTCTTCCAACTTTTTATTTTTATTTTTTGATTTCTCAAAAGCCCTAATAGAACTCCCTCGTTTTTATTTCCAATTTCGAGTAGAAATTAGTTAGGCGCATTTTCTTTTCTTTTAACCCACTATGTACCATAGCATTCATTTTGATTTCTTACAATTAAAAATTTTTGATTTCTATTAATTATACTCAACCTATATCATCAACACCATTCTATTTTACCTCTTATATCACCACCAATGCTTGTATATAGCCTCTCAATACCCACAACTAATTTTCCCACAAAATTATTTTTCCCTTTACAGAATTCTCTCAGGCTAACCCCTTCTTGAATTCTTCACATGTAGGGGGCGCATCTGTCATAATTTGTATATAACTGTATGCACCTCCGACCTACTATGTATGTACAATGTATGTTTTAAAAGAATTAATAAAATAACAAAGGTAACTGGAGGACAGAAAGTAGCAGCAAGACATAGGAAGTAGGCTTAAAGCGGGCACAATTATTAATAACTTATACAGTCAATACTTCCTGCCAGGGCCGGACGTATCTGGTGACCGCAGAAGTTATAAAAGTTGAGAGACGCCCAATATTTCCGGAGCAGGACCGGACGTATCTGATAATCGCGGAAGTTATAAGAGTCGAGCTAACACCCAATACTTCCTGACCAAGGCCGGATATATCTTCCGACAAAAGCAGCACCAAAGAAAGCCGCAGGGCCAATTAGAAGACAATACCTAAATAGGTCAACCAATAGAAAAAGGTCATGTGACATCTTTCGACCAATGGGAAAGAAGACAACTCTTGGTGTTAAATCGAGAAGCAAGAATTGTCAGTCTTAGACTCGCCCCCACCGAGGTGACATCTGCTCTGGACCTCTCTCCCTCTGCTCATCCCATAGCTAAGTCCAATCACCACCATGTGATCAGTTAATTAGTAAGTCAAAACCCGCTCCGCCTTCTCTCTAAGCTTTCTTTCCTCCAAACCAGTTGCCTTTTATTTTCAAAACCCATCAAGTGTCCTGACTTATTTCCCCTGTGTGTAATCCTTTCTTACTCAGCCATCACGACTGCACCATCACTTCAACAATCTTCAACTCAAGAGTAAGGTTTCCCAGCATAGCATATTACCACAGCTATATTGAAAGTCGACAGGATATATTACCACAGCTATATACCTAAAGTCGACAGGATATATTACGACATATATATAAATTCAATTGTCATTTTTATTGATAAAATTTGTAACAAATAAATTTGTTGTTGTTATTTCCTATCCCCTTGTGCAATGAGGGCACAAATTCCATGAGTCCATGCATCTCGAGCTGTTTCATGATATACAGCAGCCTCTCAAAACTTATTTTGTATGATGCAGCATGCACATCAATATCTGGTCTCATGGAATGGGGTGTTGGGGTGCAGCTTTTGTTGATCATGACACCATGATCCAGGCACACTTTTATAAAAAAACAAATGAATTTACTGGCAATGTGTTTATTTTCATTAAATATAAAAAGGTCTATAGAGATAATATTTGACGAATAGAAACATGTTTCCAGTAAATTTATTTGTTACAAATTTTATAGTCTTCTTTATTATTATTATTATTCTCCGCCATTGCTAGACCCAAGCCCGAATATAAAAGGAGGAGCAGTAACAAGCTCACTATACAACCTGGGCTCTGCTGACCCGGCGGATAGTACCCTGAAAGGGTTCCTAATCCAGGGATACAGGATGAATCTGTACTCCAGGTTAGGAGTGGCTACACATGGCGTCTGTTCCTCATGTCAGAGGCGACCATTTCTTTGGAACTAAGTCGGCCTGCCACTGAGTAGTGCTCCCAGTCTTGATAACAAAGGCAGTCGCATTCTACTTCACCCAGTCATGATGGTTGTCAACTATACAAGCTTGATGCCCTAATATGATTGAATGAAGATAATAAAAAAGAAGAAGAGAAATGCATTTGAATAAATAATTAGATGCTCATTTACTGTAGTCGCACCCTCTTTCTTTGTTGTCACAAATATTCTATTTCAAGATAATGGAAACCCTCCAAATAAATAGAGTAACATTTATTTACTCTTTTCCAAAGGAGTTAATAGTTCATATACCGCATGAATGCCAAGTTATAAGAAAGGGACTCGGTGACTTGAGAAGGGACCTTAAAGTAGGTACCTGCAGGACCAAAGAGGCCTCACCAGACTACCTCTTGGAAGGCATTGCCTTATGACAGGACCTATATTCCAACCCTAACAAGATTGTGAATTTGATCTATGAATTTGTATAACACTCCATGAGCTTGTATAATTATACAATGGGATAATAATATAAATATATATATACAGTAGCACCTCCCTTTAGCGGACACCTCTCTACAAAAGACAGTTTTCATTTGAAAAATTATCATTTTTACAATTTAGCAGCTCTCTGGTAAGAGAACACCTCTCCCTAAAGGACACTTTATCACTGAAATTAGGTGTCCTTTACAGGGAGGTAGTTCTTCTGTATGTATATATAAAGGTTGAATAGGGAGATCAGATAGTGTATGGGTGAGAATATTTGGATATATAGGAGGGAATTGAAGTTAAGATGAGAGAACAACTGAATAATGGTTGTTGGATTATCTCTAAGTTAGATTATATAAATTTTCCTGCCCAATGTATCCTCTAACAGACTGTTCCCACAGGAGTACTGTGAGTTTCAAGCTTTAGTTGAGGTAGCACATGTGTGTGTAGCACATAATACTGACCACGTTTCTGATCTTGTTTGGTATAATCTGACATACTTGCCATATTTATTTATTTGAACTAACACAGAAATGGAATATTGAAATAATTATCATAATCATTGTGGCTTTATTATAATGATTTGTTTTTTTTTTAAAGGAAAATACAGTAGAACCTCCCTGTAAAGGACAACACCTAATTTCAGAGCCAAACTGTCCTTTAAGATGAGGTGTACTCTTACCGGAGAAGTGTTAAATTGTAAAAATGGTAATTTTGCAAATAAACTGTTCTTAATAGAGAGGTGTCCGCTAGTGGGATGTCCGCTAGAGGGAGGTTCTACTGTATTTTTATATATATATATATAATTTAAAAATAACTAAAAAATATATTTCTATTTACAAACAACAACAAAAAGGCTTTTATTAGGGCCCATTGCCCTGTATGGATTCACCATACAACAACAAAATAATACAGTAATTTTTTCTCCCTTTCCCCTTGTGCACGTTAGCCTTTGTGTGAAAAGGGATTTATTCACACATCTGTTCTAAAACTTTCCTCACTACCTCTTTTGTGTATGAATCTATTTACCATTGATCTTTAGAAAATATAGAGTTCTATTGATATAATTTTCTTTTCTTAAGTAGTTCTCAGCGTCTTCAGTGGGTTGCTAAATCTCCAGAAGGTGTTTTTAAGAGTTTTTTTTCTTTCTTCACCTAAATATTTGCATTCTATGATATAGTGGGAGATTTCATCAGATATCATATTTCCACAAATCCTGCAGTGATTTTTTCCCTTTTGATGATGAAAATATGACTTTCTCTATCTAGAGTTGAAGTAATTCTAGTCCGTGCAATGAAGGCTATTATCTTCAATGACAGATTCCATGACAAGTATCGTTCTGGCATAAATGAATTACAGAGAAGTTTATAGTTTGAAAATATTTTCGAATTTTCGAGTCTAGCGAAGTTTTGTTGAATAAGCTTCTATTTTTGTTTTCATAATCTTAGGAAGTTATTTTTTAATTGTATCATAGTTCGGTGGGAGGTTCAGCCATGACTGACCACAACAGTTGATTATATCATTAACGGTTTTGTATAATCCTATAGAGTTATTTGACATTTGATGTACTTCTTTCAGTCTGTTCCAGCATAAATTTGGTAGTCTGTACTAGTCCATTTACAGTATTCTCATATACTATTTCAATGTTAATTCTGTGGCGGTAGCAGTAAGTGAGATTCTTCAAGTTTCCAATCTTAGTATGTGCTCCGGGATATATCTAGGTAAATCAAGAAAGTTTTTTATAAATGAGGTTTGAAGTTGCTCTATAATTTTCCCATTATCGCAGGCCCATCCTGGGGCCGCGTAAAAAAATTGATTTTATCGAAGAATCAAATAGTTTGAATGCAACTTCTATCGAATCGATTTTTTCTCTTTTTAGAAAACCAATGGTTGAGTTTAGTGCGGTATATGTCTTTGCTTTGAAAACTAGCGCAGCTTGTCTGGTACTGTGTGTGTTTGTATAGGGGAATCCCAGATATGTTATTCTAGGGGTGGCAGTCAACGGAGTGCCTCCCGAAAAAAAAACAGTTTTCATTTATTGCTGGTCTTCCACTATTTCTGAACACCATTATTTTTGACTTTTTTCATTTAAAACTAATTTAATTTCCTTCAGATACGTTCTAAGTAAACTGATTTTGCTTTGCAAATTGATTTTTTATTCTCCTATTATTGCTATGTCATCTGCGTACATGAGAAGATGAAGGAAGCCGAAGTCAGGAAGATAGAATCCTGTAAGTGGAGAATTATTATAATGTTCAATTAGATCAGATATATAAATTATAAATAGTGACAGTGGCTCTCCTTGTAAAACTCCGGAATCAATTTTTAAGGTTGTTTGAGTATTCACCTTTCCATCTAACTGAGAATTTTGCTGCCTCATAATAACTTTTTATTATTGATATAAACCTTGGGCTGATTACCATTTTTTGTAATTTATTCCAGAGTATTTTGTGAGGAACTGTGTCGAATGCCTTGGTCAAATCAACAAAGAAAACGTATAGTTTACCTCGTTTCTTTCTTAAAGATAGTTGGATAAGTATATTCAGGATAAAAATAGGGTCTAGACACGAGCGGTTTTTTCGGAATTCTGCTTGATTTTCTCCTATATAATGTATTTTCTCAATACAATTGTTGAGTCTGTTTCTTAGAATTGAGGTAAATAATTTGGATATATTGCTGCATAGTGCAATTCCTCTGTAGTTAGATTGGTTATTTCTGTCCCCGTTTTTAAAAATAGGATGTATAATTGAATTCGTCCAAATCTCTGGATATTTATCTATTATCATTATCTTGTTGAATATAATTCTTAGTTTTTCTAGAATAGGTATTGGTAATTTCTTTAAAAGTTCATTGGGAATATTATCCATTCCTGCTGCTTTTCCATCCACTAAACCTTTAATTTCGTTTTTGACCTGATCAAGCGTTATTTCTTTATGTAGTTCTATATTGTTGCACCAGGTTGCGGCTTGGCAGACTCTTCAGCCTTGATTCTCTCCTGTGCTAGGTCTTGCATCTTACCAGAGCGTGTTTCAACCATCCTACAAATTTATAAAAGGGAATAATGTGAGATAAGTCTACTTTATGTAGCCACCAGAATAATTTATTTATTTTCTCACATCAAAGAGAGCAGTGAAGTCACAGTGTACCTAAATACAAATGTGATAATCTAAAAATAATCTGTTTTAAATAAATATCATAGAATATAAAAATAAATAAATATATAATTTGAATTTCAAATATATTAAAAATAATATAATAAATACGCCATTAATCATGATGTAACACTTCCCCCTCTCCAGAGGTCGTCACGTCCTCGTGAGTTACCTCATCAATTCTCTCAAAATAGGGTTTGAGTCTTGAGACATGGACAATCAATGGGTCTTGGCCAGGATTATCTTTCGGCTCAATTAAGTAATTTACGTTAGACAGCTTCTTTAATATTCGATATGGGCCAAAATATTTTCTCAATAGTTTTTCGCATTTTCCGATTTTCCTGACTGGTGTCCAAACTGCCACTAAATGTCCTGGTTCATAGATTTTCTCATTGTGTTTTTTGTCATAGTTTCTTTTCATTCTTTCCTGAGTCTTCTCTGTGTTGTTAATGACTACCTGTCTCGTCTCTCTCTCTCTCTCTCTCTCTCTCCTTGCTATTTTATCTAAGTAGTTTTCTATATATTCGTCGTAATCGTCCATGTTACTGTCCGTTGGGATATTCTCGTCGTCTAAGAGAGACATGGGTTCCCTTCCAAACAACAGGAAAAATGGAGAGTAGCCTGTGGTTTCTTGAATCGTGGTATTATACGCGTGGGTGATAAAAGGGAGGATTTCATCCCAGTTCTTTTGGTCTGTGTTCACATACATGCTGATCATATTGATTAAAGTTCTATTTAGCCGTTCCGTTAGTCCGTTAGTCTGGGGGTGGTAGCTCGTTGTGAAGCAGTGTTTCACTTTGCACATTTTCATTACCTCCTTCATCAAATTGCTAGTGAATTGTGAACCTCTATCGCTAATAAGAAATCTTGGGGCCCCGTGACGTAAAATAATATGTTCGATTAAAAATGTAGAGACTTCTTTCACGGTTGCTTCTGATACTGCCTTTGTTTCAGCATACTTGGTATAATAATCGGTCAACACAATTATCCACTTCCTTCTTCTTTTCGTTGATGGCAAGGGGCCAACAAAGTCAATTCCGATTCTTTCAAAAGGGTAGTTAGCTGGGGGAATAGGTTGTAGAAGTCCAGAAGGCAAGTGATTTGAACCTTTCCGACTTTGGCAAAGATGGCACGTCTTTACAAATTCTGAAACATCTTTCAACATGGAAGGCCAATAGTATTTATTCTTTAATCGGTAAGTGGTTCTGGCGACGCCCAGATGGCCATTCAGCATATGGTTGTGGTATTCACTCATGACTTTCTTCCTTCTCTTCTTTGGCACTACCAGCAACCATGCCCTACCTTCAGGATTTGGATTTTTCTTGTAGAGACACCCATTTTCTTCTTTGAAGTTCTGTGTAATTGAACGCTTGTTTCCACTAAGGTTCTCCTTAATATTCTCAATAAAATCATCCTTTTCGTCTATTATTTGATTCAGAAATAGTCTTTCATAATCTTCGTCCCATTCGTTTTCAGGTAAGGGTCCTCTAGATAGACCATCAGCGTCCAGATGTTTTTTACCCGATTTATGTATGATTTCGAAATTATATTCCTGAATCTTCAGTGCCCATCGTGCTAATCGGCCGGTCGGATCTTTCAGATTCTTAAGCCAGCATAGTGCGTGATGATCAGTTACGATTTTGAAGTGCCTTCCATATAGGTAGGGTCGTAACTTGGACATTGACCACACAACAGCTAGACATTCTTTTTCGGTAGTCGAATAATTTTGCTCAGGTTTGCTCAGTGTTCGACTTAAATATGAGATAACTTTTTCTTTATCGCCGAACTTTTGGACTAATGTTGCACCCAGGCCGATGTTAGATGCGTCAGTATGAATGTAAGTAATTGCATTCGGGTCAAAGTGCCCTAAGATTGGAGGATTTATCAATGCTACTTTAAGGGTTTGAAATGCTTTTTCTTGATTTTCTGTCCAGGTAAAAGGTACATTCTTTTTTATAAGACTGGTTAATGGATCGGCAATTTTTGAAAAACCTTTGATAAATTTTCTATAATATGAGCACATTCCTAAAAATGATTGAACTTCTTTTATCTTTTTGGGCCGAGGAAAATCTCTAATAGCCTTGATATTATGCTCCGCTGGTTTTATACCATGTTGATTAGTTATATGGCCAAGAATCTCCAGTTCTTCGAAAGCAAATTGGCATTTTTTGTTGTTCAATTTTAAATTAGCCTCGCGAAAACATTTTAAAACAGCTTCTATTCTTTTGAGATGTGTTAAAAAATCCGAGCTATAAATGATTACGTCATCTAGATAACATAAGCAAATTTGCCATCTAAGATTACCAAGCATATTTTCCATGTTCCTCTCAAATGTAGCAGGGGCATTGCATAGACCAAAGGGCATTACGTTGAACTCATATAGGCCATGTGCTGTAGTGAAGGCTGTCTTTTCTTTATCTTTCTCCTCAACCTCTACTTGCCAATATCCTGATTTAAGGTCAATTGCTGAAAAGTATTTGGATCCTTGAAGTGTATCCAATACTTCATCAATTCTGGGAATTGGGTAAACATCCTTCACTGTTACATCATTCAATTTTCTGTAGTCAACGCAAAATCTGTACTTACCATCTCGCTTCTTGACCAAGATTACAGGGAAGGACCATGGACTCGAGGATGGTCTAATTATGCCGTCTCTGAGCATTTCATCAATTTGTTCTTTTATGATTTCTCGCTCTTTCGCGCTCACCCTATACGGCTTGTGTTTGATCGGTTTCGCGCCTTCTGTATCGATCCGATGTTTCGCTAAGTTGGATCTTCCTAATCCCGACGAAAACAAATCCTCGTACCTTTCCAAAACTTGTTTCAATTGCTCCTTTTCCGTATATGCTAAATTTTCGTTTATCTGAAATTGGGGTTCTTCATGCTCTTTTTGTTCACTTTCTTCCATAAGATTCACTTCGGCTGGCTGGCTTCCAAAGCACAATGTTTGGTTTTTTAATATTTTTAATGGTCGAGGGTAAGGGTTTGTTATCCAGATATATGTTTCCTTATTCACAACATTTATTAAGCTTCTCGCTAGTCGAAGTCCATTTGTTTGAAACATTTTATGGTTCTCCTCGATGATGTATTCGCCATCCTCTGCTTCTACAAATGCATTAATCAATTTAATAGAAAGTTCTGGTATAATGGCATCCTTTGCACTTTTTATTTTCTTCTGTTGATATTTGATTACGTCACGATTTTCTGTCAAGTCATATTTGATTATTTCACGCTGACAATCAATTTTTGCGTTCATTTTCTTAAGAAAATCACGTCCAAGTATAAATATTCGCAAATGTGTTCTCATTATCACAAATTGATGTGTAATTGTTTTTTCATCAAATTTTATATTTAAAATAATATTTCCTACGATATCTAATTCTTTGCCATCGGGTCCGGAGCACATTTTATCAGGATTTATTATTTCAAAACCTGTGTTAAGAGCTGTACTAAGGTCGACCACTGAAAGATCGGCGCCTGTATCAATCAAAGCTTCGCAGATACCGATTCTATCCACGTTAATGTTCATTTTATATTTGGGGTCTAACTTTTTAATTCCATTTATGGTCGACTTGCTTTGATTGACGGACTCAGGCGCGATGTTTAGTTTAAATCTTCTAATGCAGCATATCTATTCCTTGTAGGGATACTCGAGTACGGGCTATTACTTACGTCAGAGTAGAGCAGAGGTCTCGACTTCTGAGTTCCATTATCCATTCGGATTTCTTCTTCGACCTTGTCTTGTGTAACTATGGGGTCCTCTTCCACAATTCTTACAAACCTGACTCTGCAATACCGCGCTACGTGTCCTGGCTTGTTACACTTGAAACATATTGGTCTCCCGTCTTCTGTCCTATTCCTATTTGAATTTGGATTCTTATTGTATGTTTTACTTGGGTAGACCGGTTTTGGCTCAGGATTGGGAGTGTAAGATCGTCTAGGGGCAGATACCTGGGGCAGAGGCTTGTTCTGGTAATACCTCGGAGTGGGGGCCTGGGGCTTGGAGGTGTTCTGGTAGTACCTCGGAGCGGGGGCCTGGGGCTTGGAGGTGTTCTGATATGGTCTTCTGAACGACGTAGCATTCTTCCATTGCTCTTGATGATGGGGACGAGGAGAGCGTGGTCCATAATAAAGAGCTTTTGATTTTTCTGCACATTCTTGGTAATTCTTTTCGAACAAATCCAGCTTTTTACAAATTTCTAGAAGTTCATTGGTATTTTTAGGAGGGTTTAGGTGAAGGGCAAAAGAGTATTCTTTCTTTAACCCTCCAATAACCCAGTTTATTTTAGTATCTTCTTCCATTTGGGGGTCGACCTTGTTGCACAGTACAAGGATATCCTCTGCGAACCTGATTGCAGGTTCATTCCACTGTTGTATCCTGTTTAATCTCATCCTCATTTCTTCTTTGTTGGCGTCTGAGGCAAAATCCTCAATTAGGCGGCTCTTGAAATTTTCCCAGCTGGTGAAACTTACTTTGTGTAGGTTCAGCCAGGTTTTGGCGCTACCAATCATATTCATGGCAGCATAACGGGAGATAATGTAGTCTGCCCAATGGTACAGGAAGCCAATTTCTTCAAGAGATTCAATCCATGGGCGAGGGTCTTCTGTTCCATCATACTTGGGGATATCGATGTTGGGATTCAGGACAACTGGGTCGGAACTAGCATCTCTACCAATTGTTGCACCAGGTTGCGGCTTGGCAGACTCTTCAGCCTTGATTCTCTCCTGTGCTGGGTCTTGCATCTTACCAGAGCGTGTTTCAACCATCCTACAAATTTATAAAAGGGAATAATGTGAGATAAGTCTACTTTATGTAGCCACCAGAATAATTTATTTATTTTCTCACATCAAAGAGAGCAGTGAAGTCACAGTGTACCTAAATACAAATGTGATAATCTAAAAATAATCTGTTTTAAATAAATATCATAGAATATAAAAATAAATAAATATATAATTTGAATTTCAAATATATTAAAAATAATATAATAAATACGCCATTAATCATGATGTAACAATATCTTCCCCCCTGATCATCAGGTTTGCTTTATGGAAGGGTTCATTGTCGCCTTTATTTAGCAATTTCTTGTAGAAGATAAACCAGTCCTTTATATCTATATCAGCTGATAGGGTTACTTTTTTTCTATGAATAGATAGAGCGCTCCAGAAAGATTTGGGATCTCTAACATTTTTTATTTTGTCTATTTTGTTTTTATTAAATTTATCTCTTTTTGTTTTTAGTAATTTTAAGTATTTCTTTTTATCTTCTATGTATTTTTCCGGTCCTGTTCTTCGGCTGAATTAGTATATTTCTTTAAGCTTGATTTAGTTGCGTTTTTCATTTGATAGCATTCCCTATCGTACCAAGGCTTGGATATTGTTTTGCATTTATTTACTATTTTGGTATAATATTTGATAGTTCCATTGCCTTGAAAATTTGCTCGGTGAAATCTGCAGTCATTGTATCAATATCTGTAGCGATGTCATATATTTCTTCTAGTGCATCCAGATTTTGTTTCAGTAGTTCTTCATTTTGAGACCAGTCGTATTTTCTGAATGGTATCACGTTTTTTTGTGTTGATTGCCTCTGATTATGATCTGTATTTAGTACTAAGATTACACTAGTACACAAAATGAAAAATAAATTCTCCTCTTCAAATAAACAAAACATGTTCTGGGCTGATTAGCTTAATTTCTAAAGTTATGGATACAATGCCTCTTACCCATGATATTCATCTATTGGAGGAAAGGTTATGACATCAAACTCATTACTATATAAAAAGAGCGCCAAAGATGGTGCAAATTAAAAAGCAATATTATACATATAGGCATGTGTATATATATTACTTCAATAGCTGCCCTTAGATATATGTATTTATCAAGCTACTTACTCTATATTCATATAAAATTTCATTCAAAAATCTAATTTCTTTCCCTTTCTTTTTCAAAATTATCAGAATTGTTTTTATATATATAAGATGGAAGGTCTTAACAAAAAACTGTGTATGCGAAAAACATTTTATTTGGTTTATAAACATTATTTATAAAGATGCAGTAATATTTAGGAAGTAATAAAAAATATATTCATGGATTTAAAGATTTTTCTGTGAAGTCTATTATATTTTATTCGTTATCACGCGTAAAATTCCAATAATAATCCGCCACCATATGTTGATTCCAAAGACCATTGTATCGTTGCTCAATGATTTTAATATCTTGGTGGAAGCTTTCACCTTGTTCTTCGCTCTCTGCACCAAGATTATCAGGGAAAAAGTTTAAATGTGAATCCATAAAATGCAATTTTAGATTCATCAAGCACTCGAGCTTATGGAATTTGGAAATCATATTTTCTACGATTCTCGCATAATTCAGGAACTTATTATTGCCTGAAAAGTGTTTGACAACTTCGATGAATGCAAGCCAAGCCTTTTCTCATCTTCTTTCAATGTTGCAATAAACTCTTCGTCATTTATTAGTTTACGAATATGAGTTCCAATGAAAATACCTTCCGTTATCTTAGAAC
Source organism: Cordylochernes scorpioides (assembly GCA_030710605.1). Taxonomy (NCBI): domain Eukaryota; kingdom Metazoa; phylum Arthropoda; class Arachnida; order Pseudoscorpiones; family Chernetidae; genus Cordylochernes; species Cordylochernes scorpioides. The sequence goes on from CP092880.1 coordinate 25,642,006, forward strand.
AAATAATTTTCGGAAATTTAGTCATTAAATATTTGACAGCATCACTATCTTTCTTTAAAGCCTTCACAGAATTTTTCGTTAATCCTAATTTGATATGTAAAGGGTGAAGAATCATTGTTAGTTTTTGACAAGCGATTCCTTTTCAAAGTTTAGTTCACCTAAGCGGAACATACTTCTTTCAAGCCACATTTTTTGTATATAATGATTCTCTCTGTCTCTGCTGTCCCACTTGCATAAAAAGCAAGGGTAATTTTTGATTCCTTTCTGTAAGCCCTGTAAAATTTCTATAATTTTAAGATCACCGCAAACTTTCCAACAATGTTTGGTATTATTTAACAATTCTAAGATTTTCTTAAGAATCGAATAGGTTTCTTTCCTTTGGGTTGAATAGGCAACTGGAAGGTAATACACTACCATAGTGCAGAAATATTCGCAGAAAAACATTGTTCTCTATTATGATAGACAGAGATTTTGGTTTGTGGTAACAAGAGGTTCCTTTGCTTTAATCTTGATCCAAGTAAATCTGCTGCTTCTTGTGATAGGCCTATATCCCTAACTAGATCATTTAATGATGCCTGGTCAAATAAATGTGGAATTCCACTTTCATTTGATATAAATTAGGGTCTTCTTATTGATGAACATCTGCAAATTCTGTGTGCTGATCATTCTTTTTTATAAAGGATTCTTGAACCATTTTAGGAATCGGTTTGGGATTCTCGAGGTCGTGAGGAATAGGTTGCCTAGCTGATGGTATATCAGGATAAAAGTTAGTTTGCTTCTTTTTGGTATTAAGTCTTGTGATTTTGAAGACACAGAAATAACACTCGTCATGATGATTTTTTGGTTCTCGCCAAGCCATTGGTACATCAAAGGGCGTACCTTTTGATTTCCCCGATTTCCATTGCAAAAGCCCTTGATAGCACGTTCCGCACACACTATGGGAGCACCACCACTTGTCTTGATCACCTAAGGCCACACCAAAATATTCTTTATAGCATTATTTTATCTTTGTGGTGATACGTTTCCTACAGTTTGATAATTTTAAATTTTCCACAAATGTATCAGAACATTTCTGGATTAAATTTTATGCATACAAAGTCAATATCGGAATATTTTGATGAGAGCGATGACATCAGCTTCTCAATAAATTTAAATATTTTGAAATATTTTTCGAATAATTGAGTTAATTTTAAAAAATGAAGGTTATATTCATGATCAACGGGTTAGAATTTATTAGAAACAACTTTCAAATATTGAGAAGGAAATAGTGTGTGTACTAGTGTTATTGATAGATGGTTAGAATATGGGGAGTTCTTCTATCCACATATCAGATATGATCTTTATTAGACTTTGTGTGAACATAAAGTAGTCGGAGACTGATGAGCCTCTATCTGACACAAAGGTAAATGAACCTTCTGTTTCTCCTCTTGTTCTTTCATTTGCTATTGTTATTGAGTTTGATTCATTGAAGGCAAAGAATCTTTCTGATATTAGAGAAATTATTTGGTCTTTGGAATGTCTGTGCTTATTTAGGGTTGTTTCCAATTGTAATGGGTTGTGCAGACTGCCCCTGTTCCCTGTTCTTATATTTATATCACCAGCAATCACGACTTCATTGCACTCTTCTATGTGGTATTTAATCTGATTTAGCAATTTAGTTACATTTTGTTTATGTGATGCATTGGGGGGTAGGTATGTGAAAAGCAGACATGTATTCACATCAGAACCATCGATTAATTTGTTTATAATTATTGTTATCCAACAGAAACCTACCTCTGTTTTTTTAATTGTAAATTTTCCTAAGCCCTACTATAATTACTCCGGAAGCTCTTCCCTTTATTTCTGTCTTAATTGCTGGCAGTTGTATAATATGGTAATCCTCTGTTAAATTTTGGTTTCTTCTATAAGCCATGTTTCAGTAATTGCAAACACTTCGAATCTTTCAAAATAGTTTATGAGTGAAAATACCGATATAATTCTGTGGTATCCGTTAATATTCCAGTGTATTAATCTAATTGTCGCATTCTTAGCAGAAAACTGTTTGGAAACATTTTTAGACAAAGATTTACATATATAATTACCAGTTCTATTTGCGTGAAGCCTGACTTTCAAATTTGCATGTGTTTGCTATATGGATATTCCGGTGGCATTTTACTTGGCCGTTTTTAACCTGGTAACTGACACCGTTCACAAGCAGCCTATTATCCCTCAGTTTCGCTTTAGAACCCCTCTCTGACAGTTCTTTCCTTTTGGCATTCAAGATGAGTCTTTCATCTGGATTTTAGGGCTATAGTTCTTGCTTATGAAAATCCTATCATCCCTGAGTCTGCCTGAGTTCAAGAATATTTTTGTTCTAATCGTTTGCTTCGGTATTTCAACTATGACAGGTAAACTAGGTCTATTTAGAGAGACGGTGGCAGAGTATTATCTCCAATTCCTCTGTAATTAGAAATTATTCACTTATTATTTTAGTGACTTTTGTCAGAGTCTCATCAGAGTTTAGATTTTCAGTTCCATTTAATCCGTATATTACGAGGTTGTTTTCCCTGAGTTTCTCTCCATTGATTCGACATGTTCCTCGAATCTCAGTACCCTAGCATCGTTCGCGGTAACGGCTTCCATTCCTTCTTATAGGGACGTCTCAACGGCACCGAGTCTCTGGTCCCAATCCACCATCTTTTGTTCAATACTTTGTAATCTGGAATTTAGTCTTTCACCTAAGTCTTTTAAATCTAAAGCCATTTGTTTAATAAGGGGTTTTAAGACTTCGTCACCTGACTCTTTCTGCCTGGGCGATTGTGTTGACAGTAGGGTTGTTTGTTTCTTAGTTGGAGGACCAGGGTTGAGTTCGACGCCACCAATAATCAGAAGAAAGGCTATTACCTTTATAAGGTAGACATAGGAGTGTTTTAGCAGTGCCATGGGATAACAGACATGTACGCAAGGATATCTAATGTAAGTTTTGTTTATAAATTCAGGATATTTAATCTGGGTAAACTTTGTTTCATTTTTGCAAGTTACCAGATAAATAACAATCAAAACAGTTGGTAAGTATGCAAATTTCATTTCAAAATATTTTGATTTCCAATTTATCAGCCAAATATTTTGGCAATAACACTAACAATTTAATTAGATATGAATTGGTGCTTACGGTAAGAAAGATAAGATGAGAAAAAGTTATCAAAATAGAATTGAAATTAAAAATTTATACTTAGCTGCAGAGCGAGGCGACCGTGCGTCCATCCAATTTGGCCTCCTAGCAGCGAATTTTATATATTGTAAATTCAAAAAAAAGAAAATATTATTATTCATTTCAAAACGCATGATGCCTAAACAGCCTGTGTAAAAAAACAATAACACTCACGACATTCACAACGGCACTACAAAGTGGAACTTACACTGCCAGAAACCAAAAGTGGACAGATGCGATCCTAAATTTTGCTTTTCGACGGATGCAACTCACCTCTGTAATACCTTGTTAGTGGTAAAGTTGTATGTGAACAACAATCAACTGTCAAAATTTGAATGGTCGAGGTTCCATAGGGTCGAATTACTGTTTGTTATTTGATAGGCTGGAGGTCGGGACATCAAACCATGGTCAAATTATCGTTGAGTGTCAATTTATCGTGTTGAATTAATATATATTAGGTTATACTGTGTATATTTATAGAGATCCTGTCCAGAAGTCCTCCTCACATGGCGGGCGGGAGAAGCTGCACAAGTAAGGGACTGCCCTGTAGTACGGTGTCGTGAGCCCCGAGCCGCTACTGTAACTTGAACAGGGAACTCTGAAATGTGGCCGACTAACGGGACAATGGCACCCTCCCTTACCATGGAGCAACAATATCCTTATAGAAGAGAAAATTGCTATAAAATATAAAATAATAATATAAACAGTAGCAATGTGTTTCTTTTTCGTGTAAAGTAAAGCTTTCAGATTTTTATAATCATTCTACAGGCATAGCTGTAAGTTGAGAGAATCCTTATTTCTCAACTTACAGCTATACCTGTGAAAGAATTATAAAGATCCGAAAGCTTGCACTTTAAACGAATGAATAAACGCATTGTTACTGTTTATATATTTGAAATATTCTCTATCTTGGTTGATTCAACATTAAAATATTTACTCATCTTTTGAGACTATCCCCAATGTGACACAAATTTTGAAACCTTCATGAGATTGGAAGTTGAGTTCAGAAAGGGAATCAATGATCAGTTGCAAGCCCTGATAATTATTTGGAACATTTTCTATGGATAATGGCATGTACAATAGGACATTCCAGTTATGCTCTTTCAACATGTCCTTGACCACTTTTTCAACATGTGGTATGTGCTGGAAAACCACTTTGTCATCTACATTTATGCATTTTGTCATATCCCTGATTCTTTCCTCGCCAACTACTGATCCCTACATATCTATCTCACAGACCATTACATCTCCCAAAGGTACCCCATTTTTTAAAAGGATCCAGTGCTGTCGTCCTACCAGACCTACACTTTAAATGAATTTGAAACTCCGCCTTTTCTGGTCCCAATCCCGGATGAGAAAGGAGGAAGAGTAGCGGTAACAAAATTCGATAAAAAAAAACCAGGGCTTAGCTGGCCCGGCTGATAGTACCCTGCAATGGCTCCTGATCCAGGGATACAAGATGAGTCTGTACTCAATGTTAAGAGCGGCTTTACATGGCGTCTGTTCCTCATGCCACTGAGTAGTGCTCTCAGTCTTAATGACAAAGACAAACACATTCTAGTTCAACCAGTCATGATGGTTGTAAGCAGTCGCCAACTTCTACCCACCATGATTATTTTGACTTGTACCACGTGTATTTGGTATAATTAAAAAAAATATTGTTGTCAACTCTACAATCTTGATACATCAATATGATTGAATAAAGATAAGAAAGAAGAAGAGAAATACATTTGAAGAAATAATAAGATGCTCATTTACTGTAGTCGCACCCTCCTTCATTGTTGTCACAAATATTCTATTTTAAGACAATGAAAACCCTCCAAATATATAGGGTAACATTTATTTACTCTTTTCTAAAGAAGTTGATAATGCATTTACCGCATGAATGCCAAGTTATAAAGAAGGGACTCGGTGACATAAGAAGGGGCCTTAAAGAAAGACATTTACCTAAATGTTAACTAGACACGGTAAGGGCTCCAGGTGATATCTAGATACATAAAACAGAGGGGGTTAGATGCATACTATACTATTCTCACTCCGTCATGTATTGCTACACCCCTGACCCCAACTTCCCAATTCCGACAGCTCGCTGTAGAGTTTCTATTGACAACAAAGTAGAATGGAGTGGACTAGAGACTGAAAACAGCACTGTTGGACACCGACAACGCTGAAAGCCAGACTTACGTCTACACGCGAGGCCTCCCGTCGGAGTTTTGCGCCAGAGCCAACAGCCTAGTAATCAGTACCTAGTTCTAGGTCAGTGGAGCGAGCAAGCTATAGGAGGGGAAGTTGAGTATCATTCCAGGCTATGTGAATACACAGGGTTAAAGTAGTAGGGTCCCCACCCCCCTTCCCAGCGTGGAAATGACCAATGACCAAAGCGGGATAGTCTAGGGCGGCTAATCGCGCAGTGGCCACCACAGGGGTGTAAGCACTAAACACCGACTCACTGTCAATGTCCCAGTACTTTATAGAAACTATCTAGATCCTGCAACAATGGCATTAGTAGAGCTGGATCGCAGGGAAGTCACACTGTGGGTCTCTCCATCTGGAACATCTGTTACACACAGCAGCCTAGAATTCAGACTTTATGTTCAACAGATTGCTATTGTCTCCGAGTCCCTTTTTTATCCTTGGCATTCAAGCGGTTTGTAAGTTTTTCATTCTACCATATTCTTGGTAATTTGAATTTGAAGGTTTAAACTTCACAACTAAGACAAATAACTAAAGGTTATGTTCATAGATAATCTAAAATACCCATTCCAAGAATGGCATCAATATCACTATAAAAGGAAGATCGAAAAAAGCAATATAACAGCGGTATGGTAGATCAAAATGGCGAAACCGCTGGAAGGTTTCACTACTGATGAGCCAGACCCTGCCATTGATTTTTTCCCTTGCAGTAAGGGCAGTAGAAATTGTTTATTTTTAAAAAGATTCATACGCGTCAATAATAGTTTTGAATTTTAAAAGCACATGTATTATTCGACAGAGTTCATAAAATGTATATAGACAAAGTGGCTGATGTAAGAGAGTTAAATCATCTAGATAAGGGAACAAACGATGTCTCACTTCTGTAAAGTTGAGTATGGTTCAGTTGAGATGTCTTCTGTGTGGATATATCTGATATAAAATCCTACCTGAATTCTTCTGCATCATTGATTTAAACTTTGTTTTTACATGTAAATTCTTTTTGGGATCTTATATGCATTTAATAATCTGGCTCTTATTGATTTATCAAGAAAATGGGTTGGCCAAATATCAGGGAACAGGTTAAATTGTTCCACTAGATGGCGCTCGGCCATCTAAAAATCACATGTGCTCGTGGTCAGTATATGCCTTCTTTATTTTCAATATCAACACCTGACCTTTTTGTTTTTTTCTATTGATTTATTATATAATAATTTGTTGAGTTTCTTGCTGAATTTCTTGGGATTCCAACTTGAGATATCTTAATTCTTCTTATCACCATTATAGATTTCAAGATCAGCAGAATTATACAGGTTCCATATTTGTTGTATGAATAGTTTCTGTTACCCATGGTACTTAATTCTTCCATGTTTTCTTTTTAAATATTTCCTTATGTTTTAGATTTGTTGTCGTGTAGAATCTGATCTTCTAAATAAGTAAATTCAACAAAATATCACAGATAATCTAATAATTTATCAATGTTTTCTTCTTCTTCAAAACTTGGTACTTTGAATAAAGATTAAATTTGTACTAAATACAAATTTTTGAACTTTAATAATTCGATTAGACAAATTTTAAAATATATTTAGAGAATAAAAAAGAGATATAAATATGATTTACTTGAATAGTTAGAAATTGTATCTTTTCTTTACAAAAAACTACCATTGTTGTTATACTAAAACCTATCAAATTCTTCAAAATAAAGACATAGATAAATAGTTTTAAATATCTCCATATTATACGTTTTACATGGATATTAAGAATTTGCCTATTTCAAGAATGTCAATTTTCTCTAGGATGTCTACAATAGTGGTCACTTTTAAATAAATCTACCAAATCTGATTTTAAGATCTTTTGTGCCGGACAAGCAATTTTTTTTAGAGAGGGGGGGGGGGCTCAAAATCATACATTTTGGTTAAAAGTCGTAAAACCATATTCACTCTTAAGATCTTTGCTATTTTTATATATTTTAAATATGAAATTACCTGATTAATTTACATGGAATCATATTGTGACGAAGAAATATTTTATTATTTAATTTAATATTATTCAATGAAAATATATTCAACAGATTATAAAAATATATATTAATCTGTATTTGTGAAATCATCTTTAAAATATTTCTTTGCTTGCTTGCTTAAGATTCTCTAGCTGTATATAGTTTGGCTGACCTGTTAATAATTGACCTATTCAGGTAGGTTCATTTTTTATCCAACATCTACCTAGAAACCCCTCAATGTTCTCTGGTGAGGATGTTGAAGATCCCCGTAGCTGGTTAAAAGGGTATGAACGTGTGGCGAAGCACAACCAATGGGATGAAACCCTTTGTCTCGCTAACGTTTATTTCTATCTAACTGGCACTGCTCTCAAATGGTATGAAAACAACGAGGAAAGCATCCAGACATGGACGGAGTTCATGTCACAATTAGAAAATGTATTTGGAAATAATGAAAGCTCAAGACTGCGAGCTGAGAAAATACTCAAAACTCGCGCACAATTAAAAGGAGAAAGCACCGAATATTACATCCAAGACGTCCTGCGCCTTTGCAAAGAGGTAGATCCACAAATGAATGAGGAAGATAAAATATCCCATCTGATGAAAGGGATAGCTGAGGAGCTCTACCAGGCACTTCTCCCAAGGGATGTGCATAACACTGAGCAATTCGTCACCGAATGTCGCCGCATTGAAAGCCTACACTCTAAGCGAGTGACCCCTACCAAATACGAGCGACTACCAAATGTGGCATCTCTCAGTGATCATGATGACAGGGCAGATCTGTCATCTATGATCAGGCAAATTGTTCGTGAGGAGGTACAGCGGGCATTAGGCTCTACTCGAGAGGAACCAAAAATTTCTACCATCGAAGATATGGTAAAGGAGGAGATTGGAAGAACCCTGGCGCCAATCTCAAAGCCTAGGAGAAGTTCCCCACAGAAGGAAAGACCCCGAGAGTTTTATAATAATAGATATGTGGCCCAAACGATAAGACCGCAGCAGCCAAAACAAGTAAACGGAAGACGCGATACCAACGAATGGCGAACCACGGAAGGTAAGCCAATCTGTTTCCACTGCGGACGCCCTGGCCACGTCGTGCGCTACTGCCGTGACAGGAGGAGAGAAGATGAAGGAGAACAAACTTGGAATTACAAGCAGAGAGATAGGCTAGAACCTAGAACATTCTATAATTCTCGGAGCAGCCAAGAGCCCAACGACGACCTGCCAAGAGAAAATAGACGCCGCTACCGAAGCCCCTCTCCTTACACTGGCCGAAAAGGACAATATTCGTCTCCTGATAGAAGACCCAGCCAGTCGCCTCGCCGTTCCCGTCAGGAAAACTAGAAGATGCGTCCTATTTTGGAGGTAAGGCCGCAAAATTTATAAATCCTCCCTTGTCGACCACATTAGAATTAAAAGAAAATTACATTGACATTAAAATAGAAGGAAAAATGACGCGTGCCCTCTTCGACTCAGGAGCCTCATATTCTGTCATTTCTGAGAGGTTCAGACTCAAACTAAGAAAAATAATGTTTGCCGAAACTGACGTCACATTACGAGTAGCCAACGGTAAAATTGTAAGACCAAAAGGACGCTGCACACTGAAACTGGACTTGAATGGACTACAGGAAAGCTTTGAATTTGTCGTTATGGAAGACTGTAGTCACGAAGTTATTCTTGGTTGGAACTTTTTGAAGTTATCTAGGGCGATAATTGATTCAGCTAACGACAGACTCTTCTTAGAAAAATGTCTTTTTGAGGATACCCCTAAGAACAGCTCACCTCTCTACTCGGAATTGGAATATAGAATCGAACCCGCCTCTATTCAGTTAATAGAAGTAGCAAGTCGTGACATTCCTAATGACGCAATTGTGGTGGCAGAATGTCGAAAAGAGCTATTGCTGGAAAGAGAACTAACGGCTCCCTCCTCTGTCATTTCACTTACCAATAACCGAGGTAAACTTTGGGTGGTGAATTGGAGTCCATATCCGAAACTAATCCCACAGGGGATGCATGTAGCCGATAGTGCTGTCATCGAAGATAGTCAATTATGTACTCTAGCTGATTGTAACCAAGTTGAAACAGAGGCGGAACATTCTGAAGACCCAAAAATCTCGGATTTTTTTATAGATGATTCACTTGATGAATCTCAAAAAGAAAAATTAAGAAATTTGTTAAAAAACTATACGGATATTTTCGAATTTAGTAAAAGAAAACAATTCAAGGACGTCAATGTTAAACACCGAATTAACACTGGAGACCACCTACCGACCAAACAAAGACCTTACCGAGTTGCACCAAGAGAACGCCAAATTATTCAGGATGAGAGAGAGGTAAACAAGATGGAAAAACTTGACATCATTCAGCCCTCTGAAAGTCCGTGGGCCTCGCCTGTAGTATTGATAAGAAAAAAGGATGGAAGCTGGAGATTCTGCGTCGATTACCGCCGCCTTAACAAAATAACAAAAAAGGATGTCTACCCTCTCCCAAGGATCGACGACACTTTAGACTGCTTACGGGGAGCTAGATTTTATTCTTCCATGGACCTCCAATCAGGGTACTGGCAAATCGACGTAGAAGAATCGGACCGTGAGAAGACAGCATTCATAACTCCAGATGGACTGTACGAGTTCAAAGTAATGCCATTTGGGTTATGTAATGCTCCAGCTACCTTCGAACGAATGATAGATAATATTCTGAAGAGTCTTAAGTGGACCATTTGCTTGTGTTACCTCGACGACATCATCGTTTTTTCAGATGGCTTTGAAGAACACCTAAGACGCCTTCAACTTGTATTAAATTGCCTTAAGAGAGCCGGGTTATGTCTCAATTCCAAGAAATGCAAGTTTGGTGCAAAAACTATCATGGTTCTTGGACATGAGGTGAGTGAAAATGGAATTCGTCCCGACCAAGAAAAGATTCGAGCAGTCCGCGACTTCGCTACGCCAAGGTCATTGAAGGAAGTTAGAAGTTTTCTTGGCCTTTCATCCTACTACCGCCGCTTCATACCCAATTATGCCCACGTAGCCCAACCCTTGAATGACCTTTTGAAGAAAGACTCAGCATTTAATTGGAACCAGGAAGAGCAAAATGCATTTGAAGCTCTCAAGTCAGCGTTAATTTCCGAACCCGCTCTTGGACATTTTGATTACTCATCCCCAACCGAAATACACACTGACGCAAGCAACTACGGAAAAGGAGCAGTATTAGTGCAGATACAAAAGGGAAAGAGCCATTGCTTATGCATCCCGAACCTTAAATAAGGCAGAAAAAATTATTCAACCACAGAAAGGGAATGCCTTGCCATCATTTGGGCTATTTATTGTTTTCAAATTTTATCGATACTTGGCAATTAATTTATGAAAAAAAAAAGAAAACTATGATTAACTTTATGATGAATTTATAGATTTGAACCTCTCATGATAATAATTGATTTTGTTCACTTATCAGATGGATTGCTCATAGCATCTCTCTCTGAATAAATTACAATTTAACATAGATTTTAATTCAACAGAGTGAAAAATAAATCTCTTTGGTTTTATATTAAATAAGCTTGACACTCTTCTCTCTCTCTCTCCTACAGTAGAACTACCTCCCTGTAAAGGACACCTAATTGTAGAGCCAAATTGTCCTTTAGGGAGAGGTATCTTCTTACTAGAAAGTTGCTAAAAAGTGAAAATGGTAATATTGTAAATAAAAAGTGTCCTTTGAAGAGTGGTGTCCGCTAAATGGAGTTTATACTATACTGACCGAATGACCCGGGCAACGCCCGTGTTTTACCCGATTGAATGTTTTTATTCAAATACTATTTGTTACAATTATAAATTTGGCGCCTTTAATAAATGCATATATTAGTTAATAACTATAGCCTATGTGCTTTATCTGTCTATGTACTGTTGGCTTCCGTAGGCGTCTCATACTGGGAAAAGGAAAGATATGATTCCATTTAGTTATTAACTAATATATGCATTTATTTAAAGAGCGACCCGCTCCAAACCAATAGTTACAAAAACGAAAGAGCGAGTGGGGGAGGCATGATGGGGGTAGGGGGGGGGGCAAAGGTGGCGTGATCGTAGCCAACCAATAGGAGGGCCCATTCCAAAAAAAAAAAAAAAAGCAAACGGTGACAGAGGCCGATGAGGAATGACGCTCGTAACTGTATATAGAATATAGCAATTTATTTGTAGGTTAACATTATAGTACTGCTATATCAAAACATCTTCATCTTTCTCATCTCCACTAAATCATATTAGGGTATCAAGCTTGTAATGATTGAGATTTGACAACCATCATGACTAGTTGAAGTAGAATATGTCTGCCTTTGTCATTAAGACTGGGACACTACTCAGTGGCAGGCCGACTTAGCTCCAATATGAAATGGCCGCCTTTGAAATGAGGAACAGACGCTATGTGCAACTGCTCCTAACATGGAATACAAACGCTGCTCATCCTGTATCCCTGGATTAAGAGCAATTACAGGGTACTATCAGCCGGGCCAGTTGAGCCCAAGTTTATTTAGCAAGCTTGTTACTGCTCCCTCTCCTCCTTTTTCATTCAGGCTTGGGACCAGTAAAGGCAGAGTTAGAATGAATATTAATTATCATTGATTCTTAATCATTCCCTAAATAACCTAATAATCTTGTTTTACTAATAAAGTTAAGGCAACCATGTAAATTTTTCAAGCTGTTGGCCCTCATCTATCCAGTGCAAGCTGTACCTCAACGACAAAATCTGATTTCCTAATGGCTTGCACCATATATTGGAATGAATTTCAAATAATCTATTATTCTTAATAATTATACAGATTGAAGAGATACCCTTTATTTATTAACCATAAGAACTCCGCATTTGCGGGTCCCAAGCTCGGATGAAAAAGGAGGAAGGGGAGCAGTAACAAGCTCGCTAAAAAACCTGGGTTCAGCTGACCCCGCTTATAGTACCCTGTAAGGGCTCCTATTCCAGAGATACAGGATGAACAGCGTTTGTACTCCATGTTAGGAGCGGCTGCACATGGCGTCTGTTCCTCATGTCAGAGACGGCCATTTCTTTTGGAGCTAAGTCGGCCTGCCACTAAGTAGTGCTCCCAGTCTTAATGACAAAGGCAGATGCATTCTACCTCACCCAGTCATGATCTAAGCTTTACAAGCTTGATACCCTAATATAATTGAGTGGAGATAAGAAAGAAGAAGAAGATTAACCATAAGAAGCTATTCCACGTTAGCATTCAGTCAGTTGGCCCTCATCTGTGTGCTGCAAGCTCTATTACAATGACCAAATAACTGATATTTGAGGATTTCTAATCAATCAAGGAATGTGTATTCATAACCGTGAAGGTGTGAAAACGCCAAGGTATATGAAAAATATTAAAAAATTGATACATTTTTAGGATCAAGTTGAAAAAAAAAACAAAGGCAACTCCTGATCCTGCAATTAAAAGTTGTTGATCTCTAGGAATAAATATATAAACTAATCAGAATTCAAGAATAGGCCCAAAAAATTTAAAATTCTTTGATATAATTCAAATATATGTGTTTCAAGCTTTCGACCCTCTTTTGCGAGGGGGAAACTAAACCTCAATGAATACAAAATGGTTTTAGAGGACTTTTTTACTCTTCTTCTTCTTTCTTATCTCCACTCAATCATATTAGGGTATCAAGATTGTAGAACTTGTGACTTTTGATGTTGTCTGCTGGGGATAAGTAAAGCTCATCAATTGGTGAGTCTATACAGTCAATAATATGGTTGGGAGCTGCAGGTTGAGAATTGCACTTAGTACATAGTGGAAAAACCTTGCAACCATTCTGTAAAGTTATTGTCCATAGATGCCCAGACTTAAGCCTGGAAATCAAAGACTGTTTTTCTCTTGGGAGGACAGAATTGGTACTTGTTCCTCCTGCTCTGTGTCAGTCATGTTCAGTATTAGATTTCCATTATCGCAGGCATTGGATCTTGAAGGTACGGAGGACTCTTTCGTCAGGTTGAGTGGTAGATTTTCTGGACTCAGAGTGGCCAAGAGCTCCAGACTGCCAGAGAGTCTGCTAGCTAATTTCCAGGAATTCCAATGTGAGCTGGAAGCCATTGCACTGTGACAGAGCTGTTGGCTGGGAGTCAGTTTACAGATTTTGCTATGCTCTTGAGAAGAGGTTCTTGGCTGGAGAAGCAGGTTTAAAGTGTATAAATGTATGTTCTTGAGTCGGAGTAGAATTATATTGCTTGGTGAGTTGATATTGATGTTTTTTGGAGCCGTATCTATTGCAGATAGTTCCGATTTATAAACTGAAAGGTGTCTAGGGTTGAAAGGGAGATTTTGTTCCAGGAACTTTGTAGATAGCAATTCCACTGCCAGACAGTCCAATTTCAAGTTGGCTACCGTCAGTGTAAATTGTGATGTCAAAGAAGGAGTTATTTTCCTCGATGATTTGGAGGCCAAGAGCTTTTAAGTAATTCTGGCTGAGTTTCATGTTTTGGAAATTGGCTGGTAAATGAGGGATATAGGTGGGTTTGTTGCAAGTTCTGTGTGGGTGGTAGAGGGTTTTGTGTTTGGGATTGATTAAGAGGTCTAAAAGATTAAAGTTGTGAGATATGTTGAGAGGAGTAGGGCGTTTGAGTCTTCGATTTGGGACCCAATTTCTAATAAGATTTCCTGTAAGATGTTCTTTTGGGTACTTAATATTTTTGAATATGAATTTTGAGGAAACATTTTTCTCCTGAGGTGCAGAAGAAGAAGGTTGGATTCAAGTTCAGCAATGTGATTTGGGCAGGATCCTCGGCTTTTATCAGGCAAGGTCTTATTACACGCAAATTGAGAAATATTTATGGTATCAAACCTAAACATTTGAGAATGCTGATGTATTATCAAAATAAATGATGCACAAAATTTGGATTATATAAAAATGAGGAAAGAAGAAATTTCCAAATCAAATTATTTAAACTATATGTGACGTTTTAGCAACAGTGTTGTTACATATGTCACTTCTATTTAATATCATGCCTTTCTTCTTTATAATTTGATATAATAGAAAAATTAAGTGCAACGTGTAAATTTCACTGTCATAAGGGTAGTTGAGTATATATTCACTCTATTGATTCAAAAATATCTCCTGGACAATACCACAGATTTCTGGAGATGAGTTTCCTTTCATTTTATTAACGTACTCTCCAATGGAGATTTTGCACTACTTATTTGATTGTGCTGCTCTGTCTGAGGAAAGACGAAAACTAAATGATAAAACGGGGTAACTGTGTCCTTCATTTCCGGCACTAATTAATGAAATATCAAAGAATAGGTATATAGCGGTGGCGATATTTGGATTACACAGGATTATATCCCGGCCACACAGTGTTCTCCCCATCCCTTGTGAACTGGCGAATCCGTATAGGGCGAGAGGCCCTAAATAAAGGCTTTGTTGTTGTTGTTTTTAAAGTACTCTCGAGCTTTAAGACATTTCTGCCCTTCTTACAGGAGAACATATATAAATAAACACAAAAATTACACAAAAAAAATTGAAATAGTTTAGCATCAGGCGGCGTTTTATTTATATACTCCTGTAGAAAAGCAGAGGAAACTTGAGACTACGTTAATGAAATAAAATAAAATCATCTCCAGAAACCTGTGGTATTGTTTAATAAATTCACTCTAGGAAACCTTGATGCTAAGGACTTATTATAATGGGAACTTCTTCATCTATCCTACATCTGACATAAGGGACCTGCTGAATTAGCATCTTGCTGGACCCGTCTGCTCTGCCATACGGACTACCAGCCTGTGAGTAGCAACAGATCACATATGTTACATCAGACACATGTGCTCCCTCAATTAAAGCTTTGAACACCCAACTTAGGAAACAGTCTGTTAAGAGGTATACATTGGACAGGACCATTTATATTGTCACGTAGAGGAAAGACAAACTTCAGGATGACACAGGAATTTATTTGAGGCACGGATACAAACCAAAATTTATAAAATACAAGGTAAGCAATAAGTACACAGAGTAGCAAAATAAATCAATATATCAAAATTAATAATCTGTTCAGCAATAATAAATATTATGCTACAATATAATCCAACCTAGACATAACAGCCCTTATTCAGTTTATCTCTCATCTTAACTTCAATTCCCTCCTATAGATTACAAAACCTCACCCATACACTATCAGATCTACCTATTCAACACCTATAGTGGTCTTAATACTTATGGAATACAGAGTCCGAAGCAAATATTGAAGGTCCTGAAGATTGAGGCTGCCTGGCCGGCATTCATATTTCTGTGAAAAATAGACACTTCGGCCAGTTAGAGTTTTTTATTTTCTCAACCTTTCGACAAAAGTGTTTTGTCATCGTCAGGAGAAATAAATAAAAATAAAGCATTTGGCAAGGTGTTAAAAATATTGAAGGTAATATTCAAGGTATAAAGACGAACTGATGTAATAAGTCTGCTGATGAACTATAGGCATACCTATATCTATTTAGAAGTAAAATGCAGTAAAATTTGTATTTGTCTTGACAAAATCTTATGAAACATCATTTCCTAATAGACTTTATATTGTAGCGTAGAAATCAAGCCTTGAAATATCCTAAGATGTAAAAGTATTTATTGATGACGTCACAGCGACGAGTCGACAATTATTAACAGGTCAACCAAACTATATACAGCTAGAGAATCTTAAGCAAGCAAGCAAAGAAATATTTTAAAGATGATTTCACAAATACAGATTAATATATATTAAATATATATAAATAATATATATATAAATAAAGGGTATCTCTTCAATCTGTAATTATTAAGAATAATAGATTATTTGAAATTCATTCCAATATATGGTGCAAGCCATTAGGAAATCAGATTTTGTCGTTGAGGTACAGCTTGCACTGGATAGATGAGGGCCAACAGCTTGAAAAATTTACATGGTTAGCTTAACTTTATTAGTAAAACAAGATTATTAGGTTATTTAGGGAATGATTAAGAATCAATGATAATTAATATTTATTCTAACTCTGCCTTTACTGGTCCCAAGCCTGAATGAAAAAGGAGGAGAGGGAGCAGTAACAAGCTTGCTAAATAAACTTGGGCTCAACTGGCCCGGCTGATAGTACCCTGTAATTGCTCTTAATCCAGGGATACAGGATGAGCAGCGTTTGTATTCCATGTTAGGAGCAGTTGCACATAGCGTCTGTTCCTCATTTCAAAGGCGGCCATTTCATATTGGAGCTAAGTCGGCCTGCCACTGAGTAGTGTCCCAGTCTTAATGACAAAGGCAGACATATTCTACTTCAACTAGTCATGATGGTTGTCAAATCTCAATCATTACAAGCTTGATACCCTAATATGATTTAGTGGAGATGAGAAAGATGAAGATGTTTTGATATAGCAGTACTATAATGTTAACCTACAAATAACTTGCTATATTCTATATACAGTTACGAGCGTCATTCCTCATCGGCCTCTGTCACCGTTTGCTTTTTTTTTTTTTGGAATGGCGCCCTCCTATTGGTTGGCTACGATCACGCCACCTTTGCCCCCCCCCCCCCCCCCCCCATCCCCCCATCATGCCTCCCCCACTCGCTCTTTCGTTTTTGTAACTATTGGTTTGGAGCGGGTCGCTCTTTAAATAAATGCATATATTAGTTAATAACTAAATGGAATCATCTCTTTCCTTTTCCCAGTATGAGACGCCTACGGAAACCAACAGTACATTTATTAAAGGCGCCAAATTTATAATTGTAACAAATAGTATTTGAATAAAAACATTCAATCGGGTAAAACACGGGCGTTGCCCGTGTCATTCGGCTACTATAGTATAAACTCCATTTAGCGGACACCTCTCTACAAAGGACACATTTTATTTACAATATTACCATTTCCACTTTTTAGCAACTTTCTAGTAAGAAGATACCTCTCCCTAAAGGACAATTTGGCTCTACAATTAGGTGTCCTTTACAGGGAGGTAGTTCTACTGTAGGAGAGAGAGAAGAATATGTGTGTCAAGCCTATTTAATATACAACCAAAGAGATTTATTTTTCACTCTGTTGAATTGAAATCTATGTTAAATTATAGTTGGGTCAGATGCTATGAGCAATCCATCTGATAAGTGGCCAAAATCAATGATTATCATGAGAGGTTCAAATCTATAAATTTATCATAAAGTTAATTATTGTTTCCTTTTTTTTCATCAATTAATTGCCAAGTATCAATAAAATTTTAAAACAATAAATTTACTGGAAATGTGTTTCTTTTTATCAAATATAAAAAGATATGAAGAGATAATATTTGATGAAAAGAAAAACATTGCCAGTAAATTTATTTGTTACAAATTTTATAGTCTTCTTTCTTATTATATAATTTATACGTCTTTGCCGGTCCCAAGCCAGGATGAAAAAGGATGACGGGAGCAGTAACAAGCTCACTAAAAAACCTGGGCGCAGCTGGCCCAGCTGATAGTACCCTGTAAGGGCTCCTGATCAAGGGATACAGAATGAGTCTGTACTCCATTGTTAGGAGCGGCTGCACATGGCGTCTGTTCCTCATGTCAGAGGCGGCCATTTCTTTTGTAGCTAAGTTGGCCTGCTACTTACTGCACTCTTACTCCTTACTGCGTTTTAGGATTACTTACTGCAATCTTACTCCTTACTGCGTTTTGGGATTACTTACTGCATTCTTACTCCTTACTGCGTTTTAGGATCACTTACTGCTCTCTAATTCCTTATTGCGTTTTGGGATAACTTACTGCACTCTTACTCCTTACTGCGTTTTAGGATTACTTATTGCATTCTTAGTCATTACTGCGTTTTAGGATTACTAACTGCAATAATACTCCTTACTGCGTTTTAGGATTACCTACTGTACTCTTACTCCTTACTGCGTTTTAGGATTACCTACTGCACTCTAACTCCTTACTGCGTTTTAGGATTACCTACTGCACTCTAACTCCTTACTGCGTTTTAGGAATACTTACTGCACTCTTACTCCTTACTGCATTTCAGGATTACTTACTGCACTCTTACTCCTTACTGCGTTTTGGGATTACCTACGGCACTCTTACTCCTAACTGCGTTTTGGGATTACCTACGGCACTCTTACTCCTTACTGCGTTTTAGGATTACTTACTGCATTCTTACTCCTTACTGCGTTTTGGGATTACCTACTGCACACTGACTCCTTACTGCGTTTAAGGATTACTTACTGCACTCTTACTCCTTACTGCATTTCAGGATTACTTACTGCACTCTTACTCCTTACTGCGTTTTGGGATTACCTACGGCACTCTTACTCCTTACTGCGTTTTAGGATTACTTACTGCACTCTTACTTCTTACTGCGTTTTAGGATTACTTACTGCATTCTTACTCCTTACTGCGTTTTGGGATTACCTACTGCACACTGACTCCTTACTGCGTTTAAGGATTACTTACTGCACTCTTACTCCTTACTGCGTTTTAGGATTACTTACTGCACTCTTACTCCTAACTGCGTTTTGGGATTACCTACGGCACTCTTACTCCTTACTGCGTTTTAGGATTACTTACTGCACTCTTACTCCTTACTGCGTTTTAGGATTACTTACTGCACTCTTATTCCTTACTGCGTTTTGGGATTACCTACTGCACACTTACTCCTTACTGCGTTTTAGGATTACTTACTGCACTCTTACTCCTTACTGCGTTTTAGGATTACTTACTGCACTCTTACTCCTTACTGCGTTTTGGGATTGCCTACTGCACACTTACTCCTTACTGCGTTTTAGGATTACTTACTGCACTCTTGCTCCTTACTGCGTTTTAGGATTACTTACTGCACTTTTACTCCTAACTGCGTTTTGGGATTACCTACGGCACTCTTACTCCTTACTGCGTTTTAGGAATACCTACTACACTCTTACTCCTTACTGCGTTTTAGGATTACCTACTACACTCTTACTTCTTACTGCGTTTTAGGAATATCTATAGGATTGTATATCTGGGAAACAAACAAACCTTTTTCAAATCAACTTCCAATAGCAAATGATCTTCCAAAATAATATAATTTATATTTAAAATGATACCATTTTAACTCTAATTTTTCGAAAAAGTACCATTATCAACTTTAGTGATGGATAAAATTGGATTAATGCATTATTTTTTGGCAAAGAATAATATCAAATACCTTTTTATCTTAGTGAATAAAGGCATTTTGGAGCGGGCGAATACATTTAGAAATTTAAGAAAAAAATCTTTTTTTTTATTAAAAAAAATAATTATTAATATATTTTAAAGAAATCTTTTAGGATTGTTTGTTTTTGATCTAAACCCCTATTTAATGTGTGTGTGACAATTTTTTTTGACAATTAAAAATTATTTATTGTCTTCTAGACAATGTTACACAATTTCAAAACAAAGAGAGAAGGTCTGGTCTCGTCTCCTGTTCTGCTATGTATTTCACATCATTCTCGGCTACAGCGCCTCCAGTAACTTCGTTATCGCTGCTAAGGCACTGGGAATCATCCTCTATCAGGCTGCTCCGCAGTTCTAGTTCAATTATTTATTTTATTTCGTACGGCTAGAGAGAGCATCCCTCAGTCTTGCCAGATGGCGCTCCCACCTCAAGTTCAACCAGAGATGAAAAACTGCCAAGTTCATTCCCCCAGTTCTACGCCTTAAAGATCCAATCAAAAACAGTTTCTCAAAAACGGTTTTAGAGCATACAGGTAAAAAGCTTCTCGAAGCTAGAATCAAAGGTTGCTTTTCAAAAATATCATTTCTATCAGCAAAAGTTAAATCCCTTATTGGAATCATTGCCTTGTACACCCCTTCTGACATAACAACTAAACTTATACAAGAAATAACTTCGAAAATAAACATTCAGAATACCTCTACCGCCCTTAAACAAGAAAATAAAATAGATCACTGGAAAAAGAAATACCATTTCCCCGGAGACAATCACTGCATCGTCAACCTATCTGAATATGAACTCAGCCCATCAGAGATTTCCTTGTTAAACAAAGGTCTATCATACCTTCCGATCAAAAATGTGCTTTTACCCCAAATCATTAGCTCCATAGAATCCGGCATACATAACATATCGAATAATAATATACACATAATCAGAAACTTTGTGGCTTCAACACTAGCTCCCACACCCAGTAATCGCATATCCCAGCGCAATAAAAAATCCCATCGTCGCATCAACAAAGAAATCCTTATCTTAAATAACCTATACAAAAATAAAAACATCACAATCTCTCGAGCAGACAAAGGCGGATCTGTTGTGATCTTAAATACTGAAGACTACATCAATAGAATGAAAACGCACCTGAATAATACCGAATTCTTCATTAAAATAGAGCCACAGGAAGCATCAAAATCAATAACTGCTTTCAAAAAATCTATACATCAACTCCTTAAAAACCAAATTATCGATCAGTCCTTAAAGAAACAAATTCTGGAAAACCCTGGAACCCACCAATATATTTACGGCCTTCCTAAAATCCATAAGAAAAAACCCCCCTCAGACCAATAATCGCCTATAACCAATCACCAGCATATTTTCTCTACAAGCATCTAGCCAATAGACTTTCTGAAATAACCAAAAATCTACCTTATATTGCTAAAAATATATATCTTGAAGAAATTCTACAAAAAATGAAAATTTTCAAATTGAAAGCCAATCACCGAATCGTTTCATATGATGTCAAAGACCTATACACAAGCCTTCCCCACGACTTAATAATGGACTCCCTACAAACCATCCTAATCAAACATAAAGAAGCATACCCGGACCACCTTGCAATCCTGAAACTTACCGAAATCTGTTTGAAGAGCACAACAGTTAAATTTACAGGAGAATACTACAACTAAATAAAAGGCACACCGATGGGAAGCCCACTCTCTACAATTCTAGACGAAATAGTTCTCTCCACCATTGACTCATGTATCACTGAAGTAAAACCCAACGAAATATTAATCTGGTCAAGGTACGTTGATGATATCTTTTGCATAATCACAGAAAACATTGACAATCACATCCTAGAAACCCTCAATAGCTTTAACTCATCTATTCAATTTACAATAGAAAAATAAAATAAAAGAAGTCTACCATTCCTTGACATTTTATTTACCAGAAATAGAACCTGTTTTACAACAAAAGTTTATAGAAAACCTACCTCCCCAACGCAGTACCTACATTTTGCCTCCAATTCTCCCATCTCCCACAAAATAACAGTTGTACGTACCTTGACGAAAAGAGCCTTCACCCAACTGTTTATCAAAAATAGAATACAATAAAGAACTTAATTTTTATCGAAAACCAGCTTCTTAAATCTGGATACCCGCTTCCTTTCATTAAAAGAAATAGATATAAACCAGGGACCCCCAGAAATAACTCCAATCATTACATCTCCGCCTGTTACTTACCTTATACAGAATCTACAATTACAATAGCCCGCAAACTTAAAAGTTTTGGCATAAAAACCATCTTCAGAGGTTCACCTTCCATAGCCTCGATTCTAAGAAACCCAATCACCAGAAGCTCCGACCAGAAACAGAAAAAAGATTTAGTTTACCAAATTCCCTGCCTCAACTGCAATGGTGTCTACATCGGCGAAACATCAAGAGATATTTCAATCAGAATCAAAGAACACCAAAGAAACATTTCTAAACTTAACCCAAACTCTTTAACAAATGTTCATTAGACAAATTTTTACTGGAATAAAAACCGGGCGAAGCCAGGAACATATATATGTGTGTTTGTCGGTGTTGTATAGTTATTATTTAATTTATTAATTAAACATTACTCACCAGATGAAATTATTTTATTACAATTATATATATTTAAAAGGTTACATTTATTTTATTTTACAATTTTCTTTATATTCGAATCCAATGTTTTTCGCTTCACGCGCTCTATGATGATGATATATTGTCTATCTTTTAAACACAGAATACTACAGTCGGCTAGGCAAGCCCTCAATATATAACTAATCTCGCTGAAATTTGAACTGGACAGAGAGTTAAATCTGGAGGAGCTTTTTGTCGCACTTTTAACGAAGAAAAATTATAATTAACTAAGTACTGAGCAACAATTATTTTTTAGTCAGAAATGATTATGACGATATTGCTGTATCATGCTTGATTGACATAATCAAAATTCTAAGGGGAATATTCACTAAAGCGGACCACCTGCGAAGCCAGATATTAATTTTTAGTAGGCAGGAACAAAATCTACCAGCGAAACATTCACTCGAGCAGAAGACACAAGAAGCCAGGTCATCTCTATATATAAAATAGCTTTCTCGGTCTTTTGACTAAGATTATGTAGTATAGAAAATGGGGATCATATATCGCCGCAACTCTTTTTATTAACGCGATTAAAGGAAGCTTTCGGGCAAGCCCTTCTTCAGCTAACTATAGTGTACAAACAAGGCAAACGAGAGAGAGATTATATATCGTTTTTAAAGCGGAATCTATGTAAATATAGTACAAAAATATCTTAAAGAAATTTACATAATTGAATAAATATAAAGAATCAACTATAAACAGTTCAAAGGATTTAGTGGAGAGAAAAATGGAAGGGGAACGTACTGTGAAGGCAACTGTATACTTTTGTTTAATGGTTTAGGGTGCTTCATGGTTTCTATTGCTTCAAGAATGAGTCTTTGGGTTTTAGTTTTGGCATTTTTATGGAGGATTCTGGTATTATTGAAGTCTGGAGTATGTCCGGTTTCTCTGACGTGGTCGACTATTAATATATATTTAAAGAAAATATCTTATTTAAATTTAATAAATGTTTTTAAAAATATATGTGTTTCAAAAATATATTCAAACGCATATAACAATATTTTATATGTTTATAAATCTATATATAGGTGGATTGGATGTTTTCTAGAATCGTTTTAATATTGAAATGCCAAGTTTTTTACAACGTCATTGGAATATTATATTACTAAATACTCCAATTAAATATTGAATTTATCATACTTAAAACACATTTTAGCATTTTTACAATTTATAAATGTAATTTCAACAGAAACCGCGAAAGACGCTGCTTGCGAGTGAAAGTATAAAATTTGCAAATATAATTGAAAAGAAAATTTATTTCAAATCAAATTCAAACCAGAAACCTTCCCAGTAGTATAATAAATAACTTCCTAAAGTTTCACGGCGATTGGATAATCTTACCTTTTTAAAAACATTCATCGTGTAAACAAACTAACATTCATCGTGTAAACAACCTACGTGTAAAATTAATAACCAATCAAATTCATTTATCATCGCGCCCAGTGCTGCACCAAGCGGTAAAAATTGGAACTAACGCCTTTTGGTTTTACATTTTAAAAAAAGCACATTAACCTTTTTACTTTTTTGAATAGCCTATATGTTAAACAAAATCTTTAGCTACCTACATGCGAAATTTCATAATGATTGATTCTGTAGGTTTTAGGCAACGCGATAGCAAACATCGATTTTGGATTTCGTTTTATAGATATAAGGATATAGAAAAATGTATAGGCATGCATGTTTGACAGCTTTAAATTGAAATAAAATAAAAATGGATAAAACTGGATTAATATATACGTAATTTTTTTAGCAAAGAAAAAATTCAAACTCTATTTTATCTTAGTGAATAAAGGCATTGGGAAGCAAGTGAATAAATTCAAAAAATAGAGAAAAAAATCTTATTCAAAGAAACCTTTTAGGTATTTTTTGTTCTAAAACCCTATTTAGTGTGTGAAATCTAGCTCATCAATCTTAAAGGTCATGAATGTATCATATTTTTTTGAAGGTGTAAGTATTGTTTTGGGTTTTTGTGTGGTTTAGTAAAAAATAGGATTTAATTTTAGAAAATAATGATAAAATTATTTTATTCAGCATTTTGTTCATTGCTAGCCATTCCTTTTGTCTTTTTCTCAGTCAATAGTTTGTTATTGTTGTGTCCAATAAATAACCTCAGATATCTACATGCATCTCTATCACAGCAGTCACAATATCCTCACCTACCCAGAAGTCCTCCTCTACGTGGTGGGCGGGAGAAGCAGCACAAGTAAGGGACTGCCCTGTAGTACGGTGTCGTGATCCCCGAGCCGCTAGGGTAACCGTGAACAGAGAACTCTGTAATGTGGCTGACTAACGGAGCAATGGCATCCCCCTTTCCATGGAGCAACAATATCCTCTTAGAAGAGAAAATTGCTATAAAGTATAAAATAAGAATATAAACAATAGCAATGCGTTTCCTTATTCTCGCAAAGTGCAAGTGTTCAGATCTTTATAATCCTTCTACAGGCATAGCTATAAGCTGAGAGAATGAGGATTCCTTCAACTTATAGCTATACCTGTGGAAGGATTATAAAGAACCAAAACCTGCACTTAGTACGAATAAAGAAACGTATTGCTATTGTTTATATTCTTACAATATTCTCTATCTTTGATAATTCTGCATTAAAAGAATTACTCATCTTTTGAGACTATCCACAATGTGACACAAATGTTGGTACCTTCATTGGAAGTTCTGTTCAGACAGGGAAGGAGTTGTCAGTTGTAAGCCATGATAATTAGGTGGAACATTGTCTATGGGTATGTGCATTAGGACATTCCAGTTAAGTGCTTTTAACATGTCCTTGACCACTTTTTCAACATGGTGGCATGTGCTGGAAAAACACTTTGTCATCTACTTTGTCATATCCTTGACCCATTCATCGCCAACTACTGATCCCTACATATCTACCTCACAGACTATCCCATCTCCCATAGTTCCCCGTTATCTAAAAAAGGAGCAAGTGCTGCCGTCCCACCAGACCTACACTTTAAATGAATTTGAAACTCCGCCTTTTTTGGTCCCAATCCCGGATGAGAAAGGAGGAAGAGTAGCGGTAACAAAATTCGATAAAAAAAACCAGGGCTTAGCTGGCCCGGCTGATAGTACCCTGCAATGGCTCCTGATCCAGGGATACAAGATGAGTCTGTACTCCATGTTAAGAGCGGCTTTACATGGCGTCTGTTCCTCATGTCAGAGGTGGCCATTTCATATTGGAGCTAAGTCAGCCTGCCACTGAGTAGTGCTCCCAGTCTTAATGACAAAGACAGACACATTCTAGTTCACCCAGTCATGATGGTTGTAAGCAGTCGCCAACTTCTACCCACCATGATTATTTTAGCTTGTACCACGTGTATTTGGTATAATTAAAAGAAGATTGTTGTCAACTCTATAATCTTGATATATTAATATGATTGAATAAAGATAAGAAAGAAGAGAAGAGAAATACATTTGAAGAAATAATAAGATGCTCATTTACTGTAGTCGCACCCTCCTTCATTGTTGTCACAAATATTCTATTTTAAGACATTGAAAACCCTCCAAATATATAGGGTAACATTTATTTACTCTTTTCTAAAGAAGTTGATAATGCATTTACCGCATGAATGCCAAGTTATAAAGAAGGGACTCGGTGACATAAGAAGGGGCCTTAAAGAAAGACATTTACCTAAATGTTAACTAGACACGGTAAGGGCTCCAGGTGATATCTAGATACATAAAACAGAGGGGGTTAGATGCATACTATACTATTCTCACTCCGACATGTATTGCTACACCCCTGACCCCAACTTCCCAATTCCGACAGCTCGCTGTAGAGTTTCTATTGACAACAAAGTATAATGGAGTGGACTAGAGACTGAAAACAGCACTGTTGGACACCGACAACGCTGAAAGCCGGACTTACGTCTACACGCGAGGCCTCCCGTCGGAGTTTTGCGCCAGAACCAACAGCCTAGTAATCAGTACCTAGTCCTAGGTCAGTGGAGCGAGCAAGCTATCGGAGGGGAAATTGAGTATCATTCCAGGCTATGTGAATACACAGGGTTAATGTAGTAGGGTCCCCACCCCCCTTCCCAGCGTGGAAATGACCAATGACCAAAGCGGGATAGTCTAGGGCGGCTAATCGCGCAGTGGCCACCACAGGGGTGTAAGCACTAAATCCCGACTCACTGTCAATGTCCCAGTACTTTATAGAAACTATCTAGATCCTGCAAAAATGGCATTAGTAGAGCCGGATCTCTGGGAAGTCACACTGTGGGTCTCTCCATCTGGAACATCTGTTACACACAGCAGCCTAGAATTCAGACTTTATGTTCAACAGATTGCTATTGTCACCGAGTCCCTTTTTTATCCTTGGTATTCAAGCGGTTTGTAAGTTTTTTATTCTACCATATTCTTGGTAATTTGAATTTAAAAGTTTAAACTTCACAACTAAGACAAATAACTAAAGGTTATGTTCATAGATAATCTAAAATACCCATTCCAAGAGTCTAGCATCAGTATCACTATAAAAGGAAGATAGAAAAAAAAACAATATAACAGCGGTATGGTAGATCAAACTGGCGACACCGCTGGATGGGTTTATCACTGATGAGCCATTCCCTGCCATTGATTTTTTCCATTGCAGTAAGGGCAGTAGGAATTGTTTATTTTTAAAAAGATTCATACGCGTCTCAATAATAGTTTTGAATTTTAAAAGCACATGTATTATTCGACAGAGTTCATAAAATGTATATAGACAAAGAGGCTGATGTATGAGAGTTAAATCCTTTAGATCAGGGAACAAACGATGTCTCTCTTCTGTAGAGTTGAATATGTTTTAGTTGAGATGTCTTCTGTGTGGATATATCTGATATAAAATCCTACCTGATTTCTTCAACATCATTGATTTAAACTTGAATTGAACTTAATTGTTTTTAACTTTTAAATTCTTGCTGGTATCTTATATGCATATAATAATGTGTTTTTTATTGATTTATCAAGAAAATGGGTTGACCAAATATCAGGGAACAGGTTAAATTGTTCCACTAGATGGCGCACTGCTATCTAAAAAGCACATGTGCTCGTGGTCAGGATATGTCTTCATTATTTTTAATATCAACATCTGACCTTATATTTTCTATTATTATTTCATATAAAAAAAAAAAACAATTGAGTTTCTTGCTGAATTTCTTAAGATTCCAACTCGAGATTTATTAATTCTTCTTATCACCATTATAGATTTCAAAATCAGCGGAATTATACAGGTTCATTATTTTTTTTTTTCTGTAAGAATAGTTTCTGTTAGCCATGGTACTTAATTCCTTCATGTTTTCTTTTTAAATATTTTTTGCGTTTTAGATTTGTTGTCGCGAAGAATCTGGAGTTCTAAATCAGTAAATTTCAACAAAATATCACAGATAATCTCGTAAATCATCATTTTTTTTCTTCAAAACTCGGTACTTTGAATAAAGATTTCTTTTGTACAAAATACAAATATTTGAACTCTAATATATCGATTAGACAAATTTTAAAATATATTTAGAGAGGAAAAAAAGAGATATAAATATGATTAAATTAAATAGTTAGAAATTGTATCTTTTCTTTACTAAAAACTACCATTGTTGTTATACCAAACCTATGAAATTTTAAAATAAAGACATGGTTAAAATGGTTTTAAATATCTCCATATTATTCTTTCTACATGGATATTAAGAATTTGCCTATTTCAGTGACGTCATTTTCCTCTAGGATGTCTACATTAGTGGTCACTTTTAAAGATATCTACCAAATCTGGTTCTTAAGATCTTTTGTCCTGGACGAACCCTCTTTTTTTTTGTGAGGGCTCAAAAATCATACACTTTGGTTAGTAGCCCGTAAAACCATATTCTCTCTTAAGATCTTTTGTATTTTAAAGTATTTTAAATATGAAATTATCTGATTAAGTTACATGGGATCATATAAAGTCTATGAAGGAAATGATTTTCCATAAGATTTTGTCAAGGCAAATACAAATGTTGGTATGCATTTTACTTCTACATAGATATAGGTATACCTATAGTTTATCAGCAGACTTATAACATCAGTTCTTCTTTATACCTTGAATATTACCTTCAATTTTTTAACGCCTGTCAAATGTTTTATTATTATTTATTTCTCCTTACGAAGACAAAAGATTTTTGTCTAAACGTTGTGAAAATAAAACCTTTAACTGGCCGAAGTGTATATTTTTTACAGAAATATGAATACCGGCCAGGCAGCCTCTATCTTCAGGACCTCCAATATTTGCTTCAGACTCTGTATACCATAAGTATTAAGACCACTATAGGTGTTGAATAGGTAGATCTGATAGTGTATGGGTGAGTATTTGTGATCTATAGGAGGGAATTGAAGTTAAGATGAGAGAAAATTGAATAATGGTTGTTATATTATCTCTAAGTTGGATTATATTGTAGAAAAATATTTATATTTTCTGAACAGATTATTAATTCTGATATATTTTTATTTCTTGATACTCTGTGTACTTATTGCTTACCTTGTATTTTATAACTCTTTGTTTGTATCCGTGCCTCAAATAAATTCCTGTGTCATCCTAAAGTTTGTCTTTCTTCTACGTGACAATATAAATGGTCCTGTTCAATGTATGCCTCTTAACAGACTGTTTCCTAAGTTGGGTGTTCAAAGCTTCAGTTGAGGGAGCACATATGTCTGATGTAACATATGTGATCTGTTGCTACCCACAGGCTGGTAGTCCGTATGGCAGAGCAGACGGGTCCAGCAAGATGCTAATTCAGCAGGTCCCTTATATCAGATGTAGGATAGATGAACAAGTTCCCCTTGGGATAAGTCCTTAGCATCAAGGTTTCCTAGAGTGAATATATTAAACAATACCACAGGTCTCTGGAGATGATTTCTTTTCATTTTATTAACGTAGTCTCAAGCTTTCAGGTATCTCTGCCTTTCTACAGGAGAACATAAATAAACGAATAAAACGCCGCATGATGCTAAACTGTTACAAACATTTTTGTAATTTTTGTATTTATTTATTTATGTACTCCTGTAGAAGGGCAGAGATGCCTGAAAGCTCGAAACTACGTTAATAAAATGTAAAGAAACACATCTCCAGAAACATGTGGTATTGTCCAGGAGATTTGAATCAATAGAGTGAATATATACTCAACTACCCTTTTGACGACGAAATTTACATCACACACGCCAATTCGACACTATACGATAATTCGACCATGTTTAGATGTCCCGACCTCCGGCCTATCAAATAACAAACCATAATTCGACAAAATCAATAATACGACACTTCCGATAGTTCGATCATTTTGATATCAGAATTTCGACAGTTGAATGTTTTTTTACATACAACTTTACCGCTAAAAAGGTATTACAGCGGCGGCAAGCGGCGACGATCGGCGGGCGCCGATAGGATCGCGCCTGCGCACTTTTGTTTTCTGTTAGTTTAAGTTTCACTTTGCAGTGCCGTTGCGCAATGTCGCGAGTGTTAGTGGTTTTTTTTTTTTACGCGGAAATTTTTGGCATCGTGCGCTAATTATAAATAATAATATTGTTTTATTTTTAAATATCAGCATTGAAATATTTTAGTTATTTTATGTCGCATACCTCGACATATTTGCATAGTATTGTTTTGTTTTATATATTTTTACATGTTGTTTCTTATGAAAGGTTGATATATTTGCATGTCCGCGAGAAGCGCGATGTATTTATATAGGTAGGAAAAGTAATAAAGTTAGAGTTTCTATTGTCATAGATCTTCTCATATTCATTCTTACTCGTTCTTTTAATTAGAACGTTACAATATGGCGCAGCCGACAGGATGCTCAAGATCGACCATGGAAAGCCTCATCAGGGCGATGGCGGTCCAGCAACGCATGATGAGGGAGCAGCAACGCTTGATGATGAACATTCTTTATGAAAATAGGAAAGAATAATATTTCAGCGAAGAAGATGTAGAAGATGTAGAAGATGTAGAAGGTGTAGAAGATGTAGAAGATGTAGAAGAGGAGGAAGAAGAAGAAAGCCTTGAGTCTCTGGAAAGCCTTGAGTCTCTGGAAAGACTTGAGTCTCTAGAAAGCCTTGAGTCTCTAGAACGCCATGAGTCTCTAGAAAGTATTGAGTCACTAGAAAGCCTTGTGTCTCTAGAAAGTATTGAGTCTCTAGAAAGTATTGAGTCTCTAGAAAGTATTGAGTCTCTAGAAAGTATTGAGTCTCTAGAAAGTCTTTAAAAAGCTCAAGTTGATAAAAAGTCTGTTGAAGTTGAAGCAAGTGAAAAAGCTCAAGTTGATAAAAGTCTGTTGAAGTTGAAGAAAGTGAAAAATCTCAAGTTGATAAAAAGTCGGTTGAAGTTGAAGAAAGTGAAAAAGCTCAAGTTGATAAAAAGTCAGTTATAGGAACTGAAAGTGCAGAGCCTCTTACGAAAGAGGTAGATGTTATTGTTGATAGTGGAATGGAGCCTAAAGATTCTACAGGGCCTACTGAGGAGTCTGGTACTGGCGAAAAAGAACCTACTAAGGAGTCTGCTACTGGCAAAAAAGAACCAAAGCCTGGTACCGGCGAAGAAGCACCTCCAAAGGAGTTGAGCCTCTCCACCACCTGGAATAACAGAAACACCATCACCAAAGACATGAAGTTATTGAAAAGAGCTTTGAGAGAGCTACCTTGTTACGATACTCTATTGGAAACTCTCAAAAAAGGAATCTATTCGTTTCAAACAAGCGGTAAAAAA
This sequence comes from Cordylochernes scorpioides, assembly GCA_030710605.1. Taxonomy (NCBI): domain Eukaryota; kingdom Metazoa; phylum Arthropoda; class Arachnida; order Pseudoscorpiones; family Chernetidae; genus Cordylochernes; species Cordylochernes scorpioides. The sequence continues at coordinate 25,672,899 of CP092880.1, forward strand.
GGAAATATGAAATTAGGAATATGTGATGCTATTATCTGCCATGGAATAGGAGATTTCGATAAATGCAATCACGCAAGATGTCGTTTGTTAATATTAAAGAAATTAACACGCTGCCAAAAAGTTTGGATTTATGCTAAAGAATTCAGCCAGATGCAAAAAAAAAGCATGCTTGATAAATACGACATTGGAATGATGGAAATTTCAGAGATAGAAAGTGGATATTTGCGTAGAGGTAAAACAATCTTCTTTCTACCAGGATCTCCTGTATATATATACGAGGAAGTTGTGAAAGCCAATTGGACAAAGAAAGGACTACGTGGCATTGCCATGATTGGGGAGGATGTCTTATCCTTTACTTTAGAGGCCACGAGGTTCTATCGTTACCTGCGGCTACTTCGAACTCAGAAGTGGTATGTCAAAATAGGCAGACCAACTAGACCGAAGATGGAATTACTCGTAAATTGTCTGGAATTGTATTACATCCAACCCTATGGCGAGCCTGTTCTGGCATATCTTAAAGACGTAGGTAAACCAGCATCTATAGGACATTTATATGACATGATTCCTAAGTGGACTAATCCCATGTTATTCGTTGGCAATGAAGACGAACCTTCTGTTTTTTACCAGCATGTTTTCAAGCACGATCGTAGTATGATGTGGTGTCACCAGACTAGAGAAGCGCTAAAACGCTTGGATTTGAATGAGATACATAGCCACGATATCAATGGCGTATAACTTTCCAATAACGCAGCAAAAAAGGACAATTGCATCCCTTACACTATGGAGCCTCTTCAGAAACCTGATAAAGTGAATTCTAAAGACGGAGATAAAGAAGATGGTAAAATCCATATAACTGAAGAAATTATTATAAGAGATGATGAACTTCTTCCTGCATCTTATACTATTGATGGTCATGAATGTAGATGGGATGAAATCGAACGAAGCGATGCTTTTAAAAAGGAAATAAATATTTTCGATGCTTTAAGAACCTTACAAGGTAGTGCTCAAGCCAATCTTTGTTATCCTAAAGATTTTTGGATTATTCGTGATTTGGGATCTAAATGTTTTTCAAATATAATTGAAGATAGTGAAAAGAATAATTTGGATTTGCATGATATGAATTTATCTCATTTTGTCTTTTTCATCCTGAATATGGAGGAGAGAATTATGAAATCTCAACCAACAACTGCATTGCCAAGTTGAAAGATTTTGAGATATCTCGACTTGTAAAGAATGATAATCCTAATCCGAGTGCTTTTTACGAGAATGTTTCTCAGCTAATTTGGACCCATAATGAAATGCGAGAATTTAACTCTGCTTGTGAAATGCATACTGAATTCATTGAGGAGACATCAACGCAGATTGCCGTTGAAGAAAGTCAAAAATCTCATTCAGAAACTGAAGACTTGGATGAGTTGGGAGTCCCGTATCTCTGGCTAGTTGTCTTGAAGAAAGCTCCTCAGGCCAGCAAGTACATCCAACCCTATGACTGTTCAAGACCTGCAGACGATGTCTCTAGGCCTGCAGACGATACCTCTAGGCCTGCAGAAGATACCTCTAAGCCTGTAGACGATACCTCTAGGCCTGCAGACCATACCTCTAAGCCTTCAGACGATACCTCTAGGTCTTCAGATCTTCAACGAAATAAGAGACCTTCAAAAGAGTCTCATCACAGGAGTGATGAGAGGTCATGGAGGGGGAGTCTGTCGCATACCTCGACATATTTGCATAGTATTGTTTTGTTTTATATATTTTTACATGTTGTTTCTTATGAAAGGTTGATATATTTGCATGTCCGCGAGAAGCGCGATGTATTTATATAGGTAGGAAAAGTAATAAAGTTAGAGTTTCTATTGTCATAGATCTTCTCATATTCATTCTTACTCGTTCTTTTAATTAGAACGTTACATTTTAAAATTTACAAATAATTTTCTTTTAAATAAATAATTCTAATAAAATGTAGCCACAATGATTATGATAACTTTTTATTTCAATATTACATTTCCTTGTTATTATAAAAGATTTAAACACAAAATCAATCTACATGATTCTTTTTAAATAATATTTTTAAATTTTCTATTTATTTTCAATATTTATTTACTTTCGACTGTTATATTCTTCAATTATAATGAAATATTATTTATTATTATTTATGTTTCAAAAATATGTATTAATGCCATTTTGTCCCTTATACTAAAAGTTAATAATGAAAATAAACATAAAATAATACAAAAGTACACACACAATGGTTTCAATTAAAACCATTAATTTATATTTCAAAGCTATTTTAAAATGATATTATTTTAGCGCGTTAGTTGATCAGCTAATCATCTCAATAACTTTAATTCAACACTTCCATTAATTCAACCGAAAGCTCTGATCCCTTGGGGTGTTGAATTAAAGAGGTTCGACTGTATATCAAATTATAAAGAAGAAAAGCATAAAACTAAATAGAAGTGATATATGTAACAACACTGTTGCTAAAATGTCACATATAGTTTAAATATATTTTGATTTGGTAATTTCACCTTTTATTATTTTTTATATAATACACATTTTGTGCGTAATTTATTTTAATTATACATCAACATTCTCAAATTTTTAGGTTTGGCACCATAAATATTTCTCAATTTGCGGATAATAAGACCTTGCCTGATAAAATCCGAGGATCCTGCCCAAATCACATTGCTTAACTTGATTCCAACTTTTTTCAAGACGAAGCTTTAAGTCATCTTGACCCTACAAAAGCTCCTGGTCCAGACAACATCACTGGACCCATATTGAAAAATCTCAGTTCCCATGCCAAACTAGAACTCTTAAGCATTTTCAATTACAGTTGGGGCTCGTCTACCCTCCCTAAAGAAGGGAAACATGCCACAATCATCCCCATCCACAAACCAGGCAAGCTTGAGAACCACACAACCAACTACAGACCTATCTCTCTGACCTCTATTCCCTGAAAAATCATGGAACACATGATTCTCAATAGGTTACAATTTTATCTTAACCTCAACAACCTACTAGAACCTCATCAAAGAGCTTTTAAAAAATATCAAAGCACAGAAGATTCAATCTTTTACTTCGTTCAACAAATCCAGGACAGCTTTCATCATAAACCTACAAATTCTACTATAGCAGCCTTCATCGACCTTTCCCAAGCCTTCGACAGAGTCTGGAAAGAAAGGCCAATTCTCAAATTCGATAAACTTGGAATAGAGGGAAGTATGCTGATTTGGATCAGCAATTTTCTAACTTAACACACCATACAGGTTAATTTCAACAATATCAATCATCACTCGTATTTACCAAGGTCTACCCCAAGGATCAAACCTGAGCCCTATTCTCTTCAATATTTACCTAAATGATATACACACTTTCATCAAACCACCAGCTAAAATATCTCTTTACGAAGATGATATAATAATCTGGGTCTCCAAAAGCAACCTCTCTAATGCAGAACACTCTCTGAATAAAGCATGAAAAATCTGCAAAAGGTAACTCAGGAACTGAAATTATCCATTAACATCAGCAAATCTGAAATCGGCCTCTTCACCATCAACAACCACTTTCGCCACGTGACCCCATATATTTTCTTAAATAACTCACAACTCCAATATTCATATTCTCCAAGATAGCTTGGTGTCACACTCGACCCTGCGCTCACTTTTAAAAAACATATTGACACCATGATAAGCAAAGCTAAAAATAGATCAGACTCCTGAAAAAAATCTGGCTTAAACTGGGGTGCAAATGCCAATATATTACGCACAACGTACCTTGCACTCGTAAGACCTATTTTGGAATATGCTATCCCAGCCTGTATCAATGCAAGTGACACTAATCTATCCAGAATAGACAGAATCCAAACAAGTGCAGCTAATATCATCAGCGGGCTTCGAAGATCCTGCTGAACTCGAATACAACCTTCTTCTCCTGCATCTAAGAAAAAAATATGTTTCTCAAAATTCATAACCAAAAAGATTAACTCTCCAAAATAACATCTTACAGGAAAATATATTAGAAATTGGGTCCCAAACCAAAGGCTAAAACGCCCCACTCCTCTCAACCTGGTTCACAACTCTAATCTTTTAGACATGCCAATTAATCCCAAACACAGAACTTCCTATCCCCCACACAGAATTCGCAACAAACTCATCTGTTTCCTTCATCTACCAACCAATTTCCACAAACATGAAACTCAGCCAGAATTACTCAAAGCTCTTGGCCTCCAAATTATTTAGGAAAATAGCTCCCTCTTCGACATCACAATTTACACTGACGGTAGCTAACTTGAAACTGGACTGTCTGGCAGTGGAATTGTTATCTAAAAAGATCCTTGAAAAAAACTTCCTCTCCCACCCTGAACACCTTTCACCTTACAATTCAGAACTCTCTGCAATAGATACAGCTCTATAAAACATCAAAATCAATTCACCACACAAAAGCAAAATAATAATCCACTCCGATTCAATAGCAGTCATTTATACCCTTCAAACCTGCTTCTCCAGTCAAGAACCTCTTCTCAAGACTATGCTAAATCTGTAAACTGACTCCCAGCCAACAGTTCAGTCACAGTGCAATGGCTTCCAGCTCACGTTGGAATTTCTGGAAATGAGTTATCAGACTCTCTGGCAAAGTCTGGAGCTCTTGGCCACTCTGAGGCCAAGGAATCTACCACCCAACTAGACAAAAGAGACCTCCTCCATACCATCAAGATCCAATGCCTTCAATAATGAAAATCTATTGCTGCACATGACTGGTACAGAGCAGGAGGGACAAGCACCGGTTCTGTCCTCCTAAGGGAACAACAATCTTTGATTTCCAGACTTAAGTCTGGTCATCTACGGACAATGACTTTCCAGAATTGCTGCAAGGTTTTCCCACTATGTACTAAGTGCAATTCTCAACCTGCAACTCCAAACCACATTATTGACTGTATAGACTCACCAATTGATGAGCTTTACTTATCCCCAGCAGACACCATCAAAAGTCACAAGTTCAACAAGCTTGATACCCTAATATGATTGTGCAGAGATAAGAAAAAAGAAGAAGAGTAAAAAAAAGTTTTCTAAAACCACTTTGTATTCAATGAGGTTTAGTTTCCACCTCGCAAAAGAGGGTCAAAAGCTTGAAACAAATACATAGTTGAATTTTATCAAAGAAATTAAAATATTTTGGGCCTATTTTTGAATTCTGATTAGTTTTTATATTTATTCCTAGAGATCAACAACTGTTAATTGCAGGATCAGGAGTTGCCTTTGTTTTTTTTTGTTCAACCTGATCCTAAAGAAATATCAAATTTGTAATATTTTTCATGTACCTTGGTGTTTTCACGCCTTTACGGATATGAATAAATATTCCTTGATTGATCCGAAATCCTCAGATATCAGTTCTTTTGGTCATTGTAATAGAGCTTGCAGCACACAGATGAGGGCCAACAGCCTGAATGCTAACGTGGAATAGCTTCTTTATAAAGAAAGGGTATATCTTCCATCTGTAATCATTAAGAATCATAGATTATTTGAAATTCATTTCGATATATGGTGTAAGCCATCAGAAAATCAGAGTTTGTCGTTGAGGTACAGCTTGCACTAGGCAGATGAGGTCCAACAGCTTGAAACATGTACATGTTAAGCTTAACTTTATTATAATAAAACAAGATTATTAGGTTTTTATATGGAATAATTTTAAAAAATGATAATTGATATTTATTCTAATTTTGCCTTTACTGGTCCCAAGCCTGGATGAAAAAGTAGGAGGAGGGGGAGCAGTAACGACTTCACTAAAAAACTGGACTCAGCTGGCCCGGCTGATCCAGGGATACAGGATGAGTCTGTACTCCATGTTAGTAGCGGCTGTACATGACGTCTGTTCCTCATGTCAGAGGCGGCCATTTCTTTTGAAGCTAAGTCCGCCTGCTACTGAGTAGTGCTCCCAGTCTTAAGGACAAAGACAGACGCATTCTACTTCACCCAGTAATGATGGTTGTCAAATCTCCTTTGATGAACTTGACATCATATTATAATTGAATGGAGAGTATCTAACGGCGTTTCATTATTGTTCATTTTGACACTTCTGTAGAAGGGCGGTAATGCCCCAAAGCTTGAGATGTAATAAAAATGGAAAGAAACTCATCTCCAGAAAATATTTGTCCTCATATACAGGATATTCACATCTATTAGAGAGTTTTGAGTGTATCAAAGTCTATTTCTTCTATAATTTTTGTTTTTTCACATAAGTGCTGTGAGTTTAAAGCTTCAGTTGAGGGAGCACATGTGTCTGATGTAACATATGTGATCTGTTGCTACTCACAGGCTGGTAGTCCGTATGGCAGAGCAGACGGGTCCAGCAAGATGCTAATTCAGCAGGTCCCTTATGTCAGATGTAGGATAGATGAACAAGTTCCCCTTGAGATAAGTCCTTAGCATCAAGGTTTCCTAGAGTGAATATATTAAACTATACCACAGGTTTCTGGAGATGATTTCTTTTCATTTTATTAACGTAGTCTCAAGCTTTTGGACATCTCTGTCCTTCTACAGGAGAACATAAATAAACGAATAAACCGACGCCTGATGCTAAACTATTACAAACATTTTTGTAATTTTTGAATATATTAGCACCATGATCCAGGCACACTTTGGTGAAAGTCTGACCTTGCCTTTAATTTGAGGCTGTTCCTAACATAGAATCAGACACCTTTGCTGCCAACTGAATACGGATGTGTATCCCTGGAGAGGAACCATTGCTGAGGTCTATCAACCAGGTCAGTTGAACTCAGGATTTTTAAGAGGTTGTTTGAAGTTATTATGGAATGTTAATTTTGTAATTATTCTTATTTTTTAATTCATAGAAGCATTTTTCTGGCAGACATTCATTTTTTATCATCATCATTTGTGATATTATTTTTTTTTCCATAGTTAGTTATCAAATAATTTGAAATATATTGTAGTTTCTTTTTTGTTTTGTTGTTTTCCTTTTTAAGCAATAAAATATATAGAACTAAGGTGTAATATTCAATTCAAACATATGGAACCAACATCAATTCATTTTTAAAACAAAGCAAAATCTTAAGCTTATACAACTTTCATTTTTTCATACATTGGTCCCTCGAGCCAGATTGAAGCCTGACAATATATGTAAAACTGATGGATACAGAAACAGAAATAAGAAGAATTAAAAGACTAGGTCTTAATTTAGAAAGTTGGAAAAGGAAATAGAAAACAACGCAGCAGATTGTTTTGAACTCGATGCAATATTAAAAAAGATCGAGAAGATTAAACAGCAGTTGGAATAAGCATATGAATATTTTATGCGGATAAAAGATACAGACGAACTTTTATCACAAATACAGGAAGTAACCGATAAATATTGTAAACTAGAGGTGAAAATTCTTCGGTTTACTCAACATTTACACAATGATGCAAATTTTCCTCAAATTAACAATGCAGTTAATAAGAATTATGCTAATTTGCCTAAAATATAACTACCAATTTTTGATGAAAAAATAGAAAATTGGATTTCGTTCTCTAATATTTTTAAAACTACTATTATTGATAACAGTCAATTAACAAATATAGTTAAATTACAGTATTTAAAGACTTGTCTGAAAGGAAAGGCTTTAATACTTGTTAATCACACACCAATAACAGAGAATAATTTTGTTTTGACCTGGGATTTGTTGGAAAAAAAAATATGACAATAAAAAAGATTTGATATTTAACCTAATACAAAGAATAATAGATCTACTTAAGCTAACAATAGAATCATCCAAACAACTTCTATTTTTGGTAGATAATTCATGTGAAATCATTAGATCTTCAGGAACACTTGGTTATAAGCTAGATGAACTTAGTGATATCATAATTGCGTAAATCCTGAGTGATAAACTAGACAAAACAACAAAGCGCAGCTGGAACATGACAATTGACAGTAATCACATACCCACCAGTTCAGAATTATTGAAATTTTCAGAGAACCATGCAAAGGCTACTTAATACGAGTGAAGCAGAAAAGGGATTGCCCCTAATTAAACGCTCCATGAAATTGCAATCTAGCAAAGGCCAATTGCTTTTTATGTCAACAGGAGCATGGAATTGATCAATGCCCAACCTTTTTAGGCATGGAGCCATTAGAGAGAAGGATAAAAGTTAAACAACTCAAGTTATCTTTCAATCGTTTGAAAAACAATTATTCGGTAAATCAATGTAAGTCAGAATTCAAGTGTATAAAGTGTCAAGGAAAACATAACACATTGATGCCGCCATTCATCAGTTTAAAGAACATACAATAGGAATTCATGCAATTGAAGAACCAGATAAAAACCAAGCTGAGTCAAGTGTAAAATAAAACAATGATGCTTTGGGCATCCATTCATAACACCACCTGTTTGATGTCTAATCAAGAGGACTCGTTTGTACTATTGTCTTCCGCAACAATTATGGTGATGAATCATCAAGGTAAATATCAGCTTGTAGAGCTTTAATAGATACAGCCAGTCTAGCCACACTAATAACTCGGGACTGTTTGAAGAAACTGAATTTGGAACCTTCTAGGACAAGAGTAGAATTAGCCGGAATAGGAGGACAGATTTTGGACAGACCCGATGGAGTAATAAATCTCAATTTCACATCCCATTTCAACCTATCCGAAGTTTTTAAAACAAATTCTCTTGTTGTGGATAAGGTGACAAGTTATATGCAATATTTCAAATTTGAAGAACATCAATTTCCAATAACCAATTCTATGTGCACCGCCCAGGTAACGAATAAGTAGATGTATCCTTTTCCGACTTTTCGTCCCCTACCTCCAGATAATTTCAATTGAATGGGACCCGCATAATCTACCCGAAGACCGTGAATGGTTTTCCCGGGGTCAACCGTTCCTTTGGTAAATAGCTCATGACTTGATGTTGGGTGGTTCGATTGTAGCGGCAACAGATCACACCATTTCGGACAAATTTCTTGATTTGATCTTTGGCTCTTAGGATCAAGTACTCCTGTCTAAGATTTGACAGTACCAGCTGCATACCGCCGTGAAGAGTTCTTTGGAGCCTGTCATGTATAATAAGTTGGCTCAGCCGTCCCTCTGATGGCAAAAAGGCAGGATACTTCTGGTGGTAAGGTATGCCCAGAGCCCATCTTAATCCCCCACCAATCGGAGGACACCCTGTTCATCCTGGAAAGGGTTTAAGGAGAATATTCTACTGCGCCCACCAACGACCTTGTGACGACTCAAAGACTTCAGTTCTTCCCCAAAATAATGTTGTTGTACGGCCAAGAGGATCTCAACATGGGCTCTCTTAATTTCAGCGGGATTCAAGGGTGAATGAACTTTCCCGCCCCGGAAATTACTAATAAAACGAAGGATCCAGGCCACAACTCTATTGTAGGTAGTGATCGAGGAAAATCGTTCTCCCAAGGCGACCAACAGAGGAACTTGATCCACGAGACCAACCGACAAGGCCGTACGTATTTCCGGTCGCCCAGATATTGTTGGCATTTTGGGCCATTGGTCCCGCGACAAAATGAGCCAGCTTGGTCCCTTCCACCACTACCTGGAGCTTCCTATCATAGATCCCAAAACCCCACGGGAAGCGAGGTCAGCGGGATTTTCTCCTGGTGGAACATGACGCCATTCTTGAATCTGGCGGCATGTCTGTATTTCTGAGACCCGATTTCCCACGAAGGTTGGCAAGGTTCTAGCGATGATATTTATCCATGCCAGGACGATGGTCGCATCCGTCCAACAGACAATAGTTCCCAGATCAAGTCGCACCACCGTCAGAATGTGTGTAATTAAGCGAGTTAGCAAGACACCCGCGCATAACTCCAGGCGTGGAATACTAGTAGAGATTCCCCAGACGGGTGCCAAACGTGTCTTGGCCGCCACCAACTCCGCTCTGATGCCATCGCTTCCAATAATTCTTATATATACAGCGGCTGCATACGCATTTTCTGAGGCATCGCTGAATCCAAGCAGCTGAATGTCCTAGATTTCCATTAAGCCCAACCTGCGGGATATCCGAACTGTTCGAAGACATCCAAGCTGTTCTCGCAACTTCTTCCACTGTTCTTTTATAGGTCCGTCTATCGGTGCATCGCAATCTTTTCCAGCTACCCACAACGGCTGAATAAACGACACCAACCATTCCATGGGATCGTACATTTTTTCCACCAGCGATAGCATGCCACGCTTAGTAATTTCCTCCCCTTGTGTAGGCTCCTGGAAGCTGTACAAAAAGTAATCCCCCCCTGGATCTCATCCTAAACCGAGCGTTTTCACCACGTCTGCGACTTCAAACCGGATTTTCTTAAGACGGGCATCCTCGAGTATTTGATTCAGAATTGTCGGATCATTGGAGGCCCACTTCTTGAGAACAAATCCCCCTTTTTGTAAGAGACATAAAGGCTCTTCTCTCAACAGCATGACCGACTCTGAATCCTCTGCCCTGGTCAATATATCATCCACGTACGTTTCCCTTCTCAATGCTTCAGCCGCTCTAGGATATTGACTGCCCTCATCAATGGACAATTGGACCTACTATGCGACTTGATTTACATCAAGGCAAATAATAAGTTACTTTAGAGTATAACTCATTGTAGATGGCTCAACTTGATCAACTTTCTCTCTCCACGATACTAATTATTACAGATAACTTCATTAAATCAACTTCCATCATTGCTCAAAATATTGTAAATAACTATCTTGCTATTTCTTTTATCTGCTTATGTTGTTGCTTATATGTTTAATGTATATGTTTATTTAATGCTCTTTTTCTTAATTGTTTATTTTCTTTTTGATAATTCTGTTACCTACTCTACTACAATATGAATTATTGTAAATAGTTTCACGCGTATTTATCCAGATCGGATATAGCGTGTCTTGTTTGTAATTGGTAATAAATAATAAACTTACCTTATTATTATTCTCCTCAGGGAAATGATTATTTTTAATACTATTTCTACTCATTTACATACATGATTTTCTAAAATATATGTAAAATTTCACACACATATATCGAGAAATAAATAAGAGCTTAAAAATAAAAGCCCTTTTGCAAATTAAAAAAGTAAAAATATAAATTATATACATAAACTTTGTTTCAAAATATTTGTCTGTATCTAATATATACTTATTACCGCGTCTTCGGATTTCTGCATTCCAACTCCTTTCTGCGTCTTCGGATTACCTACTGCACTCTCACTCCTTATTATGTATTCGGATTACCTACTGCGCTTTACTCCTTACTGCGTTTTAGGATAACTTTCTGCACTCTAACTCCTTATTAATATCCGAAAGCTTGCACTTTAAACGAATAAAGAAACGCATTGTGCTACTGTTTGTATTCTTACAATATCCTCTATCTTGGTTGATTCCACATTAAAATAATGACTCATCTTTTTGAGACTATCCCCAATGTGACACAAATGTTGGTACCTTCATGGGTTTGGAAGTTCTGTTCAGATAGGAAATGAGTTGTCAGTTGCAAGCCATGATAATTAGGTGGAACATTGTCAACGAATAATGGCATGTGCAATAGGAAATTCCAGCTATGCTCTTTTAACATGACAATTGACAATTAAAAATGGTTTATTGACATCTAGTTAACGGCCAAGAGAGAGTTTACATAGTTTAAATAGTATTGAAAAATATATACACCAGACGAGGCCTTCTCCGAAGGTACGTCTGGATCCTATCAGGAGCTTAAAATCGTCTTGAGTTCAGACAGGCCCTTGCGAGTTATGGAATCCGTGTCCCCAGCGATGCCTGTGTTGAGGAACTTGACAAGAATAATCTTGTGTTTAGGTAAGATATCCGCGAGGAAACTCTCCCTAAGATGGGGGTACAGGACCGCATACGCGACATCATTAATGGTCGTCCCTCGGTTATATAGGGGCCTAAGGGTAGTTTCATCATTCAGTTGTTCGATTATGTCCATTAACTGATTCTCACGTTCCATTTCTTGCTTGTCTTGGATCGTCGAGGCAGGTATCAGAGGCGGAGGGACTACTATGGCTGGAGCTGACTCCTCCTCATGGGAAGTAGGCGGCGCTGGTTCAGCAGGTTGAGGCGCAGTGGAGCGACGGGGCGAAGTGTGGGCCGTGGGACCATCACTTGGCACCTTCACAGATGGAGCAGGGGGCGCTGGTGCAGGAGGCGGCACCTCCATAGATGGAGCTGGGGGTGTTGGTGCAAGAGGCCGAGGAGCAGCTGGTCGATGGGGCGAAGCCCGGACCGCGGGACAAATGTTGGATACCTCCATAGATGTAGCAGGGGTGTTGGTGCAGAAGGCGCGGGTGTTAGCTGTCTGGGCAGCTGAGGTGCGGGAGATGAGGGGACATCAGTGAGGGAGGGTGGTGAGGCCTGCCTGGAGCTGGTGGACTGACTAGCATGCATGGGGCAGTTGGCTCTGCGATGGCCTTTGATCTGTGATATATTATTACTCTACTCTGTGTTATTGATCATCATCTTGTAAACAACAATTTACATATAATCGTTTTGTAAAAAGATTAATAAAATAATTAATTAGAGTTGCTTAAGAATAGTGTATCTTTTCATTTATCTGTATATATATATTTAAAGTGCAATTTCTTATAAAAATAATTTTCACCATTAATAGTTAACAATCAATAGAAACGTATCAAATGGCGACGAAGAATTAACGTAAGTATGGCCACCACTAATTCAAATTTTCCAAGGTTTCGTGAAGGCGAAGATCTAAATTGTTATTTGGAACAATTAGAAGAATGTTTTAAATTGAACAAAACATTAGAAGCAGACAAAGTATCTGTGTTATTAACGTCTATTGATGTTAATGTTTATAAGACTTTGCGCGATTTGTTGGTACCCAGAAGGCCAAGTGACCTTAAATATAAACTTTTGGTAGAGGTTTTAACCAACCATTTATATCCAATGAAAAATAAGCACTTTGAAAGATATTTATTTCATAAGATTGTACAAAAAGAAAATGAGCCTGTGGGAAAATTTGTTTTGAGGCTTAAATCTCAGGCAGACAAGTGTAAATTTACTGACATAAATGAAAATTTGTGTGATCAATTTGTAAGTGGTTGCTTCGATGAAGCTACGCTTAAAAGGCTGCTAAGTGAACCATTTTTAACGTTTGATAGTGCAATAATTATTGCAAATTCTGTAGAGGCAGCGAAGTCACAAGTAAATTTGATGAAAAATCCTGGTCATGATATTGATAATTTGAAAGCCAGATCTAAAAATTTTAAATTCCCATGTAAATACAATAATCCTTGCAAAATTTGTGGAAAGTCTAACCACGATACGAAGTTATGCAAATTTAAAAATGCTCAATGTTATATTTGTAATAAGAAAGGGCACATTGCTCCAGTGTGTTGGAATAAAAAATCGGCCCAAAATTCTGGAATGAATAAACCCAATCAGAATAAATTGAATACTATTCAGTGCAACACATTAGAAAATGCACCAAAAATAATGGTAAACGTTAAAATTGAAGATGCAGACACTATAATGGAGGTTGACACTGGTGCAGACGTGTCTGTAGTTTCAAAGAAATTTTTTCTTACAAATCTCAAAAATGTCACTCTAGAGAAATACAGTGGACATTTGAAAAGTTTTTCAGGAAATATGATACCAGTTTTTGGAAAATGCTTGGTAAATGTTAGTTACAAAAACTATCAGGAAAAACTACCCCTAATTGTGACAGGCCAGTTTAATAACCAAACGCCGTTACTGGGCAGAAATTGGATAAGAATTTTAAAAGCTGATTGGCCCAATTGCGTTTTTGATATCTGTAATAATATAAATGTAATTTCAAACTTAGAACTGTTTTTAGAAGTATATAAGAGAGTATTTGAAGATAAAGATTTACCAATTCAAGGCATTAAAGGTTCAATATCATTGAGGCCAAATGCTAAGCCCAAATTTTTTAAATTTAGACCAGTACCCTTTTCCATTAAAGAGAAGATAGACAAAGAACTAGACAGACTTGAAAAAAGTCAAATAATTGAAAAAGTTAATGCTAGTGATTGGTCTACGCCTTTAGTAACGGTAATAAAGTCAAATGGAGAACTACGTTTGTGTGGTGATTTTAAAAATACTTTGAATAATTGCATTGAAGATGAGAAATATCCATTACCTACTATAGAAACTATGTTGGGAAATCTAGGAGGAAACAAGATTTTTACCAAATTGGATCTCTCCTCCGCATATCATCAAATTGAAATGGATGAAGCATCAAAAAATCTGCTAGTGGTATCTACCCATAGAGGACTTTACCGATACAATAGATTGCCTTTTGGCATCAGTCCAGCTTCAGCCATTTTCCAGAGGTGTATGGACAGCCTTTTTCATGATGTTCCCAACACGGTGATATACTTAGATGATATTTTCATTGGTTCTAAAGATGAACAAGAACATTACAGAATTTTAAAAATAATCTTCGATAAATTGAAAGAGCTAAATTTTACCCTTAATAAAGAAAAATGCTTATTTTTAAAAAAAGACATTTGTTTTCTAGGTCATATTATAAATGAAGATGGTGTAAGACCAGATTCAAAGAAATTGGAAGCATTAGAAAGGTGTAAAAAGCCTTTCGACAAAACATCATTGAAGAGTTTTCTAGGGATGTTGAGCTTCTATTCAAAATACATACCTAATATGTCAACCTTGGCTGGTCCTCTTTATCAACTCCTAAAGAAGGACAATCGTTGGAAATGGTCTAGCCAATGCGAAAAGGCATTTCTGAATTTGAAGTTAACTCTATTAAATTCCCAGGCGCTTATTCACTATTCAATGAAGCTTCCATTAACTTTAACCTGCGATGCATCTGCCTATGGCATAAGTGGGGTCTTGTGTCATATTGTGGAAGGGGAAGAGAAGCCAATTACCTTTGTTTCCAGAACATTGTCAAGTGCAGAAGTCAAATACTCTCAGACTGAGAAAGAAGCACTTGCTATTGTGTTTGCAACTTCCAAACTGAGACAATACTTGTTTGGGAGAAAATTTGTGTTAAAGAGTGATCATAAAGCTTTAACGACTGTTTTTGGAAACAAAAGACTTCTTCCGCCTTTAATTGCAAATCGTTTGCATAGGTGGGCTTTAGAGTTGTCTAATTTCGATTTCGATATTAGATATACAAATAAAGATACCATGCTCTGTGCGGATGCATTTTCAAGACTTCCACTTGAGGAAATGAATTCAAGGGAAGACAACATTGATTTGGTGACACATGATATATCATTTTTAAATGTAACTCCATTGGACCACCTCATTATTGAAGAAGAAACCAATAAAGATCCGGTTTTAAATAAGCTCAAGGAATATCTATTAGAAGACCCTCAGTTAGCAAAAAAGGATGAAACAATGAAACCATTCCTTTCAAAATTGGAAAATTTTTCTGTACTGCAGGGATGCATTTTTGTTGATTCTAGGGCAGTGATTCCAAGTACCTGTCAAGATCAAATGTTGAAGTTACTTCATCAAAGTCATATAGGAATAAATCGCATGAAATCTCTAGCCAGATCATCGGTTTGGTGGCCAAAAATGGATAGTCAAATTGAAGAGTTTGTGAAGGAATGTTCTCCCTGTATGCATCATCAGACAGCTCCTCCTGCTGAGAACACACCTTGGCCCAGGACTAACCAACCGTGGCAGCGAGTTCATGTTGACCATTTCTATTTCAGAGGTGATTGTTATTTATTAGTAGTAGATGCAAATTCAAATTGGATTGAAGTATTCCCAGTTAGAGGTACTACTTCGCAAGAAAATATTAAGCTACTACGGGAGTGTTTCGCCAGGTATGGATTACCGCAATGCTTAGTATCTGACAATGGCCCCCCCTTCAATTCGATTGAATTTAAGGAGTTCTTACGGAAAAATAATGTATACCACTTAACCTCGCCAGCATATAATCCCTCGTCTAACGGAATTGCTGAAGTTTCGGTAAGAATAATAAAAAAATCTCTGGAAAAGTCGTTAGAAGAATCTCCAAACTCAAATATGGACTGTATTTTACAAAATGTTCTGTTTAATTATAGAAATACGCCTACCTCTTTAGATAAGCCTCCTGTAGAACGTCTCCTAAGTTATGTGCCTAGAACATTTGTAAATTGCTTGAACTCTGAATTTATCCAGAAGACTTTTGGGAGAAATGAGTGTGGAAGGCGACATTTTCAAGTTGGAGATAAAGTGCTGTTTACTAGAGCAATACAAAATAGGCGCAAATGGTTCAAGGCCCAGGTGATACGACGACTAGGTTACAATGTTTATCTAGTAAAGAACCTAAAAGGCACATTTAAAGTGCATGTCAATCAGATGAGGACAGGTTCAGATACCAAATATGCTGAAGATTCTGATTGGACCTTGGACAACGCTGGAGCAGGACCTCACCGACTGGAACAAGACCCTCAAATTTCCACGACACCTCCACCTAGGAGATCTACCCGACCTCGACGCCCTCCTTGCCGGTTTTCTCCATCTATGAACAATATAAGGAAGGAGGAATGATCTGTGATATATTATTACTCTACTCTGTGTTATTGATCATCATCTTGTAAACAACAATTTACATATAATCGTTTTGTAAAAAGATTAATAAAATAATTAATTAGAGTTGCTTAAGAATAGTGTATCTTTTCATTTATCTGTATATATATATTTAAAGTGCAATTTCTTATAAAAATAATTTTCACCATTAATAGTTAACAATCAATAGAAACGTATCAGCCTTGGTTGTGGTATTTGGAGCACCTGATCCCGAAGGTCAGGAACGCCGGCCAGGTATCGCTTTTGGTTTTTATATCAAGGCGAGTAGGAAGCCTCTCGATTTTCATGCGGTCGGGGAGGAGAATATAAGCCTCACGGCGGCCGTCAGTGTAGCCGTACTCGCCAGTCTTGAGTTGTTTGGGGGCGATGGAAGTGTCACGCCCATAAGGCGAAAGGGCTTCGATGACGACGACGTCCTCCACATAGTAGGGGAGGTTCGCGATGGTAATTTTTTCCGCCCTTTTACGGAAGGTCCACAGGATCGTGCCTTCAATTCGAGGCCTTCCTCAATATGGCGTTCCGCTTGGCTCTTGCTGGCCAGTCCCACCAGGACGTGGCCATTCATCCTAGTGAGCTGAATTATGTTCCTGGCCACTCCGACCACTCTGTCGATCGCCTTTAGGTAATGGTAAGGCGCGAAATCAGGTCAGTGGTCTATGTAGACGCACTGCTCCTTGTTACAGCTGATCATCTTTTCATTAAATATAGAATACTATGTTGTTTGTAAATTTAATTATTTAAATAATTTGTATTTTTTAAATTTTAATTATAAAATAAATTTTTGTAAATATATATATATGTAAATTATTGTGTAAAAATTAATTAATAATAGAGATTTTGCATATGTTTTTCTTGATTAAAAAGAAGAAAATATTTTAAAGAGGTGTGTGTGCCATCTGTCCTTCCTTCCACCCAACAAAGGTTATGGGCCTACTTGCAAGCTTTTAGCTGAATACTATAGAAACATAAGAAAAAAGAATTGGCTAAACTTTTGGGGCCGTATTAAAAGTTTGAAAATGACTGATACAAATTTCACTTTTCCTAAGCTGAATGCTTTTAACTATAATATATGGAAAGTGGATATGAAGGTCCTTCTGATTGATATAGGAAGCTGGGATTTTATCATAGAAGATGAACCTGATCTTCCAGCTGAGGCAACAGCCAAAGATATTAGAGAGTTCAAATGGAGGAAGGATAAAGCTTTCACTACTATTTACCAAGGAGTAGAAAGAAAATACGAAACCTTGATTGCTAATGCTGCTGATGGAAAAGAAGCTTGGAATATTTTAAAGCAGAATTTTGAGCCAAATTCAAGGGCCAGACTGGCTGGTTTGATTGACGAATTTTATGAACTGAAATTTACTCCTGATGAAGAAACTATTGGAATATTTATTAAAAGAGTCCAAGAGAAAAAACAACTGATTAAAGAAGCAGGATTTGATCTACCTGAAGTGCTTGTATGTTTTCAATTGATAAGGAAATTACCTCAAGATTATGATGGCATTGTCCAAGTCCTATACAGACTAGAAGAAAAACAGTTCAATGTTGAAAACATTGAAGCCCACTTAATAACTGAATCGGGAAGAGTTCAACAAAAGAAAAAAGATGATGGACTTGATATTGTGGCAAATGCTTATCAAACAAAAACTCCCAGGATGTACCAAGGAAATAAAAAGAAAAATTATTTTTCTGCAAAAGCACAGTATAGCAGTGGAAGCATGCTGGAGCAAACAGTGCATCCAAGAACAGCAAGAACCCATGATATAAGGAATTGCTCCTTCTGTGGGAAAACTGGCCATCTTTTAAAAGACTGTTTTCTTAGAAACAAAACTCTCAATGTCAACACTACAGAAAGGATCAGAATTACAAGGGAAAATCTTCTGCATTTCACTCAGAAATTCTAAGCTTCCACCACATTAGTGAAAGACCAAGTGATCCAACTAGTAAATTGGGAGAATGGCTTATAGACAGCGCAGCTACATCTCATTTTTTTGCAAAGAAAAGGATTGGTTTGTGAACTATCAGGATATCCCCCCGATGGACGCTTTGATTGGAGATGTCGACTGCAAGTCAACAATCTTAGGTAAGGGAGATATCAACTTTGTTTTAAGAGACATTAATAACACCTTTGTAGAGGTAACTCTACTTAATGTTTTATATGCACCAAACATGAGAAGGAATCTCATTAGTGGATCATGCATAGACATAGCAGGAAATAAGATAATATGGAAAAACGGTAAAATGACAATATTTGAAAATAATGGAGAATATTTTTTCACAGCAAGACGAGTAGATAAGTTATATATTGTAAATGGATACCCTAATAGAGCCAAAGCTCAAAATTATTCAGTTTCCTATAACTCAAATCTTAATTTTCTCCATAAGAGATTTTGTCATATTAATTCAGAAATACTTAATTCTATGAGTAAAAAGAATACTGTCAAAGGATTAGAAAAAGTTCAGGGTAATCCAACCACATGTGATGTATGTGTGGTGTGTCGATTTACTGGTCCAGCGATGGCTCAGAAAGTTTCTCAAGTTAGTGTTTTATTGAAGTTTCTTGTTAACTACATTTATATGGGAAGCAAAAGAGGAGACAGCCCGGAATGCACGTCTGGTCCTCTCTCCGGATTCCTCCGCTGTGGTGCCGCGGTCGTGGTGATTTATGGCAGCCGTCTGTTTATTTATCTCGGCGGCGGTGGCGGGGTGCTGCATCCCTGGTCCCCACAGTACTCCCCCTCCAGTGGCGTAGTCACGATTTGTGCACAAAGTGGTTAAGTACAATATATACATCATATAGGCAAGAAAATAAAATAAGGAGAAATATAGTCTATTGCTCCTTAAATCTCACGGGTTTCTTGATTATTCTCCCCGATCTTGTCCTAGGCAGGTCTGGTGCTGATCCTGTTCCTTGGAATTCTGTGTACTTCTCCACATCTGGTGGGTCAGGATTCTGTTGGCACGATGTAGAAGGCAGCGCTCCCGACGCGATGGGTCTTGGTGCAGTAGGGTGTTCTGCAGTTATATTGTCCGAATCTGCCAGTAAGTATGCAGGTCGCAATCGGTCAATCGATGTGGTAACGTTTTTTCCTTTCACTTTGAGTGTGAAATACTTGTCTGTTCTTTCAAGGACTGGGAAGGGTCCCTCATATGGTGGTTCCAGAGGTTTCTTCACTCGATCTGTCCTGATAAATACATGTGAACATGTTTTCAGATCTTTATGAACAAATACTTTAGTCTTCGAATGATGTTTTTCATTTAAGGGTTTGAGCAATTCCATTTGCTTTTGAAGCTGTTGAACAAATTCTTCAGCATGCAGGTGATGTTTAGAATCATCAAAGAAATCGCCAGGCAGTCTGATGGTTTTGCCATATACCATCTGAGACAAAGAATGGTTGTTATCTTTGTTGATAGCACACACACACACACACACACAGCACGCAAGCCTAGGAGAACTGTTGGCAGCGTTTCTGTCCACTTAATACTATTGTGGGCACGAATGGCAGTTTTAATGGTTCTATGAAGCCTTTCAATCTTCCCGTTACACTGAGGGTGGTACGCCGTGGAATGACGAAGTTTGATACCACACAGCGTTGTTAAATCTTTGAAAAGTTGAGAAGTAAACTGCTTTCCTTGGTCTGATATCACTGTATGCGGTGCTCCAAATCTAACAATCCAGTTTTCGTAGAACGCTCTCGCTACCGTTTCAGACTTCATATCTGGTAGCGGAACAACTTCCATCCAGCTGGTGTACCTGTCGATACAGGTCAGACAGTAGATGTTACCATTCGATGGAGGTAAAGGACCAATTAGATCGATGTGGACAACACTAAATCTTTCATCCACTTCTTGATATTTGCCTATTTCTGATTTTGTGTGTATCGACACCTTGCACTTTTGGCAGTTGACACAAGCTTGAGCCCATTTCCTAATGTCTTTATTCATATTGGGCCATATAAATCTTGACGTTAATTGTTTAGTAGTGGCTTTGATGCCTGGGTGTGAGAGTTCGTGGGAGTTCCGAAAAACCATCATTCGGAATTTAATTGGAATGAATGGTCTAATATTATTAGTAGACACGTCACACCATAACAAATTGCCTGATTGTAGTGGGCATTGCTTAAACTTTAGAGAAGTATTCTTTGAAATCAGGTTTTGTAGTTCTGAATCACCAGTTTGTTCTTTGGCGATCTCTTCATAGTCGATGGTTGTGATAGCATCAACTCTGGAAAGAGCATCGGCGACTATGTTGTCAGTACCTTTTATGTACTTGATGTCAGTAGTGAATTGGGAGATGTATTGAAGATGTCTTAATTGTCTAGGAGAAGCTTTCTCATTTTTTTGTTTGAATGCGTAAATTAAAGGTTTGTGATCAGTCAAAATTGTGAATTCACGTGCCTCAAGCAGGTGCTTGAAGAATTTGATAGACAAATATATTGCGAGAAGCTCTCTATCATATGTACTATAATTGCATTGAGCAGGATTTAATTTTTTAGAGAAAAATGCTATTGGTTTCTAATTATTATTGTCAAGCTGTTGGAGAACTGATCCAACTGCCCGTTCTGAAGCATCTGTACAGAGTGAGATAGGCAGTTCAGTATCGGGGTAGGCTAACAGTGCTGTATTAGCTAGGGCTTGTTTGCATTTTTCAAACTGAACTTCAGCTTCTTCAGTCCATTTTATTTCGCTTCTATCCTTTTTCTTGGCTCCCCTCAAGTATTCATGAAGGATTGCCTGAGTCTCTGCGGCATTGTTCAAAAAGGTACGATAAAAGTTTAGCATACCCAAAAATATGCGTAATTCATGAACTGTTTTTGGTTTCTTATATTCTAGAATAGCTTTAACCTTTGTTGGGAGTGGTTTCACACCGTGAGAGGTAATTAGGTATCCTAGAAAATCAATTTCCTGTACTAGGAATTTAGATTTAGAAAGATTGATTCTCAATCCATAGGAATTTAGTCTGCTGAATAAAGTTTCAAGGTGGATATAATGCTCTTCCTCTGTTTTAGAGGCTACCAGAATATCATCTAAGTAGACAAATGCAAAGTCCAAGTTTCTTAAGACTTCATGCATGAATCTCTGAAAGGTAGCAGTAGCATTTCTAAGACCGAAACTCATTACATTAAATTCGAATAGCCCAAAAGGAGTAATGATGGCAGTCTTTGGTTTATCCTCTTCAGCAATTGGAATCTGATAGAATGCCTTGCATAGGTCTATTTTTGAGTACACACGAGTACCTTTTAAGATGTGGTGGAAATCGTCCAGTCTAGGGATTGGATAACGATCTGGAAGTGTAACTGCATTGAGTCTTCTATAATCACCACAAGGTCTTAGTGACTCGTCCTTTTTTGAAACTAAATGTAGTGGACTCGCCCAAGGAGAATTTGAGGGTCTAATTATTCCATTATTCAACATATATTGAAATTCTGCCTTAGCAAGAGTTAATCTCTGTGAATCTAGGCGACGGGCTTTTGAGTGAATTGGCTGACCTCTTGTAGGAATATAATGCTTAACGCTATGTTTTGCTTCTACAAAATCTGATGGTGGCCTACATAGGTTAGGATATTTGGTTAGGATAGCGCTGACCTTGGATGATGAGTTTAGAGTGCTAATATTTCCCATGTCTGAGATTGACTGAATGACGCCTCTTGTGAAAAGATTAGTTATTCCATCAATTAGGCGTTTATTTTTTATATCAATAATCAATCCAAAGTTGCTCAGAAAGTCTGCTCCTATTATTGCTCTGTTGGTATTGGCGATTACAAAAGGCCATTGAAATTGACGTCGAAGTCCGATATCCAAATTTCTAACCTTTGTTCCATAGGTAACAATTTCTGTACCATTGGCTGCATATAATTTATAATCAGAGCTAGGCATCCTATTTTTATCCTTTGGAGGTAATATAGATATATCAGCACCACTGTCCACCAAAAAGCGCAATCCCGTGTTTTTGTTCGTCACAAATAATCGGAGATTGCGACAATCCTGAATGCCGGCAGAATAGCTTGTCGCTACTCTGTCCGCCGGTTGGAGTTTTCCGACTATTTCCAACTGCACGGAGACCTGCATTTATTTTGCAAGCAATTAGGACCAAATCTAAAATGGTAATAGCAGTATTTCCCTTTTGGATCGAAAGATCTTTGAGAATTACTTCTCGGTCTTGACTGAGTCCTATTTTTGGATCGAGATCTAGATCTATCCAGTCTCAATTCGGACACCTGCCGTTCAAGATCTTCCAATTTGGCGATCAAGCGATCTGTTGATGAAGAAGGCACTTCCGCATCATATATTTCTTTGGAAGAGTTTATTTCATTTATTTTATCGGCCATTATGGCCAATTTGCTAATGTCCTCTTCGCTTACAATAAGTATATTTTTATGGATGTGGGCAGTTTATCAAGCCATAAAGTTTTTATTAAATTGTCAGAGATATCTGGGGTAGCGAGGGATCTGAGCTTTTGTAATAACTGGCTCGGCTTCATGTCTCCGAGCTCAATACCTGAAATTAACTTTTTAATTCTCAACCCTTCACTTTCTCTGAACAATTCAAGTAGTCGTGATTTACATTCAGAGTACTTGTTGTCGCTTTTGCTATTAATTATGTCCCAAATGTTTTCTATATATTTAGGTTCTAATTGGGAGATCAAATAATTAAATTTAGTGTCTTCCTGAATAATTCCACCTATTTTGAACTGTGCTTCTACCTGGAAGAACCATATTTCAGGTTTTTCAACCCAGAAAGGCGGTATTTTAACACTAACTTTGCATATTTCTGAGGTATCGCTAGGCTTATTTTCTGTTTCCATTTTACGTAAATTTAAATTCGACACAACAGCTTAGAGATAAAGTTAAAAATAAAAATATTGAGATAAAATAACAAGGAAGATAATATAAAAACTTATCTTAGTCTTGAGATGATATCCCGATATCCTGGATGATGCTTCTTTTCAAACTTGAATCACTTTTTTCATTTCTTTATCTCTTGAGATCTTCGTATGCTTTTCTTTTCAATCACGTCCGGCTCACCAATGTGGTGTGTCGATTTACTGGTCCAGCGATGGCTCAGAAAGTTTCTCAAGTTAGTGTTTTATTGAAGTTTCTTGTTAACTACATTTATATGGGAAGCAAAAGAGGAGACAGCCCGGAATGCACGTCTGGTCCTCTCTCCGGATTCCTCCGCTGTGGTGCCGCGGTCGTGGTGATTTATGGCAGCCGTCTGTTTATTTATCTCGGCGGCGGTGGCGGGGTGCTGCATCCCTGGTCCCCACATATGTAAAGTAGCTAAGATCACCAGATCATCATTTAAATTTAGCTATACAATTCTGACTAGAAAACCTTTAGAAAAAGTGCATATGGATATCTGGGGTCCTGCACCAGTGAGATCACTTGGTGGCAGTAGATATTTTCTTTCTATCATAGATGACTACTCTAGAAAGGTTAATGTTTATTTCCTAAAAGAAAAGTCAGAAGTTTTTAACTATTTTAAGCAATACTTGCATGAGTCTGAGAGAGCATTAAATGACAAATTAAAATGTATTAAGACAGATATATATATATATATATAATGGATTAGAATTCTGTAACAAAGAATTTGAAAATTTTCTAGTAAATTTGGGTATCAAAATAGAAAGAACCTCAACTTATAGTCCTGAACGAAATGGAATAGCTGAAAGGTTTAATCGAACTGCTATTGAAGGTGTTCGAGCAATGCTTTTAGATAGTGGGTTACAACCCAGATTCTGGGCAGAAGCCCTAAATACCTTTACATATACAAAAAACAGATGTGAACATGCTCTAACAAAAGGAGTAAGTCCAATGGAATTATGGTCAGGACATAAACCATCTGTAAGACATTTTAAAATTTTTGGCTCATTAGCTTATGTACATGTCCCTAAAATGAAGAGAAATAAGTTACAACCTAAGGCCAATTCAGGCATAATGGTAGGTTATGCAACCAAAACAAAAGGTTATAGAATCTGGTTACCAGCAGATAGAAAAGTAATAGAAACCATTCATGTATTTATTGATGAAACTAAGAAAGGTGTAGATACTTTATTTGGTACTGCTTTTAGAGTACAATATGTTTTTTATCCACAGGATGATAACTACCCTTATGAAAATAATTATAGTGATAACCATAATTTACATACACTTACCCCAATAGACATAACTAAATGGAAAAGACTAGAAGTACCTAGAAAGACAGGATCAAGAGTAGATGTATACTTTTACCCCCCTTCTAGTGATCAAAAATTAAGATCATTTAATGATGTACAAAAATATTGTGAAACACAAAAGCTTGAATTTAATTCTGAAATGTTTTCATTTAGACCACAAAAACCAGATATAAGCGAGGAAAATGAAGTTAAAATAGAAACAAATTGTTTAGAAGATGATTTGTACGAAAGTATTTTCCATGAGGAAATCTATAATGTAGAACTTCCTAAAAACTTTAATGATGTACAACAATCACAGGAAAAAAGGAATTGGATTAAAGCAATGGAAGATGAACTTGAGGTGATGAAAAATAGGAAAGTATGGAAATTAGTAGATCCCCCACCTCAAGGTGTGAAAATATTAGGTAATAAATGGGTATATAGCGTAAAAAGGGATGATAAAAATAATATAAAAAGATATAAAGCTAGGCTTGTAGCACAAGGTTATAGACAGAAATATGGAATAGATTACACTGACATTTTTTCACCAGTTGTAAATTTTTCAATAATTAGATTCCTGTTTATAATATTAGTATCTTTGCTAAGATGGAAGCATGTCCAGTTAGATGTTAAATCAGCCTATCTTTATGGAAATTTGAAGGAAAAAATTTACATCCAACAACCTGATGGATTCAAAATAAAAGGTAGTGAGAATAAAGTTTGTCTTTTAGAAAAGACTATGGGTTACATCAGAGTGGAAGATAATGGAATAATGAATTGGATTCAATTTTGAATTCAATAGGATTTGAGACCATTAAATGGTGCAACTGTGTATATAAAATGAATAATAGTGTTATCTTGATAGTATATGTTGATGATATATTGTTATTTGGAATAGAAACATCTGTAATTGGAAAAAGTATTCAAATTATTAAAGAAAAGTTAGATATAGAGGAATTAGGAAGGGTCAAATATCTGTTAGGAGTTAACTTTGAAACTACAGACAAGGGTATATACTTACATCAAGAAACATATATAAACAGACTTTTAACTAGTTTTACAGATCTACCTAAGACATTGGTAAATTTACCTTTTAAAACAGGGTGCTGGTTACCACCAAAAATTAAGAAAGATGAAATTATTGAGACTGAACTCATGAGAAAATACCCATATAGATCAATAATAGGTTGTTTATCTTTCCTTGCAGACAGAAGCCGACCAGATATTTATTTTTCAGTAAACACAATGGCTCAATTCTGCAATGGATACACATATCAGCATTGGAAAATCGTTGTAGATCTAATGAATTATGTCTTTAGGACAAAACATTATAAAATAAACCTATCAAATGTTAATAGAGGCATCTTAAATGCATATTCTGATGCAAACTGGGGAAGTCATTTGACCAATAGACACTCTACAAGTGGATACATACTATATCTAGATGATACCCCATTTACATGGAAATCGAAAAAACAAAAGTGTATTGCATTAAGTTCTATGAAACCCGAATTTATAGCCTTAACTGAAAGTGTAAAAGAAACAATATGGTATTTTAATATATTAAAAGAAATAGACGTACTACCTAATGTGGGAAAACCTATTCAATTCTGTGACAATCAGTCAGCTATATATTTCTGTAAGAATAGTGTAGAAAATATAAAAAAACAAGCATATTGATATCTCAGACTACAATTCATTAGAAAACTTGTTGAGGAGGAAGAATTCACTTTAAAATTTGTTAATAGTAATTTAAACTTAGCTGACTTCCTAACTAAACCTTTATCTAAAGAGAAACTAAGTCGTTTCATAGAGAAACTGTTTTGGAGATGAACTATCTACAAATTAATCCAAGACTCATCTTCAGACAAGACTGGACCCGAAGCAGGAGGGAGTGTGAAGTCCACTACTTGTACAAGTCGACAAGGGACTCTGCATCATCTGTAAATTCCTGAACTGTGTTGTCCTATTTGTCTCATTCTATCTCTTTATAATTTTGTGTAAATATAGCTATCATGTTGTAAATCATGGGAAATGATGATCATGGGGCCGATTGTTACAGCTGATCATCTTTTCATTAAATATAGAATACTATGTTGTTTGTAAATTTAATTATTTAAATAATTTGTATTTTTTAAATTTTAATTATAAAATAAATTTTTGTAATAAAATATATGTAAATTCTTGTGTAAAAATTAATTAATAATAGAGATTTTGCATATGTTTTTGTTGATTAAAAAGAAGAAAATATTTTAAAGAGGTGTGTGTGCCATCTGTCCTTCCTTCCACCCAACACTCCTGTTTAGAGGACTCCTGCCGCGCCCTGGCTTCCGCGATGTGTGCCCTCGTGGCCTTCACCTCCCACACGCGCGGTATCCATCTTGCTGACGATTGCTGTCGCCGAGTAGTGTTTCTGGCACTGTTGGAGTGTGCGACCGTGACGCCCGATGCTCCCGAGTCGCGGAGTCTCTTCTTGCTCTGTACGAGAGTATAGCCGTCCCCAATTTCAGGATCTTAATGCTCCGGTAGGTCTGCCCAGTTTGTATGAACATCTACAGCGCCAATTGAAGGCGTCTTAGTCGCGAAATCGTGCGACGTGGCAAAATTTGGATAGTTGCCGCCAGTAGGCGAATTTATATTGTAAGCTGTTTCTTGCATTTCAATTGAGAATTTGTTCTGAAAACCGATTTACGCAGATAACTCTGCAACAGTTGAAGGTCGATGCTGTACCTTTCAGGTACATGGTCAACTTTCAAAGGGCTATCAGCCCGTACCAATTTCGGCATATCAGCCAACAGTTATCCACCCGCCAGGGCAAATAACCAATTTATAAATCAGTTATTTAGGGCTAACATGTCCTTGACCACTTTTTCAACATGTGGTATGTGCTGGAAAACCATTTTGTCATCTGCTTTTTATGTATTTTGATATCTCCCTGATCCATTCCTCGCCAACTACTGATCCCTACATACCTATCTCACAGATAATTTCATTTCTCATAGGTGTCCCGTTATCTAAAAAAGATCCAGTGCTGCCGACCCACAAGACCTACACTTTAAATGCATTTGAAACTCCGCCTTTGTCGGTCCAAACCCCGGATGAAAAAGGAGGAGAGGGATCAGTAACAAGCTCGCTAAAAACCAGGGCTAAGCTGGCCTGGCTTATAGTACCCTGTAAGGACTCCTAATCTAAGGATACAGGATGAGCAGCGTTTTTACTCCATGTTCGGAGCGGCTGCACATGGCGTCTGTTCCTCATATCAGAGGCAGTCATTTCATATTGGAGCTAAGTCGGCCTGCTACTGAGTAGTGCTTCCAGTCTTAATAACAAAGGCAAACGCATTCTACTTCACCCAGTCATGTAGTTGTCAACTATATAAGCTTGATACCCTAATATGATTGAGTGAAGATAAGAAAGAAGAAGAAGAGAAATGAATTTTTAGAAATAATTAGATGCTTATTTACTGTAGTCGCACCCTCCATCATTGTTGTCACAAATATTCTATTTTAAGATAATGAAAGCTCTCCAAATATATAGAGTAACATTTATTTACTCTTTTCTAAAAGAGTTTATAATTTATATACCGCATGAATGCCAAGTTATAAAGAAGGGACTGGGTCACATAAGAAGGGATCTTAAAGAAAGACAATTACCTGAATAATAACTAGACACTGTAAGGGCTCCAGGTGATATCTAGATACATAACACAGAGGGGGTTAGATGTATACTATCTCACCCCGTCATGTATTGCTACACCCCTGACCCCAACCTTCCAATTCCGACAGCTCGCTGTAGTGTTTCTATTGACAACAAAGTAGAATGGAGTGGACTAGAGACTGAAAACAGCACTGTTGGACACTGACAACGCTGAAAGCCGGACTTACGTCTACACGCGAGGCCTCCCGTCGGAGTTTTGCGCCAGAGCCAACAGCCTAGTAATCAGTACCTAGTCCTAGGTCAGTGGAGCGAGCAAGCTATCGGAGGGGAAGTTGAGTATCATTCCACACTATGTGAATACACAAAGTTAAAGTAGTAGGGTCCCCACCCCCCCCTCCCAGCGTGGAAATGACCAATGACCAAAGCGGGATAGTCTAGGGCGGCTAATCGTCGCAGTGGCCACCACAGGGGTGTAAGCACTAAACACCGACCCCCTGTCAATGTCCCAGTACTGTCTAGTCACAATCTAGATCCTGTAACAATGGCATTAGTAGAGTCGGATCTCAGGGAAGTCACACTGTGGGTCTCTCCATCTGGAACATCTGTTACACACAGAAGCCTAGAATTCAGACTTTATGTTCAACCGATTGCTATTGTCACCGAGTCCCTTTTTTATACTTGGCATTCAAGCGGTTTGTGAGTTTTTTATTCTACCTGATTCTTGGTAATTTGAATTAGAAAAGTTTCAAGTTCACAATAAGAACCTCCAACTAAGACAAATAACTAAATACATTTTTTGTTGTTACCAACCAATTAATGGAGCAGTTCTAACAGCAACACAAGACACCAAATTCATCCAAGAACCACAAGAAATCTTACAACCTTTAGATTCAATTTGCATTTCTCCAAGGTATATATATGAAACTCAGTCTCAGTGGTACAGCCTGCTCCACGCTGTCGGGCGCCAATAGCGCGAAACGCGTTCATGGATGGCTTTTCTTAATTTATCAATGGGTTGGCCAAATATCAGGGAACAGGTTATATCAATGTTTACTTGATTTCTGTTTCACTAGATGGCGCTCTAAAAAGCACATGTGCTTTGGTCAGAATATGCCTTCTTTGTTTTTTATATATGAACCTATGTCAGGGATATCGTTAAAAACATGTAAAATTGTTTCCAATATATCTGTGGATGATACCACCATGCTTCATTAAAAGGTAACTGTATAGGCGTAAGGTGATAAGATAAATCCAAATAAATAAATAGTTTGTGTCGTTCTGTTACAGTGTTGTTACCAACATCAAACAAAAGTAATGAATCTGTCTAAAGATGGTAACAACACTGTTGCCGAAACGTAACATACTATTTATTTGGATTTGTTCTTATTACCTTGTGGCTTATAATCTATAATACAAATTGTTCCTTATTATCGGTAACTAAATGGGTTAGAATACAGTAAAACCTCCATGAGAGGACGCTAACGTTAAAAGACACCTCTCTACAAAGGACAGTTTTTTATTTGAAAAATATTTGAAATTAGGTGATATTTACCGGGAGGTTCTACTCTATATTAATATATAGTCCTTTGATATTTTCAATCCAATTCAAATGAATTTATTGTTTTACCAAAAAAGTGTCACAAGCTCTAATTTTAAATTAATTCTTCTTTCTTATCTCCACCCAATCATATCATGGTATCAAGCTTGTAGAGCTTGTAGATGGTGTCTGCTGGGGATAAGTAGAGCTCATCAATGGATGAGTCAATACAGTCATAAATGTGTTTTGAGGTTGCAGTTTGAGAATTGCACTTAGTACATAGTGGGAAAAACCTTGAGACCATTCTGGAAAGTCATTGTCCGTCGATGACCAGACTTAAGTCTGAAAATCAAAGACTATTGTTCTCTTTGGAAGACAGAATTGATGCTTGTACCTTCTGTGGCCTAATGTTAGGTCTTTTGAATCCAAACAATCAGTCCACCTCATGTGTTACCTTCAGGCTGTACATGGCCCTGTTGAGATAGAAGGAGAATCAATGACAACTGTGTCCAGCTGATAAATAGATTGTGGTCTTCATCAGTACATAGGTAACATCTGAGATTGATACTAGAGTATGGCTTAGTTTTTATTTATTTATTTTTTAATTAATCAGCCAGGCACGATATTGAAATATTTGCGCCTATTACAGAGGAAACAAACAAAACAACAAACAAATTAGAATTGCTTTTGTACGTTTGTCTTTTTTCTCCTTGACCTTTCTCCTTGTATATAGCCAATTTGTTATGATGTAAAAAATTTATTGACACAAATATCCCTGAGTTTGGGATATCGCGTTATAGGATGTTAATAAAGTTAATTAAACAAATTAGAATTAAATATTTACAAAAACACATGTTATATATTTATAAATGTATGTAATTCTGCTGTCTTCAAAGCTTATGTCCATAGATAATCTAAAATACCCACTCCAAGAGTCTAGCAACAGTATCACTATAAAGGAAAGATCGAAAATGCAATATAACAGCGGTATGGTAGACTAAGCTGGCAAACCCGCTGTGAGGGTTCACAACTGATGAGCCAGGCCCTGCCATTAATTTTTCTATTGCAGTAAGGGCAGTAGGAATTGTTATTTTTTAAAAATAATCATAAGCGTCTATAATAGTTTTTAATTTTAAAAACACATGTATTATTCGCGGAGTTCATATAATTTATATAAACAAAGTTGCTGATGTAAGAGAGTTTAATGATTTAGATCAGGGAACAAACGATGTCTCACTTCTGTAAAGTTGAGTATGGTTTAGTTGAGATGTCTTCTGTGTGGATATATCTGATATAAAGTCCTACCTGATTTCTTCAGCATCATTGATTTAAACTTGCATTGAAATTAATTGTTTTTACTTGTAAATTCTTGTTGGGATCTTATATGCATTCAATAATCTGGCTTTTTTTGATTTATCAAGAAAATGGGTTGGCCGAATATCAGGGAACAGGTTAAATTGTTCCACTAGATGGCGCTCTGCCATCTAAAAAGTACATGTGCTCGTGGTCAGGATATGCCTTCATTATTTTTAATATCAACATCTGACCTTTTTATTGTTTCTATTGTTTTTCATATAATAATCTATTGAGTTTCTTGCTGAATTTCTTAGGATTCCAACTTGGGATATCTTAATTCTTCTTATCACCATTATAGATTTCAAGATCAGCAGAATTATACAGGTTCCATATTTGTTTTGTATGAATAGTTTCTGTTACCCATGGTACTTAATTCTTCCATGTTCTCTTTTTAAATATTTCCTTGTTTTAGATTTGTAGTCGAGAAGAATCTGATCTTCTAAATCAGTAAATTTCAACAAAATATCACAGATAATCTCTTAATTTATCAATGATTTCTTCTTTTTCCAAACTTGGTACTTTGAATAAAGATTTATTTTGTACTAAATACACATTTTTGAACTCTAATAATTCGATTAGACAAATTTTAAGATATATTAAGAGAAAAAAATATATAAATATGATTAAAAGTTTGAAATTGTATCTTTTCTTTACTAAAAACATACCATTGTTATTATACCAAACCTATCAAATTTTTTAAATAAAATAAAATCATGGCTAAAAATGGTTTTAAATATCTCCATATTATTCTTTTTACATGGATATTAAGAATTTGTATATTTCAGGAATGTCATTTTCCTATAGGATTTCTCTACATGAGTGATCACTTTCAAAGATATCAATCAAATCTATTTCTTAAGAACTTTGGTATTTTCAATATTTAAATATGAAATTATCTGATTTATTTACATGGGATGATATCAAATATAAGAAGTAAATAATTTTCCTTAAGATTTTGTTAAGGGAAACACAAATTTTACAGCATTTTACATTTTAAGATATAGGTGTGCATAGGTTTTATGAGAGACATTGCTGGCAGTGTTGGAGTGTAAGCTCCAGGGGGAAAGATCGAGGGGAAGGAGGCGATGGGGATACACAGACGATCAAATACAATAGACTGAATGACACACCTACGAGGAGTTGAAGATGATGGCGGAGGAAATGTGGAGGGACCATGTGGTCACCCTCAGTAGAAGAAGGCATTGAAGGAGAGAGATATGGAGAGACCATGTGGCCCACCCTCAATAGAGGAAGGCACTGAAGGAGGGGGATATGGAGAGACCATGTGGCCCACCCTCAGTAGAGAAAGGCACTGAAGGAGGCAGATATAGAGAGACCATATGGCCCACCTTCAGTAGAGGAAGACATTGAAGGAGGGAGATATGGAGAGACCATGTGGCCCACCCTCAATAGAGGAAGGCACTGAAGGAGGGGGATATGGAGAGACCATGTGGCCCACCCTCAGTAGAGAAAGGCACTGAAGGAGGGAGATATAGAGAGACCATATGGTCCACCCTCAGTAGAGGAAGACATTGAAGGAGGAAGTATGGAGTGACCACGTGGCCCACCCTCAGTAGTGGAAGGTACTGAAAGAAGAAAGGAAGGATATTTTATGAGCGGACCTAAAACATCAGTTAGTTTTTATACCTTAAAAAATTACCTCCAATATTTGCTTCAGACACTATCTGGCATAAGTTTTAAGACCATTATATAAAATCCTGATATTTGAATAACCAAAAGCCTGGAACTATTCTGGAATGTGGGATATACTGATAGGCAGCAACCTATATTTCCAGGCTCAAAACTGGCCATACAAGACCACTCCTCTTCCAGAATGGTGTAAAGACGCTCCTATAAAGCACCATCTACAGGACCAAAGTGACTTCGCCAGACCACCTCTTGGAATGCATGAGAGCCTCAAGTCAGGACCTATATACCAACCCTACCAAGATTGTGAATTTGATCTATGAATTTAGTCTCGATGACTTTGTATAATAATATATTTGGATAATAATAAATATATATATATATATATATGTGGCAATATAGTGATAATAATGTGGTGGGGAAAGAGAAATAATCACACCACAAATTGGAGAAGGGAACCCAGACAACCAGCGAGAGAGAGAGGAGGGGGGGGGGGGTCCCCGCCGGGCCTGCCACCGCTGAGCGGCCAGCCGTTCGTATCGCACACAATCACCAACTGTCTCCAAAGTCCCGAGGTGTTAAGTGACGGACCCCAGGAGCCCCTTGGAATGTCGCTGATGTCTAAAGTGACACCCTTTAGCTGCCCATCTCTCTCTGGGTTGACTGTAGGTTTGCTTTATTATTCCAGGAAGAGTATATATTATGACATATAGCCCCCGTTGAAGAAGGCTGAACATGGTTTGAGTATACTTAAAGCTGGAGAAGCCAGGAATAGAGAAAATAATTTTACAGTTGAAATTAATTAACGTTATGGTGACATAGTTTTATGTAAATAAAATATTGTATAGTACACAAGTAAATATTATTTACAAGCAATTTTACAACACCGGAGAGTTTGATATTTAAGGGAATTTTTGATAATATCAAAGCTATAAAAGGCTATATACAATAACATCTAATGTATTATAAGGGAAATTATAACGAGAAGGGGAGCCACATACACATGGTAAAATTCTGAAGGTCATTAAGACTGGGGAACTCTACACTTTAAGATAATTTTCAGGCGGACATGGCAAGAGGAAACTTGGCATGGGCTTTCTATGCTATAGGTGTAGAGTACGAGAAATGAGATTGATGTTGGAAATTGTGTGAGCTCAGGACTGAGGTAAATATAGAACTACATACAATGTTAGAATTTTGGCGAACAGGGCGAGGGGAAACTTGCTTTGGGCTATTCTACCTTATCTATGCAGTTACTCGTGTAGCGAGTCCGAGGAGAAAAGTCCCGTGTGTAGGTGAGGAAGTCGAATGGACTTATATTTAATTTGCGAAGATAAAATAGTTCGAGATGCAAAGGTAGAATATAGGCGGACAGAGCGAAGGGAAACTTGCTTTGGGCCTTTCTACCTTAATTATTTCGATACTATGAGACTTTAGTAGTTTTAACTAATTAGAGGAAAGTATGCGCGCACAGTGCCTAAAATTGGGACGAGGACGGCGTTGTCCTTTACAGGTGACAAGCTACTCGGACACGAGGTGTTTGAACCGTCGTGGGAGCTTGTGCGAGGCGATGATTTCGCGGTGGGTTGAACGTCAAACCCATGTCTGCGCGAAATAATGACGGACCGGACAAAATCAGCGACGATGTTTAACGTACATCCGTGGGAAATATCGGAAGTAGGTTATATCGTGCTGGTTTGGACAAGGGACAAACATAGATTTGAAGACAGGGTCCGTGTGGCGAACGTGTGGCGCGAGAAGAAGGAGCGAACTGTGCCGTTCGATGCAGATTGTTCAAGTACGAACAAAAAGGAGTTGATAAACATCTAGCAGTTAGTCAATCTGCATCCTGTGACGAACACACCAGTGGCTAGATGGTGTGGGTCGGTGGATATGCTAGAGAGAAACTACAAAATATATAATCATAAATCAAGGGTGAAGATTAGGATTTTGAAATGACAATATTGTTGGCAATAATTATCGATAATTGATTAATCAATAATTCTATAAAAGGTCCTGAGCTGGTATAAGGTTGACAAAGTTGTAAGAATAAGTGGGACATTAAGGGGAAGATAGATATGAGTCACCAAGGGTTGGTTGTAAGCAAGGCTCACGTGGTGGTTGGAATTCTTCGACGCCTGAATTACAGAGTGGATTTTGAGTCGTTTAGGGAAAGGAATTATTTTTCGTGAGCCGTGCTTACAAGTAGGAGAGAAGGTCATATACAAATAGGTATACAAATGTTTAGGTTAAATTGATTATGAAAAATCTATTGTCAATAGGCGTGGAGAGAATAAATTGAACTAAACTAATTTTAGAAAATATTGGCATCAGAGTTTACAAGGAATGACCTTTTTGAAGAATGAATGGTAGGGGTAGAAACAATTACACTCACAGGTTATGCTGGTTGAGGGCGCAAGTAGGTACATTAAGTTCATTGAGAGAGGGTTCTTTCTGCTGATATTGTACGGGACAGTGTTGTCCCCCACAGTAGTGTCAGGGATATGGCGGAGTCTTGTCCATGATGATGGAAGGTGTCCTGCTCTGGAGCGACGATCGCTCTTGGGCAGATCTAGTACTGGGAGAAGTGTGCGGCAGGTTCATCACCGTCGTATGTGATTAGTTCTTCGGGATCACGGTTCAAAAGTTGGTCGAGACAGAGGGTGAGATTTCGAAGAAAAG
This sequence comes from Cordylochernes scorpioides, assembly GCA_030710605.1. Lineage (NCBI taxonomy): Eukaryota > Metazoa > Arthropoda > Arachnida > Pseudoscorpiones > Chernetidae > Cordylochernes > Cordylochernes scorpioides. Next base: position 25,708,466 of record CP092880.1, read on the forward strand.
CGGCTACAGTAGAGTAGGTCGTTGAGTCTTGTGGAATTTGGTTGTGGGTTTGTCCGATCATCGTGGTGTTGCTACTTGTTTTCTTCATACTCTGGTATATGAGGGATTTGCTTCCCGGCCAGGTCTTATCCTGTCGACTCTTCTGTGATAAGATCCTGTCGACTTTTTATGTGGCAATATAGTGATAATAATGTGGTGAGGAAAGAGAAATAATCACACCACAAATTGGAGAAGGGAACCCAGGCAACCAGCGAGAGAGAGGGGGGGGGGTCCCCGCCGGGCCTGCCACCGCTGAGCGGCCGGCCGTTCGTATCGCACACAATCACCAGCTGTCTCCAAAGTCCCAAGGTGTTAAGTGACGGACCCCAGGAGCCCCTTGGAATGTCGCTGATGTCTAAAGTGACACCCTTTAGCTGCCCATCTCTCTCTGGATTGACTGTAGGTTTGTTTTATTATTCCAGGAAGAGTATATATTATGACATATGTATATAGTAGAACCTCCCCATTAGCGGACACCCCGCTAGCGGACACCTCTCTACAAAGGACAGTCTTCATTTGCAAAATTACCTTTTTTACAATTTAGAAACTCTCTGGTAAGAGGACATCTCTCCCTGAAAGACAATTTGGCTTTGCAATTTGATGTCCTTTACATGGAGGTTCAACTGTATATATATATATAAAGGTTGAATAGGTAGATCTGATAGTGTATGGGTGAGAATATTGTGATCTATAGGAGGGAATTGAAGTTAAGATGAGAGAACAACTGAATAATGGTTGTTAGATTATCTGTAAGTTAGATTATATAAATTGGCCTGCCCAATGTATCCTCTAACAGATTATTACTACAGGAGTGCTGTGAGTTTCAAGCTTTGGTTGAGGGAGCACATATGTGTATGTAGCACATAATACTGACCATGTTTCTGATCCTTATTAGCAGAACCTGGCATACTTGCCACTTCATTTATTTGAATTAACACAGAAATGGAATATTGAAATAATTATCATAATCATTGTGGCTTTATTATAATTAATTGTTTATTTTAAAAGGAAAATATTTATATATATATAAATAACTAAAATATTTCAATGTTCTAAATTAAAAAGAAAACAATATTATTAATCTCAAAGCGTAGAATGCCTATACAGCCGGAATAAAAAAATAATAATAACACTTGTGACATTCACAACAGCACTGCAAAGTGAAATTTAACCTGCCCCGAAAGCTAAAGTGGGCAGGCGCAATCCTAAAGTTTTCTGGTCACCGCTGGCCTCTGTAATACCTTGTTAGCGGTAAAGTTGTACAGTAGAACCTCTTTGAAAGAGAAGAGGACACTCTCTCTTGAAGACACCACTCTACAAAGTACCGTTTTCATTAACAAAATTAACATTTTCACAATTTAGCCACTCTCCGGTAAGAGGACATCTCTCTGTAAAGACAATATGGCTCTGCAATTAGGTGTCCTTTACAGGGAGGTTCTATTGTATGTGTAAATAACAATTAACTGTCAAAATATGAATGGTCGAATTGTTGATAGTGTCGAATTACCATTTGTTATTTGATAGGCTGGAGGTCGGGACATCAAAACATGGTCGAATTATGGTAAGGTGGCAAATTAATGATGTTATACTGTATATTGTTACATCAATTTTAATGCGCCTTACGTTTATTCAAAATATTATATGATATTCAATATTTATTTAAAACAGGATATTTAGATTATCATCATTCCTTTTATTTAGAGGAAGCGTTTCAAACCCTGAAAACAGCACTATTAAGTCCACCAATTTTAGGTCACTTCAATCCAAATGCGCCTACTCATACTGATGCGTCCAACATCGGCATAGGTACAACACTTGTCCAAGACATCGGCGGTGAAGAGAAGGTGATCTCATATTTGAGTCGTACCCTAAGTAAAGCGGAGAAAAATTATTCAACCACGGAAAAAGAATGTCTGGCCGTTGTCTGGTCAATGTCAAAATTACGGCCCTACATTTATGTAAGACACTTTAAAATAGTAACAGACCATCACGCCTTATGCTGGCTCAAAAACTTGAAGGATCCAACAGGTCGATTGGCAAGATGGGCATTGAAAATTCAAGAATATGACTTCGTTATAATACATAAATAAGGAAAGAAGCATCTGGACGCCGATAGCTTATCAAAGGGATCCTTACCAGAACCTGATTGGGAGGAGGATTTTGAAAGGATATTTTTAAATCAAATAACAGACGAAGAGGATAAGTTTATCGAAAGTGTTAAGAGAAACCTTAATGGAAGCAGGCGATCAATTGCGCAAAACTTTAAAGAAGAAGAAGGATGCCTCTTTAAGAAAAACCCCAACCCTGAAGACAGGGCGTGGTTGCTTGTGGTTCCAGAGAAGAAAAAGAGAGAAATTATGAAAGAATATCACAATCATATGTCGAATGGCCAT